>OY728142.1:1103030325-1104303765 GCA_963277665.1 Viscum album | reverse complement strand
AGTGGAATAAAGAATTAATTTACTTCCACAATAATAAATATAATAAAAATGATTATAATTCAGTCATCATCTGACGATATTAGGGATAATGTTCCATGCCCTATTTTAATATTCATCATTAAATTCATACCAACATCAACAAGATATTTCTAATTAAAAAACCAGTCAGCTACACTTTCAGATCATCAATCCACGGAATACCTAATACTTTAATGAACATGTCTTCTTAATATCAAATAAATATAAGTTATCAACCAAAAAAATACTTGAAATAGTCGTATTATTCTAATTCAGACCATTTTTATCAATGTTTAGTCATCAATGAATCAAACATCCAATTTCACAACATGGGATCCTGAATTAACCGATATAAAATATTGTATAATTGTCGCACCAATTATTTCTTTCCTAACTCAAAATGTTCTTTTGGATGCTCTATACAATTATATTTCTCATAATATCAAATATGAAATTAGTCTTCACATCATGTTTCTAAATATGTACATCTCTAATTCTCCTTCCATTAAAAACATTTCTCCATTATCCATTGTTTTTATATCTGTTTACCATAATTTTATTCATTGACCTGATAAACACATTTTTTAAATTATTTTATTTCCATATAGAAAAGGATTTAGATCATATGTAGAATCAGTATAAAATTAAAATTTACACTCCTTCATATACAGATCCCAATTCCATGAATCTATTAATTGAATTACATCTTCAATGAACTTATGATATCCAATATTAGTCAACAAAAAATATTGTAGTGATTATGAAATCCTTTTAAAGTAATTTTACCCTTTTTTATTTCCTAAGAACCACTATAAGAGTATGATCCACTATTTTTTTAGCACATGATTTGGTAGGCCTTCAAGGTACACTTTCTCCTAACACCCTAATTTTTTATTCAACCTTTCAAGTTAAACTACATAATGGTTTGTTTATATGAATACATCATTAAATATATAATTTTAAATTCTTATAATATCCTTATTTTTATCATCCCTTAAGCAATATCCAAAATCCTTATCCCAAAATCATTAAAAGGATAAAATTGGACTTAGTGTTAATATTATCCCATGAATCAACATTTATATGTACATAATATAAACAACTAAAGGATAAAAAATGACGGAGTTATTCCAATTTTCTTAACTATATATCTTTGATAGTAATTATCTCATTGGTACAGAAGGACTCCTATTGACAATAAATTCTTTCATAACTGTTTCTTCTACAAAAAATTATTTGGCTAAATTGAGTAATGCCTCGAAATCATCTTGTGTTTATTAAATAACTCATTCATCCTCTTATCCATGTTATTTGGTTGTGATGTAATGGGATGAGTCTTCTCCAACTGAAGTCCTTTATTTCTATATAATTCCATAAAATCATTAATTTCATACACACTTAAATTATAAAACTTCAACAATTTCATATTAACTCTTGATTTATTCACCATTAGAGTCTTTCAATTCGGAAACTTGTTAAATAAATCAAATTGTTATTTGAAAAGTAAACTCATTCTTTACATGTTGATTCATCAATAAATATCACAAAATAAAAACACCCTCCAATTGAATGTTCTGGTGTTGATCCCCAAACACCGGTATATGCCAGGTTTAGTATTCCAACCATCTATGTTCACACGTGCTTTATAAAAGATTACTTATAATCCATTATGAAGATAAATTATTCCAAAGGAATAACTTCCCTCTACCTCATCTCAAGTAGCATTTATTTAGAAACAAGAACCATCAACCTCTTATCACCCATGTTTCTTAACCTATATTACCAAAATTTTAAATCCCCAAAATAATGTGTTTAAAAAACATCTCCATAAATTTTTGTATCATAATTTATAGGGTGGAATTCTTAAAACGATGATGTATGAACATATATCCCTTGGTAATTTTATATTATCCACTAGTAAGATGTTTTTATGACATATATCAATTAGATTCCTAGATGATATAATATTCCATCCCAATCATGATATATATCAAGAATTATCAATAACAACCACTCTCCAATTATTTCTTTTTATTTTTTCATCACCATTTCCAAATATTAGTAAAGATTCGTCATTATTAAGATGTACCACTCCAAAATTCTCAAAAATATAATTATTAAGAAATCACTTTATAATGTTTAATATAACAATTACCTAGAATCTATAATATAATAATATATTGGGATATTTACACTCAAAAGGAAAATAATCTTTAATTCATTCAGATATTGTGTTTTTTGAATTGGTTTCATGTGCCATTAATTTTTTCTTTTTTTTTCTTTCCTAATATGTCATTACATCCCACAACATCAGTAGGTAATACTATTCCTCTTTTACTTCTCCTGGATCTATCCACTTAATTTAAATAATCCCCTATGATAATAATGTTACATTAATCTTCCACATCCTTCCTTCTATAGGCAAGAACCATATAATATACCATTATCCATTCTCTGGATATTCTTTATAAATATTTGATCTCACCCATAAATCTACTTTAGAATTGTATTCCCCAGAAATACTACTCACGAACATTATAGTAGCTCCACATCTATAATGTAACAAAGATAGAAATACTACTACACATGCCTAATTATCTAGATTAAGTCGCACAAATTTCAACTAACTTATGATTTCATTTAATTGATTTTTTTGTCAATAACATTATTCCCCTAAATAATATTTATATTGAATGAAAAAAATATTCGGTGCACTTTCCTTCATTCATATGTAATTTTGTACATATTTATGACATTTTATCAACACAACCATTATAAAACCCCATATAATGTTGAAAGAAACATTCTTCTCCAATGTAAGGTAAAAACACATTAAGATTCCAATATAGTAACTCACAGTCGGCCTTCTATATCACTATTAGAATAACACCCAAAATAATCAAGTAAATATTACACAAATAATGGTAATCTTTGATCTGCTTCCTCAAGTAACTAATGGCAAATCAATCATAAATATTCATATTAACATTACCTTCACTCATAGACATTACACTGTTTTAGAAACATAACTCATTATTCTAAAATACATCTTTAATACAAGTTGTTATGAAAACTATAAGATCACCATCGATATTTAATTCTAAAAAGGGTAAAAGATAGAAAAATAATTAAATATATGGAAGAAGAAAAAATAGGATTTACTAGGTTTGAAAACAATCCTTAGATATGTGACATTGAATAATTTTTTCACTATATGTAGGATCAAAATTATAGGTTTCTCACACACTATAAGAAATCCTAGCATTAAAATATACCATAATGTAACATAGGGATGTAGTAATCCATGTCTTTATAAAACCTAGATCCACATAGTGAATCATATATGCTATAAAAATAAGAGAAGAAAATTATATAGAGATAAATTATATATGTTATTAAATAAATTTTTATATATTATATATAATGAATCCCACAATTCGATAGTATCCACCATCGAACAGTGAAAATTACAAAACTAATTTACATTATAAGTCACTCTCTCTCATCCAAACTTCCTCCAATTGATCATGCTCTACTATTCCAACTAGTAAGAGTGATGAAATTCATGATATATGTTCATGGATTCCAAAATTATTGTTCCTCTTCCACTATATAGAATAAATATATCCCAAAAACAATTTATTACTAAGTCATCTTCATAAGGAAAAATCCTAGATAGTCAATTAATTTTTATTGTGTATACTTTATTTCAAAAAATGGGTTGTGTTGTGTGATATAATCTCATTAAATGTATTTAAATATTAAAAAAATTTACTAAACTATGATATTAAATGTTTATATATTATAATATATAGTGATAGAAAGATATTTTTTTGTGACAAGTGCAATGTTTCGGGTTGTAGTATAGGGTTCATTCAGTTTATAAATTTGTATTTTAATTAGTGTGATGAAAATTAATTATTTTTAAAATACCCAATATACATACTTAAATGTTATTCAGATGTAACCTATCTCTATATGGTTTCTCGGTATTCTCAATTGGATAAAAGTTATTTATAGCTAATAATTAATTAGTTATATAATATCCTCCTATTTTTTGACCCTCTAGAACCCATTTTCATCTTTATATTACATGAATTGATCTTTTTTCATCATTACATCACTTGAAACCTAGACATTAATATTTAGTGATCATTTGAATAGTAAAATAATAAATATAATAATAATAATCAATAACACATGATATATTCATTGAATGAATAACTATTTTTAAACAATATCCATATTAACATGTTTCTCAATATTAAAATAAATAAAATTTAATGAAAAATGAATTCTTTTATTGGAGTATTTATACATTCTTCTCTTGATCATATAGTTTCTTCATTAAAACCATCTAATATTGTCTTCCCCTATATTTCTCCTTATGATGTGGTGTTTCCTCCCCAGTCTCACAAATACATAGTATCCCAGAGTTCCATCCCTTTCTCTTTCTAGTTTCATACTTTATATTATCATTTTAGCAATGAATAATAATTTACATGAGTTTTTTATAATTCTATAATTATATATGTATCATAATATCATACAATGTATAAAGATAATACATAGGTTCATTTTATTGGAATATATAATGAATCATTTCTCATGATCCATCTTGATCCTAAATGAAGGTGATTTATAGTTTCCATGTGTCCCATTTTCAAATGATATATAGATTTTTCTATTATGGACCAATGTTGAAACAACACACCAACTCCTATTCCACCTCATAAATAAATGATAGTATTTCACCATATTTATTACATTCTTCATGGTGTAAGTTCTTACATTTAATGGGTAATGATAAGTTCAGTATACATTTGTAGTATCTTCAACTTATTCACAATAATATTAAACTTTACTCAAAATATGTTCCATGGGGTCGCTGTAACTTTTTATCTCTCTCATCGTAACTTATAGAGACTCACAGTAACATAAAATAGTTCATAGTAACATCCAAAAGTAAATTTTAATTAATGGGTTCTTATTAAAGATCATAATATATTTTATTTAATTAATAGAAACATAACAATTTTATCAATATCAATTCTCTTATGACTCATTGTTGAGTCAATAAGGTTTTCCTTATGACTTTTCCATTCCTTCTTATTTTGAAAATTACAAACACCTTATACTTAAGCAAATATAAGTTTTACCTCCATAAAGAAAATTTACTTCGCTAAAAAAATTTACCCTAACCGGGATTTTCTTATACATAGAAATATTTTTATTAAGTTGAAAAACCGGATTCACACCCAAAATCCCAGAAGTCATATAATGTAAAGATTTGGAGCATTCTGTTTTTAGGATCCGAATTCTGGATGTGAACTGAAATGAAGTTCCAATACGAATTCTAGACTCCGAACTTTCATGAGTTTGATTCCGAACACTGATGAAGTTCGAATCCGATCTTTCATGAGTTAGATTCCGAACTCTGATGATGTTTGACTCCGAACTTTCATGAGTTCGATTCCAAACTCTTACAAAGTTTGACTCCAAAATTTCATGAGTTCGACTTCGAAGTTTCATGAGTTCGACACCGAAATCTTATGAAGTTAGACTCCGAAATTTCATGAGTTCAACTACGAAATCTTATGAAGTTCGATCCGAACATTCATGAGATTGCCTACGATCTCTTATGAAGTTTGACTCTGAACTTTCATGAGCTCGACTCCGATATCTGATGAAGTTCGACTCCGAAATTTCATGAGCTCGACTCCGAACTCTTATGATGTTCGACTCCGAACATTTACTAGTTCGACTTCGAACTCTGCATGTTCAGATTCCGATCTCTAGTGAAACCAGACTCTGAATTCCTATAAAATAGTATCTAAACATTTCTAAACATAGACTCCGAATTTCATTTTGGTTAGACTCCGAACATTTAATTTGCCTACACTCTGAAAGTTTGTATGGGTTTTACTTACATATGCTCTATTAAAAAACGTTGTTGTGCATTCAGTTATACATGATTTATTATTAAACGATGTCATCCATTCTGTTTCTAATTAACTGTTGTTTGTGTTAGACATGTACAGGTCCCTTCGAATATCATGGAAAATATGACCATTGGAGGAGGGAGCCGACCGTTGAAAATTTGTCTATAAATTGGAGCTCATTTGAAAGAGCTCAAAAACAAGTTGATCAATCTAGAGACCAGACGTTGTTAAGGTGATTTTCTAGAGAGAGAATCTTTACATGCCTTGTGCGTACTGAACCACTCGTTCAGATTACTTCGTGCGACTCCGAATGTTGGTGATTACATTCGAGGACTTCTAGGGATTGGAAGACAGAGGTTCTGACTACCTTGAAGTTTGAGGGCTTCCTTACTGAGGAAGAAAGAGGTTCCAACTACATTGAAGTTGAGGGCTTGCGGGGATAGCAAGACAGATACACTAATCATCGTATCGATGGCTAACCATGGTGTGGGTATGACAGACTTGCTTGAATGTATAAATCAAGGGACCTTTATCCAAGGTTGTTGGATACCCTTCTCTTTGGGTTAAAAGACTTATATCTTGTTACTTGTAGTTTTACTACTTTTTTTTCTACTGATTTTTTGTATTGTAAGGAAAGTATAATTTTCTTATATTTCATTCCACTTGTACTCTGATTAGTTTAGATTCTAGATGCTTTAAGGTAGAATCTTATATTGTAAACCTTGGTTCTAATTCTCTATTTGGTGATTAGAGGTGTTGTGAATTTTCTTAGTTTAGCTTTGTTAAACATAGATTTTTCCCTGTCTAAAGAAATTTTTAAGGTGTATAATTCACCCCCCCCCCCTCTTGTATTTTGAGCATCTACATCACTATTTTGATCCTACAATTGGTATCAGAGTAGGTCTCTGAAATATTTATACTCACATATAAGTTTTTCTTGCTCATTTTTTCTTTGTTCTTCATCGTAGCATAGATAGTACTTTGTCATTCTGAATTGTCATTCCGAACTTTATCATTATGAATTGTCATTACGAATATTATGGTTACGAACTTTTTCTACTAACTAGTTTGGTTGCCAAGTTTTTTAAGAATGGAAGGAATCAATGTTGGTTCGATTGAAAATATAAACCCTACAAGACCACCAATATTTGATGGTAATGACTATGAGTACTGGAGAGATCGAATGAAGATTTTTTTTATCAATACTGGAGTGAATAATTTTATTATGCTTACTGGTGATTATAAAATTCTTGATAAGGAAGTTAGAACTTTCACTAACCAGGAAAAGCAAGAGTATCAACTCAATTATAAGGTACACAATACTTTACTGTGTTCAATGACTAGAAATATATATAGCAATATTTCATCCTATGAAGCAGCTAATTGTATCAAAAAGAATTTAGAAGTTACACACTTTGGCACTTCTAAAGTAATTGAAAACAGGAGAGCTATGCTTAGAGCTGAATACCATGGATTCAATTTTCCATATAGAGAACCAATCGTAAAAAGTTCAACAAAGATTTATGACTATAGTCAACAGCATACAGTCTATGGGAGGAAAAGGGTTAGATGATGAAGCCCTTATGGATAAGATAATTGATATTATGCCTAATGAGTGGGAATCAAAGAGAACAGATATTGATGAGAACAGGAAGGTCACTCAAATTTCTCTTGATGAACTATTCAGAACTCTTCTCCAACATGAAACAAGAATGAAGTGAGATGCTGACAACATCAAAGAGAAGAATGGGAACGGTACTATTGATTTTACAACAAAATCAAATCATATGAAAGCTAAGACTCCTGAGAGAGTAACCAGATCCAAGTCTAAGAAGGTGGCTATTCAATCGGAATCTAGGGAAACTGAGACCTCAAAAAATGAGTTAGCAAATCTTGCACGAAGGATGAACAAGATAGTTGTCCAGAGAAATTACCAATCCATGTATAAGAAAAAGGAAAGGAAAGACAGGAAAGATGGAGAAGTTACTTGTTATGAATGCAAGAGAGCTGGACATATTAGACTAGATTTCCCTCTGCTCAAAAATAAAGAAAGAAAATAAAGGCATTCTGAAAGGAACAAAAAAAAGTATTACAAAACCAAAGCTAAGAATGTTTTGAAAGCAAATGACACCTGGAGTGCTAGTGGTGGTGACTCTTCAGATGAATCTTCTGATTATAAATCTTCAGGATAGAAGAATCATTGTCTTATAGCCAGATTACCCATTAACAATCAGTGCTTTATGGCTAAGGTACGAAATGCTGAATCATTGACCAATGTATCCTTAAATTCTAATGATAGTTAGTATTATAACTCTTCAGATGAAGAATCTTCTTCTGATGAAGAAATTACTTCACCTACCAATAAAAAAGTTTCTTGGTTTGCTGAAATTCCTGAGATTGAAAATTCTAAACTCAGTAAAAAAATTATAAGGATTACTCTAGGAATTCTATTCTTACAAAAGAAATATCATATCTTTCTAAAGATCGTGATATGAAAAATTTTGATTTCATAAGTATTTCAAAAAATATTGAGGAAGTAAGTTTTGAGAGGAACAAACTTTCTAAAGAGTTAGAAAAATTAAATTCTAAGAAAAGTGTTTTCGATCCTATCTCTAATTTTAAATCTAATGATTTTGGAGATAAAAACTTGGTTATTAAACTCAAGTCTGAATTTTTTTCCTTAAAGTATTATTTATCAAACCTTACCCATGGTAATGAAAATTTTGATAAAATGTATTCACAAATTTGACCTTTAAGAAACAAATCTGGATTTGGTTATACTCATGAAAAACCAAATTTTAGTAACTACTAATTTGTTCCACAAAGTACCCTATTTTGTACCAAGTGTCAATGTGGTGGTCACTGGGCAAAGAATTGTTCCTTAAAAAACACCCAATCTTTAGGTTTTCATAAAGCCTATTTTTCTAAGAAAGTGTGGATTCCATAAATTTTGTTATCTGGAAATCTCAGATCCAGGAAATTTTGGATTCCAAAATTATAATTTCTTTTTTATTTAAAGGAGATATCATTATTTAGTTTATCAGAACGCAAGATTAACTTGCTGATATTTTCACAAAATCATTAACCTCCGATAGATTTGAATACATTAAACAAAAGTTATGAATGATTACCGTAAGGTAATCATTTTTCATTAACTTCTTGTTGAAAAATTATCGTAATAGTAATAAACTCCTTTTCATAGGGGGAGTACATTTTATTGTTGGTATAACTAAATTTTTTTGTAATCTGTTTTTTTAACTTAGTGTAACTAAAATTTTCGTAGTTAGTTTTTCAAACATTTCAGAACTACTTTCTGGAATGGGAATTTCTGAAACTAAAATTTCCGGAATGGGAATTTCCTGAACTGAAATTTTCAGGATTGAAATTCTCTGAATGAGAACGTCAGGAATTGAGATTTTCGTACTGGAGTTTTGGTAACGAGATTTTTGTACTAGAGTTTTCGTAACGAGATTTTTGTACTGGTGTTTTCGTAATGAGGTTCTCGTACTGGAACATTCGTAATGAGTTTGTTTTTAAATTTATTTCTTCAAGAAGGATATTACCGATTAAGATAATCTTTCTAGCCAATCTGAGAGCTATGATTTTCTTAATTATAGTTTCGTAACCATATTCTTCTTGCTGGTATTTTCTTGAGTATTTAAAAGTTTGTATTCTAGTTTTCCTCAAATCCGGATGTTTTCCCTAAAACCTCAAAAGATCGGAGTTAAGTTTTCCTTACGGGAGTGTTTTCAACGGTCAGATTAGATCAAATATTTTTCAACCATTAGATATCTTTTGGAAGACCAATGGTCACATCCAGTGCCTATATAAAGAGGACACCAAGACTCGTCCCACATCGGTTTTTCAAGCCTTCACGTCTCGAAGCCCGACTTCTCTTCTAAAGGCCAGTTCTGAAGTTTGAAAAGCCGTTCTGAATCTTTCATAATTCTTCACTTCAAATGTCTGTAGAAGCTACATCTCAAGATATGTCAACTGTGAAACCAATCTCTAAGTGGTTAGTCTTCAGGGAAAGGTTAGTTTATCCATATTTCTACACGAATGATTCTATTGTTACTAAGAATATAAAGTTGAATGGCTGGGATGATATATGCTTGTTCAAGTCAGAAAATCAGGATCCGGTTTATACTGATATGTTGATTGAGGTCTATGAGTCTGTTTCCTTCTAGATGGAAGATGGCAGAGAATGGTTTTCTTTCAAGTCTTATGGGAAGACTTATAATCTATCCTACACCAAGGCTGAGAAGCTTGGTTGGTTTGTCCAATGAGGGGGAATCTGAGTTCTGCTCACACAAACTTCCAGATGCACAAGGAAGTTTCAAAAAGGTTAAGGCTTTAAAATGCCTTGGAATTAAGGATGCTACGACTGCTAATATTTCTCATCTCACTCTGAACAACTAGATTATTCATCTTTGGGTGCAAGGCTTTCTAGTTCCAATAAGAGGCGACAAATATAATTTGATGAAAATTGATATCTATGTTTTAGATTTCTTGTTGAATCTATGAAAGATAAATTTGATGAGGTATGTCTGGATTACGATCAAGAACATCAAAGAAGGGAATTTGAGAGCACAGATAATAATGTACCCTTCCTTACTATCTAGGCTGATGGTTCGGTGCTTAGAATCCATCAAGGTTGCATGCAAATCAAAAGTCCATAATTGCAAGCTTATGATAGTTAGTGATGATACATTGAAGAGGATGAAGATGGGTGTTTCCAGTGAATTCGGAGAATTTTACCCTCTATCTATGGATGAGGTTGAAGCAGCTCAGAAGGAAACACAAAATTTGAAACTATCCAAAAAGATATGGAAGGAGAGAAAGGTTAAGGAAGTGGTTGCTAATATAGAAAATCCCCAAGCTGAGGAAACGTAGTCTACTCTCCCAAGCCGAAAAGGCAGAAAACATATACAGATGAAGTGGCAGCCAAGTGGAGGAAAGAAAAAGATAAGAGGAAAGAAGGGGATCCACAATTCGGATTGGACCCAGTAGAGGCTAAGGCCTTAAAATAAAAAGCTGAAGAAGAGTTAGAGAAGCAGACGAAGGAGAAGAAAATGAAGAAGAAAGTGTCTGAAGCTGAAGTGGTGCAATCTTTGCTGAGAGCTATAGAGTTAGCCTCTGAGTTGATTCTGGTTCCGAAATCTTTCTTTACTGAGCCTTCTTTACCAAAAACTCTATCTAAGAATTATGTCACTCCGGAACAATTCAAGGGTAATGAAGTAGTTCAAGAATATGAGAAAGAAGATGAGGAAGAAGTAGAGGAAGAGGCTGAAGAGGAAGAAGAAGAAGAAGGAAGGAAGGAAGGAAATGAAGATTTAGATGCCTTGATCAAGAAAGTAGAAGTTTATAAAGATTAGGCAGAATCAGCCAATTTGTCTACTCCAGGAAAGGGAGATGAGGAAGATAATAAGAATGATGATAAGAAACGACAAGAAGAAGAAGAAAAAAATGTCTTGTATGATGAGGAAGAATCCTATGAGAGGAATTTTCTTGAGGAAGGACAAGAAAAATAGAAACCAGATGAAGACTAGATTATTCAAGTTTCTAAATCCGAGGATATATCCCTTAATAAGGAACCAGTTCCCAAGTCTGACAAGGGAAAGCAAGATATCATGGAAACTCTAACTAAATAAGTCTTCAGGAAGAAGGAGGCTGGTGGTTCTTCTAAGAGAAAACTGGTACAAATTGAAGAAGAGCAATATTAAAAAGATTTATCTGATTTGGAATCATCTTATCATGGGCATGATTTTTTGGTTCAATCTCTAAAGAAGTTGGTGGACACCATTCCGATTTTTCCAACTATAGATTCCAGATGCCGGATTCTGCAACAAAATATGAATCAGAAATCAAATTTCTTGTCCATGGTCTTGGATAAGGTTGTGAAGATGGAACCTGAAAAAAATAATTTCTTATCGATTATGATGTGCATAGAAAGTCCTTCAATAAGGTAACCAAGTAGTCTAAAAGAGTTGATGATGACTTAGTGAAGTTTAAAATTTTTCAGAGTGAAGTTCTAAATGACTTTGACACTGAGGATAAAAATATTAAAAACCTTCAATCTAAGCTGATTGGTGAGCAGAATTCTCGAAATCAACAGGCCAGGGACCTAAATGGGAAGATTAACTCAGTATCTCAGAATTGTAAAAGTGAAAGAGATTTCCGGATTGAGTTTAAGGAGAATTTGGAAAATCAAGATGAAATAATAAAGTTGCAGAAAAAAACCATGGAGGCTCAGGCAGATGCTTTAGAAGTCCAAGATGAAAATGTAAAATCCTTGGAGAGGCATGTTGAGGAAGACCAAAGAGACTTGAAGAAACTCAAAACCCTGTTAAAGAAGCTCATCCTGAAGGGAAATGAAGACAAATGAACTCACTCTGATTCTTTCGTTGTAATTGTCTTTCTTTGTAAATTTTTCCCATCTCTAATGAAATGTTATTTGGTTGGATGTATCTTGTTATATAATTATGTTTTAGGTACCATATTCTCATTTCCATTCCCATCAATTCTTTTTGAAAATCATGAAGGGGGAGAAGGAAAAATAACTACTCCTAATAAAGAGATAGAAAAATTTCACAGTGAAATATCCTTAAAGAAGGGGGGAGTTTCTCACTACGAAGTTTTTCATTCCTACAATAATGAAAACTCCACTCCAAAAAATTCAGAATACAATCCTTAGTGTTTCAATGCCTAAGGAGGAGTTAGTTGTACTCACGTTCATCCATGAACAAAGGGAGATAAGTTTTAATTTCAATGTCTAATGAAATTTTTCAAAGTCCTTATATTCTATTTCATAAGGTTGTTTGTGCCTTCCAAAAATGGGGAGATTATTGAGTCATTAAGTTTTTCCTTATGACTTTTCCATTCCTTCTTGTTTTAAAAATCACAAACACCTTATACTTACTAAAATATAAGTTTTACCTCCATAAAGAAAATTTACTTCGTTAAGGAAATTTACCGTAACCTGGATTTTCTTATACAAAGCATTATTTTTCATAAGTTCAAAAACTAAATTCATACCCAAAATCCGAGAAGTCATATAATGTAAAGATTTGGAGTATTCTGTTTTTAATATCCGAATTATGAATGTGAACGGAAATGAAGTTCCAATCCGAATTATGGACTCCGAACTTTCATGAGTTCGATTCTGAACTCTGATGATGTTCGACTCCGAACTTTCATGAGTTCGATTCCAAAATTTGATGAAGTTCGTCTCCAAACATTCATGAGTTCGATTCTGAACACTGATGAAGTTCGACTCTGAACATTCATGAGTTCGACTCCAAACTCTTATGATGTTCGACTCCGAACTTTCATGAGTTCGATTCCTAACTCTTATGAAGTTCGACTCCGAACTTTCATGAGTTCGATTCCGAACTCTTATGAAGTTCGACTCCGAACATTCATGAGCTCGACTCAGTTTTCTTATGAAGTTTTACTCCAACCTTTCAGGAGGTCGACTCAGATATCTTATGAAGTTCGACTCCGAACTTTCATGAGCTCGACTCTGATCTCTTATAAAGTCTGACTCCATACTTTTACTAGTTCTACTTCGAACTCTGAAAGTTCATATTCTGATCTCTTGTGAAACCAGACTCTGAATTCCTATAAAACAGAATCCAAACATTTCTTAACCTAGACTCCGAATTTTATTTTGGTTAGACTTCAACCTTTTAATTTGCTTACACTCTGAAATTTTGTATGGATTTTACTTACATATGCTCCATTTCAAAACATTATTGTGCATTCGGTTATACATGATTTATTATTGAACGATATCATCCATTCTGTTTCTAATTAACCGTTGGTTGAGTTACACATGTACAAGTCACTCTGAATTTCATGGAAAATATGACCATTGGAGGAAGGATCCGACCGTTTGAAATTTTCCTATAAATAGGAGCTCATTTGAAAGAGCTCAAAAAACAAGTTGATCGATCTAGAGACCACTCTTTATTAAGGTGATTTCTAGAGAGAGAAGATTTTCATGCCTTGTGAATACTGAACTGCTCGTTCAGATTGTTTCGTGTGACTCTGAATGTTGGTGATACATTCGAGGATTCCTAGGGATAGGAAGACAGAGGTGCCGACTATATTGAAGTTCTAGGGCTTCCTTGCTGAGGAAGACAGAGGTTCCAAATACCTTGAAGTTCAGGGCTTGCGGGGATAGCAAGATAGAGACATTGATCTTCGTATCGAGGGCTTACCCTGGTGTGGGTAAGACATACTTGATTGAAAGTATAAATCAAGGGACCTTTATCCAAGGTTGTTGGATACCCTTCTCTTTGGGTTAAAAAACTAATATCTTGTTACATGTAGTTTTACTACTTGTTTTTCCACTGCATTTTTGTATTTAAAGGAAAGTATAATCTTATTATATTTTGTTAAACTTGTACTCTGATTAGTTTAGATTCTATTTCTTTAAGGTAGAATTTTATTTTGTAAACCTTGGTTCCAATTCCCCAGTTGTTGATTAGAGGTGTTGTGAATTTTCTTAGTTTATCTTTGTTAAACTTAGATTTATCCTTATCTAAGGAAATTTTTAAAGTGTACAATTCACCCCCCCCCCCCCCCTTGTATATTGAGCATCTACATCACTATTTCTATCCTACACTCATGGTATGACATTCCCTAACACTAATAACCAAATTCCAATCCTTTGGTTTGAATCACTACAAATCCTGAAGAATGATCCTCAAACACAAAAGGCTGGATGTTGATTTACCATAATAATACAAAATCATGAGTGAACAATTAACCCAAAATGAAAAAAATTATAAAATAAAATTAATGAAATATATTCTTCATAAAAAACAAGACCAATTTTAAAATATCATCAACAAAAAAGCAATCATTTTAGATGAGAAAAATATTAGTGAATATAAATACTAAAACTACTGTAAATTACTGACATATATCCTCAATTGTTGGCACAAATCCACTCCCAGTGTTTGGACTACAATTGAAATAAATTTCCCCAACCATGATACATATAAAAAAACACTAGGGAAGAAAGAAACATTCTTTTTACTTATATCATAAAAAATTATGTCTATATGTATTGATTTGTGTGCATATTGTGGTGAGTAAAACAATACATGATAACATATTCCCAAATAACATTAATAAATTATAAAGAATGATCAACATAATATACATATATATATATAATCAATTACATTTCAAAAATAAATAATAATTTATAAAATAGAAATTTAAAATAAATAAACTACAAGATTCAAATCCATTATATAAAACAACTCACCCAAAACTTTTAAAAAATCTATGTAACCTTTCAAAGTTAATCTATAATTAACAATATATTAAATATTGTTTTTAGATTCTATAAATAATGAAAAATATAAACTTATTTCAATATAAAAAATCTAAGGATAAAAGTTTCACCTATAGTGGATTATCACCCTCAACAAGTTTAACACTAATGCACTCTCTATTCATGTCACGCTATTTTTTCATATATCTGTTAATTTCTACCTATACATTTTATTTTCAATTGACATTTATTTTACATAATAACATTCAATGGACACTCATAAACATTATTTAATTCCTTTAAAAAAACTTTATCATCCCAAATTAGTTTTAAATGAAAATGGAAATGGTTATAAAACTCGAAAAAAATAATTATATTAAATTGATTAATTGTTAAAGTTAAAAATAAATTTTATCATAAACACACATTTTTTAAACCAAATTTAATGATTTAACAAATAATATAACCACGATTTCATTTAATATTCAAATACACTCAAAATTTAAAACCTATAACTAATCAAATGAATTTCTAAATGTAAATTATTTAAAATTGTCATATAATGATTAAATAGTCAAAAAATTACACTAAATCTCACCTCAAAATATCATGATACATATAATAAGAAATGTAAATAACCTACCTTATATGGAATATTTTTATTTACATGGATATTGGATCATAAAACATACTTTTTATTATATTATTTGGTTCAAATAATCAAAGATATATCTTCACTATTTACTATTTAATTCCTTAAATATCTTATCCTAACAATAGTGTTTTATGAGGGGATGAAAAGGTGAAACACTAAAGAATATAAATATGGATTTCATTTTATAAACATTTTATTTTTATTGAATTCACCAAAAGAATTATTGAAATCCATTAAATTGTGGTAAATATTTCTCAAAATCACATTAGATAATTATTAAACTAGATTAAATATGTCTAGGGTTATCTAATTAGTGTATTGGATGAGAAAATAATATAAAAATTTAAAAAATTACACTTAAATATTTACTATATTTCACAATTAATGATTTACAAACCATGAAAACAACTCTTCTCAATAATCACTATTCAACTTGATTTTTGATAAATTTATAAAAAAAAATATAAAATCTTTCTTAAAGGTAATTCCCCACTGTGGCCTTTTCGAACCCTCCTCATAGAGAAACCTCCCTCCCCCATGAAGGGGTAGCACCCAAAGGTAGCTCCCCAATTGGGGAAGGAGCCATTGCCAGCCGAGATGGCAATGCATCCCAAAGGGTTACACCATGGCAGCAATGGTTCGTCACAATGATCTATTAACTATTGGGTTTCACCTCATTTTTCCTGCCTAGAAGAGTCCAGGAAACCCAGTAAGGTGATTGGATCCAGAGGGAGAGTTTCTACACGAATGTGGACTCCCAGGATTCGAACCATTAACCTCCCAAAGAGAAACCTGTTTTGGAATTGACATACTACTTAAATTTATTTGCATTGATCTATTTTCTTCATGATTCTAAACCATTACCTAATCCCTGATAGTGCCTAAAAATCATCCTAACATATTTTTTCAAAATAAAAACAAACAAAACAAAAATTAATGGTCACCTAATATGTTTTTAGTGTTCCATTCACACCACTATGGAAATTTACATCTCTATAAGTTTATCCAGTAATATTTTCAAAATATAACTACATGATATATTATCAAAAATGCTTCTATCTATCCCAAGTCTCATTTTTAATCATTTCATGCTACTATATCACTATTTCTAATGTAGATATCCTTAAACTCTAAATATTGACCTACTTATTGATAATTTTCACTGACCTTTCAATAGAGTTAATATCTCTTGAAAGGTTGATCATATAACAATTAAAATTTTGATATGAAATTGGTTATAACTTACTAAATTGATAAACATAAAGCACATAATTCTGTAAAATAATAAATCGTACTGACACTAATTGATTCCTTACTTCTCTAATCTATTCAATAATTTGAAAAGGACCCGCTAAGTGATTATCGGATTCAATCATTCCAAGATATACATCCAATCAGGAATCATTAAAATATGTCATGATATACCTCCTAAAATATGTAGTAATTAAAAATATTTTCCTCAAATAGTGAATTGTGAATGTTTTTATAATCAACAAATCAATGTACCCCCCAATATTTAAGGTTTTACTAGACTTCTTAAACATTATATCATATGTTTTTATCATTTTCATGAAATCTAAAGTCGTAGATATGAAATTAATTTTATAAAATATATCACAAAATCCATATATTTCATATTTAAAATTTATTTTATCTAAAATAACTACATGTCGACATTGAAATTATACATCTTTCACCGCTTGAGTTTCTCTACTAAGTGAACTAGCTATAGTATTACATTTTCTTGGTGAATATTTTAAAACACATTCAAAATTATAAATATATAAAACCGACAATTTTTTTCTATTGTTTATATGTAACGCCCCGAACCCAGTTACCTAGAGTCTGTGCAATATTATATAACATTTGAACGATCACAAGAGATCAAGTCCTGAAAGACAGATCAGTTTAGTAGACTTGTAGGTACTAGATAAATTCATAAGTTTTACATTACATTATAAAATGAAAAATTAACATTGTGTCTCCTTTGAACACACTCATATACCATAGAATATCCCTGTAGGTCATTCATAATATACATCATCACATCTTGTGAAAAATAAAACATAGGAAAGGGGTGAGCTCAGATGCACTGTAAGGATAACAATATAGCAGAAACTATCATAAATAAGCATAAACATTTGAGGAAATGTATAAGACTAATTCACAAGCCTTCTAAACTTAAACTTCAGCATAATATGGGAATGATAAATCAAATAATTCCATTTACTTATTCACTTGGTTATTATGCTAATAGAATAATAACATGTATTATCAACCGCTCATTTCATAATGATGTAATGCCTAATGTCAGACATCAAAGCCACATAGTCAAGGCTAGGTGCTAAGACTACATATAAAAATATTTTCAAGGCCTTGTTTTAAGACACTTGTATGTCTCATGAGACCAACTGATGCATTGAGGGGCTATAGCGAGCTCCACCCTTTACTTACAATGTCTTATGCATTCCTCATATGAAAAGGTTAAAACATAACATAAACATTTGTATTAAACAAGCGTATGAAATGTTAATAATGTGACTGTAAATCGTGAATGAAAAAAAATAGAACATCCACAATCAAACATATTATAAAACTATCAATACTATATAGAGTATTGTATCATAATAAATCAACTTCAATTAAACATAAAATCCAACAATAGATGTTGACATTGATGAAATCAATCCAAAAACTATTTTATAAAATATCTCTTTCTAGTTTGAAATCATTTAAATGTCGCATAATTATAAAAGAAAACTTTTATTTTTATAATATTCTTATAACCATTTAATTGATTCTTATAAGGTGTTTTTACGGTGGAAAATAAATTCACCCACAGTATATGTTAAAAATCATTCTTTCCTTAATTTTTGGAAAAGTTCATGAAATACCATGTTTGGAAAATAATGGAAATAGTCTATTAAAAAAAATTTAAAAAATAAAACAAGGTTATAAATTAATTTAAACCATGGTGTAAAAAATAGAAAAAATGTTTTCAAATATATTTTTAATAATCTTGGATGTGGGTGAGAATGAAGTCATATTCGATACTTACGTATAAACAACCTCGGATAATAAAGAGATTATAAAATTAACCCTTACCTTGTAATTTTCCTTAGTATAGGTTACATTAACCACTATTATAATAGTTAAATCATTTTAATTAAATTATACAATAACCACATACAGAAATATGATATCATATATGAACTTCTAATATTTATTTGTTAATAATATTTCAATAGTATCATTGTTTTCAGTGTTAACTAATTCATTTTCCTTTATATGTTTTCTTACAGAAGTCATGTTTGTTATGGATTGGATGTATTTGATTCATATACAGAATGATTTTATGTTTTTAAAAATTATTTTTAATCATCAAATAAAATCTATTCTTTAATGCTTACGATGAGGAACAAATTACCATCGCGTCATGGAGACGATAAGCCGTACATACGCAAGAGCAACAATATCGTTATATTGATGGTCAAATATTTTGTAATTTGATGGTATATTATATATAATGAATCATTAACATGATATATTTATTATTTACATCAATTATACACATTATTATATCCATCCAAATAATGAAGTGTTAAATAACAAACTACACCACATCGTGGAGACTGTAAGTCATACGTACGCATGCATGGTGACTTTTTCACTCACATGATGGAAAAAATAATAAATATTATTGTAACATATTTATAATAACATATATTTTTTAAAATGTGTTGGAGTTATTATTTTTTTATGGAACCAACAAATAAATTGGAAGTAGAAGAAGAACAGAACTTTGAAAGAGGTGATAAAATAATTACCTCTTCTTTGGGTACTTTCTTTTGATTTGAACAAAAGGGCTCCATAAGTTGGATATATGATCAAAGTATGTCCTCTATGATGAATTTAGGGTAGTCAGGAGGATATTTGGGCCGTTTTTTTATGATCCAAATGGCTTTTGTGGTGTGAAGTTAAGAGAACAGGAAGCACTCTTTTATAAGAGAGGTGAGGGCTACTTTAGGTAAAGCTTGAAATATTAATTTATAATACAATTATTTTCGGTTTATTATAGCTCCAAATTGATTTATTTCGGATCTAAGTAATGGATGGGTATAAATCCTCTCAACTAATAGGTTTTAGACAAGTTTAGGTCACCATATTAACCTTTTCGTTTAGATTTTACCCTTATTTAAATTGTTTAACTTTTACCTTGTCTTCATGTATTTTTATACTTCATGGTTAATATAGTAACTATAAAATGAAAAGAGAACCTGAAGTGGTTCATTAATCACATATCAAACATTTTATAAGTCATTTGGCCTAATCTTAAATTTTTTGGAATATTATATCATTTAATAAAATTTTATTTTAAAAAACTCATTTATGTCAATTTTGACATTATTAAGTATGTGGTTTTTGTAAAAGTCATAATAACTTGATTACATCAAAAAATTGAATTAACCATAAAATTCTATGTTCCCCTATAAAATTCGTGGATGACATCAAAAGTTTCAAGTTACCTTTATTTTAATATTTATACTATCATTTATTTTAATCTTTAATTAATAAAATAATTACTGCATTATCATTTTTTCATAAATATATATAATTATTTAATATCTAAAAATTATAAATAAAATACTATTATGTAGTAAATATTCTTATATTTATAATTAATATTTATAGTTAAATTCTTCTTATGTATAACCCACTATTAAAAATGTTTTAGCTATTAAAATTTAAATTTAACACTTCTAACTTTTCTTTAAATAAGATTTAATAAATTTCCCAATCTAATCCAAGTGGATAAAAAACATATTTTTTTCCTAAATTTTATTTAGGTCCAAAAAAATTATCCACTCCTATTAGGTCATGTTTTTTGGTAATTTTATATTATTATAAAATAATTTTTAAGTTTAATTACCCTATTTACTTTTAACCGTGGTAATTTTTAAGTTTAATTACCATATTTACTTCTTTGGAAGTGTAGATGTGAGATGGGTAGGGGTTGGTTGAGCTTGAAGGCTCAAATATTTGTTAAGATGAGACGGAGAAGGTGCCCTTTTATAAGGGTGGTGAGGGGCACCTTAGGAAAAACATAAACTATTATTTTATAATAAATTCATATTCGGTTTATAATGGCTCCAAAGTGACTTATTTCAAGGTTAGGGTGGGGATGGGTTGAACTCATCTCAACCAATAGGTTTTATACACGTTTAGGTTACCATTTTAACCTTATCATTTAGATTTAACTCTAAGTTAAATAATTTAACTTTTACCGTGTCTTCTTATATTCTTACACTATATGTTTAATAAACATACTATAAACAGCCAATCGAACACATATTGGTTCATTAATGTAATATATATTATTATATAAGTCTTTTGGACAAACCTTAGTTTTTTGGGACCATTATATAAATTAATAATAAAATATTTGTTTTAAAAACTCTTTTTTGTCAATTTTGACACTATTTGGTATTTTGTTTTTTTCTAAATTCATAACAACATTATTACTTCGATAAAAATTCGTCTAACCATCCCGAATATGTTATAGTAACCTAGAAAATTATTTTAATTCATAAAAGTTCTCAAATTACATTTATTTGGGTATTTATAATATCAATTATGTTAATATCTCATTAATAATGTTATTACTACATCATCATTGTGTCATAAATAATTTAAATTATTTAATTTCTAAAAATTATAAATAAAATATCATTAAGTAGGAAATAATTTTATCTTTGAAATGAATATTTTCAGTCGAATATATCTTATGTATAACCCTATATTAAAGATATATTAGTTATTAAACATTGTTTTTAACTCTTTCAACTCTTCTTTGAATTAAATAATAATAAATGTCATAATCTAATACAAGTGTATCTAAAGGGTCATATTTTATTCTTAATGTTTTTTTGTTCAAATTAAAATTATCCAATAGTATTAGGATATGTGTTAGGGTAACAATAATATCATTTTTTTTCCTTAATTACTCTATTTACTTTTAACTGTGGTAAATAAAAATAAAAGGTTATTATTCACCAAAAAATGTTTTTATCTTATTGAACCACATTTTAAGCCTTGATATTAACTTTTTCTATCGGATTTTCTAAATTACCCTCCCATTTGCGGTAAAATTATGTTTTATGTAAATTTTCAAATGCTCCTAGGAGGTGGGTAAAAGACGGTAAAAGTTCAATAAAATTTATATATATCTAAAATTATTATAAAATGACTCCAACGATTGAATTGAACTTATATAGGTATCATGTATAAATTTTCACATAAAATAATATTATATAAAATAAATAATTATTTAAATAAAAATTCAGTTTTAAACTATAACTTAGTGTTTTTTACTATTCATCAAAAATTGAATGTTTTCATAAAAATACAAAAAATTCACCCAAGGTAAATTTTGATATTCCAAATCCAGAAATGAAGTCCATTTTGAAATATAAAATTTATAAAATTTCAAAAAAGTGGTATTACTATTCATAACCGCTAGTTTATATAATATTTTAATAATATATCATCGTTTAGTGACACTCGGTATTGCATACAACGCAAGCTATCGAGGAAGGTTGCTCTTGCGTGTAACAAAATACAAGAATAGTGTTGCATATACTACAAGGTAATATGGTGTTTTTTATAGCACAAGATATTCTTGGTGTAGCATTCAACACAAGATATCAAAGAAATTAAAAATGATATTTCTCACAAAAACTCGGGGTGTTTCATTCTACCCCCCTTAAAAATAATTTCTCCTTCGAAATTCATCGGGGTTATAAATGGTTTACTACTTGAAAGTTTCATTCATAGAAACCCACATCATAAAAAGGAATACAAAAAAATAATTTTAAAAACTAATGTATAAAATGTAATGGGTACCCAATTTAACTCATCATTGGGTTTCCACATAGAATAATATAGGTGAAAATATGGATATGGAAGATAAATATAACCATAATGTTGAGATAAAGAGTGGTAGGCAACATGGCTATGAAAAACACAACAATCACAAAGCTAAAAATTTTTGATGATCTAAGGTACCATCTGATTCATCAGATAAGAGGGAACTAGGATAACATTTTTTGTTTTCAAGATCATTTACCTAATGTTGAAATTTTTTGAATTAAAATAAATACTTACTTGATTATGGTACAATATTACTATTGTTTGTGCCTTGAAAAATTTTCACTTCATCTCTTAAATAAATGAAGTTGAATTTTTATTGTGTGAAGTGTTAGTAGATCATGCGATAGAATTATCGGTCATTCCATCTATCTCATATATAAGGTTAGAAAAAGTTATATACATAAGTCCATCTTATGGTGAGATTAATCGTATATGGTTCCAAAAATGGACCTATACTTCATCTATCATACCAGTTAATAAAATAAAACTAGTTTCTACTAACTAGGGACTTCCTGTAGGCCAGGGGTAGGCGATAAAGGCCAGTCACACATTGGTTGTGGGTTCGATTCCCGCAACCTTGTCTGACGTGACGGGTTGTCGCCTATCCTACAGGTTTCCCCTTTTCTTAAAATATACTATTATAACATTCTAGAAATAAAATCAAAAAAAGGTTCTAGCCTTAAACAATACTATATGATGTTCAACATAATTCATTCCAACCTTAAGACTTATCCAAAATACTTCTTTCCAAACTCATTTTATAAATAGAACAATTACTAAAAAGGTCATATAACAAGCACGTGAATACCATCATTTATCTCTCATATATCTTGTTGGTCACATTCCAAACATGTGATTACCTAAATCATGTATTCTTTTCAAACATGTATTACCATATAACATTAGTGAAAACATGAATCCTATCAAAAGTTAACTCTTTCCACATACCAAAATCCTAAAAATTCTATATACTGAAACCATGATATCACTTTGTCCTTATACCAATCATGAGATCATGAATACTATCAAACATATTATTTTCTCCTTATCCCTTCATTATGCGCATATCATCTTCTTTCCAAAAATATTGTGATCACCATTCATGGTTACCCATATCATATAATTATCAAAAACCACAATAAAACATTACATAGATATTCCAATATTCCACGATACTATAAATGAGATTCCAAAAAACTATTTTGGAATCCCGTTACATAAACACATAATAATTCCACCACATCGTTGTCATACTCAACATCTCCAATAGTGAATGCATGTGACTTCCCTTTGTCCATTTCCTTAAGAGGTTTTTGATGTCGATCATCATTTACTCTTGGATTAGTGCATTGGTTATCATAATGCCCCATTTCCTTGAAGTTGAAGCATTGAAGTGTTGGTGGTGTGTTCTCTGTAGTCTTTTCTCTATTCACATCATTAGCTACATTTTTCCCATTACATTGACACTCAGCTACTCGATGAACTTCTTTTCCACACTTGAAACATTTTCTAGTTCCTTTTAGACAATATCCACCATGGTTTTTTCCACAGTTTGAGCATAAAGAAACATTCACTATCTTTTCACCATTGTTATGAGATTTTTCCTTAAACTCCATCATTCGTTTCTTGTCAAAACCATGAGATGGATATGTAATACCAACTTACATTTCTACCTTGATAGCACAACACACAATTTATTCATAGCTACTAAAGTATCTTATAGTGAATGCCCATCAAAGACATGGTTTTAATCCACTGAAGAATCGATCTACTTTACATTCAGGTTGGATGATAAATCTAGATGCATACCTTGCAAGCCTTGTAAAATTTGCTTCGTATATACCAACAGATTCATCATCATTTTTATTAAGCTCAAGGAACTCATTTTCCATATTTTTTTCTAAGAATATGAAGTAAGTACTTATTGAAAACATGTTTTTGAACTCATCCCATTCCATGGATTCAATTTCATCTTGGGGCCTTGTATTCTTAATTAGAGTCCACCACTGGTCTGCTTCAATTTCTAAATGGTAAATAGATAGAATGAATTTTTCATGTTCCGAACATCAAAGTATGGAAAATATATTTTCAATGGTACTGATCCATTGTTCAGCAACAAGTGGATCTGAAGACCCACTGAAAGAAGGTAGACATTGACTCATGAAGGACTCAGTAGAATATTGTTCTTTTCTCTACTCATTTGGAAGTCCAGAATGATTCATAGCTTGTGTAAGTATAGCAATATTATTTTTCACTCCATCTTCCATAACATTTGATTGTTCGGGAGGACAATAATTGCATTGTCCATTACATTTATCAACACGGTTCCTTCAGGTTCCAGTCATCGTCTAAAACCCAAAAATAACATTTTGATAGGCAAAAATCGTGATAGGAAAACAACATAATAAAGGGGGAGTACCTTCAATATATAACATCTTAGGTTTAATTCTAAGATCGTTACTATAATTGTAAGACTATAACAAATATATATACTTATCCTTAGGGACATCCCTAGACATAACTTATAAATATCTTTAGGGATTTCTATAAAGATTCTGCATCCTAATTTCCAAAGGTCAACTAAACCTTCACTATGATACTAACTGTAAAGACCCAAAGCTTGACGTACATAGACATTACATTACTTTTTCGGAATACCAAATAAATTACAAAAATAGATGCCTAAAACCGTATTAGTTTAATGTCTTTGGATACTTGGAACATAATCTTCTAATCATGGTGAAATATCTTCAACATCTCCCATAAAGATCTTCCCCTTTGGATTTCTTACCTAAAACCTTTCTTTATATCCTGGGGAAAAGAAAACATAAAAAGGGGGAGCTCAAATTCTCAGTAAGGGTAAACTTGGAGAACATAAAACAATCCCTAAACATTTGAACGTAAGAACATGATCATAAAACATCAAAATCTTGAGTAATGACATAAATCTTGGCAGTGCATAAGGAATAGATCAAAAAGGAACATTAACCATGATAAAATAGCATGGGAAGAAAACATGTATGTTTGGAAACTATTAATCACATGTCATGAAATACATAGTATCAAAGGCATTGCTGCCAAGACCATCATAGTGGACAAGGTCCTTTACTGAATCGAGTTCACTCCTCATTCCATTCTTGTATCACTGAACTGGATTATCTTATTCTTCCATCCATGTCTATCTCATGAGATATAAATCTTTACCCAATGCATTGGAAGGATATATAGGTCCCACCCATCTCATAATGAAATCATTCGTTCGTGTGCCACAATATAAACATACATCATTTATAATAACCCAACGAATAAAATGGGTTTCATAAACATCATCCCATCATAACATAATCCATATAAAAGAAATGGATATCATTTCATCATAAGAAATTCAAACCATGTAAATAATAGAGACATTATACTTGAAACATAAATATACTAGATAATTTTATCTTAGAGGGAAAATAGTTTTGATAAGACACTTGAAATTAATTATTGAGGAAAATAACCTTTATTCTTTAAAATCATTTTCTTTTCTCAAAATGCCATGAAATTTTAAAAGAAAATGATTTTGATAAAAATAATCATGAAATTTTGTATAGGAAACTTCATTGAAATAAGTCATTGTGAAACCATAAAAATCCACTCACGCCATATAAGTTAAAAAACATTCTTCTCGTACTTTTGACAAAAAAGTCAAAAAGTATCTCGTATGGTAAACAGAATAAAGATTCCTTCCATAACACAAAGTTAAAGTCAAATAGGGGTAAACATGACTTTAATCATACATGGAATAATATTGAACAATTTATGAAAAACATTTTATGGGAATGGATGAAAAATATAAACCTAGTAAATACTTACGTATAAGAAATCTCTGATAAAAAATGAGATTGCAAAATTATCCCATACCTTAGGTCCAATTTCTTTCATAATTTCCCGAAACTACTATATAGTGGGTTTAAACATATTATTAACTTGTAACAGAACCATAATAATATTTATGATATCATATATGATTCACATATGACTTTATATTACCTGTTCTTTTGTCAATTCCATCTTAAAGAATTTTTTGTGTAAAATCATATCATTTATCGTTATTCTTTATTATATATACTTTATAATCATTCTTGAATGTTTAACATGGAGAATGAATCTCATCGCGTTGTGGAGACTGTAATCCGTATGTATGCATGAGCGATGATATCGTTCCCATTATTATTGAATGGAATTAGAGTGGATGATATAATATCTCAGAATTAGTATCATGTAATAATAACCATATATATTTATTCTTTACAGCATTATATCCATCTAGGTAATGTGGTGGTGGAGAAACAGATTACACCATGACGTGGAGAAGGTATTCCGTAAGTATGCACGTGCCGTGATTTCTTTTTTCGTAGGATGGATAAAAGGTGAACTGGGGTTGTTTCATATTTATAATAACATATCAGTATATTATTTATCCTTATGTCATTAATTTATAATGAAACAACTAAATAAGTGGAACTAGAAGAATAATGAAACTGGAAAGAATCAGTAGAAGCGATTACCTCTTCTATGACACGCCTCCTCTTATCCTCCTCTTAGGGCTCTAAAGTTGGTCTTTGAAGAAGTAAAGAACATCTATTAGGTTTCTATGGAAGTGTATAAGTGAAATTGGTAGTGGTTGTCTGAGCTTGATGGCTCAAATTTATGTGAAGAGGAGAGGGAGAAGTTTCCCTTTTATAAGGGTGGTGAGGGGCACTTTAGAAAAAACATAAAATATTATTTTATAATAAAATCATATTTAGTTAATAATGGCTCCAAAGTGACTTAGTTTGGGGATAGGGTTGGGATGGGTTGAAATCCTCTTATCCAATAGGTTTTAGACAGTTTTAGGTTACCATTTTAACCTTATCATTTAGATTTGACTCTAAGTTAAATAATTTAACTTTTACCATGTCTACTTGGATTCGTACACTATTTGGTTAATAAACTTACTATAAATAGTAAATTGAACCCCAATTAGTTTATTAATGTCATATATATTATTATATAAGGCTTTTGGAGGAACCTTATATTTTTAGGACCATTATATCAATTAATAATATAATATTTATTTTAAAAACTCTTTTATATCAATTTTGACACTATTTGGTATTTTTTTATAAATTTATAACAACATTATTACTTCGAACGAAATTCATCAAACCAACCCAAATATGTAATATTAACTTATAAAATTAGTTTAATTCATAAAAAGTCTCAAATTACATTTATTTGGGTATTTATAATATCAATTACGTTAATATTTCATTAATAATGTAATTACCGCATCATCATTGTGTGATAAATAAATTAAATTATTTGATGAATAAAAATTATAAATAAAATTTATTTATGTAGAGAATATTTTCATCATTCTAATTAATATTTATAGTCTAATTTATCTTATGTATAACCCTATATTAAATATGTTTTAGTTTTTAAAAATTGTTTTTACTCTTTTAACTCTTCTTTGAATTAAATAATAATAAATGACCTAATCGAAACCATGTGGACCTAAAGGGTCATATTTTATTCCTAAGGTTGTTTTCGGTTGAATTACACTTACCCAATAGAATTAGGACATGTGTTAGGGTAATTATAATATCATTTTTACCCTTAATTACCCAATTTACTTTTAATCGTGGTAAATAAAAGTAAAAAGTTACTATTCACCAAAAATTATTTTTATCTTATTGAACCAAATTTTACTCCTTGATAAAAACATGTCACTCAAATTTTTAAAATTCTATTCCCAGAAGCAATAAAATTAATTTTTATGTAAATTTTCAAATGCTCCTAGGAGGTGGGTAAAAGACGGTAAAAGTTCAATAAAATTTTTATATATCCAAAATTATTATAAAATGAATCCAATGATGGAATTTAACATATATAGGTATTATGTATAAATTTTGACCTAAAAAATTAAATAAAATAAATATTTATTTAAATAAAAATTCTTTTTTAAACTATAACTCAGTGTTTTTCAATATTCATAAAAAATTGACTGTTTTTAAAAAATACCAAAAAATCACCCTAGGCTAATTTCGATATTCTGAATCCAAAAATAAATTCCATTTTGAAAGATAAAATTTATAAAATTTTAAAAAGTGGGTATTATTATTCATAACGGCTAGTTTCTATAATATTTTAATAACATGTCGTCGTTTAGTGAAACACGGTGTTTTGTACAATGCAAGCTATCGAGGAAGGTTCCTCTTGCGTGTAACACAAGACAAGAATAATGTTGCATATACTACAAGATAATATAGTGTTGCGTATAGCGCAAGATAATCTTGGTGTAGCATTCAACATGAGACAACAAAGAAATTAAATATAATATTTCTCATAAAACCTCGGGGTGTTACAATTACCAAAAATCACCCTAAGATAATTTTGATATTACAAATCTAAAAACGAAGTCCATTTTGAAAAATAAAATTAATAAAATTTCAAAAATTCGGTATTAATACTAATAACTACATTTTAAAAGACTAGATTGATTTTTCATTTTGGGCTATAACTTAGAGCCCCATACAGATCAAGATATTGTATTATTCAAAGATAAGTGTACTAAAGAAACATGGGGTTTTACATTATATGTAATTTTAGTAAAGTATAATTTAAACTTTTATTATCTGAATACATTTTGAACATATCTTAAAATATGTAATATATTTATGTTTTTAATGTCTTTGAAACAATTTCAAATTATAATTTGTTCATAGATCAAATATTAACAAGTGGTCTAAACTGTCTGGATCAATACCCTATGAAATTATCTCCATACATAAGAACACATATCAAATAATATCATGATACATCATAGTACATCGAAACCCATTTCCTATTCTATGTAACATTATAATTGCAGTTGAATTTATCCTTTACTTAAGATAATAAAAATATTATAGTCATTTTTCATACTATTAAAACATAACACTCTTTTAAGACACAAAAATTAATGGATAAGAAAAAATTGGGAAAATTGTAACAAATTATTTTTAATACCCATCCATTTTAAGAAATCTGAAAATATCAAGAAAATTATCGGGTCACTCTCAAGACATTACAAGCAAATATTTATATGTATCAAGTTAGATTGTTTCTTTAGATATTTAATTTCCAAATAATATCATTTTATAAATAAAAAATATGATACTTAAAAAATATATATATTACATATATTCTCATAAGGTAATTTAAATTATTCTATTGTGAAAATCATGGATCCATAACCCATCCTAAATAGAATCCTTCCTTGGATGGTAGAGAATTCGAGTGTGACCGCTAAATATTTACATTGATAGGACAAAGGATATAGACAATCCTCGAGGGTATAAAACATATGTATTGGTGGAATCACCCACATAAATCCTAGTAACATAAGGTAAACCCCCTATGAACTACACAATAATAAAATCATACTAAAATGATAATCCATGTAAATTAATACATAAAATAAGGACTCCAAAATAAATACCCAAAATTTAACTCATATGGAAGTAGTACCCAGGAAACCTACAAACACCATGTCATGGGATAGTAATATCCTATTTGATCAAAAAACCCTTACTATAAACTTGTAATAATACAATATGGTAGGGTAGAAATGAAAGTATAGATAGTTAGATCCTCCCCAATACCTCCCATTCAATTTGGATAAATTATACTAATCTATTAGACAATAAAGGGAAAATGTACTTGCTAACTAAAAAGATCGAATAATCCCCCATATTCAATAAGGTTCACTCATCCTCAACTTCCCACAGCTAATTTATTTTAATATCAGGAGCATACATGAGAATGTAATCCATAATAACATTCCCAATAAAATGGTCACCATCATTCCCCCAATGAAAATTGTTTATATTCTACAATATCTTATATATTCACATAAATGAAAACTTCATTATGATACCAAAACTACAAAAACATATCCAGAGTCACACCCCATATACCATATAAATATCATTACCACATTACATAATGATAGATCATTTAATCATTAATTTAATCAACCTAATGTCCTCCTCCTCCCATGTACGACCCACCAGTTTCCTAAAATATAATCATATAAATTAAATCCTTCATATTTTTACTAAATATTCATCTAAGATAGATGAAGTGGGTAGTTAGTTAACTGTATCACCTCCATCCTTGATGTTAGAAAATAAAATAGGAACCGAAAATCACTTTTGTGTTTTGGTCTCATTTCTGACTCAATCAGTTGTGTATAAGAAATAAAATAAATAAATTTAATACAAAATAGTACATATATAAAACAGAAGATCAAATTTCTAACACATGACACTATGGGATGACTATTTCTTCTACACATCGACATCACCCCCACCACTATCTGACACATTACATGTTCCATCAATACAACAAATCAACCATACATCTTCTCAAACCTCAACTCATAATCAATTTCATATTATTCACTTATCTACCTATTCATACTCATTATTAACATATAATTTTATATTCAAATATTAGTCAATTCCAAATTATTCATTAACCACATTTATTTTCGACTTCAAATAAACTCTCAACCACTAAGATTTCAAAATAACTCTTATATTCCAATATCATTTATTCAATTACCACAATTCAAAATATATAACTTCATAATAATTCATTTATTATTTATGAAATACATTAATCCATAGAAACACATTCCACTGTAATTTATCATACTCCTTTATTTATTAATTTATTTCAATGATATCAATATTTTCTTGAAACTATGGAAGGAACACAATATTCCAACCATAGAAAACCATCAACTACCCATATATCTCCTTCCAATAACCACACCATAAAATCCAATACTTTATCAAAATTATCCTTTTAATCCAATATTAACCACATCATGATACCACTATAATAACAATATATCAACACACCACTAACAACTATATTGGACAAATACTATTGAAAATATTATTGTAAAAACATGGATAATATAAATCATAAAATAAAATAATTAAAATTACTAACTAATAATATGTCATATCATATTAAATAATTATGTAGAAAAAACCTCCAATATAAATTCCTCATTTCAAAATCTTTTTTCTTAACATCCTATTTGTAAAATTCAATAATTATGAACATGATAATGTATATAAAAAACAAAAATAAAATCTGTAAACTATAATAATTATCAATAAAACTATTCATTGATATTCTACAATATCAAAGAAAACATATAACTCACATGTGGTCAAATCACCCCTTTCTATTCATTGATTCATTTCATTATCATCATTCATTTAATTCTAACCATTTAACAAAGGAAAAGAATTTTCTAATTCCACGTTTGAAAAATATATTGTAAATAATAGATATTTTTAATCCCCTACCTCAAATATATCTTTAAAATTCAATATACAATGATAGAGAGAGAATTTTAATCTAATAACACTAAGATCCTATGAGAAACCCTCATCAACCTAGAGATATGAAACCATTATCTAAAGATTTAAAAAATAACAAAACTAAAACATATACCATTTCATGGACCTATAGAAATAGAATACAGAGAAGTATATAAGAAAATATAAATATATAAAAGGTAATCAGAGGGAAAAATTTATTTATATGTAATGGGATTGGTTACATAATGAATGAAATTTAGATCCATGATGATATAACCAATAAACATCAAAATAGAGCCAATGTTAATCTATGATTTGAGAGGGAACAGAATGATCAATATAAGGGTATAGATGGTTTGAGTTTATATTTAAAAATCTGGAGATCTCACCATGACTTGGTGAGAGCTTCATAGTGGTGTAGTTGGTTTGTTCAAAGGGAGATCCCATACACTATACTATTTGATTTTCTAATCTCTACTATTTATTATGGTTGTTTTTCTATTTATATATCATGGTTGACCACTTCAACAGTATAATTGCTTAAACTGTCTATATTTTGGCCTTAACCCCCACTAAATCCCTATACCATCATAGTATAGATCAAACAAGTCCCACTTTTTCCACACTACCACTGCAACTAAAAAAATAGACATCTCTACTCCATAAATAGATTTCATTGAATAAACCACTCTAAAATGGTCATTTTAGACATAAAATAGACAAGACCTAGGGAAATTGGAAAACATTTAAACCTATATAATGGCTACCTCACTGGTATAGTCCTTCTAAAAATGACCATAAAACACTTAAGAGTACAAAAATCCTCTTTCCAGCAATGAACTATATCTGAGCTCCACTACAACACATATAACACCTCTAAACCACAAATTATAGTTAAGAGTAAGTTATATGCATATATAGTATATATATATCAAATGGTATTCAACCTAAAAAATCAAAATAAAACGAAGAAGATAAGAAAATGAACATGAAGCTAAAATACAAAATGAGATGACTCTCAAACTGGAATCTCTTTATCACAAAAAGAAAAAAATATAGAACATGAAAAGAAACTGCCTAAACCAAAAAAGTATAACTTCGATATCATAATCCCAACATGAATCAAGTATCAAATCAATATTGGATACTAATCATTAATATATAACCTAAACTACCACAAAATCTCCTCCAATCTATGACTCCTTCACTTGAAATAAACCAAAGTTATAATACACCTACCCAACAACTTCTCCTATCAATATTAATCCTAATTGGGACACTATATAAAAATTAAATACTATATAAAATATGAATTACCCTACTCAATGACATAAGATCTATTGGGAAGATATATATATTTTTTTAACACATCAATAATTTCTATAATTATATCCATTAATGGAGGAAGGGATAATCAATACACCCCCTGGGATATACCTCATATCAACACACCCAAGTCCAATTTTGAAAACATATACTTTCACAATTTAACTATTACACCAAGTGAAATTATCCAAGATAAACATATAGAAATTACACATCAGTGTTAAAACTAAAAATTAATCTCACACAACTTGGAGAACCAATTGGTTTTGTTTCATTGAGTACTATACACATAAGAAATTTATTTTAAAATATTTGTGAATATTTCACCGTAATAAAACTAATATATACTCTATTTTAGACTTCCCCCAATTTATTCTTATCTTTATAATCGGGGGAAAGGAAATATATTAAGGGGTAGCTCAAATTCTTAGTAAGGGAAACATTTTCAACATTTCATCAAGGGTAAGATCATATGAATATGAGAAAACATGGGAATAAGGGAAATTTATAATTGAAAATAACAAGAAACAATAATAAATGTCAATAAATCCAAATATAAGGACATTAATTATAAAATGAACAAACCAATACAATGTAAAAAGAGTTAAAAATCATGAGATGTTAAACATGAGTCACATAGAAAAATCATAGGAATATGAAATGGAAATACATCAGGACCATGAAGTAAGGTGAAACAAAGAACTATGGAAAAAACACGATCATCTAGAAATTATAACATTGAAAATAAAAAAAATCATTTTTTATGTAGTGAAAATAAATTCCATGTTTCATATTGAGAACAAAGAAATTCTCGATGTCCCTATAGTGAAAAAATGTCCAAGTTTAACATCCTTATCCAATGAGATATAAATTTTTATTAATGAGTTAGAGGGTGGATCGACCCTAAAATCATATATAATTATGTGTGATAATTAAAAACAATCATTCATCATATCTTTAGAAACCCATGGGAATAAAAATAGGTTTTATAACATTTTGAGATGGCAACACTAAAATTGACCTTAATAATGTTAAAGATTAAGACCCAAGATTCAATAACCCTAAAAGAGTATTTCAAAAGAACAATTTGAATGTGATAGATGGAAATTAACTTCCTTTGAAATAAATACATTTTATATAAACATTAAAATGGTAATGAAACCATAAAATTGGTTTTTGAAAATTATTTTAATGTTATCATACAAGTTGATGTTACATATCACATTAAAAATTATTTTTCAATGAGTTGAAGTGAAAACATTTCAAAAAAATGGAATTTTAAATGAAACATAAAAAATTTGTCCATAAAAATAAATAAATTTTATCAAAATAAATATTGATTTTAATATAATATATATTATTTTGAGATGATATAAAATATTTTTAATATTATTGAATGTCATTATTGAAATACCACATCATAAATAAAGTAAAAAACATTCAATTCTAAGAGAGATGAAGAGAAATATGAATGTTATAAGTGAAAAAACATAATTTTGTTTCCAAATGTAATTGAAAATTTTCATTGGAAATGAATATATGTTCAAGGATAGGAATACTTCATTTAAAAAGAAGTTAATTATTCTCAAAAATGATATAATTTATAATGATATAGAATAAATTAAAGAATAAAATTGGCATAAAAATTGTAATTTACACAAGATTTAATGAAAATGAAAAATGAAATAAAATATTCGTGTGGAATAAGCCAAACTTGGAATAAATATATTCTAGAAGAATAATTATAACTCAATGAGGGGATTTGACTCCTTACAAATTTATTATCTTTTAAACACAAATCAATTTATTGAAAAAACATGATATGGATCTCCAAAACCAATTAATTAAATTAATATAATAAGTTGAATTAATTAGGAATTCATCACACAATCTAAAAGATATCATGGTTTAAAATATAAAATTTGTCTCAAGAAATTAGATTTGATACAAATAACCACTTTGCTTGTATTTTTGGTTACTCTAATGCAATATGACTTCCTAAATAATAAATATAACTATCTAAATAACATTTTTAGAAACCTTATTAATAATTATTACCTTTTATAAAAACAATTTTTATTTATTCTAAACAATTATATTAGTGACTTTTTGTCTATTTTCAATATCAGGTGTAATTAATAGGGATATTTTTGAACAAATTTTGAAATAGTTGTTTCATTCTATATTCTTCCCCAAAATTTTATCATTCCAAGATTATCCATGAGAGAAAATTTATTTTTCAAATGATTTCAAATATCCCATTAATTTTTCTGAAAGACATGAAAATGGTTTGTGATGAAGAAAAATGTTATGGAAATACTTCTTGTGTGTTTAACGATCAAAAGGTTATATATTAATAAATACTTTCAATGATAATAGAACTTTTTAAAAAATATAAATCAAATTAAGTAAGTCATTATAAAATTATAATAATAATATATATAATTACTTATTGATTCATATTTTAAGAACTATAACTTTTTTCATGTACACCGCCAAAACCCAAATGAAAATGTGTTATAGTGAATTTATAGGAAAGGATATATGTTTACTAAATATAATATAAATTATAAAGAAGATTAGAAGAGTAATAAATATCATATGTCTTAATTTAATTCATTCATTGAACCATCAATGAATGGTGGTGATGAAAAACATAAATTCATTCGTGGAGGTCGTTGTCCATCGTATACATGATTAATGATTTTATTCCTCAATAAATGGGATAAAATAAAATTATATGATGAATTATCAGTTCAGAATTATAATTATAAATATTTTACATTTTTACTCATAAATTTAATCCTTTATTCCATCAATGAATTGAATATTTTAAAAATTACACACATCATTCTGTGGTGGAGGTTGTCTATACATACAGAAAATGGATGTTGTTTTATTTCTTTACTGGATGGAAGGAATTAAATAATGGAAAAAGAATTAATATAAAAACATTATCATATATTAATTATAATTGGGTCATTTTATTAGGGTGTTTATAATATTTCTATAAAATGAATATCAATAAGAAAGGACTAAGGAGGAAGAAATATTAATGTTCGGAAACTGAGACTTATCATGGAACTATCGTTAGAAATGGAAGGCTTGGGAAATCTAATTGAGAATAGAATGTTATAAAATTGAGAGGGTATTCTAAGAATAAAAAATATATTATTTTTAAGACTAAATAATAATGAATAATACTGTAATGATGGGGTGTAAGTGTTTCTCTTTTATAGGAAAAAAGTGCACTTTGTGGAAAACCATTGATTTTCAATGATTCCATGAAACTATTCAATGATTAATGGCATGAAAATATTTAAATAATTATTTTTATGGTCATATTAGTTATATAAATACTTAAAAAATATTTTTAAGATATTTTTAATACATTAACTACAATACATTTACATTTCCCCTTTTTATTTTTTACCATATTGACTATATTTTCCCTAATTAGTTTAAATATTATTAATAATATAAGGTAATATTTATAACACAACTTTTATTTTATAAAAATAAATTTATTATACATATAGACTCATTGAATTTCTAAATAATATAAAATTTAAATTTAAATTAAAAGATTCTATATATAAAAAACTATTTATTAGAAGAAACAAATTAACCATTAATTGTATTTAATCTCATAAAACGTTTTTTACCACTTAAATAAGTGAAAATATATTATTATATATGTGTAAAAATCAAATAAAAAAAATTATAAAAAAATTATTTATTTTTTTAATAAAAATATATGGTTTTAAATATAACAATTTTTTTAAAATAATTCGTTCACCATTATCATTGTCGTTAACTTTAATTTTATTAATCACACTTTGGATTTTACCATATAATTTAATCTGAAAAATTCTATCAATAATATAAAAAATCATTATTATTTTTTTATTTTTACATGTGAATAAAATTTATTTTTAATATAATCTAATGAAATAAGTTTTCAGATAAAATATAACTTTCTTTCCATAACACTTCAAATGGGTTTAAAAAATTATACATGGTGTTTTTATATAAATTAGTTTACACTATAATAAAAAAATTATAGAAACAATATTTCATAAATTTTTTAGTCATTTATTTATTATGATTATTTCATAAAAGTAATGGTACAATCATAATCTGCGTCATTAAAATATTCACCTAAAAATCAATTATTTTAGAAAAATATAAAAAACTCATCCAAATATATTATTGATATGATTAATCCAAAAATTGAATAATATTTTTCAATTAGATATTCTATAATTTTTAAATTTATCATTTAAAATAAATTGTACTATTAAAGGAAAAATGATTTTATTTCTAAAAATTCTCTTTTAATATATTATACATCCTTAATTAATTTTTGAAAGAATTTTTTGTTGACTAGATTAATTTTATTCACTTAATGATTTGTTATTCTTAAATTATTTTGATAATATTCATCTAATATATCCCATCCAATTTGATTTTGGTATTCTTTATGGAATAAGATATCAAACATAGTGCTAATTTAGAAGAAAAAAATATTCCCAAATCTCTGGGTGTCAAATTACCACCCATTAAATAAATTAAATCCCCAAAATTTTTACAGTCATATACTGATGATTGTATTTAAGATTATCAAAAATTTATTCACGACTCAAGGTATTATTTCTATAGAAATATCAACCTTCCTAACATTGAGAACATATCTTTTCCTTAGAATTTTATTATTTATAATAATTTGTTTCTCTATAATAATTTTAGTTACATATCCCACAACTTTATGTGTCATAAATCCTATAATATAATTACTTTTTTAAGAAATATAATAATAATCCTTACATTAATTAATGATCATATATTGATTTAAAATTTTATTTCTTTATTTTGGTCATTAATATATCATTTATGTTAAGATAGAAAATATATTACCAAATTCACATTAAATTCATTTAAATGAAAGATAATATGATTTTGAAGAATCGTGAATCCAGAAACTGTTAATGATATTCATATTCCATGGATATATTAAAATTAACACCAATAGTTTTTTATTACTAATTCTATAAAAAATATTTTATGGTACGTACATGAAATAATACATCCAAAAATTGAGAGTAAAAAATATCTAGCACCTCTAAATCATCACAATCCTCATTGATAATAGTATTTGTAAAGTCTGTCCCTTATTATCTTGGTTTTAGAGGTTCTTGAGAAATTTTATCCTTATTAGCCCTTGTATTAGGAAATCAATTTACATAATTTACAAACCCCTTAAATTATAGGTATTATATATTTTCCTCTTTAATTTCTTTTATTAGTGTCATCTCCCCCCTTCAATAGTCATAAGTTCAATTGAAAATCCTTCTGCACTTGAAACATTTTCGTATTCCTGATAGAAATTCCATTAGATACTTTTCCCTACACTCAAAACACATTGTAAGTTGAATCATTTTTACTTAACTATGATCTTCTATAAAGATCTATCTATCTTACCATTTGTGTTTTAGATGTTTTGAAATATTAAATTAATTAATAATAACACGGTATTGTTGAGTGACCACAACCACACGATTTTCAACATTAAATTCTATGTCAGATGGTTTATTATTATGATTATTTTTGTATTCTCTAACACTTCCATTATAAACATGTTTCCTTATAATATCATCCAATTCTCAAACCAAATTGTTTTAACATGAGTGATGAATAATTAACATGGAAATATAATTATTTTAAGATGAAAAAATCATCCTCGAAATGAATTACAAGTAAAAATTATTACATTATAATTTAGTAAAATATAAATAAATCTTGGTTTTATCTAGGTCTCATTAGGTTGGATTATCTAATATTCTTTAACCTAATTTCATAATATAACAAATCTCTAATAATGCATTGTAATATTAGTTTTATTTAACAAATAATATCCCCTGGGAGTTTCAAACCATTTATGTAGTTAAGCCTCGTTTTCATGCCCTAGGGTTCATTGATTTAGTTTTTAATACAACCATATTATGGTTAATACCCCTAATTTAATTTATTTGAGAGACTATATCCATTTATAGTATCAATATAGTGATTTTATTGAAGTAAAAATTTACAATATCAAATTTACCAAAATTTAGGATGTTATTGTATACTTACACTTATCTATTATACTTTTTCCTTGGGATTTGACTAAATTTATTACTTTTTAATCACAAAATAAATAAAGAAATCCTAAAAAATGAAGAAAACATTTGATACCAACTTAGTCACCACAGAACCACACTCTTATGTTCAGTTCTAAAAAAATATGTTTACAGATTATATTTAACTTTATGTGTTATAATCCAACCAAATCATTCATAAATTACACATTAGTATTACATCTAAATATTATCTCAGACAACTTTCAGAACCTTTTGGCTAAGTATTTTTCTGGACTAGCTACGTATAAAATTTATTTTACATCTAATGTAAACATTTTTTCACAATAAAAACCTCTCCATACTTCACCCAAGTTTTTCATATTATCATAAAACGAGGACAAAAAACATAAGAAATGTGTGATATAAAAAAATGTTAAGGGAAAACATATTTACATGTCATCAAGGATTGGCTCATAATTAGATGAGAACTAATGTGAAAGGGAGAAATTTCTTGTTAAAAATAATCTAGAACAATAATAGTTATCCATTAAAAAGATAATTAATAAATGTATTCTCAAATGATCAATAATATACCATGAGAAAATTTTATGGAATCAGGATATGATAAACATATGATGTGGAGCATAATCAAAAGAATATAACATTGATATAAACCATTCCTTAAGAATATAGTACAACAAATTACAATGAAAAAAACAATATAATATGTATATTATAGTATTTTAAAACAAATTATTTATTCATTAGGTGGTGAAAAAAAATGTATGCTTCATGATTTGAACAAAACAAATGTCCAAACTTCTTATTTTGGAAAAACAAAATTTCCAATATTCCTGTTGTGGAAAAAATAAATGTCCACAGAAATCATCCTTATCCCATGAGGTATAAATCATTTACTAATTAATTTATGGATGATATAGGACCCCACCCATCAATATTCTATACATATGTGTGCCAATTCAAAAAAAAGCATTCATCACAGCATAATGAACCCATGGAATAAAAATGGATTTCATAACAATTCAAGATGGAATCATCAAGAATTACCAAAACAAGGTAAATAGTTAATACAAAAAATTAAACAACCATTAGAGATTATTTCTTAATAATATGTTAATGGTGATTATTGAAAATGATTTTTAATTTAATAAATCATTTATATATAATTAGGAAACTTTTAGTGAAACGTAAAAGATTTTTTACAAAATGTCTTTCAAATTTTCAAAAATTAATATTTTATGGATCACATTAAAAAGTAATTTTTAAAAAAAAATTGTGAAATATTTGGTGAAAATTTACATAAAAAAGTAAAATATGATAATAGATCCTTGAAAATACGTGCGTTTTTTCAAAATAAATGGGGAGATAAAGACAAAACATTTTATTTTTAAGGGATGAAAAATAATTTTATTATTTTAAAATACCTTCGTTAAAATAAAAATAAAAACTCAAAAAATTGTAACATAAGAATCATTTTCAAAAATAATAAGTTATATATGAATGTCAACTATGATAACACAAAATTAAATTTTCAAATATTAATTAGGTCATTAGTGAGAATAGATAATATGGATAAGTATGGGAAGTTTTCATTAAATGAGAAAGTAATTCCCTAAAAATGATATAATTTTTATGGGATTGAAATTAGTTGGGGAATAATATTTGAATAAAAAGAATAATTTTACCAAAATAGAGAGTTAAATTACTATGAAATAAAATATTAAGGTTTATGAAATCAATCATGGAAGAAACAAGTTCAATAAAAATAATTATGGTTCAAATAAATTGGAGTTTAGTCCTTACAACTTTGGTATCTTTTTAATTGAAATAATTTTATAGAAAAAATGACATAGATCTCCAAAATTTAGGAAATACATAAGTATGTTAATATAAATCCATTTGGAAATAATCACACAATTTCATATATATATATATATATATCATTGTATAAAATTTAAAATATGTCTCAAGAAATTAAATTTGAGACAAAGAACCCCTTACGTTGTATTCTTGCTTACTCAAACATGCACTAAACACCATAATAACAAATATAAAAAGATTAATAACCTATTTAAGAACCTTATTTCTTTACATAAAATTTTATAAAGTTAATTTATAATTATTATCTACAAGGATATTAGTTGTTTATAATATATTTTAAATATTGGGTGTGAGAAATATTGATCATATTGAACTAATTTCATAATAGAAATGTTATTCTTCCTTTTTTTCAGAAATCATAACTAAAAGATTATTCTACACATAATAATAATTTTTTCAATGATTACAGAATTCCTATTTCTATAGGATAAATAAATGGATATGGTATGTCACAAGTGAAATTATGATTAACTAGTTATAATATGTTTGATAATAAAAAGGTTACATATTAAAAAATATATTAATTATTAATAACTCTTTTCCAAAATAAATAAAAAAATTCAAACATATTACTATCAAATAATATTACCATTATAAACATTCTTTAATAATTAATGGTTAAATTATTATACCATTATTCGTGTAGGTGGTAAAAACCAACTCAAACGAGAGTATGACATAATGAATTTTCGAGGAAGAATAGGTTTCTATATAATATTTTTATAAATTTAATAAGAGAGTAAAAATTTCATATATTTGATATATATTCCATAAATTCAGACTTATAACCATACCTAAAGGTTAGTGAGGAAAATGAAAATTTTTATTCATGGAGGTGGTTTTCTGTTATATGAATTCTTACTAATTTAATTACACAATGAATGGGATATAGTTAATTTACATGGTAAAATATTATTTCAGAATTATAATTTTTATATTTTCTTCAAATTCATTCATAAAATCTATATTTGTTACCATCCATGAATGTTGGTGTTGATAAATTAAATATAATGTTTCATGTGGGTAGTAGTTTGTACAAACACACGATCGATGTTGTTTGATGATTCTCGGTGGATGGAAAGAAATGAATTCTTTTTAAATAATTAATATAATACCATTGAATTCAAGTAATATTTATATTTTAATTATATTATCTTCAATATAATATATTTTTATATGGAGGTTTAATAAGAAAAAACTATGGATTTATAGATACTTTGGTTGAGTACTTGACGTTTTGATTAAAATCCATTTGTAAATAAAGGAATTGGGTTGTATTTTTAGGATCAAAGGCTTATGAAAATTAAAGAGTCTTACATGATGAAAAAATGGTATAGATTTAGTATTAAATTCTAGTAAATAAGTGTGTAATTATGTTGTGAAATGATTCCCCTTTTATAAGTGATGGAAATGGATCTTTTGTAAATACCCATTATTTTAAAACCATGTCATGAAACTATTAAACATTAAGTAGCTCAAAATAATTAAATAATAATTTTTAGTGTGATATAAGGTTGTTAAATCCTCCTTAAATAATTTTTATACATGTTTTAGTCATTTTTAAATCTTTTTGCAACTTTATTTTTACATTTTACTTTTTTTTTCCTTGGTGATTATTTTTTAACTTAGTTGTTTATATTTTACTAAATACATAAAGTAACCATTATAATAAAAATTCATTATAAACCTAAATTTAGGCTCCATATAATCTAATTAAATTTCAATATAATATATTTTTAACATCTAAATTAAAACATTTAATGTATAGAAAAACGTTTTTTGAGAAAAAAATTCCTCTTACCTTCCAGTTTTCTTAATCTCACATAACTTTTTTTACCAATTAAGAGACAAATAATATATTTATATACATGTTTAAAATTAATACAAATTTAAATATATAAGATATTTAAACAATATTTATTAATAAAAATTTTTAAACATTAATAAAACAAAACATTGATTAAAACTCTTTCACTAGGGTGAAGGTTAATAAAATTAATCTTAGTAATCGAACATTGATGCCAAAAAATTAGATATAACTTATTAAATAACCTGAAAATGTTTATAAAAATATATAATTAAGCCTTTTTGGAATTAATTTTAGTAATTTATTAATACTTAATTTTTATATCAAATTAAAAAAATGTAAATATTTCGTAAGTATCCAAAACATTATATCTACGTTACATAAATTTAACATAGTATTTTATTTAATGACTTATTATAATTTATAAATATTTTTTTAAAAGGTTTCAGAAAGATAAATTTAATTCTTGTGTTATGAAAATGTCTTCAAAATCACAGTATTGTGAAATCCTTTTTTCACTATTCACCCAAAAATAAATTATTTTTAAAAATTATAAAAACATAATTATATGATAAAAATAAAATTATTCATTCCAAAATTTATTAAATTTTTAAAAATTATATATATAAAATTTAAAATTTTATCAATTAAAATAAATTAAACTATACAACGGAACAAAATCTCTTTTTGAAAAAAAATCACATTAATACATTAACTATTCATACACCTATTTTATATGGATTTATAGTGGATAAAATAATTTTATTTACAAAATTGTTTTCTATTCTTAAATATTATTTATAATATTAATCTAATATGTTATGAAATATTTGAGTTCAGTGTTGTGCGTCAAGATAGCTATCGAGCATTGTATTAATTCAGAGAGAAAAATATTCCAAAATATCATGGTTTTACTACCATACTAACAAACCCCAATGCACTATAATGTCAAATAAACCAATGAGAAAGAAAATTCCCATGACCAAATGTCCATTGACCGTAGTGAAAATAAACATTTCGAAGAACATCATATCTAACATTGAGCTCTAAAGGCATCTTTCTCTAATGATTGTTACACTTTTAATGCTCTTGAGTAGTGTTCATACAATAATGGATTGACTACACCATATCTATATTTATCTATAAAAAATATGGTTCAATAATCTCTAACTTAAGAAATTCGGTCAAGAATAATTAATATTTTCAAGGAAATGCTTTCAATACCTTGAATGTAGCTATTACAATGGATGAGTGACTTGAATTTTTATTGGGAAATTGAACCAAGGGTAACTATTTCTCCCACACACAAAAACTAAAAAAATACATTTCTGCAACATGTCAGGTTGTGTCATGACAGTCCAATTTTTATTACCATTAGTATGAGGATAGAATGAAATTTTGAGTCATAAATGAGTTTGAAAATCAATATGAAGACCCTTTCATACTAGGAAGGTAAAATGAGGATCTATATTAGATATTTTCGTCCACAGTACCCATGTAATACTCACAATATCCTCCATATGTATCATATATAAATGATCCACTATGATCAACTCCTTGATCATTAAGAAATGAGCAGAATTCATTAAAATTTTTGTAATCTCCTTGATAATATTAGATACTAAATAGCCTTGTTGAAAACATGTAATTAAATACAATGGCATATCCTCTCATTTCTATGGGAAAAGATCAAATGGATATTGAAAATTAGGAAAATGTAATGTTAAGACTTCACATTTTGATGGACCAAACACTAACATGTGGACTATATTTTTGAACTATTAATACCTTTACACCATTGATGACTCTTTAAAGTATAATATGACTTGAATATAATTTTAATCATAATTAAAAGTGATATATGAGTCATACAGAGTTCCACCTTGTACACTACAAAATATGAAAATATCTTCCCCTTAAACAACACAAAATTTGAATTGTCCTTTGGTCACTCCTCAGGTTTATATATATAGAAAACATGTTCACTCTAAACCTCTACATTAGTATCTCCTATATGTGAATCCTATACCTTTATAATTTATTATGAATACAATAAAACCAACTATAATAATCTGATACCACTAAATTTATCCTTGTATTTATAAAATTCAACAAGATCCAACATCATACTCCATGTATCTCTAGACTCCCAAGTAAAATCTCAATTTGTATTTATAAAAAATACATTAACTACTAAATTCTATTTATCTATTGTATATGTGATATTAAAGTCATAATCCTAAAATAACTTCATACACCACCATTTATTCATATTAAAATAATTATGAGATAAAATACACCATGGAATATAATGATCTCTTAAGATCATAAAAATAGCTTCAATAATATATTTTCCCCACATATTTGAGTAAAACACCACTATTTTATTCTTGAGAAAATTGGTAACATAATTATGTTCATTAGGTCATAATTTTGGAGATGGACAGGACATCACCACTATATGATGTATTAGAACTCATCCTCGAAGTAGAAAAGTGGAGTCCAAAAATACTATATACAAGGAAACTTATACTAGAGAATGAAGAACAATATCAAAAACCAACATATCCTTCATGTTTCCTATTGAAAAGTTCCTCTTATGTATTCATACTAATGCATGATCATTCCATGAAACATTTGTTAAATAATCCCTAATCTAAGATAATAAAGATAAAACCCACTGATATTATATTACAATTACAATTAAACTTCTTCAATTCTTCTTTTGAGCCCAGCATGAAACAACCACATATATCATTGAGGAATCAACTACCAATCCTTGCAATGATATAAAATGTCCATAAAAAAATAAGCTCTAATGTTAAAAATTCACTCATAGATAGCTTCTGATAGATTTTAGGTCTTAAAATTTCCTTTAGTGAATAATAAAAATTATAATCATTATCCCTTTAGGATCTCAAATAAAATTTAATTTCATCAACTAAATTAGTCACAAAATGATCTAGGAACTCATAAAAACCCAATTCCATTAGTCCCATGAAAATCATTGGTGAGATTTTGACATTTAAAGTAATTACCCTGAACATTAAATGTTAATAAAAAATATTATGTTAGTATGAGTGATATATTTTTCATTCACCCTATTATTATTATTATACACAAACTAAATATCAATAATGGAGAACTATCTAGGTCTTTTATACTGTTCATAATAAATCATCAATCCTCTGTATAAAAAATTCGTTCTTCACCATTACCTTATTAAATTGATAAAAACAATTATGGTCAATCAAAAAAAATTATCTAAATTTTTCAAAACCAGTAGAAGAGAACCCCATAAAAACACATGAGGTCAAATGAAAACCTTCTACAATAGATCATTGATCTGAATGAATAACTCCTTAAACATTAAATGTGTAATTAGATAATGTGTCATCAAAACTAAATAGAATTCAGGTGGTCATGTTATTATAAACTCAATTTTATTTCATTGGCGTATAATACAAGCCCCATTATAAAAAACATAATGTAACTCTCTCATAAACTTCTAAAACACATCTTTTTAAACCTTCATTAATCTCAACCTCATCTCTGGTAACTAAGAAACAATCCCTACAATTCTTATAACACATCTAATACTCTCACTTACCGAAAAAATTCTTTCTTAACCTCCAAATAAAAGATAAAAACTCTCAAATAGAATAAATTGATAATATTATTCATCAAATACAACCAAACCATTCTAAGTATTACATCATATGGTTTTATCTATGATAAGAATATATCCTCATTTGACTTCTGTTTCCCTACCACTATATCACAATCCTGACACACCTCAAACAAGTTATAATAACCTCCAATTGGAATAAAAAATGTCTAGGTTACTCAATGTATCTCCCCCTATCGAGCCACATCACTAACCAAAAAAGGAGACATAAAGGATATCCAAGATCTCAAATAAAAAAATATTAGGGTAGCTGATAATAAAATTGTGCCTTGAATTTTGTGTGGTCATCATAGAACAAGAAACTCTATAGTATACATCTGACCACACCCTACTCTTGGTGATATCTCCCAAATAACCCAAATGATGGTGAGCTATAGGATCAAATTATTCCATGTGTTCTTAAAGAAAATTAATATAATAGGGATGTACTATACCTTCACTTTTTCCACTTTACTGCACAAATCCTTGATTAACCAATTATTTATTATAATAAGGAATTATATAAAATTACAAAAAATGATTTACCTAAATTTGGTCTCCAACCCCATGCTAACCATCGTGGAATTTCATACACTAAAAATGTCAAAATTCATATCCTCCATCATAGAAAAACCATAGAAATGATCCTATTAGAGATCATTGAACTATAAGGGCTAGAGATGCATGAAGAAAAGAGCTAATAGTGGCTTCATGTTGGTCAAAACATCAACTAACCAAACATCCAAGAACCTTAATCAATTGATATACTAATTATAAATTAATAAAACCAATATATCAAGAATAACTTTCATGTTTTATCATATTCTCTATTACTTATATATATAATATAACCTTGAGATATGTCATCCATATAAACGGGGTGGCAGGGAACTGTATATCTAGATACAATGCCTCCTCAAAATATTATTCCCAAATATCTTCATTTGGAGGAGGGTTCAAAGCATAATTCATAAGGTTATTGAATTTATTTAATAACACATAAATGTTATATCTCACCTTATAGAGAGAAATAAAACCAAAACATTGCGAAACCATTACAATTAAAGAGATTAAATTATCCTAAAACTAACTCAAAACTAATTTGATGATAATTCTATCTTCTCATTATCACATAGAAATAAGTTCAACCATTTGAATGTATATCTCGGTAATGATATTATGTCCAAAATAAAATAATTATTCTTCCTAATATGAATCAAACATATATTAATTTTATCTCCACCATCCACCTTTATGTATCCTAAATTGAAATATACCCTTTATTATATAGAAATATTTGATGATTAAACTCACACATCTTCCTCCAATAATTAGTCATCAAGGATTCAATCCTATTATGGCCAACTATATAATTTTATTTCACCTCCACCTTGTAAACGAAATGTAGATTATTTTTACTATCCATCCCTACAAAACGAAAAAGAAATCTTAATCCTATGAATATATAATATACTAAGATCATTGAATTAAACTAATTTTTATTTCAAGGAATTTTCTTAATTCAAACATTTGATAAATCATCAAGTTGTATAAAACAAAAGTAGGTATTTACTTCAAAATCCTCATCATATCATATAGCATGTTTAGTAAGAATGCGGACCTTTCATAGTATAATAAAAGGTATAATCACTTCTATCATAGCTGATCTCCCTTTCTTATATCATGTTCTATGTTTCATTAATATTATTTTCATACTGAATCCTTGAACTTTTCATCAATTTCTATCTCTAAAATTAATCTTATCTCTCAAATAAATCCATTATATCAATATTTCATGATCCATCCCCAATATAACCCCTCTTAAGTTGATAATAAACCTATGTGTTCCTGCTATAGATCAACGCAAATATTCTTAGATAAGAAAATGTCACTAAGATTATTAAACATATGGGCGGGATACATTAACCTCATAACTCCTAGGAATATAAGACTAAACTAACTATATAATCCTTATAATAATGAAATAAAACCAATCAAATGAGCCATTAAATTTCATTCCTAAAACCATGTCTCCAAAACAAACACCCAAAATACTTCTCAAATGGAAGAGGGTCTATGAACACCTTCTGACTCATTATCTTGAGATAGTAATAACCCATCAGTTCACTAAAAACTTTTGGATGACCTATAAAAATATAATTATGATCCTCTCTGAGACAATTCGTGAATATTAATATGAATCATACAAATATATATGTGTATAAAAAAAATTAAACCAACTTATTACCTAACCAATACAATAAATTCACCATCCTTAGAAAGGATCACTCACTCAAAACCTCACATTGGAAAAGAAATATATTATCAAAATAATATATGATAAGGTACCCCACATCCAATTCCCCATTGAACAATTCACCCTAACACCCTAATGATATATGTCCTTGCACTACCATCTCCTCCATATCTAAAAAAATACAACCTACATAACTATATCACTAATACTGGTTCAAATCCAAATCCATATACCATATACCATGACCACATAAATACCACAACAAATCATGGTTGAGTTCATAATCATGATGGAAATAAACTATGTGTCATCCCCCTAAAGTGTATGCCCCAGTGATGAACCAACATCATAGCTATATGACCTCAATCCATCACATATCATACTTTTTATATAGATATAATGAGGAAGGTAGAGTATCTTTCAATCAACAACACCACATTAAAGGATGTTAGGGAAAATATATCAAACCCAAATCCATATAGTGTCATTAGTCACATTACCTAACTCGATTTATAGTATGTATGAAGTAACATAACTATAATGAATACAAAAAAGCGTGCATACAAAATAAGATTTCAATTACCCAATACATGACACTATGACCTTTTTATCATCATGTCACATAGACATTTCAACACCCATAAACAAACACATAACGAGGTCCACTAACACTACACAACTACTACATAACATCACACACCTCCTCTCAAAATCAATTTCATAATATTAAATTTTATCTCATTATTTCCATTAATAGCATATCATTTATTATTAAAATTATAATTAATTCAACATTATTCAATTGGCATGTATATTTTTAACTTCTTTATTAGTTATCAACCACAATAAACTAATAAAAACTATTCTATTCCATTTATATTTAATTAATTTACAATTTATTTATATCCTTCACTTCATTATTATTCATTTATCATTTCCATCATACATTAATCCAATAAAACCACTTCCACTTTCATTTAATCTTCTAATATTTTATTTGTTTAGTCATTTTACCACTAACAATATTTTCATGAATATGTAACATGATTCCATCATTCTGACTATACGAAATCATCACAATCCACTCTAGCCTGTGCCAATAACAACAACATATATTATAATACTTTCACTATATCATCATTTTTTCAACAACAACCACATCTTGTTACCATCATAATAATAACATATCAACACCCCATTGAAAACCATTGCAAAACAACTACAGTATAAAAAAATTAGTCACTACCAACATAATAATTATCATAGAAGAAAGCAAAAATTAAATTACTCATAAACATATGTCACTTCAAATTAAATAATATATATATAAAAATATAAAATATTAATTCAATACTTTAACATATTCTTTCCCATTAAAAAATATGGTCTATTAACTAATTTTGAAAAATATAATTCACTTCATAAAATAAAAAAACATCACAATAGAATTCTTATAAATCAATTTAAAAAATGACATAATAATAATATCATAGAAAATACTTATAGCACATTTGATCATGTCTAAGCTTTGAATTAATTAATCCATTTCATTTTATTTTCTTGTTTAATTTAGATAATTTATCAAAATAAAAAAATTATAAAAATACATTATATAACACATATACCATAGATAATATATATTTTGAATCATTGTCTCAAATGGATCTTCAATAATCATCATATAATGATGAATAGAAAATGTTAATCTTACACCACCTAAATCCCAAGAAAAACCCTCAGCAACCTCTACATATCATACCACCATCCCAAATTAAAAAAAAAATTAACAATACTGAATCACAACATAAAACAAACAGATATTTTAGTTTATATTATTTAAGTTAATATTATGTTTATTAGGGTGTACCGCATGCAACACTGAACTTGTAAAATTGAGATTTCTTTATATTTTCTTTTTTCAATTGAAAGTTAAATGCATTATTTTTAAAAAATTAAATTAATAAAAATGTTTTTATTTATTAAATGATCATGTTAGAATGAGATTTGTGTTATTTTTTATGATTTTTAAAAAAATATTGATTTTTTTCTGAATAGTGGAAAAATATTAATTTTAAAAATACTATCATTTTTAAGATATTATAATTAATTAATAAAGAATTTAAATTTTATGAAAAAAATTATTGAAAAAATATATATTTGATTAAAATATAACTCTTCTAATCGTTTTAGTTTGACCTTATAAATATATGATTTACATTTTGGTAACTATGTAATATTTTTATTCCAATAAAAATTGTTTTTATCCTTCACTTTTAATAACGTTTTCATCATGTTTTCTTAAATTTTAATTGAGTTTTTAAATTTTATATATTATAATATAATTCAATTTTTCTTAATAATAATCTAATTGAATTCATGTTAATCAACATTATTCCAAATTTTAGTAAAAATCATTTTGATTTTTAACATATGAATTTATATAAAAAATTGTTTAAGTTGTGTTTGGAATACATATATAAATAAATAATTATTCCCAATAACAGAAATTGAATTTTAGAAAATTTATTACATATTCAGAATAAGAATATTCAATTTAGGTAATATGGTATATTTATTTTTTAGACATAATTAATAGTAACCATGATAAATGTTTATCACCATGGTAAATCATAAAATGGGTAAATAATAGTTTAAACTATGGTATAAGGCCCCAAAATATTTCAAAACCATAATTTTATTTCATTTTATAAGAATATTTAAATTATAATTATCCCATATTAAAAACAATGTCAATTTTATTTCATCATCCTTAGATAATGGATTTATATTATTATGAGTAAATAATAATTACAAAATGCCACTCTCATTATTTTAATATCTATAATATGTTGTCATATTAAAAAAATTAATATATGAATCATAATAAATGTAAAATTTAAATATGTGTAATGTTTTTATGATATTAATTTATTATTAATTTTTAGTGATGGAGTAATTTTCTTGAATATTTACATAGTGTAAACACATCACTTATACAAGTAGTAGAAAAATTAACAAAATTATTTTAAAATTATTAAAAGTAATACGTTTTGGTTGAATTATGATGTTACATGGATTTACTAGATATTTATAAGTTATTAGTGTCCATGATATTTTATATTATAGTTCTATTATTATATTGATTCTTTATAATTCAAAACATGTGAATTGTTATGAAAATGACTTTCAATTATATTTAATGTCAAAAAATTATTCTAAATTCATTATAAAATAATAAAAATATGATATTTACAAAAACTATAGGAAACTGTCGATCCTATCAATCCTATTTCATTTATCAGCCACTTTTTATTTTTTAAATTTAAATTTTTTACCCTTCCTTTTGAAATATTTTAAAAAATTCCATTGATTTTTTCATATAAAAATGAGATTTAAACTAACCCATCCAGAGATAGAAATCAATTTGGATTTTATTAAACCTATATTCATATCCTTCTTAAAACATAAAAAATTGAATCCATAACCACCAATGGTGATTGAATTTCTCTTCTCCAATGGCCTTATGTGGAATTAAAAGGGGCGTCACAAATATAAAGCTAAAGGTTTCTCAGCCGCTTTCACCTTTAAAAATTATGATTCCTTATCTTCAAATAATATCTTATTTTCTTATATATTAGTTCTATGATTCCATTATTATTTTACTAGCATCTATTTTATGAATTTATTATGGGTTTTCACTAGTTACCTCTCAACAAACACTTCTCTAAATGTTATTATTATCTAAAAATGCAGGTTCTTCAAATGTGGTCTTTTCATTTCAAATTATCATCTAACTATTTAAATAAAGAAATTAATAGATCACAATTTATCATAAATAATTTTTTTTGTAATATAAAATATATTTTAATAATTTTACATATTTACTATGTTTACCCATCATTAAACCACTTCATAAAAATTTCACTATCCATGGAGGTGTTATGCAAACAACATACATGATGATGTCTTATTAAATATAATACTCTCATGATTATTCCTAAAAATTGATTTTATTATGGAATATAACATTAATAATGATTCAATTTTTTGAATATTATTTTATAATGATAAATTATACATTATGACAATGAATGAAAGTGTAAATGATCATGGTTAGTTTTAACCATCAGAAACAACCTTATTAAGGATAGTAAAAAATTTGATTACTTATTATGTTTCCATAATTCTGGGATGATTTATACCCTATCCATTAGATCTTTTAGAGTTTATGAAATCATTTAACAAATACCTCTTACCACTTACATATAAATAAATATATATATATTTATATTAATATATATATATTGAATTTTGTTTGAGATTTTGAATCGAATGGACCCAAAAAGAGTCACATAAATTATAATGATCTAATAAATGAATCAAAAAAGATAATAAGTTATAATAATAAGGGAATAAACAGTACATATATTTTTAATCATGTATACAATTAATATAATTTTACTATTTATGACGTCAGTGGATATACGAGGAAACTGAGGGCTCATGGTAAGGAAAATTTTAACTCTATTGATTTTGACTTGGATATATCACTTGATCACTAACTATGTTATTCCAAGATTATGAATGTTATAACTAAAGATTTTATATGTTATATTTACACTTTATTATTTGGATTTAAATTTTTATAGTAGATATTTTAATTGATTGATTTTTTATTCTAAATGATAGATATTTATTAAGGGTTCTAAGTTTCAATATTTAATTCCCTGAGACTTGTTTCATGTTGTGCACTTTATATTATTTTATATTGTTTACTTATTTAACCATGAATGGGTTTCAACATAGTATTTAATGTACATTATATATTTTAAACAATATTATTAAATTTGGTTATTAAATGGATTTCCAATTCAATCATTACCAATGTTTTAAGGGTTTCACTTCTCAAACTTCTGTCTTTGATATTTGTATTTATTGATGCACCTATTTCCATTAACAGTATGTTTATAAAACATAATAAAAAATTATATCATGTATCCCTTTATACTCATAGTATTTTAGGTTCCTTATGATGTTCATTCATTCAAAAAAATTGGATATAATTGGTCATAAATGTGGTTCTTTATAGACGTTTATCTAAACGTTTTCAGGTATTTCTCCAAATCCATTTTCCTCTATATCAATATTATTTTAAAAACAATTCATGAATTTTCACATATTTATTAAAATGAGTGATTAATTTCATTAGCATGTACCTTTTTTGTCTTTTATAAGGATTAAGAATGCACATTTTTAAAATTTTATACCCTGGTAATGATGGACTCACATAACAAAATTTTCAAAATAATGGGATTTTAATGATTATGGTATGAAAATATTTTATTTATGTCATAAAAATTATTCATTATAAAGATGAATTTACGATTTTCATGATTTTTTAAATGAAATCATTTTCCCATTTTTCTATTAATTTTAGTTTTAAAAGGGTTTCAAAAATAGAATAATATTTAATATTGTTTGAAAGATTATATGTATAATTCTTTTAAAAGTAGTATTTCATCAATATTATTCATGTTTTTGTTGATTCATATCCTATATTGGAGATATGTTTGAGTTATACCATCCACAAAATATTTATGTTTGTATTATATTGATTTTTATGATATTTTTCTGTAAGTCATCTAGTTATTGCATGTTAATTAGGTTATGAAGGGAATGATTATTATTTTTAATATTTTTTAATGATATGAAATATATATGTTCTTAATTAATTATATGGTTCATGGAAATTATTAATATTGATGGCTAAACCGGATATAACCCATGATAATGGGTAATCCAAGTATATCTCTCCAATGCATTGGGTAGTGTGGTAGATTTGCCAGTAAATAAGTAAAAAACTATGATTTTAGAGATAAAAAGTAAGGTTATTCTTACAGGGGATAAATATTATAATATATTCCAAAATGGGTTAAATAAAAGTGAAAACATTTGATAAAGATAATTTCTTAAGATACCGACCCTATTTATCTATTCTTGCGACGAGTTTTAATGGTTCTATTGAACAAGATTGATTCCACACGCCACGTGACTGTGGACTCAAATGTATCTTATCTTACACTATAGATTTATTATAGGAACTATTTTTTATTATCCAAGTTTTTATGGTTATGGATTCTCTTATAATATTCTCATACACTTTCTTTATGTTATCATACCCTTATTCTCATTATATTATCACTAATGATATTCAATTATTGATACATACGTTTACCCATACTGGTCCATATTATGTCTCTATTTCCCCAAGTTATTAAGAATGATGTCGGATAAGTTATGTCTAGAATGGATTCATGCATGGATAATTTCATTTAAGATGTTGAAGTCTTATCAGGGAATAATAATATTATTGTATAGTTTGAAAAATACACATTTTATAGTTGTTATAAGATAAAGGGTTTAAAATTGAGTTTTGTGTGGTGGTATCAACACTAGAATTGAAAAGAGTATGGGTTCGAGACATTATAGTTGTTATAAGATAAAGGGTTTAGATAACATTATCGTTTAAGATCCTATTTATTATGGATAATTTATATTTTTTGAAAAAATCATGGGTTAAATATTATAATTTTAATCATAATATTAAAGTAATGTATACTCATTTGATGTATTCTCTTAAATAATAATATGAGGCTTCAGCCCCAACCTTTAAAAAGAATAGATGATTGGGTATTAATATAATGGTTATTTGGGAAGAAAATATATTCCATATTTGGAGATGTATATTGAAATGTATAACATAAATGTTGTTGTTATTATGTTATTTAATATTGATATAATTATGGTAAATTAGGATATAGGGTTAGTTATTTAAGAAAAAAATTATTTTGAACGTTATGTATTATTAAGGAGGATTTTGATATTACTGTATTCATTTTTTATATAAAGGATTATTCATTTAAGGTATTATCCTAGACAGTGAAAAAAATTAGTAAATATGGGAGGAATTTATTTTCATCCTTTTATATATAACATGATCTATTAGAAGTTGATTTTCATTCATTATTCATAATAAATATTCATCTTCAATAATCATATTTTGGAATATTAGATGAAATAGAGGTTAAAATTTATTAAAACATGAAACCAAAGAAAGAAATTTGATTATAAATATAATGAAATAATGTAAACATATTTTATTATATCTTGATGGTAATAGAATATCTCAACCAATGAAAAATGATATTAAAATAAAAATTTCTTCCATTTATAATCATTTATGATGAATTGGCAGTCCTATATCCTTTTATAGAATTTGATATTTTAAATCATTTCTTTATCCTTGATGAAAATATTCTTCTTAAATGTATGACATTATTGAATATAATATCATTTCTCTTTAGTGGTGATATATTTTCCATGGAGATAATTTCACTTATGACCATTATTCTCTATATTTAGGAACCTAGTTATGTGTTAATCCATGTGACCATCATATTTAATTTTCCCACATTACAAAATATTGTTTTATTATACCTCATTAGGATGTTGTTTTACAACAAGGTTATTTTTAGATATTAAAATAGTTTTTATATTCATGATAATATGTTTTATCTTCCACTCCATGGAATTGGTTCTTACAAAATTAAACCCTTTTTTGAACATTATTTAAAATTGTGAGGATTCAATTTCATTTAGGGGTATAATGTAATATCAATTTATTTTTGTTTATATTAATTTACCTGAATAATACTTTTTGATATCATGTACCACACGTAATACTGAGCTTATGAAATCGTGTTTTTTTTTATATTTTGTACTTTTATTAAAAATTAATATTTCTTAATTTTGTAAACTGAAATTGAAAATAATGAATTCATTTTTGAATTCATAATATCAAAATAATATTAAGATAATTTTTTGAGGTTTTTCTAAAAGATTTATTATTTGGATTAAATAGTGAATAATACATATTTCACAAATAATTACATTATTATCATATTATAATTATATAATAATGATGTTAAATTTCATTAAAACTTTTTTATATGAAATATTTATATAATATGTAATAAAAACATTTTAAAAAAACAACTTAAAAATCTATGGTTGATTTTTTGGAAATCTATGTAATGTTTTAATTCTAATAATAAATGATTTTGATTCTATTATTTTAATCAAGTATACAAGATTTTACACTCATTTTTTAATTGGTTTTAATGTAATATAATCCTCATTTTATTTTTCATAATCTAATAAAATTCTTTTTAATCAAAATTTATACGTTACTTTTGTATAAATTCGTTTTAATGCTCGAAACAACATTTTTCAGAAAACTGTTTTCTTTGTGTATTATGTACTTATATTAAAATTATTTTTTTAGAAATTCATAAAATTAATTCTTGTAAAATATATTATATATTTATACTAATAAAAATATTTATATTATTCAATATGTTTTATTTCTTCTTTACTCATATTAAATATTAACCATGGTAAATGTTTACCACATTGATAAACTGTTATTTAAGTTAAATGAGGTATAAACTAAGGCATAAATGCAAATAATATTTCAAAAATGTTCTATTATATCATTATATGAGATATTTTTGATGGAAATCATCACATATTTTGAATTAAGTAAATTTTGTGACATTTTCCTTTGAAATGAATTCTATATTATTTTTAGTCAAAAGTAATTACAAAATTTCAATCTAGATATTTTAAAATATATAAAAATCATAGGGATAAAAAGGTTATAAATATTTATAATTTTTTTAGGACTGATAAATTATCTTAATTTTTTAAAAATATATATATTTTTATGATATGATTTCCTCGCACCCTTACGTAATGTTTATCCAGTGTTTATGCATGAAGTTCAATAGTCATGTAAATTTCAATAAAACACTAAAAGTAATATGTTTTGGCTCAATTATAGTGTTAAAATAATTTATGTGATAATTATAAATTACTATTTTTTATGAAAATATTATAATAAAATTCATTTGTTATCTTGATTCATTTTTAGTCAATTTTTATGAATAGTAATGAAAATGAATTTAAACGATATTTATGGTTTCAAACCCATTTTTACGTCTTTTTAAAATCCTAAAAAACATATATTTACTCAACTGTATTAGAAATTATATATCATATCATGATTCTTTCGTGTGAGTTTCACTTTAAATTTTTAAAATTACATTTTTAAACATAAAAGTATTAATATTTTTTATAAAAAACATTGATTTTTTCAATAAAATGGACTTAATATATAATTTCAGAAGATGTATATCTGTTTTTCTGTCTTAAAATGTTTCCAAAATACCACTTACAACATAAAATAACAAATATATAAGCACCTTCAGGGATCAAATTTCTCTTCTCCAAAGGCCATATTTTTAATCAAAATTTAGTGTCTCAATGATCTAGGAAAGGGATTACAATACACTTTCATCTTTCTAAATTATGATTCTTTATCTTGAAATCATATTTATCCTTATCATTATTTATGTAATTAATTTTATTCTATTTTTAATAAAATATATTTTATGAGTTCATGATGGTTGATCACCTGTTACATCTCAACAAACCCTTCTCCAGAATCAGTTTTTGTTTCAAAATATGGGTTATCCAAAGAGAGACTTAAATTACAATTATCCACCATTTATTTCAACAAAAAAAATACTTAAAATTTTACATAAATTTTTTTATTATATTTTTTTTAATAAGTACATATTTATTTTTTCAACCCTTCAACTAAATACTTTTGACAAACATCGTTCACTGTAGTGGTTTTAAGAAACCTACAGAAATGATGTTGTTTTCATGAATTTAATAACACCATGGTTTTTCTTAAAATTGATTCTAATATTGATTATGATAATAAAATTTAATTAAATGTTGGATTATGATTTCTAAATTATAAATTATTCATTATATAAATAAATTTATTTGTAAGAACATATGAATATTTATAAGCTTAAAAACCTATAAAGGAAGGTCTTCAGGATGGTAATAATTTGATATCTTATTAAAATTCCATAATTATAGGATTATAAATACACCATCTATTAAATATTCTAGTTTTTTAATCCATTTAACTAGTATATTTTCCCTTTATAAACAAGATTAACTTCTCTAGAGATTATGAACCGAACATCCTCAAAATAAATTATGTGAATATAATGAATAAATAATTAAATTAAAAATGCTAATAAGGAATGATAATAAGGTAATAAAAAAATCTGTTCTGAATATTTATATAAACAATACAATTTTATTATTCAAAAAATGTACTGGATGTTTGAGGAAAGCCAAAACTCGAGGTAAGGGTGTTTTTAACACAATTTCTATTTATTGGGTTATATCAGATTTTCATTTACTATGTTAGGAAATAATTTTTTATGTCATGAAATTTGATTTTGTATATTTTATATCAATTTTTTTATGTCAGTTTACATTTATTGAAATTAATATTTTCATTGATGTATTCATATTTAAAATTTTCAAATTATTTTTAGGGTTCTTGGTCTCAATATTTATTTCCTTGAGACATGTTACATATTTTTCAGCTCGATTTATTTTATATCATGTATTTAATATCCAAGGATTTTGTTTTAAAACATTATTTCCGAAAAAAAACATTGGGTTTTACAAAATAATATTATGTCCTATAATTCAATATCTTTTTTATTCAATAATTAACAAAGTTTAATGGGTTTTTAATATCAAATCTGGTTCTCTGATACATGTTATATTGATGTTGCTGAATTATTTTACATGGTTTATATAATCTAATTCTATGACTCAAACCATAAGGTTTGATATAGAGGTACAAAATACATTATATCCACCTAACCATAAGTAGGTGGCTTCTAACTAGTATCAAGGTTTTAAAGTCTTTATATGGGGACACAACACCCTCAATATCACATCCTTGCACAAATAATTTAGATAAAGTATAAATGACCTTGAATAATCCAAAATATGAATATAATATTAGATGGAAGAGTTGTCATAAAAACAACTAAATGGGATCCCAAAGTAGAAATCAATACTTGAGTTATAATAGTGGGAAGTTTAATAAATATAGAATTCGAAATAAGCTTAAGAAAGTTCCCTTGTTTCCTCTGACTCTAAGCCTATATATCCTTAATTCCTTATAATAGTGCAGGTTCCCTTCATTAGATCTGTGGTCGTCAAATTTTCATCCTTAATGAGATGATTCTACAAGGTGTGAGTAATAAACAAAATAGGACACCACCAGTTCATCCTTAATATAATGTCATATAATATATAACAATTTATTTTATGATATAATTAAATCTTCAAATAATAAAATATAAACACAAGTAAAAGTCATCAAGTGATAACCAAGAACCCTTGAAACTTGGCCCCACCTTCCTCAGCATGGTTCTGATAAGGATATAGCAGTATATCAAACCAAGTACCATATCTAAATAATAACAGCATTCCACGCCTTGACAGTTTTCATTACCAAGAACACCACATGCCTCACCCATACAATTATCATTACCCATAGATGATAGTGATTTCCAACCAACATGTTTTACATAATTGAATAACACAAAAAACCTAGATAGAATTATCCCATTTCATCTAGAAGTTGACATATTATCAACCCATTCACGGTGTATTCCTAATTAAACATTCATGTCCTTGATCAGGGTCATACTATAAAATGAGCTATATTTTGTAACCATCATAACATCATCACACTCTCCTTATAAGGTGTCTTCAAATTGATATTGAGCGACCTGATCATCCTAATACCTGTAGCATGGATCCAAAAGATATTAAATACAAAAAAATAAACATCATAGAATGTAAAAATAAGTAATATAAAAAATAACTCTAAATAGGCTACACAGAAATCATATAATCTTATATCAAGCAAGATTCTTACGGTCTACTCATGCACCAATAAGAAAAAACCTCATGAAAAGTTATCAAGAAAAAACCATAAATCATAAAAATATCATATACAAGTTCTTATATGGTATGTAACATCCTAACTCAAGGTTTTTTACTTAAATTTCATGGTTTTCAAGATATTCATTACCAAAACCATGTTCTTACAACCATCAGAACAAGCATACATTACAAGATAACCAAAAACTATTTCCATATAAATAAAATGATTTCAAATGAATGACACATAGAATAACCAACCGAGGTTTGGGATAATACATACCTAATGATGACTACCTATAGTGGTAAAATATGGTACTAGATATAAGAACAATAAAAGGTGGATGCTGGATATTGAAAAGAGGGGTAGTCACCAAGAGAAATTTTCCGAGATGTCAAATAATTCCACTTATCATTGAAAAGATTATTCATAATTTGTCATTGGAATAACCTTTCAAGATTATATAATGAATAATTTTTTAATACCTTCATTTAATCACACCAAAATTGTTTCATAAGTGAATAATGAGGGATGGAGACCATGGATCAACCAAGGGGAAACAATAAAGATGAAACAACCATGGTTGTATCATTTTCAAGAGTTTTGCCTAAATATTTTCCATAAAATTCCATAAATATAATTAGATTCATGGAATAAACAGGTTGGATCATCAAATACATTAACATAGATTAGGAATTATTTAATAATCCCTTTATTACACCATAAATAAAAAAACACAAAATCCCCATTTAGTTAGGTCAAGATCTAAGTTGATTGTTCATTGAATTTATTTCAACATTTACCGAAACTAAGATAGATAACATGGTGGCCTAGACTTGTTAATAGTGGTTGGTGAACCCACGAGGACAAAAAGTAATGTCCTATGAAATATTGGATAAGTTAAATACATATTACCCTCAATACAAGTTGCACTATATTGGCCTAAGGTTTCCCATTCTATTTTTCATAGGGACAATTTGGTCCCTAATCCATGCCAGCAACCACATGTTTGGGAATCTTTTTAATGGATTTTTTTCACACAAGGAACACCATGGAAAAAATTAAAGATATGGTATTTTCCATTCTCCCAAAAACAAATAAAACTCACACTTAAGCATTCAATACCCACTCAAATCTTTAAATGCTTCACCCAAGAATGGATCAAATTTAAAACTAAAAGTATGAGAGTGGAATCATTAGGTCTTTCTCAAACATCTCAAGTTAGAGAGCCCAGACATATGAACCCCACTCTTAAAACACTTCCAAGATCAATCTATTCTCTAATAATATATGAAAAGGTGGAATCATCTTCCCCTATATAACATTCTCACATCGGTCTATAATTTTCACCAAGTTCTCCTCATAAGATGCATATTTATCTTACTCAACATCCTTATAATAGATAACATGAAAGAGATTAGGAATGTACCATTGAAGATGAGAAACATGGAACACATCATGAATTCCTCAATAACATGGATAAACATCCATTTGGTAATCCTATTATCTAATATGCTTGGTGATATAAAATGGTCAAACAACACATATTACCATCTTCCATTGATTCAGCAAAGAGAGATTCCCTAGCCAAGGAATTACTATCAAGAAAAATTAGCCACTTATAGTGAACTCAAAAGGAATTCTCCTCTATTATGTATATGATTGATGCTAGATATTATTGTTCACCAACTACTTCTGGATAAATAATAGCCTCTCTGATGCCTCTTAAACTATATTAATCCCAATAACTACAACCTCACCCACCTCATTCCAAAAAATTGGTGAAATTAATGGTCATCTATAGAAAGATTAAAACTATTCCATATTAATTAAATCCTATAAATGATAGTTGAATCTGAACTCCACTAAGGATACATTATCATTTCATGCTTCCTTGATGTCTAGAGAGCATTCCAGAAGCATAACCTTAATTATATGGATCAATTAAAATAACTATTTATCTTTTTGGGGATTGTATGTTATGATCAACATAAACTATGTCCCAATGACCTTCTACAATCCCATTTAAATTTTTCATGTAAAACAATTTTCTATTTGTTATTCAATTTTCAAGGGAACTCCAAATAAATATATAATTTCATAGATATATTTTTTCCCATTTAATCTATTATGTGAGTGTCATGGATTAGTAATTAATGATTAAAATTTCTAATCTAGTTAAAAAACCCCAGTTAGCATCACAAATATTTTGTATCCTTAGTAACCACATCAAAAATTAGGTTTATATATCCCCCACTTCCACAAGGGCATAGAATGTAGATGGGGAAGCCATCGGGAGGTTCAGGCTTTGAATTTATCCTCTACAAGGTAAGGTATATGGAAATGAATACAGGAGTGTCTCTTACAATCCCTAATCACTATAGATGTCTTATAAATTCATAATATAACATTTTCACTCCAATATATACTACCCAGTAATAGGTACCGAATTATCCCATCATATCTTCTCCAATAAAAGTAGAGAATACAACTATTCTATTTACAAGTATTATTTCATTGCCATCCAATGAACACACACATATTGGCTCACTACTTTCTTTTCATTCCCACCTCACAGCATACCCAGATTCAGATTCATGGATAGCCATCGCCCAATGAATAAAATATGATGTCATCACTAATGAAAATCATTTCCTCAATCTCTAATACTAACAAATTTACAACCTATGATAAGAAAACAAAACTCATCAGACATTATTATTCCTATTAATGTTGTTTATAGCATGAACCAATCTGGGTCAACCCTAAACCGATCACCAGATTCGGTCTGTGAAAAGGTCTAAGAGGTGTTCCCATTCCTCCCCGGATAGCGACGTGCATTGGGGCATCCACAGAGTAACAATGGGAATTATTTCTCCCAATAAATATAAATTAACAAAATAAGTGTAATAAATAAATCAGAAAAGTTAAATAAATATGGTTTTCAATCCACAAATCATTTAAATTACAACAGAGGGTACAAAAAACTAAACAACAAACTACACTATTAGAATGAAATTGAACCTAACACCCAAAACATCTCCATGTGACAAGGAGGTTCACTCTCCAATCCATAAAAAATATCACCTAATTTGATCGAATAGAAGCTATAACCTATAGTATAAGCTAAAAACAGTAAAATACTATAGACATGAGTCTTAAAACATAGTAGGTAGGCCCGACTAATTATATTCCCAATGAAAATAATTTAATGAAATAAACACTGATTAACATGTTTGAAAAACAATTTATAAATATAGGTTTTCCAAACATTACATTTGAAAGGAAATAAATAACATCACAATCCATTTCCCTCGTGTGTATAAAAATGTTCAACAGAAAAAAGAGAAAAGGGACTAAGTAGGAAGTGTTAATTTTATTTATATCAGTGAAAAAGGAGAGGAATACATGTTCATTAAAAAATTCTTCTTAAAAACCTTTTTAAATAACTATGCATTCACAATTTCTATGTAAACACCAAACCAAGAACAAGGATCATGTCTAAACACAATGAGGGGAATGGAACTAATGGTACTAGTAACATAGAAATATGGGAAAACCAAGGAACTCAAAGTAGAAAAAAAATATACTTATAATTGTGAACCCATCCCCTATAGAATGTCACACATGAAAAAATAAAAATGCCCAAATTCCCAACCACCCTAACTATAGATAGACTGAGGAGCCCAATCCCATAGTAATAAACCCAAATATCCTCCTACTATGGGAGAATGGTCAGTGTGTGAACTATCAGTGTCCAAATCATTCATAGAATTACTATTAACTATGATAATTTCCCATGCTATGTTTGTAAAGGGGTGTTTCACATAAAATCAAGAAAAATACATATACACACATTCCATCATACTTATCGCACAAGCCAGCACCACCCCGGCCACCCCAAGGGTGGTTCCATGTGTTTAAATTAGTTATCACACTAGGGAGGTCCCATACTATGGACACTCTCATCTTATAGTCAACCAAAAGAGAGTGTAACTCACCCCTAAGAGTATTTTCTGAATAAAACCATTTATAAAATATTCCAAATGGGACATACAATGCATTCACATAGTAAACCATTCTTGAAAAACTATACACAAGCCACAATCATGAAAAATGAATTTATCAGTCCATTTGAGAAACACCAATTTCCATTTTTTATCAAAAATGCATTTACTAGAACCAAACATTTCCATTAAAAACCACAAAATAGTTTAAAAATTCAACTAGGGAATTTTAAAAAGAATGTGATGTGAAATACTCACAAAATTCCCATCACACATAGAAGGAGATTAAGAAAACATTTTATTAAAAATGGAAAAATCATTATAAGCTTGAAACATCAATATATAATGTTTAAGAGAGATGTAAAAGTCAAAAAAAATAAATGAAATTATAACATTAAAGTAGATATGAAATGGGATCCTACCTCCTATGGTGAATAAATTCCGGAATCTGGTGAGAAACCATATTCGCTCCTCAACCACACCCAAGGAGGCTAGGTCCAACATTAAGGAGCCCTATGAAGGGAAAATACATAAAAATAAAGCAACCTTGGGAATTTAAAATGGCCAACATGGACACTTGGGTTAGTGGAGAAGGAGGAAAGGGATATAAAGAGATCGAGTGGAAGAAAGAATCCCGATCCTTTTGACCTGGGTGAAGAATCAGTAATAAATATCTTTGATTCTGACTTAGAGGGGCTTTGAGGTGGCAAGAACCACCATGGAAGGTAATTTGGTCGAAGAGGTTGAATGGGGGAGGCTAAGGGAAGAATCCCCAATTAAAAAGATGGAGAAAAATAAAAAATTCCTTTTTTTAGTGGGTTTCATGGTTAGCTCGCACAATTTCAAAAATTATGTGCCAACTATGCAATATTTTGTTGTCTAGTGCTGGATAAGATGCAAACTCCGGCTACATGGTTTGTCAGAACGTGTGAAAACCATGTGACTCCCTAAAATCTAACTTTAGGGTCAAACAAACCATGTACCCTAACTGTGTGACCATGAAGAAGTCCACAAAAATAAGAATTTTAACCCCAAAACCCATCTAACTCAAGGGGACAAACCATCCAACAAACATACCCTATAAATAGGTTACACTAAGAGTGTTACAAACTAATTTCCTGAACCACCTCCAACTTATACCTTTAACTCTAACCAATAATAGGTCTAAACAAAAGAAACCAAAACCCCCAAAACATAAAATTTAAATTTGGAACACTCTGAACTCAGAATAAAAACTAATATCCAAATGATATTTGGGTACAAATGACAAAAAACAAACATCCAGGTGTGACAATTCTCCCCACCATTAATACTTTCTACCCCAATAAATTTACAATATTTTTCAGTTGATCGATCAATAAATTATGATTCTCAAAACCACCATATCCACCCCCTTGTTCTAAAAATATCACAACACTGTCAAAAAGAACTTATACATTTTTTCCAAAACAAACCATCAAACTAGAACAACTTCAGAATAGTCAATAAGAAATTTGATCCACAACCTTTACAACCCAACTTAAAATAGAACCATTCGGCACACTTCAAAAATCCCAATGTTCACACGGATCAAAAAAGAAACTTAGAAATACAACAACATCAAAATAAATATACTTAAACTAGTATACACCAAAAACAGACCAAAATAGTTCACCAATAGGGGGGCCTGAATGGAATAGACGCCATTTGAAGCATCCTAGTACTGATTTCCAATAGAAACATTTTCAACATGACCCACGGTGGGTCTCCCCACTATTAATAACTAATGAGATTAAACAAACAAGAAAACTTCCCTATAATGACTAAAAACCCCTGACAACAAGGGTAGGGGAGTGAAGGGGCCCAATGATAGGAAAAATAAAACCACAACCAACAACTATTTATGACTCATCACCTCTAAATGGACATAACCAATGCCATTCTCGATTCACATGGGTCATCCACACAAGGACCATTAATCAGAAATATTTATCCAAGAAGTTACAATAATAGGAATTGCTTAAGGGAAAATTACATCTTGCTCATTTCAATAAGAGTTAATTCACGATGAATGAGATACCAAAATATGAACATAAAAACTATCTCACTGTAATGGTGGAGGCATGAGTGGAGCTTAACTCTCTACACCCCTAGAAATTTTCTAACATCGTGAAATGATTCACTCCAAGGCCTATGGCTAAATCCTTGATGTTTGAAGCAACGTTTTGCACCAAAATCATGATTTTATGATCCCAACACCCCCACATAACTCACTACCTCAAAAAACGGCTTTACCCAAATAGGGACATGAAAGATGCACACATAATTCTTTCTCACTCTTAACATGGGGCATAATGAACAAGAAACCCGATGAAACACACCAAACATCAAAAAGAACAACAACCATAGCTGAGAGAATCATCATATTGGGAAATCAATTTAAATAAACCCCAAATAGATCTATACTCTAGAAAGATGGTTGTGGGATCCTTCGAATGTTTGGATCTCACTTTTGAGACTCAAGAAATAAATTTTTAGGATGATAGAATGGAATTCCTCCTAATGGGAAATCACATGTAGGAGAACAGAGGGAATTTAAAAAACCTAAAGCTCTATCGAAACCAAATTATGAACCAAAAATCACATAAAACAAACATTATCATAAAGGGAAACTAGATTATTGATTCATAAAACCTTTCTAGATCTCCACTAAACAATACTTCAAGACCAAATTACCAAAAAAAATTCAATCTCAAAACACGACATAAACATCACATCAAGATCATGATGAAGAACACAAAATAAAAAACACTTACAAACAATATAAAAATAATCCACATTGAATTTGGATTATAAAAACACCACAATTTCAAGATTAAAAAAAATTTTGAAAAAAAATCAAGCTTGGTGGATTTTCATACTCACAAATGGTATTCTGTAGATTCTCACGCATATACGCATTCTTGTACCACCTCATCCATCCATCAACAATGCCTCACCGAAACACATCCTATCATAACATCATCCATCCAATTTTGAAACATATCTATGAAACTGAGTACCAAAGGAAGTACCAAATATTGAAACAAAACATTTCTTCTTTCTAAAAAAACATTCCACTAATGTTTTCAAAATTCCGCCCCACTTCACATCTCATGATTTATAAAAATTTCCTAAAACAAATTAACTAAAATTTCAAAACCCATTTTAAGATTCCACCTTACAAACCTTGTCATAATAATAAAAATAAAAATCACATGTATTTCTATCTAAAAATATTTTTCACCTTATTCAAAACATTTGTCAATAACTCATCAAATTCCATTTCATCAAAAATCATTTTCTGAACATGCATAACAAATTATTTAAAACAAACCAAAACAAACATCCAATTTCCAACAATAGTTTTCAATAAACCCCATGTTTTCACATATTTAAGACAAATGGGCATAGTGCATGGTTAGGCCGCATGATTTCCCAAACTGGGTGCCAACCATGTGCCACTTACTTGACATCCTGAACACCTGCATGGTATGGCCGCCTGTATTAAAAAATCATGCACCAACCCTAAGATAAGGTTCTACCCCAAGGAAGTGTATTCCCACAAGCCTTATACAAGTTTTATCAAAACTTGTGTAGGATTTCAAACCATAACCAGAAGCAAAAAAAACTTCCAAGGGGACATAGAGATAGGTGAAGAGTTTTCCGAAACCATGTGCTGACTGTGTGCCAATGGAAAAACCCAGTAACTCAAAAATTAAATCTGAATCACAAAAAACTGAAAATAGAAACCAATAAAAAAAATCTCCATAAAACCAATCTATCTCATTCAAAACATTTTCACTACTTTCAAAAATATAATTTCATAAATAATCATTTAACTAAAAACACATTTCATCTCATCTAGAATGAATGCCAAAACACTTTTCAAAACAGTATTTTTTTTCAAAACAATTTTTTTCAAGAGACTCTATATTTTCATTATAAAAATAAAATATCATTAAACCATTTACATTTCACCATAAAAATCATTTCAAAAAACCTAATTTTCTAAAGCCTCCATTTAAGAAAATGTTGAAAATCCATTTTCCAGTTTCCAAAACAAATTCATTACCTCATAAATTTAATCATTTCACAATTCAAAATCTATATTGTTCAAAAACATTTTCAGAATCGAGGAATATCCAAAGAAACTCATAAGGGGAACTAGTGTTGCTAGATGACTTGTCCATATGGTTGGCGGCAACATGCCAATCCTAACACCACCACAAGGAGTCGTTTAGAACCATTTCCTCACTTCCGTGTGGATTCCGTTCCCTATGAGATCATAGAGGGAAATTTACCAACTCCCTCTTCATTTCCCAGTAGAAAAAAATCCACAATAACTAAAGGAAACTGACAAAACAAACATTCTATAGAGACACGAGGTTTGGAATGAGAAAGGCCTCGTGATATCCATCTCATTCCTAAACCTCACGAACCAACGATCCCACTCATTCTACCTTAACATCCCCAAATAATGATGGGAACTATAAAAAGAATGTTCCACTAAAGATCCGACCTCCTTTGATTCTATTTTTTCACAAACCAACCAAGGTCTACCCTGAACCGATCACCCAAACCAATACGTGGCTAGGCCAGAGAGGCGTTCTCAGTCCTCCAAGGCTGGAGACAAGCACCAGGTCATCAACTGAGTACCAATGGTAGTTATTTCCCCTAGTTAATATAAATAAACAAAATAATAATAATAAATAAAATAGAAAAACAATCTCAATATGGTTCTCAAACTTCAAATAATTTACATTACAAAAGAGGGTACACAAAACTAAAAAAGAAACTACACCAGAAAACTCAAACTGAACCTCACACTTAGGACATCTCTATGTGACACCAAGGTTTGCTCTCTAATTCACAACCACATCGTACCCAAGGGGACCCAAACAAATTTGTAACCTTTAGTATAGGATAAAATAAAGAAAAGATTATATGTAAGTGTATTAAAACTCTATAGGACAACCTAAAAAATTATATTCCCAATTCACATCCTTTAATCAATGAAACATTGGTTAATATTTTTGAAATACAACTTATAAATATTATTTTTCAACTCTTTACATTCCAAATGAAATAAATCACACTACAATCTATTTCCCTCGTGTTTCAAAAAATGTTAATTGGAATACAGGGAAAAGGGATAATATAAGAAGTGACCATTTTTTATATAAGTGATGCAGGGGAGGAATACATGTTCATTAAAAAAACTCTTCTTCAAAAACATTTTAAAGAACATGACAATCACATTTTCCTGGTAACCACAAAAACTAATCATAAGGACCACATTTACACATAATGAAGAAACTTGAACTAATGGTACTAGTAACAGAGGAACATTGGAAAACCTAGGAAATTAGTGTAGGACTAGAACATAGTAATACTTGAGACCCCATACCCGGTAGAATGTCACACATGATTAAATTAAAACACACAAATGATCGTCCATCCTAACTAAGGATAAATTGAGGGGCCCAATCCCATAGTAATAAACCTCAATATCCACCTACTATGCAACATTGATTAGTGCGTGAACTACTAGTGTATAAATGTTTCTCATAATTCCTATATTATATGATAGGATACCAAGATATTTTATTAAAGGGTGTTCCACAAAAAACAATAAAAATCCATATACATACATTCCATCATACTTATCACACACACCGGTACAACCCCAGCCACCCCAGTGGTGGTCCCTCAACATCAAATCAGTAATCACACAAGGGAGATAATATATTGAGGACACTCCCAACTTATATTCAACAAAAAAATGACTTACCCCTAATAGGGTTTTCCAAATAAAACCATTCATTAAAAGATTCCAAATGGGCCATACAATTCTTTCACATAGAAAACCTTTCACTAAAATCTATACACAAACCACTTTCATTCCAAATCAATTTTGAAATACATTTGTGAAAAACCAATCAACATTTTTCTATCATAAATACATTTATGACCACCAAACCATTCCTTTAAAAATCAAGGACCATTGAAAAAATTCAACCATACAATTAAATAAGCATATGGTGTGCCAAACCCACCAAATCCACATCACACATAGAAAGAGATCAAGAAAAACATTTTATTTCACATAGAACAGACATTATAAGAATGAAACATCACTATATAAATATAAAGGGGGATTTTAAAGTCACGAAATCAATGAAATATTACCTTTAAAGTATAGGTTCAACGGGTTTCTACCTCATATGATGAAGAACATTCGGAATCTGGTTTGAAATCATATTCAAACATTGACCGCACCCAAGGGAGGATTGGTCCAACCTCATGCTGCCCTAAGAAGGAAAACCCACCAAAAACCGAGCAACCCTAGTAATGTTAATCAGCCAACATGACAACTAGGCTTAGAGGAGAATAAGGAAACTGAAAGAATTAAATGAAGAAGGTGAAGGATGCCATAACCTTTCGAGCTGGGTAAATAATCAGGAAGAAATCACCATGAATCATACTTGGATGGGCTTGTAGGATCCAAAAACCATAATAGGGGATTTTGGTTATAGAGTTTGAATGGGGGAGGCTATAGTATGAAACTTCAATTATAAAGGATTAAATACCAAAATACCCTTTCTCAAGCATGTTTCATGGTTAGCTCACACATTTTGACAAACCGTGTGAAAACTGTGAAATTTTCCACTATCTAGTGCTTGATGGGCTGTAAAATTAGGCTATATGATTTGTTAAACCATGTTCAAACCGTGCGATTCTCTGCACACTTATTGTAGGGTTAAACAAATCATGCATTGTAATCGTACCACCTGGAATAATTACCCAAAAATCACCCATTTCACCCCAAAACTCATCTAACTCAATGCGATAAACCATCCAAAATATTTACCCCATAAAGAGGTTCTACTAAGAGTGTTACAAACTCATTTTACAAACCATATCATACTCATACCATTCATGCTAACCAGTAATAGTTCTAAATAAAATCAACCAAAACCTCAAAAACATTAAATTTAAATCTAGAACACCCAGAACTCAAAAGATAATATAAGAGGCAATTGATATGTAGTTACAAAGGATGAAAACATAAATCTAGATATGGAAATTCACCAAACTCATGATCTAATTTCCTCTTATGACTAAGATAATCAATAATGAAATTACCTATTTCGAGTGTATAGGGAATCACAATATGAAATTTCTATAGTTACTCTACCTAGTTCTTATACATCAAATTCAGGTCCCATAATGTAATGATATAGTAAATCCTCTTATGATTGGTATGGAAAAAACTCTCAAGGAAGAGATAGTGTCACCAACACTCTAATGAATATACCATATATGCCATCTCCATGTTAAAGGAATGATAGTTCTACACAAGAGGTTTGAGTATATGTGACCCATAAGATACTACCTAATTTCTCTACATCAATAGTACACCCAAACCAATTCCTTCTTTATTATGATAAACAATATATTCAATCCCACCATTTGGAAGTTTCAACACTAGATTTATAGTCAACCTTATCTTTATGTCAAGATAATATTCTTCATAATCGTCCAAAAATAGGAACTTTACTCCCTTCTATTCTAGTTCAATCATGGGTGTTGATAAATGGGAAATGTACCATTTAAAATGCTGATTGAATCCTATAAAACCAAAAAATATCATGATCTGTTACACTTTTTGAGGACTTGTCGTGGATATCACTATCACAACATTCTCTTGGTCCATGGATATACCAATCACTGAAACTACATGCCCCTATAATCTCACATCATAAATAAAGAAAATTCACTTTGGTATCCTGGAATAATATTGATGTGATTAAAGGGTAATAAATAATATGTAGAGAAGTATAGTATGTATCTCTATGATAGATAAGTAATTGAGGATATTATCAATGAAAACAATGATGAATGAGCCAATATATGGGTGAAAGGTTATTTTTATCTGAGCCATGATCATTTTTAGTTTATTTTCCTTGCAAAAAATAATCACAATAGACTCATATATCCCATACCTACTCTAAAAATCTATCATTGTGATTTCTTTCCCTCTAAAACATGGTTGATAATATCCCTATTGAAGATCAATCTAGATGAATTGTTTGGATCCCCTTAATGGATCAAAGATGTTGTCAATCCTAGGAAAAGGATATCTATTCATCAATATCAATGGACGTAGAATCTTTTAATCTACAAATCTTTGAAAAATACCACTCTCCATCTTAGAGAACAAGATAGGTGTACCCCATGGTGAATTACTTAGTCTGATAAATCCATTAATCTCTATATCCTTTAGAAGCACCTTCAACACCTTCAACATGTCGTGTTTCATATAATAGAGGGTATCAAATGGATTGCACACCTATAAAAATATTTGTTCCAAATTAAAATTCTCTATTAGAGAGGATTCCTATGATTTAATTGAGTAATACATATAGATAGAGATCCAAAACAAGAAGAAAATATGAGTGGGATACCAATGATCCTTCTAAAAGAGACAAGCCTCTAATCTAAACCATGATCTCCCCACACTAGTTCATGTATGGACATTCCTTAACTACTCCCAAGTACAATTCTATGAACATCAAGTACTTATTTATATTTTTTTAATAAAAATATATTTCTCTAATATCAATTAATGTAATATTGGTAGATGGTTCTCCAGTACATACCATGAATCACATTGATACCTATCATCTCTGAAATCATGAAGTCTGGCATTTTTCTATAACCAAAAAAGACTATAAGACAATTTGAAAATCATTGAGGTCACTCCACTTTCATTTCTAATGGGGGTTTAAGGGAAATTAACTCAGAAGATAATTTGACTAGTAAGATAATTCTAGTAAACTCGTTAGTAGATATAAAGGTATGGGATGCACTAATATCAAATAATGTGGAATAAATATAGTGGTGATCAAAACCATACCTCTAATAGTGTAAGGTCCCTTAAAATCTAATGGTGTATTATCCACTACATAAACTCATATTTCCAATACATTATACCCTTACCCCTAAGATAGAGAATTCTAGGAAGTTCACATCCTCTATTGAGGTCCTCTACCCCCATCCTAAGCTGATCTTATAGAAATCCTCTACAAATCCCTTGACTGAAAATGCCTAATAAGACCATTCTTTCCAGAAAGGATGAAATCAATATATAAATTCCAAGAAAATCAATAATTACTCATTTTTTACAATTAAATCACCTTTTAGAGTTATCTCTTATATATGAGAGTGAGGAATTCCAAGGCTAACCCATTAGTTTTTTTTCCAATTAATGTAGATCACCATTCCTATTTATACTGCTATAAGATTATCCCATAGTAAGAAAAGTAAACATAGGAACCATTCTACTATGGATTGGTAGTCAGTATACTAATATGTCCTCCACCAACACTTTTCAAATGTCAATGTTTTTTAAAAAAAACCTTTAGTAAATATCATGAGGTCAAAGCTGTTAACATGGTGTTTAAGTTCTTAGAAAAGGATTATATCTATATTTCCAGACTTTTATCTCTTATTATTAGAAAAGATAGTATCCAAATGATAAATATATATAAATATAAAAGAATGTGAAGATATATTCACATACCCCATTTTCAAGTCTATAAAATCTAGGGCATTATCCAAATTCACCATGATGTAAAAATATTGATCATGAATCAACAACTTGAACATCACCCAAGAAAGAACCGAATATTTTATAGAATGACTAATGGAATTCCATTATCTCATATCATATTCTTATAATTTTAAGTCTTTCAAAATCACTCATCTAGCCTCAGGAGTCTACACTATATCAAAAATTCCCTCAAGAAAATCCAAATAGTTGCCTTCCTCTTACAAGAAACCAATTTTCAAAAATGATAGAGGATGTTGGATATTGAAATATCGAGCATGATTTTTCATGGATTTATGGAATTTATTACTTCAATGGGAACAGTAAAAAATATTATTAACTATATGGGTTATTCATCCTTAATCAATAGTACTAGTATGGGAGTGTGTGTTAGTACATCCTCCTGTACAAATAAAGATGGCACAGTCACTACCTCTTTAACAAGAGATTCCCGAGATACCATAGCCATTAAACCCATCAAATGTCTCCATGGAAGAATTTAGGAAAATTAAAAAGATCATTTTAGTAATCTATATTCATTAGATAAATATAGATCCATACTAGTTTTAGGTATGATAAAAATTTTCTCCTTTGATTCTACCTATCACTTTAAAATTAAATTTTTATTATTATCAAAACACTTCTAAGGAAAAAGTGAGAAACCAAGTCAAGAACATAAGGATAGAACAAAGTCACTAAAATGGAATTGCATCATACCCGTGTTAACCTCTCTAAATTGTTTCCATGATATAGTGTTTACCTGGATGACCGGTTTGTCCATGAGAAGGACTTAAAACCTAAATTCCAGCTTTCCCCATGATTAGATGTACTCCTCTACGTTCATCTTGTCATTGTTGAACCCCCAAACCAAAATCAAGTCCTTCTTGACCAACCATGGACTCTGCACATCATTGGTATCCACATTGAGAGTCTTCGTCATCATTCTTTCTGCCTCCTCATCAGAAGCATTGATTGTCAGAATAGATTCAAGCATATCCTCATCTGAGCTTATAATCATATCAAGAGGGTTATCATCCACCTCCCTTTGCTGGCTAGCCCCCTTGGGACTGCAATCCTTCAGCTTATCCTTCACCTTCTTTGCTGATCGGGTCTCCATCGGTAAGGGTAAATATGAGTAGTCCTTTTTCTCCTTCGGTTTTCCCCTTCTTTTCTTGCTCCGCCTCAGAATAGGTTACCTTCTCTCCTGATCCTCATCCTCTGTATCGCCAAAAAAGTGGCTTGATTGTTCGTCACTGGACATTCTATCAGAAGATTTATCTGCATTCGCATAGGCTTGGACCATGTCATTTCAAACATCATGGGTGGGGTCCTCAAATACCAGAGCATCAAACTGATTTACAAGCTCAATACCTTCAACTGTTTTAGAGCTTCCCCTGACTGCAACTGCACTCTTACATGCATTTTGAAAGGGCGTAACTCCTCTGCCACTCTTTCCCCCATCCGAGCTCATCACCTCTATATAAGAGTCCTTACCATGCAACGTGGAGACTCCCTCATCCACCATTTGTGAAACTTCCCGGTTATTGGCACCTCTAGATGGTTCCTCTGCCCCCAAAGATCTCACAAGCCCCGAAGTAGCCTGAATCTGGAGTTGAGGCGCAAGAAAATCAGTCCTCATTCAGTTAAAAACTTCGGTCACCAAGTGGTTCACCTCCTGTGAAACATTCTATAGGCCCCTTTCATCAGCACAGTCAGGGGCCTCACCCACTAGGTTCTGCTCAGACAACACACCCTCAGTCACCAAGGGGACTGCCTCCCGTGGTCCACTCGGTGAGCCCCTTGTATCGATACATCCAGAATTCCCACCCATTGAAATCATCTCAGGCACTTCGAGCTCAGTGTGAACTTGTGTCCCCTTTCCGCTAACCATAGTCATCTCCTTGGAGAGACTCGTAGCCCCCCGTCGACAGAGAGATTGCGAATGACCCAGCCACTTACATCCCGAAGAGAACTCAGACCAAGCTTCATATATCACTGGCTTCTTACATCTAAATTCTTATCCCACAGTATTCCAGACGTACTCAAAGGTCACCCTGGACACATCCACCTCCACATAGACGTGTGGGTTAACTGGATGGCATGGGGACTCCGTTTGGCTATCGGAGTAAAGGTATCCCCCGACCAAGTTAGTAGGCATATGAATCACAGAGGGATTTTGAAACGGTAGGGGGAGATTAGGGAAACTCACCCAGATCACCATCAATGGAGAATCACGCTGCATATGAAAGTCATATGACCAATGAAAAAGATAGAAGCGGGTGTCGTTGAAGCTTCGAGGAGCCTCGGACCAGGCTCTAATTAGATCTTCCTCCTATGAGAATCGTATCATAATATTCCAATTTTCGGGAAAACTCATCTTCGCTCACTCCTGTAAATCCCATGATGCGAAGACATGTTAATCAAATGAATAAACTGATGGATGACGCAGCTTAAATAGAGACACCGGGGTGAGTTTCAAAAGGGAAGAGGCTCCATGAAACTCCTAAAGTGAAAGCGGGAGATTAAGGCTCCCTTCAACCACATCAAATCATTTAATTAAATAATTTTTAAGAATCACACTACAAGAATATATATATATATATATATATATATATATATATCTCTCTCTCTCTTTGTGTGTGTTTGTGTGTAGAATGATGTCCCATGTGTCCTGTCATAAAGCTTGAATACACCCAAATCTCTTAAAACAATAACCAAAACCCAATCAAGGGTAACTTGGAAGCCTGTTAAACAAGGTATATCCAAGTGTAGAGTAACCCTCCTAAACAAATCCACACATCCTACATTTTTTTACAATATTTTATGTTCCTTAAAAAATAAAAATATAACTATTCTTTGATACTATTTTTCAATTACACAACCTAAACCATGGAGTCCACTCTATAGAACCACAATACCTCAAGTGCTCATCCCTATATTCAAGAGGTTTTCCACTAGTAGTAAGGGTCTTAATTACATCTAAGGAGACACTATAACCTTGATATAATATCCTTGAAAAAAAATATAACTAAACTATAAAAAACGCCGAGTAATCATATTGAAGAATATAATATCATATGTAGAATATGTTATACCAAAAATAAATGGGGTCCCAATATAGAAATCTAAACCAATTAAATAAGAGAATGTAGTTAAATAAATAAAGAATTCAAAATAGTCCAAATTATATTCCATGTCACCTCAATATATAAGCCTCTATAAAATAAACTCCTTATTATAGGGCCTTTTCCCTTCATTGAATCCATGTTGGTGAAATCTACATTTCTACAAATATGCTCATTTAGTGGGTGAGTAATAAACTCAGTAGGACACCAACAATGAATCCATAATGTAAGGTAACATAATATATAAGATTTTATGACATGAAATAAGTAAATTATAAAATAAATATATATCCACACATATACATAGCCATCAGGCCCTAACCACACCACCACAAACCCTATCCCCACATACTTTAGCACAGTTTAGATAAGGATGAACATTTCTATAAAACTAAGTATCACCTTTATGGAAACATTAAATTCCCCACACTAATAGTGGTAGTTATTTGGAACACAACATGCCCCACCTTACCTGTGGCCATTATCCTCCAATTATATTATGTCCCACCAAAGAAATTATTTGAAATTCTATTACAAATCACCACCTTCAAATAAATATAAAACATCATAAAAAATTCAACAGATTCCCTACCCAAGAAAGTTCCACCCTCTTTTCAACAAGCATGCATGTTATCTGCCCCATTCCATAGAAAAATATGTATTTTGTATCCATAATTATTTCATAATTCTCTCCCTCTTAGAGTCTTCTAACTGATATATAGAAAATATATCACCCTGATAATTAGATATTATTTCTACATAATATGTAATACATAAACCATATACATCGTAAAACAATATGGAATATTAGAAAAAGTAATTATGAGGATACACATAAATCATATCATCACATATCAATCATCATTCTCAAGGGGTACTCATGCACCTGTAAGCAACAACATCAGTTAAGGGGATCAACCATATACCATCAATCTTGAAAAAATTATATACAAGGCCATATATGGTAATGAATAGCATACCTAAATTTTTTTAAATCGAATTAAATGTTATGAATATATATGTCACCAGAACCATGTTTTCATACAAATTGAAATTTTCTCATACATAAAGAACTCCTAGACAAAGATCCATATAAATCAACTAATTTATAGATCATGACATATGGATGAACATAAAAATGGTTAGAATAAAACATTACCTGTGATGACTATCAACAATGGTAGATTCTATGATTAGCAATAGGAATAATAAATAGTCAATCTTTGATAGTGACATGTGGCATAATCACCAAGAGAATATTGTTGAGACTTTATATATTTCCACTGATCCAAGAGTGGGTTGATGATACACCAATGATGGAATTACATCTCTAGAAGATATAAGGAATCATCATCAAATATCATCACTGATTCCAGAAAAACTAGATGAACCAGTGAAGATAGATTAATGGAGGTCTTGGATTGACCATGGATAAATGAAAAGAAAGAAACACCTATGGTAACAGCTTTGCCAAGAGGTTTACAAGAATCTTTCCCCTAGAATGCTGGAAATATCATCATATTCAAGGAATCAACAAGGATGGAGTGATGAATTGATTAAAAAATGTTATTAAATGATTAATATCTTCATTAAGACCATAAAATTAAAGTCAATGTTTTCCCATTTCAATTAGGTCAAGATTAAAAAGATAGGTCATTTAATTTTGTTGTTTCAATATTTCATAAAGTCCAAGAGACTTATACCATTTCCTAGACATATCTATGGTGCTTCATGAACACCTCAAGACATAACAACCTAGACTATGGAATGATGGATGAATAAAAGTCATTTTACCCTCACCACAGATTCCAAAACACTTAGGTAAGGTTGTCAATTATTTTTCCACTAAAATATGTCATGAAATTTTCATTCCCATGAAAATTCACTTGAAAAACCATTTGTTGGACCATTTTTAACATATTAGAACACCATAGTAAAAACAATGGATGTGGTGTTTATTTTTTTGTAAAAACAACTAAAACCCAAACTAATGTTTTTAAAATCTAAATAAATTTAATCTTCCTAATGTTTTTTCAATTTTCAATTGTAACTCACGTTAAAGAAGTTTTAATGGTATGTTTTTTTATCAGTTTTGACATGAAAAGTGTTTCCCCACATCATGAACATTATCAATTATAAGTCCCCAATTATAACATGAGATTATATTCCCAATGAAATAATTTTTTCATTAATATATGAAATTTAGTTTTTAAAGTCCCACCAAAATAAATGGATATTTATTCTTGTTTGAAAAAATATATTTCTATTATTTTATAGAAGTGAGTTACATCAATTTTGAGATTTTATTAATTATTATTATGCTTCACTAGGGATATTTTTAATGATATCATCTAACCTATTAATTCAGATGGATTGTAATGATTTTTTAAAAATATTTTAATAAAACCTGATACTTTTTCATGAGTTAATCTTGTTATTAAGGGAATCATGATTGTTTCAATTATTTCAACAATTAAATGAAAGTTATATACACTTAATTCAGGTTATGGTTTTTGGAAATTCTTTATTATAATGGGTTATCCCAATATGGATCATCATAATGGATGATCGTGATATATCCCTATTATCCATTGGGTAATAAGGCAGAGTTAACAAGAAATAAGTAAATCCTAAGATGGCCATGATAACTTGTTATCTTGCTTCTATAGGGGATAATTGTTTAAAGTTACTCCCACATTTTGTAAACAATAGTGAATATAAGTGTTGAGAATAATGTCTCAGTATCCTAACACATGTTCTCTATGTCGGATTTAAGATTTTATAGTTATATTGAACATGATTGATTTCAAATGGCTCCTTATTGTTGACTTAATTATCTATTTCCTTATTCTAAATCGTTATTCTATGACTCATATTTTATTATCCAGGTTTTGATGGTTATGAGTCCTCTTATGATATTATAATTCAATTTAAATTTTTTTACCATACCATTATGCTCACCATATTATCACTAATGATATTTAAGTATTAAGTTATATGCTTACCCATACTATGAATTTGAGCTCACCCTTTTTATATTTCCATTTCCCCATATTTTGAATAATTATTTTTTGTTTTATAAAGAAGGGCTTCATGTGTAGAGAATTTAATGTGATACGGTGAATATTAATCATGGAATAAAGAAAATATGGGTATAATTGGTCACATGAAGATATATATATAGTTATTTATATTGATTTGGTTTATCAAATAATCAAAATCTAAAAACCTAAAAGGTATCACGTATATAAGTGACCCAATATTTTCTTTTATGATTTTAATTATGGATGGTTAAAATTATGTCGCATTTTTTAGTGTCAAATCCTTAATTTTAAATAGTATGTTTTTAGCTCTAGATCTGGGTTTTTGAGTCTAGTCCATTATAATTTGTATTAGATAAATAGTTTACATAATTTTAGGGTTTAGGTTGTTATCATTTTATGATTATTTAAGAGATATTTAAATCATCATGGGTTAATGATTATGATGAATATCATAATCATAAATGAATATGTACTCTTTTTGGGTTTAAAGTGACATGATTTTAATGTGATTAATTAACATTTTGGAGACATAATAGATGATTTTTGTTTAACATGAATGTTATTTGACAGGAATTTTATTACATAATTCGAAATATAAGATTAAATATTATAATGAACCATAATTTTACTAAAGGAATATCCCTTATTATAATTATGTTATATATTATAAAACACATACATCACATAGAGAATCAAATAAAAACATCATTATAATAAATGAACAGTGAAGTAAGTACTACTTGTATAAATTTAGAAACCTATAATAATTGAATAATAACCAGGACATTGGAATAATAATTTGACCACTCAGAATTGTAGTCCAGCCAAAAGAATAGTAACAATTCCTAAGGGTATAAATAATATTTGGGCCTCTTATATTTCAAAATATTATATAATTATATCATTGTTTAAGTAAATAAATGTTTTAAAAATAATAAAATTTTTGATGAAATTTTTGTAAAACATAAATGTTTATTTAAAATTTTATAATTAATATATGATTTAAAGGAAAATTTATTTTCCGAAGATCGATTAATAGTGTAATATTTCTTTATTATAATCATATTTTAATTTTATGATACCTTAATAAATTTTTCAAAGTTGTATAAAATCTCTAATATTATTTAAATCAGTATTTTTTCAATAAATGATGATATTATTTAAAATTTTAAATTATCATATTTAGAAAATTATTTTCATAAAACGATGTAATTTTTTCAAATCTAAACATTGAAAATTGGTTAGTGTTAGTCTTTTTTATTTTTCTAAAATTGTTGAATTTTTTTTAAATAGTTAAAAATGGTAACATATGGTATTTTACATTAAAAGTTAAATACATGAATTTTTCAATCATTTCTAATGTAAAACCCCCTTAGTTAAAACTCTCCTGAATCATTAACTTTATTTAGTCAGGTAAAATAATACTATTGATAATCATGATCTATAATAATAAAATAATGTATATAATCATCTAAAACAACCATCTCCTCCCCTATAAGTACCACTCATCACAACCTATTCTCCAAACACATTATAAGCCCTAATGGTTGGGTAAATTGTTCCCAATTTACTTCCAAATCTTCTTCCCCACTTCTAAAGTATTTTTTCTCAACAAAATACCAAACCCATAATCCTTAATTAGTTTCTCAGGGTGACAACATTCAAGTGGTAAAATCCTTAATTATTTTCTTTTAATTTATTTACATTTCATATCCTCTTCTCACTTATCCTATCCAAAGAGGCATGATAACTCTAGTACCATATATATACATATAATATTATTTTATTTTTTATTGGAATATTCCTAAACATATCTCTTTTCCTATCCTCTTATTCAATAAAATGAAAACATCATTCGTGATGTCTCGATTCACTGTCTTCATGGATGATGAGTTTTTGTTTTATATTACTAACATAATGGTTGGAAATAAATCTATTAATATGGTTAATAAAAAATTGAATATTTAAATTAAAACTTTTTAATTTTATGGAAATAATTTATATATATATATATATAATTAAATAAAATGATACTATTTTTTGATGGTCAGAAAAACCCGAAAAAATAAACGAAACATTTAGCCTCAAGGTTTTATCTAATAAATCAGACTTATATCAAAACAATTATATATTGGATCACATAGAAAAAATTAAGATTATTAAAACCATTTCATTCCACTTTTAGAGTTTTTCATTCATTTTAAATGTACTTCCATAATTATACATAACCAAATCCATCGTGAAACCATGAAGATGAACCCTCCTAGAATAATGAGATTAAACTATATAACTCTTCAAAATAACCATAAATGAACATAATAGATTTATAATAGTATAAATAAATTTATAATAGGTTCTTGATTATATAATTAATGAATATAGTTTTATTTTTTACGATATTAAGTACACGTGTTGAATGCATTCAGTCATAAGGAAATGGGATTCTCGAACCTTGTACCTTTTCATTGGGTAATCCATCTTTCATGACATATTTGGTATAAATATTCCAATAATGATCTATAAATATAATTTAATTATTATCCCATTCATTTTTCAATGATATACATGTTTCTAATCTAATTTTACAATAAGTATAACGATTTTCCAAATATCTCCTCTTCCAAAACACAGTTTAACTCTTCTTGAGTTGTTTCTTCATCACTCAAGAATAATGAATTTATAAAAAATATTTTTTTCAATTTTCATTCAGAATCTGAGAATTTATTCATTGTTGATGAAATAATTATGAAACACATACCTTTACATGGGTTTCCTCATGAATTTTTCTGATATACGTTCTTTTTGGCATACATGATTTTTTAAATGTTATGATGTCATGGGTGGGACTATAATCATATATCCCTCTAATTCAGTGGGTAATGTGATGAATCTCATAAGTTAACATTTATTATTCATTAATATTATGCTAGATTGTTTTTGAAAATTATTATTTTATGATTATTCAGATATGTTATGCAATAAAATGATGTTATCTTTTTTCACAATTATGATGTTATTATTATGCACATATTTAATGGGTCAACATGATGCTATATTTTTTTCACAAAAATGTGTGATATGTAACCACTTGGACATCAAGTTTCTTTTTTTATGAATTAGGACATTCAATTCCGTTATATAATGTTTCCCATCATGATTATGATTATGATATAATGCTTATCATATGAAGATGATGATTATGTTTACCCGTGTGATATTGATTCATGTCCCTAATTCATCCTCTTACTGGGATTTAAGAGCACCCGTTTCTTGGATGTATATCCTCAAGTGACTACATCTACTAAGAAAAACATGATATTTTTAATTATGAGGGTTAGTATTTTAAATAAACTTTTATGTTTTTCTATGGACAAGCTATATATGTGCCTAATTTTTCGAAGACACTAAACCTTTGACCCTGGATTGTAATTCTATAATGTTATTTGTGTATAAAATATTGTAATAGTCATGTAAGAAAAAGTAGGTTAACTATTGTTGGTATGAGATCACGTTATTGTTAATTTAAGAATTAGGATTAGATATTGTTAGTTAAAACCCTTTGGATAAGACTTTGTATATGAAGCTTTTTTTATAAAAATTATTATCATAAGGATCGCGTAAGATATGTCTTTATTGTTAATAGAATTAAATAATAAATAATTATTTATTTTTTGAATAACTTTTTGTTCTTAACATTTCTATCTAACAAAATGGTGGGAACCAGAGGAAGAAGTGAAGGAGAAATACCCTTACCTATTTTCACCTGCGAAAGTAAAAAAAAATTCAAGAGAATTTTTTCAAAGGGAGGGAATAATGTAACAACCCATAATTTTATCAGTTTAATTTCACTTATAATAATTATTATATATAGTATTAAACAAATTAATCACTAATAGAACCAAATAAAAAACTCATTCTAATAAATGAATAATTAACTAAGTTGTATTTATTGAAATTAAATAAAACTATACTGACAGAATATTAACCTGACTGTTTGAATACAAATAGGACCATTAAAAATTGTAATATTTAAAATATAATAGTATCATAACCAATAAATGTATAAATAAAATTTTCTCATCTAATAAATAGAAATACAATATAATTATATCATAGTTTAAGTAAATAAAATGTTTTAAAATGATAAATTAATTGTTGATATTATTATAAAATGTAAATATTTATTAACAATCTTATAACTAATAAAATATGTTAAAAGAAAATGTATTTTCATAATACATATTCATAAATTAATATTTTTTTATTATAATCGTATGTTAATTTCTAGGAGACCTCAATTAATTATTCAAAGTTCCATAATATTAATTATAATGTTAAAATAAGTATTTTTCAAATAAAAGATGATTTTTTAAAAAATTAAATTTCTCACTTTTAGAAACTTATTTTCATAAAATGGATTCTATTTTTTAAATATAAACTTATTAAATTTTTAGGGTTATTTTTCTTGGATTTTTCTAAAATACATGGATTTTTTTAATAGTGAAATACATTAACTTATGATATTTAACTATATAAGTTAAAGACATGAAATTTAGAGTTATTACTGATTAAGAGGCCACTGGTTTGAATTATGCTGAATAGTTTACTTTATTTAGTTTTTTAAATACACAATATTTATTTTAATGAGAGAGAATAATAAAATAATGAATATTATAATAAAAATCACTCCTTGCCTCCCCTATATATACTACCCCTTCACCACCTCTTCCAAACATACTTTCTAATCCAAAAATAATTTATAAATTGTTCTAAATTCCTTTCCCATTCCTCTTCCCCACATCCAAGGGCTTCTAATCTCAACATAATACAAAACCAAAGTTCCTTAAGGGTGTTTTCAAAGAGACAACATTCAATAGGTGAAATCCTTAATTATTCCCTTTCAAGTTCATTTCTTTTTGTATACAATTCTCACCAATCATATATGAAGTGTAAATATGAATCTAGTATATTTTATGTAATGTAATATTATTATTTTAATGTAATATATATCATTATATCTATTCTTCTCTCATTTTATTCTAAAAATGCAAACACATTCCGTGATGTTTCAATTCACCTCCTTCCTATATAATGAGTTTTCATTTTCTATTACTACCTTCAAGTATTGTCATAAAAACATTATTATGGTTATAAAATATATTAATATGTGTATTATAGTTTTTATAATGCTCTGGTACTCATTTATAGACATAATATTAAATAAACTGACACTAGTTTGTGATGGTAAGAAAAACTACCAAAAATAAACTAAACATTTAGCATCAAATATTTATCTATTGACTCAAACTCATATCAAAAAACAAAATTATATATGGGATAATTTAAAATTATGGAGATATATTAATACAATTGTTTCACTATTTGGTAGTTTTCTTCTATTTTACAAGAACATCAATATTTACACATAACTAAACCAACAATTAAACCATGCGAATGAGTGCTCTTAGAACGATGACATTAGACTCTATAACTCAATAGAAATTACATAGTTTAACTTAATAATTTTATAATAAATAAAATACATGTATAATACATTATTAATTATCTAATTGATGAACGTAATTTTAATATACTGGATATTAAGTACAAGTACAGAATGCATTCGAACATAAGGTAAGTTGATTGTAAAACCAAATACCTTTTCCTTTAGTTATCCTTATATCAAGCCTTATTTGATATAAATATTTATATAGTGTTCCTTAAATAATATTTAATTTTTATTACACTTTAATTTTTTTGATATAAATATTTCCAATCTGATTTTATGACAAATAAAAGGATTTTCAAAAATAACTCTTCTTTTAAAAACACAATTTGACTCCCCTTATATTGTTTCTTCTTCACTAAAAAATGATAAAAATTATACCAAATATGTATTTCATTTTTCATTTGGGAACCCCAAATTTATTTATGATTTATGAAATCATTTTTAACCCCACTCCATTACATGGTTTAATTCATTAATTTTTTTTGATATCTGTTCTATGTGGAATTCATGGTTATGTACATGTTATTATGTGATGGGTGAGCCTTAAATTATATATCCCTATAATGAATTAGGTAATATTATATATCTCGTGACTTTATTTTATTTTTTCATTAATTTGATTCTATATTTTTTCAAAATGAATATGTTATTATTATGCTCATATGTTATGCATGAAATTGATGTTATCTTTGTTCACAATTATGTGTGTTATTTGACCACTAAGACATGATGTTTGATTTTTATGCATTTCCATATTACATTCATTTATCTAATTTTTCAACTAATTATTATAATGATATTATTATTCTTATTTTAGGTTGATGATGATAATGATCTACCATGAGATATTTATTCATGTTCTTTATTCATCCTCTTACTAGGCTTTTATCTCACCCCATTCTTTGATGTATATACCCATTTAACTGCATTTACTAAAGAAAATGTGAGATTTATAAGTATAAATGTGTCTATTATGTATAAATGCTTATGTTTTTTTATTTAAAAGTTAAGTATGTACGTAATTTTTCCAGGACACTAAACATTTGATCCTGTATTGTAATTCTATTGTGTTTTTTTTTAAAATGATGCAATTATCATATAAGTAAAAGTAGGGTGTAAATAAATGTATATGATTAACTTTTAGGATAATATATTATTTAATTTTTCATTATTATGGTCAATTAGGATATATGTTTATTTATTTATGAAAATATTTAAGCTGAACATCAGATATTTTTGTTGAGGAATTATAGAATAATTTTTTCTCACACCACATCAAGGTATATTAATTTTGGGACCTATCATACCATTTTATAGACATATTGGTTTTAGAAATTATAAAATGAATGAATTTTCATCTTTTCAGGATTATCATTATCTGTTAAATTTTTACATTTAGGCAATATGAATAATAATGATTAATGTTAGATTTTCATCATTTGTAATATTGGAAAAAATAGAGGTGGAAAATTATCAAAACATAAAGACTTGGATGAAATTTCATTTATGATTTTTTAGAATTCAATAAATTATAAATTCTATTATATTTATGGAAAAATAATCCAACAACCCAAGATAAATATCTTGAAATGAAAGTATCATCTTTTTATAATAATTTTTAATTAAATGATTCTATTTTTTCTTTTTAGGTAATTTAAAATTTTGATGCAAATATTTTTTATCAAATAACTTATTCTTCTTAAAAGTAAAACACTCTTGAGAATAATTTCTATACCCTTTACTAGTGATTTATATTACTTGTCTATAATTTAACCTATGTAAAATGTCATCCAAATGTGAGAACATAAATATTTATTTTTCTAAGTGAGCTTTATATTTAATTTCCACTTTTTACAACTATGTTTTATTATCCCTTGTTATAATACGGCTTTGTGAAAATGTTAATTTTTAATATTAATAAGATTTTTCATTTCCAAAGCATATGTTTTATCTTGAAATATTTGGAATTGATTATAAAATAGTTTAAACAATTTTATTGTGCAGAAGATAAAATTTATATGATGTAATTTTATAAATGGGGTAGAATATAACACCTTCCGATATTTGTTTATAATCCTTTAGATAAAAACTTTGTTCGATAGCATATTCCACATGCAGAATATAGCTTTTAAAATTTGGTCTTTAATATAATTTATATTTTCATTTAAAAGATAAATTTATTATTTTTGTAAATTAAAATTATAGAATCAAATTAGTTTTTAACATCATTATTTTAAAATAATCTTAAGATAATTTTTCAGAGTTTTCTTTTTAAGATTTACATTTAATTGAATAGAGAAAAAATACAAATTTTATAAAATTTATTCATTTTAATGGTATTAACTTGATTCAATAATGATTTTAAAGTTTATTTAACATTTTTATATGCTAAATATATATTTAATAATTAATAAAACCGTTTAAAAAATATAATTTTGTACTAATAAATCTATGATTTACATTTTGGAAATCTAAGTAATGCTTTTATTCAAATAAAAATTGTTTTTTATTATTTACTATTGCTAAAGTATTCATAACAATACATTGAATTATAATTTGGTTTTATGTCAAATAATCATAAATATATTATTCATAGTAACATTAAATTTGTGTGAATCTACATTATACATGAATTTTTTATTCAATAATTTTTATGATCAAAAAATTCATTTTTTTAAAATTTTTTCACTTTGTTTTGTGAACCTATATTAAAATTAATATGGTCTATTTATTTTTTATTCATAGTGAATACTGACCGTGGTAAATGTGTATCACCATGATAAAGGGTAAAATGGGTTAAAATGGGTGGAAATTGTGGGAAAATGACTCAAAATCGTTTAATAAAATGACTTTATTTCATCTATGATCATCAAAAATTCAAAATTATGGTTATTTGGTGTCTTTTTTCCTTTGATAGTTACATTAATATTATTTTAAGTATAGAATAACTAAAAAATGTCACTCTATCCATTTTAATAACTTCAATATGTTTTCATAGAGAAAAAAATAATTTATAAATGATTATTAATTTCAATTTTAAATAATAATAAATTATATATATGATAGTACTTTTTAAAAACAAATTAGGAATAGTACAATTACCTTGAATTCTTAGGAAACATGGATGATGCGATTGTAATGTTGTAAACAAATTATATGAATTATTTTTTAAATATTAAAAGTAATATATTACGGATGATTTTCTATGTTAAATGAATTAATTTTGTGATTATGAGGAATTATTTTATTTTGAAATTATTTATATTGTAATTCAATCATCACCTTCATTCCTTTAAAGTAAAACTATTAAAATAATCCTAATAATAACATTAAATGAATAAAATTTTATAAAATTTTATTTTCAAATATTTATAAAATCACATTAATATATATATTTACTCTATAAGATTGTATTTTTTCAATCCTAAAATTTATGGTTCATTTATTTTCCAATTAGAATTGTTTAAATTATATTTTAACTCTTAAATTCTAAATATTTTTGAAAATGTAATTTCCTTTTTTATAAAAGTAGACTTAATATAACATTTACTAAGACACATATAATTTTCATTTTTCATAAAACTCTACTGAAATACCTCCCCTTGCGTCCAATAAAACATACCTAAGCCCCTTTAGTGACCAAATTTCTCTTCTATAAATGCTTAATGGTTAAAAAAGATAGCATTGAATAGATAAAGGTAAGAGTACCAAAGCATCTTTCACTATTTTTGAACAACCATTATTTATCTTGAAATAATATTAAACCATAAAATATTATTATACCATGATTCTATATGTTTAATAATCTCATCTATTTTATAAATTTATTGTGGGGGGTTACTTTTTATCACTCAATGAACACTTGCCCAAAAGACGTTGTTTTGTTAAAATGTGGTTTTTTAAATAAAAATATTTTCATTTCAAATTATCATCTTAACATTTAAATAAAAACATTATTAACTAAAAATTATCATAAATTGTATTTTAGATGTTATTAAAGTCATTTTATAAAACTTACATATTTACTGTGTTTAACCCAATTTTAATATCTTTTTAAAAACCTTGTTAATCATGGTGGCTTTGCAAAACCTATATGAACGATGATTTTTTCATGAATACTATAATATAATGGGAAATATTGAAAATTTATTATATGATTCAATATAAAAATAATATTTTTTTAATCTTAATGTAATGATTATCTAATGGTACATTATATATAATATCAATGAATGTAATTGTTAATAAACATGATTATTTTTAACAATCATTAAAAGAGATATTAAAGAAGGTATTTGGAATAGAAACAATTAGATGAAAAATTTTACTTTCTTAATAATTAAGTTATAAATATCACATCCCTTTAATATTTTATAAATTTTTTAACCATTTAACTAATTTATTAGATAAATATTATTATAAAAAACATGATTGGATATTATGAAATGAATGACCCTAAAACAAGCTATGCGAACTATACTGTTTTATTAAATGAATAAAACATGATAATAAAGGGTAATAATAAATTAATAAACGTCAAATATGTTCATAATCATGTATAAATTATGATAATTGTATTATTTATGAATATGTTTAATGAAAGAGTCATGTCAGGACTCATGGTAAAGTGATTTTAAACTCATTTTCATTTCATTGGGTTATATCACTTACCCATTGACTATATTATAACATGAGTATGTGTGTTGTTATCCATATTTTATATGTTTAATTTAAAGTTTTTTTATTTGGATTTAAATTTATTCCACAAAAAATTTTGATTGACTGATTCTTATCTCAGATTTTACAGTCTTTGTAATTGTAATTAATCTTAATATTTAATTCCTTATGACATATTTCATTTTGTTCACCATGATTTATTTAGTTTGGTGTCATTAATATTGTATGAATTTATTATGACTTATTTTTTCATAGATATTATCGTTTTTAAAAATTCATATTATGTTTATTCATTTAATTTATTTTTTACTCGAGTATCACCAAATATTTAAGGGATACTCAATACAAACATCATTCATTAAGATATGTTTTGATTACTGAACCTATATTAATTTTTAATGGTGTATATAATACCTCTTGATATATGATATCATGGATATATTTTTACTCATTGTATTTAAGTTCCATATAATGTTAATTCTTTCAAATGGGTTATGTTTTTAAAATGGAATTAGTGATTTTCTTTAAAAATGTTATATTAAATGTTTTGATGTCTTTCAGAAAACTCTATTTCATCTATATTTATTGACGTTAAAAAATTTTAAATAATGATATTTTTTATAGTAAATTATTAATTAAATACTTTTTTAAATATATTTTCCATTCTAATAATTTCTTATTTTTCTAAACACGTAACTTTTGACACTCTTGACAACAGTTTAGAAGGAATATTTTTTTAACATTTTATGAATAAATATATTTTCTTTCCATCATAATCATTCTACACTACAAATATTAATTCCAATGTCTACACAAATATTCAAATTAAATAATTTAAAAATTGTTCATTGAATTATATTTTTTAAAAATTTACCAAAAGAAAAAGATATGTCTTCTTATTTTCAAAATTATATTTCAAAATCATTCATAAAATTGTATTTAATCTATTTTTAGATATTATTTATTATTTTTATGCATAAATAGTGATGAATTATATTTATAAAATCACCCATATTTCAATAGATAGATTTTGATAATTTTTTAGAGATATGTTCCAGGAAGAAAATTTCATGGGTCAATGAAGTTATGAAGGGAATGATTTGTATTTTCATGATTTTTGTAATTAAATGAAAAATGTATTCACATTATTCATGTTATATTTATTGGGAAATTTTTTAAGAATCCCAATATGAAAATTACTTAAATAAAACTATATTCTCATTATTTAAACAATACATCTCATAAACTGTTGAAAAACCTAAACACCTAATGTTTTAGTGTCTTAATGATTAGCTACATAAACAACTTATTTTACAACCCTTGAAAACTTTTATCCATATTCATTTTCATACATAAAATTTATATATCTCTCAAATTATTTATTAATATTCATAAATTTGGTAATGTATGTTTAATAAAGGCTTAAACTCAGACGCTCAGGAATAGAAAGTTATATAATAAAGAGTATGATCATAAACATGAAATAGAACATGATGGGGACATAAATATATTTTTGTAAGATTATAATACCATATATAATAAAAATAAAACATTATATATAAATATAATGTCATGAATATATTATTAAGGAAATTTAAAATTTATTACGTGGTTCGCAATTCATATCAATAGTCAAAAATCATGTGCGTATGAAATTAATGTATGCAATAATTTAAAAATAAATCTAAATCATGAAACATGGAATTTCATGGAAATGGAATGAATCCAATAAATGTGGAATAAAATTATCAAAAGATATATAAATTTAGAACAAATATAATCATTTTTAAGCCTTTGTAAAACAACCATTATTTATACGCCTATATGAAAAACACATTATTCCCACACCTAAATATGTTAGTACATCTATCATGTCCATGCCTCTGTGAACAAACTCATTATATCCAACCTAACAATATCAAGATATGAAATCTTCAAATAATTAATTATATTGTGATATAAACCCCCACCCATCATCATCCATAGAAATATGTTCCACATAATATCAATTATAATCATATCTTATAGAACCCATGGATAAAAAATAGGTCTCACAAACCATTAAGAATTGTAACATTACATGAACTTAATAAATCATAATATAAAAAATCACATTTCAAAAACTTAATCATATCATATTAGCACATATAGGGTGATAAAAACAACACTTCATAAAATATTAACCTTAGAGGATAAACTATATGTCAAAATAAAATAGTTTTCAAAAAAACATTAAACATTAATATAAGACATGAACTGAAAATTAATTTCAAAAAATATAATTTAAAGAAAAGAGTAGATTTTTTAAAAAAAATAGTATAAAGAGTCCAAAATAAAAAAAAACTCATAAATATATGAATTTTATCAAAACTATTTGACTATAGGATAAAACATTTGATTTTGAAGGGACCAGAACCCCATTTTTTTAATATTTTGAAATTACATTGTTTACATACCCAAAAAAAATGACTGTTAAATTTACCTTTTGAAAAAATGTAAGTAAATAATTATTATCACAAAAATAATCCATATTATAATTCCCCAAATGATAAGATAACATTGTGAGGAAGAAATGTATGGACTTGGAATAAAATAGTCATCGGTAAGAATGGGAGTTATTCTTATCATTTTCAAACTTATATTTGGGAAAAACTTTTATCAGTGAATTGGTTATTGATTATGAGAAGTAATTTCCCAAAAAACATGATAAATACCATACATAATAGTTTAATTTAATGATCATATAAAATTTGATGATTATATTCAATTATGAATGGTTATTACTCAATGAATCTTAAATTGATTCATTGAATCACTTATAGAGTTGGTAACATAAGAATCAATGGATCTTGGGAGTAAAATAATGAAATTAAGATGAACATATCATTTAAGAGAATACTTTTTTTATATTTCCAAGAAAATTTTGATTGAATACACCATAGAAAATAAATTATTGTGCACAGTATCAAACATATCCCATAGAGTACAAAATGAGATAATGAAAACCTTACATTGTATACATTCTTTGTCAAACATACTAAAAACTATTGTATAAAAAGAATAAATAATTTAATAAAAATTTTAATAACCATTTTAATTAATAAATAATTTATAATTTATATTTATAATCATTATAAAAATGTATATTAGTTAGTTTTGAACAGTTTTCGCACATCAAGTGTTTATATTTTTGACTGTTTATACAACTTTCTTAGGTACTGGGCGTATATTGATTTTTATATTAATTTTAATCACTGATTTTCATTATATTTACTTTAATATATGACTTTTAATTATTTAAAGTGTTTTATTTTCCTTTTATGAGTGTTCTACTCTTTATTCCTAAAGATGAAATCGCTAAAAAGCACACTTCACTGATTTTATTAACCAATGAATGGGTTTTTCTTAATTATTAGTTAAATATTAATTTATCAATTCCAGAACTGAAACAAAATAATTATTATAATATTTATATCTTATTATACTATTAATTATGTTTGTATTATAATATTTGATATAATTTTGTGGTGTGGTTCAAGTGGGTGGTCAAACCATCCCAAACATGAAAATACCATCATTAATGGATGACTATGAGGTGATTTTGAATCAATATCATTATTCCAAAAGTGTAATGATCATAATTAGTTGTTTTATTATAATATAACATAATTTTAAGGAAGTGGAATAATATGAAATGGATATGAAAATATAATAAAATATGAATATTTTTTTTCTTCTTCTTTATTTTCTTATTTAAGATGGTTATTTTTTAAAATATTTTTTATCATTAATATTATCCATAGGTTATTCAATTTGTTTACCATAAAATTATTTATATCCTAAAAATAATATTCATAATTTAATATCAGTATTTTTAAACTCCATATAAGGTTGTGATTAAATGAAAAATGGAAATCAATCATTCTATGAAAGCGGTAGACCAAACATATCACTAGATTATGATTTCATTTTACATAGAATGGGGAAAAGTACTAATAGGGTTTATCATTTATGAAAATAAAATATTCCCTATATATAATAATTATATACTAAATTTTTTATTTTTAAAATCTTGTTAGGGTTGTGAATGAAATTGAAACATGCTGTGTCGTGGGCGTCGTAGTCTGTATAACAAATGATTCACATTTTAATTTTTCTTAATGGAAAGGGGGAGGGTGGTAAATGCTTGTAAAAACATTATAAAACGTACCAGTGTGATAATGATATCAATTTTAACAATATAATTTGGTGTAAATTAATTTGGGGGAAAATAAAAACACATAAATATATAGGAAAGAGGGAGGATCTTTTAGAACTCTATATCAAACTACTCAGAGTATATCCATTCTGAAGGGGGTTAATCCTCTAAGGGGTTGTATTTTGATAAAAATGTAACCTATTTAAAGTGGACAGTAGTGTTAAATAGATTTTTGGGAATATTTTCTTTCTTAACTAAAGGGTATTTTAATAGGTCTAGTAAGGAGTGGATTTCCCCTTTTATAAGTGAAAAATGAATGGAATTTTCAAAAATACCCCAAATGTTGAATAAAGGTAAGTCAATATAAAATAAATCGGATCTAAATTTTTTTTAAAAATTATATGATAAGTGATAATTTAGATACACATATTAACCACTCAATTAAAAAATATTTTTAACATGTTAGTCCCTTTACCTCTAGGGTTACTCATTTTTACCATTTTATTCTTCACCACAGTAACAAGTTTTTAAGAAGATAATTTATTTATTATGAATTAAAAAATGGTTCTTATTATATAAATTATATATAATAACTAATTATTTGAAATCCATTTAATAATATTAAATTGATCAAATCGATAATAATTAATTTTAAAATAATAAATGTATAATGTATTATACATAATTTATATTGAAATATATAGCATATGTTATAAAATGTAAAATATGATGTTATATGTTAAAAACCATATTTTTTAAATTATAAATTCACTTATGAAATATAAATTTTATTATATAAAAAGATTTTATAAATTTCTAGTTAATAATTATATACTTATAATTTCATAAAGTTCGTATTATTTATAAAACAATTACTATTCATATAAAAAAAATTTAAGAAAAATCCTATAAATTTATTAAAAAATAATATATTTATGATAAATAAAAAATGAATTCTATTTTTTTTCAATTTTACGTTCTAAAATATAAAAAGTTTTCTTTTGGAAAAATTTATAAAACACAGTGAAAATTTATTTCTATAGGAAGTTTTTTTTTTAATTCTGCTTGTTCTTATTATTTTTTAATATAAAACACTAATAAATATATATTTAATAAATAAAAATATATTTAATTAAAATCATCCTTTAATAATAATATAATTCTTTTTATTCAATAAAAATTTCATCCCATTAAAAGTTTGATACTTAATCACAGGAATGATTGAAGAGAATTTTTATAAAATAACCTAAATATATTAATATATTTCATAACTCGGTCAATCCTACTGATAACTTCTAATTTAGTATCCAGCTATTAATGGAATAAACATTTAAGGGATTCATTTTAGTTTGGTGTTTTATACAGATCAAGATACTGATCATGTTTTTTATTTAGGGAAAATATTTTATGAAATATTAGGTTAATATATTCTCCCCTCTCCCTTAATAAATTATTTCCACATAATTAAAATTTTCAATTAATTCAAGGAATAAGTAAAGTGATCCTTTATAAAGTCATCATATTTATCATATTGATATATTTACCTCATTTTAGTATGACTAGGAAACTACTAGTCTAAAAGATGACTCTTTAAGTGTTTATAAGGGATTACCTTTCAAAGCTTCGTTCTTATGATCCTATTTTTGATAAAATACCACGACCAAGAAGCTTATGATAATTTCCAATAAATTCCAATTAAATGATCTTATGAATATGGAAATTCAATCCTAATATTTCATCTCTAATGAAACCAACAATTTAACTATGTCGCACATGGTTCATCTTATAACAATCTTGGATCAACCAAGGTTACTTTAAGTTGGGTTGTCATACTCTTATCAACCCAATACATTAAAGTAACTATACAATCATTAATTTATATTGTTCTATAAATATAATATGATCAACCAAATCATATAACATAAGAGTGTTAAATAAATTGTGTTGTTAGGCCTCTTTGACATGCACCAGGTGATGATTGAGATAACACCCAAGATTCCTTTCTCATGGTTATTATCCTTAGGTACATATGTTCCAAAGAATCTGAAAAAAATTTAGTATACAAATAGGGGTGTATTTCAATGGAAAATAGTCATCTTATGAAATTCCCTTTATTTCAATATATCATCCTATACATAGACTCATTAGTTGGGTTTTTTCTAATTTCTTCTAAACTAATTCCAAAAAAAACTAAACTAATTTTGAAAATTAACTAAACACTTCTCTAAAACCAACTAATGTGAAAAAATATAAACTTGATAAAACAAGAAAATATTCTCTTTCTTTTAACAATAAATATCATAAATAGTATCACAACACATTGACCTAAAAGTTTAATGTCTTAGAAATTACCTACATGCACATCTCATTTCATAAAACTTGTTAAAGTTTCACTATAATCGTTCTCCTCTAGTACATTTCTAGAAATATCACATGATATTATCATCTCTATAACCTTTGAAAGGGAATCATAAGAAATGGGAAATATATAACACTAAATAAATGAAATTTGTATCATAGTCTGTCAGATTACAAACACAAAGGAGAACATGAGGAATACCTAAATATCATTATTGATCATCGTAAGACCATATATGATTATCATAAAACATGGTACAAAAACAAAATATAATAACTAGATCATTAAGGATGAGTAAAAACTATGATGAGGTTAAAAATAGATTTTAATAAAATAAAATAAAGGATAATGATATAGAAGTGTGGAATATAATAAAAATAACATTTGATTGTAAAAATATTGAATTTAATAGAAATTAAATGAATATTATGAATTTTGAATAAGATGATAAAAAAAATTAAATGTGGAATTAATATAATTATATGAAAATTTTTATGATAAACCCATTATTCCCACATCTAAGTGAACAAACTCATATTTCTTATGCCAGAAAATGTAAAAAACCCCATCATTCCCATTCTAATGTGAACAAAATCATTATTTCCACAACTGAATATCCCATGAGATATAAGTTTAAAATATTGAAATATAGTTGTATATATTACAACACACATCCTTATCCACGCATTTATGATCCACTTAATATAAATTATAATCATATCTTAATGAACCCAATGAAAAGGAAAGGGTTTCATAAACCATTTCAAAATATCAAATCACAATCCAAGATAAAATATCAATATAAATAATTTTAATACTTTGGTATCTAATTTTTTTACTTACTCCATTCTAATATTAAAATTATAAGGCTTTTTTCAAATAAGTAGTGATTTAGTATGGTACAGTTCGTCTACTAACAATCTGAAAAGGTTATGTTCTCTAACTGTTAGACCCAAAATCATTTAAATTTACTTAAGGAGAAACCCCTTGAGAATGATAATGAGGTATTGGAAACTGTTGGGAAGAAGAAAAATAAGAAATATTCCAAGATTATATGTTCATACATTTATAGATAATTAAAAGACTCAAAAGAATTGGAAATTGAGGTTTCAGTTTATGCTAACAATGGATATGGGGATCTATCAGATGTAGAATCAAAATGTGAAGACGAGGTGTAGGTGGAAGAATTTTCTGATAAAATATCTTTTAAAAATAATGGAAATTTTTATTTTAGAAATTACTCAATCAAAATATAAAAAAACAAGTAGATAAATTAGTAATCAATCCATCCAAAAAATAATGACCTGCTCATCTAGAAAACTCTATAGGTTGAAGGAGATAGGGGGAGTTTTGGTAAGGGGGATCAAGAAAGTATAAATTAAGAAGCATTGTCAAACTAGAGTTCTTTAGAACCTAACCAAGCTTATTAGTAAGAAGCCTCATCTTCCAGAGGATGATGTCAATGGATTCCCACCAGACAAAGATCACAATAAGGGTTAGGGGTTTTCATTTCCACAATAGTTCAAGGAATGGGTTAAATTTGTAAGAACCTGGGTTTTTCTGGACTGTCGTTTTGAGAAAAATTTTGAATTTTTGTTGTTGAATGCTTGTGAGGGATAAAATGGACTTTTTAACCAACCATAGAACCTCAGATAATTTTTTTACAACTCCGTTGGTCTCAGAATAGAGAGTGTACCCTAGGACAAGAGTTTGTGGGAAATCTGAGCTTTTTGAATTTTAGCAGAATATTTAATATTTAATATTATGAAATTAAATATTAAATTATTCATGCAGGTTCATCTTTCAGTCACTTTTTAACAAATCCTTGGATTGAGATTCTGTTTGCATCGTTCAGTCCGAAATGGGGAGTTTATCCTAGGTAAGGCATAAAATTATGTTGGGGGTTGGGGACAACTCGAGCCCCTTTTACTTCTTTTCCTTTCCTTTATTTTCTTCCATCCATTCTTTCCTCCTCCTCTATGTTCACGTATCATATGCCTCCTCCTTGGTCATTAACTATGGGAGAAATTGTAGTTTGGAAGAGAGAGTTGGAATCCAAGAGGGATACCAATTCGAAGATCTCGACGCACTGAGTCTGCGTGTGGCAACCGTGAGCCGTGAAATCAACCAAAGCTTCCGCAATTTCCACAAAAAGGTAGGTCAATTTATATTTTAGCCATATATCTCCTTTAAACATGTTGTTTTAAGTCTTTAAAGATTTATATTTCTTACTTGTGGCCTCTTAATTATGGATCTATTTTTTGGGGGGCAAAAACGGGCGTTATGGGCATTTTGAGGGATTTCTCATCGGAAAAACCAAAATACATGGCGTGTGCTCTAGGGGTACACGCCATGTGTTATTCCCATTCGGGGAAGATGAAGTTTTGTTATTTACAGACTGTTTACGTTGTTTACATGTCGTGTACTTTGAGTACACTCTGTGTAGTGGGTGGTCGTGTTTCTGGTCATGTGAAATAGAACACGGAATAGAGGTTTTTAAGGAGTACATGTCATGTACAGTAAAGTACACACCGTGTAGTGGTACATAGGCATGTGTTTGGGTGAAAATGCACACATTGTAAAATTTTTGATCATTAAACCCCATGTACAGTAAAGTACAAGTCATATACTATTACACAGGCAGACCCCAGGGGTTTGGCCATGTGTTTTGGCCATTTACTACTTCGGTTTTGTAGTTTTGGGAATATCTTGGGCCCTGGAAGTCATAATTAGGCATCTGAGTATTCGATTATGACCTTTTTTTATGTAGATCACAATGATGTAATTATTTTTACATTTAATGGTCATATAAATTATGTTTCGGGGTTTTATACATCAATAGAGATGTTCTTCCTCCAGTTATCGAGTTCTTTTGTCACCTGAGAGTGAGACTTGGCATGGATGAAAGGTTGGGTGATCGGACCAACCTAGTTGAGACTTTTAAGATGAGATGAGCTATGAGATCTCTCTTATGACATATGTTATTCATCATTGTTCCTCTTGTTAGATTTCCCTTCTGGCCTATGAGGTCGTGAGACCAGATGCTTCCAAGAATCCCTTGAGGGATGCCTTTACCTGTGCGTTGACCTAGGGAGTCCCTTGTAGGATCTCTCTCTTGTTTTTCCTTTGATAGTACCCATGTTTTGGAATGCCTATTTTTTTCCTTCATTTGAGTATCTCGTGTGTGATTCCTCCCTTACTCTTCGCTAAGGATCCCATATAGGTTGCCTTCTCTCATGTTTACCTAGAGGATCCCAAGTATGATGCATCCTCAGTGTTTGAGTTGAGGGACCCAGGGGGAACCCATTGTTTGACCGACCTTGAGTTGTTACGTCGGGTTTGGGTAGAGACAGTGATCTGGTGTCACCTAGAACCTGTGGAAAACTAGTTATACCTTTGGGCCTTGGATGTATTTTTGGGTTGGGCATTCGGGCCACCCACACTCATTTGAGAATACCTGACTTGGTTTTTTGATGTTGTTTTGGTTACCATAGGTACTTCCTGGTTGGTGGCTGTGGAGCCTGATGGGAGAGATCTTATTGTTTGTTTGGATGCCTACTTTTCCTTGCGTTTCTGAGTAGAGGAGTTTTGTTCATTAATAGGATTATTTACTTTGTTGTGGATGTGTTTTAAATGTTGCTTGATATTGACCATTTGGTCTAGCTTTTCATGTTAGGCTGCTTTGTTTTCCATGCCTAGTATTGTTAGGATGGAGTGGTTTTTATCTAACATGCTTGATATGTTTTAGACTATTTACCCAAGTATTTATTGAGGTTTACATTGGTCGTGTTGCGTTTCTATGGTCGTTTAACATACATAGGATCGTGATAACCTGGTGTAGTAGACTATAAGGGCAATTGACCATGTGAGCTTCCTCAGAGATTCTTTAACTACTTTAGACTATAAGAGGAATTGACCATGTGAATCTCCTTAGAGGGACTTTGATTACACATGACTATAAGGATAATTGACCATGTGAGCTTCCTCAGAGAGTCTTTAATTACACATGACTATGAGGGGAATTTATCATGTGATCTTCCTCAGAGAGTCTTTTATTACACATGACTATAAGGGGGATTGACTATGTGAGCTTCCTCAGAGAGTCTTTTATTGCACATGACTATAAGGGGAATTGACTGCGAGTGATTCCTCAGAGATTCTTTGATATAACATCTTTTGTATTTTGAACCAGAGTGGTTATACTGCGAGTACTGCCCATAGGGTTGCTTGTGTTTGATTTGTTGAACTAGAGGGTTACTTGTTTTCTGTTTATCTTGTTCCGAGGAATATTTTAGTACCCCCAGTTTCTGGTATGTAACCCTTGTTTTATTCTTTTTAATACATGAAGCATAGGAGAAATGGTTGTGAATTTTTGGAGACTTTAAAAGGGTCAAAGAGAAAAAAGGTGGTGACGCACGGGCTTCGCATGGGTTTCCCAAACCATGCGGAAGCCATGCAGGTGGTGTCACCTTGGATAGAGGATACTGCACAGAGTGCGGACACTTTCGGAAAACTGTGCGAGGAGGTCATGTAATGTTCCCCTTCCAAGTAGTGACTACCACACAGTTAGCACACGATTTGACTAATAGTGAGAACTAACCATGCCTGAAGTCTACTTAGATTCTATTTTTGAGGATCTAATCTGTGTTATCTTTAAACCCACTCATTTTCTCTATTAGATGGCCCTAACTTGGGATTTCTCTCTGGTGAAGGTGGTAGAACACTTACCAGGTGTTTTGGAAGCAATCTGGAGGTTTACATTGGCGTTTAGAGGCCGGTTAATCAAGGTAAGTCTCGTTTCCTTGATTTTTCATAGATCTCCTTCTTCAGTCTTGATAGACCCTTAGATATACGCCCAAGGTAGGTAGATATAAGGTAGTTGATTACCTTTAAATTGTGTTTTTGTATTTTTGGTGATAGGGGAAGAAATCTAAGTAAGTTTCGTGATGTTTCCACCCAGTTCTTGGTTGGTTTCGCCTAATTTATTGAGGTAGGTTGATTCACTCTGCACTCCTCTTGTTAGAATTGATTGTCTTTGTTTCAAATTGGGTTATTTGAATGGAATTGACTATGAAAAACATGGAATAAATCTTATTTCATGTTGATTTATGGTTTTTATGGAACTGTGAAATCGTGGTGAATTGTTGTGTAATTTGATTTGGATTTTTCAATTTAAAATGTCAATTTGATATTATGGATTTTCTAGAATGGTAAATGGTTTTATGAAAGATGGGTTTTCAATAAAAAGGGGTGTTTTATTGAAATGTATTGAATTGGTTAAACACACATGGTTTTGATGGAAATGGTTTTCAATAAAAAGAGTTTTATTGAAAGGATAGTTTTGGCATGATTGTTGTGAATGTATGGTGTGTGTTCATATTGCATATATGAGTCTTGGTTGAAATAGGACCTTGTGCTCGGTGCCAAACATTTAATGGACCATGGGACTTTTAAGTATGAGGATTGGTTGAAATATGACCTTGTACTCAGTGCTAAAGGTGTAATGGCACATGGGAATCAATTACCTTGTGACGACTTGGTAGATCGACGAGAAACCGCTCATGAGTATGTAACTGTCATAACGAAGCATGCATGGTTGATTTCACGGGTTTGTGAAATGGTTTGGTTTCCAAAACGGGATATTTAATGGTTTGAATGCTTGTTTGTTTATTTTTCTGAAAAAAAAATAACTTATTGGAAATTGGTTTCAAATGCACCTAGATGTTTTGGATATGATTGTTGTGGAACCTTGTTTATATCTTGTTATAAACTGTTTTGAGAAATTTTTTTATATAAAATATTTTATATAAATGTTGGCTAACTCTTCTATCCTATTGGCATGAATATGGAAGTCATTGGGGGAAAACCTACAGAGTTTTATACTCACCCCTTCTTTGGTACTTTGGTGGTTTTGAAGATGTTATCTTCTGGGACATGGGTAAAGGAAAAGCATCTTATTGATAGTGGTTCGTGGTGATTCTTGGGAGATGTGGTGGTTCTTGGTGAATGGAGCTCGATGTGGAGAATAGAGTGTGTCTTTGTTTGTTTGGGTCTTTGTTTAGTCTTTCACTTGGTACTCTGATATTGTGTTGGTTATGTACTGTTTGTGGAACAATGTAGTTCTCTTTTTGTAGTGCATGAGTTGGTTGTTTCATTAGCATGCATCATATAGTGGTTGTGAGTGATGTTTTGCTTGGTTTTACTCAAAGGGTAAATCGTACCCAACTTGCATTGAAACCCTTCGTCATTTATTTCCAGCCTTTGGCGCCTTGGGGATATTTCTTAAGGACAAGTAATGACTTGTTGTGTTCTCAAGCCAATGAGGATAAGTGGGTCATTACAAATGGTATCAGCTTGTTCAGTCCTTGCCTAACAAGTGGTCATCGATGTTCTTGGTCCTGGAGTTGCAATTCATTCTTTTATATTCCTTGGTTCGAAATATTAGACAGCAGTAGGATTGTTGGAACTTGAAATTTATAGCATAAAAGGACGTAGCTAACCTGTTTATACTAAACTTCTAGTTACCAAGGTGTTGGGTACATAAGAGTTTTCAATAAAATTCTAGAATGTTGGAAATATCATTGTCATGGGTTTAGCTAATAGGATGAGCATGACATGAAATATATAGGAATGACTTCCCAGTAGGATTTCATATGTCATTGTGAGGAATGAGTAAGGATTTTGTGCAAGAGGTGCATTTTTGAAAAATTCAGAAATTGTTTTCAAGTGAATGATTTCGAAAACAGGTTATTTGGTGTATTTTGAAAATAGGTTGATTTTCAAAATGAATGTTGAATGTTTTCAAAAATGTTTGAACATGGGAATAAGGTTGTTTTGAGAACAATGTTGTGATATATGATGTGATAAATTTGAATTCTAAGCCATCAGTTTCTAGAGAGTGATATTGATGGAGGTTGTTGTTGGTTTATAAAATGGCACCCAATAGGCGTCGTCGAAACAAACCCGAAGAAACTGCGGAGAATGTGGTTGCACCTGAACCACATGTGAACCAAGAGCTAGTTCAGAGTATTGTCCAAGATTTTAAAGCTATGGATACGAGGAACTGGAGGAATTAACCAAGGCATGTGGAAAATACCATCATGTTCATGAAGTTGAATCCACCAACCTTTCGGGGTGATATTTAACCCGAAAAGGCAGAGATGTGGCTGTGTAGGATGAATTGTATCTTCGATTTCATCAGCACACCATCAGATCTCATGGTCAAGTTGGTGACGTATATGCTGGAGGATCTTACACGATAGTGGTGGGAGATAGTGGTGCAGGCTAAGGTGGATCAAGGCCTGGGCTGTGATGAATTTGAGGAATTTTTCAATAAACAATTCAATCCTAACAAGTTCATGATCCAAAGGACGACAGACTTTTTCATCCTGAAGTAGGAGAATATCTCTGTCATAGAGTATGCGACTAAATGCATGAATTTAGTGCTCTTTTCACTGGAAGTTGCTGAAAGTGCATCACTGAAGGCAAGCATCTTTGAATCAGGGTTGTGACAGGAGATTCGCTCGAAGATAGTTGGGCTTTGTATTACTGATTACACAGAGATGGTAAACAGAGAAACAGTTGATGAAAGAGAAATATCATAAGTTAAGGGAGGAGGAAGTATGATGATACCCACGGGAATGGGCAGGAACTCTAATACTGGGAACAAGAGGAAGAGGGACACCTACTTACAAGGGGGGAGTGTGAATCAGAATCAGACGGCTGGATCAGTGAATCTTCATCCATGACTCATGATGATAGTCGGGTATTTTCAATGTGGGTCGATTGATCACATGAAACGATAATGTACAGCACCACCGAGAGCATGCCACAATTGTAACAAGATGGGTCACCTTCAGCGATATTGTTGTAGTGCCCCACGATCGGGTGTTCGTGACACTTCTCATGTGTTGTAAAAATTTTATGCTTTGACAGGGCAAGGACAGCAAAATCAGTCTCTCCAGTATAACAGAGCTAGCCATGGTGATTCTAGGATTACCATGACTCCTCAGGAAGAGAAATCTCAACAAGGTAATAAGGATCAAAGTGCAGCAACAAAGCAATTGTATGGAGTATAAAATCTAATTGTGGATGACCAATCTGGACCGTCTATGGTGAGAGGTAAAATTCTTTTGAATTCTACCCTCATGAAAGTGTTGTTCGATACTGGTGTATCACATTCTTTTCTTGATTCTTGTATTTCTGATTTTCTGAGCTAAAAACATGAAATGATGCCTTCTGTGAAAAAACATCAAACTGTTCTCGGTGAAAGTGAATGTAGAGCCTTCGTGTGTAGAGCATGTTCTATAACTGTTGATGGAGCTGAGCTAAAATGGGATTTCTCGGTGCTGAAGATGGATGTCTATGATATAATCCTAGGTATGGATTGGTTGATAGAGTTCATGGCTCACGTCGACTATTATAGTTGAATAGTCAGTTTCACAAGTGAGGATGGCGTCGAGCATCGCTTTAGAGAAGAAATAGTGGAGAAGGCAGGTGTAACGAGCTTGTTGGAACCAGTAGTGGCAACGATATCTTACAAGTTGGTTGTGTTAAACATGGAATCAAGGGAAAAGATCGTGAATAACAGTTTTCAGTATTCGTGGATCAATTTACTTATTTTTTTCTTGAATAAATCTTAGGGTTACCACCTATGAGAGAAGTGGAGTTTACGATTGATCTCTTTCTGAAGACCAGTCATATCTCACTTCTTTCTAATAGGATGACACCAATAGAGTTACAATAATTGAAAGTGCAGTTAGAGGAGCTGGAAAGCAAGGGTTTTATATGGCCATGTGTATCTCCATGGGTAGCACCAGTTTTGTTTGTAAAAAAATCATATGGAATTTTAAGGCTATGTGTAGATTATCATAAACTTAACCAAGTTACTATAAAGAATAGATATCCACTACCATGCAATTATGACATGTTTGATCCATTGAGGGGACCTCAATGGTTCTCTATGATTGACTTGAAATCAAGATATCACCAGTTTCGATTTTGGAAGGAGGATATTCCAAGGATAGCCTTCAAAAGCAGATATGGCCACTACGAATATGTAGTCATGCCTTTTGGTCTTATGAATGCACCAGCAGTCTTTATGGCATTGATGAATCAGATATTTCAGCAATATCTGGATTCTTTTGTTGTGGTGTTTGTGGATGAAATATTGGTGTATTCAAGAATAATATATGAGCATGAGCAATACTTGGAAATATTGTTGGAAATATTGAGAGACCATCAGTTGTATGACAAATTATCAAAGTGAGATTTTTGGATATAATAGGTATGCTTTTTGGGCCATGTTATTTCTAAGAATGGCGTTTCAGGGGATCCATAAAAGATAGAAGCTGTTCTCTCTTGGAAACCACCGATGAATGTCATTGAAATACAAAGTTCTCTTGGTCCAGCTGGTTATTACCGATACTTTGTGCATGAATTATCACGAGTAGCTTCACCTATGACAGCATTGACAAAGAAGAACTGTGCATTTCAATAGAATGAGGAATATCAGAGATCCTTTCAAGAGTTGAAATTTTTCCTTACATCAGCACCGATCTTGATTTTTCCAGAATCAGGACTGGGGTACGTTGTGTATTGTGAAGCTTCAAGATCTAGGTTGGGATGTGTTCTTATGCAAGGAGACCATGTTGTTGCTTATGGCTCAAGACAGTTGAGAGCACATGAAAAGAACTACCCAACACATGATTTGGAGTTGGCTGCAGTCGTCCATGCGTTGAAAACATTGAGACATTATCTCTTTGGTGAGAAATTCACTATGTTTACGGATCATAAGAGTTTGAAGCATATTTTATCACAACGAGATTTGGATCTAAAGCAGAGGATATGGATTGAGTATCTTAAAATGTTTCACATTAACATGATATATACACTGGGTAAGGGAAATTTGGTGGCCGATGCATTAAGCAGAAAGTCGTATGCTGGTGAAAGAAACTTTAGATGAGTGGCAGTTGATGTCGGCCCTAGCCGACATGCATGTGGAATGTGAAGACCAAGGTGATGTTGTAGTTTTCCTTCCAGTTTCACTTGTTCCTGATTTGGTGGAGTTAGCAAAAGAGGCACAAACATCTGATGTGGACTGTGTTGCAATGAGTTCTAAACTCAATGGTGGGGAGACCATTAATGGATGGAAGCAAGATGGGAGTTTAGTTTTTCGGTTTCAAGATCAGATGGTTTTACCTTTAACTACTCAGAAACAACTTCTTCAGGCTTACCACCATTCCATATGGGTAGTTTATCAAGGAATACAAAAGATTTATAAGGCGATAAAGGCACAAGTTTGGAGGAGCAGCATGAAACGGAAGGTAGTTGAATTAGTTTCAAGGTGTTTAACTTGTCAGCAGGTTAAAGCAGAACATTAGTGGCCAGAAGGTATCTTGTAGTCTCTACCAATTCTAGTGTGGAAATGGGAGAAAATAGCTATGTATTTCTTTATAGGTCTCCCAAGAATGGTTCGGAAGCATGATATCATATGTGTGATAGTGGATTGGTTTACCAAGTTGGCTAATTTCATCCCTATTCATGAATCTAATACGATAGAGGATCTGTCCAAAATCTATATCTGAGAAGTCATAAAGAGACGTGGCATACCAGTTTCAATTGTGTCTAACAGAGATTTGAGGTTCACATCTCGTTTCGGGTGATCCTTATAGAAAACCCTGAGAAAACTATTGAATATGAGTATGGCGTATCATCCTCAGACGGATGGACAATCCGAAAGAACGATACAGACATTGGAAGACATGTTGCAGTCTTATGTAATGGATTTTGGTGGCTCGTGGGAAGAGCATGTGACTTTAGTGGATTTCTCATATAACAATAGTTATCAGGCCTCGATATGCATGGATCTATTTGAAGCATTGTATGGGAATCCTTGTCGTTCTCCACTTTGTTGGCTGGAAAAAGGTGATACTTCACTAATTTGTCTGAGCCTTTTCCAAGAAACAATGAAGAAGATTCAGTTGAATAAAAAAAGGATAGAGATGGCACCGAGTTGTCAGAAATCTTATGCAGATCATCACTAAAGACCATTGTCGTTTGCGGTGAGTGATCATTTGTTTTTGAGAATCTCTCCAAAACATGGACATCATCATTTTGGGAATCAGGGAAAATTACCTCCTCGATATATAGTCCCTTTTGAGATACGGGAACGGGTTGTAGAAATGGCGTATTGGTTGGAATTACCACCACTGTTCAGTGCAGTGCATAATGTGTTCCATGTATCTTAGTTGAAGAAGTATCAGCCCGATCCTGACCATGTGATCAGATGGGATCACATTGACCTAGAGCCGGATGCTTCGTTGGTACATATTCTAGTGCGAATTGTGCATAGGCAGGAGAAATTCTTGCATGGAAAAAGCATCAGCCTAGTGTGGGTTTTGTGGTAAAATGGTCATATTCAGGAAGAGGCTTGGGAACGCGAAAAATAAATGAAAGAGCAGTGGCCAGAACTCTTTCAAGCAAGAAATGGTTTTCTAAATTCTGGGGATGGAAAGTCCAATGGTGGGGAGAATGTAGTACCCCCAGTTTCTGCTATATAACACTTGTTTTATGCTTTTTAAGTATAGGAAGCATAATAGAAATGGTTGGGAAAGTATGGAGACATTTAAAGGGTCAAATAGAAAAAAGATGGTGACAAATGGGCTTCGAACGGGTTGCCCAAACTGTGTGGAAGCCGTGTAAGTGGTGTCACCATGGACATTGGAGACTGCACGGTGTGCGCACGATTTGGGAAAACTGTGCGAGGAGGCCGTACGGAACGCCCCTTCCAAGCAGTGACTACCGCACGGTTAGTGCACGATTCGACTAACCATGTGGACTAACCATGCACAAAGTCAACATATATCATATTATTAAGGTTCTAATCTGTTTTATATTTAAACCCACTGGTTTTTTCTCTTAAATGTCCCTAACTCGGGATTTCTCTCTGGTAATGGTGGGAGAACACTTACTAGGCGTTTTAGATGCGATCTAGAGGGTTTCTTTGGCATTTAGAGGCCGGTTGATCAAGGTAAGTCTTGTTTCCTTTAGTATTCATAGGTCTCCTTCTTCCCTCTTGATGGACCCTTATATCTATGTTCAAGGTGGGTATATCTAAGGTAGTGGATGACCATTAAGTCAGGTTTTTCTCTTATTGGTGATAGGGGAAGGAATCTAAGGAGGTTTCTTGGGGTTTCAACCTGATTTTTGGTTGGTTTTTCCTATTTGTTGAGGTAGGTGGCTTCACTCTTGACTCCTCTTGTTAGAATTGATTATCTTAGTTTAGAATTGGGTTATTTGAATGGATTTGATTGTGAAAATCATGGAATAAATCTTCTTTACTGATGATTTATGGTTTTGATGAAACTGTGAAATCTTAGTGAATTGTTGTGTAAAGTGATTTGGATTTTTGAATTTAAAATATTGATTTTAAATTATGGATTTTCTAGAATGGTAAATGGTTTGATCAATGGTGGGTTTTCAATAAAAAGGGGTGTTTTATTGAAATTGTTTGAATTGGTTGAACACACATGGTTTTGATTGAAATGGTCTTCAATAAAATGTGTTTTATTGAAAGGATGGTTCTGGCATGATTGTTGTGAATGTGTGGTGTGTGTTCTTGTTGAATATACAAGTCTTGGTTGAAATAGGACCTTGTGCTCGGTGCCAAATGTTTAATGGCACATGGGACTTTTATGTACGATGCTTTGTTGAAATATGACCTTGTGCTCGGTTCCAAAGGTGTAATGGTACATGTGAAACAATTACCTTGTGAAGACTTGGTAGATCGATGAGAAACCACTCATGAGTATGGAACTGTCATGAAAAAGCTTGCATGGTTGATTTCATGGGTTTGTGAAATGGTCGGGTTGCGAAAAAGGATATTGTGTAAAGGTTTGAAAGCTTGTTTGGTTATTTTTCTAAAAAAAATAACTTGTTGGAAATTGGTTTCAGATGCACTTGGATGTTTTGGATATGATTACTTGTAGAAGATAGTTTATATCTTGTTATAAACTATTTTGAGAAATTGTTTTATATAAACTATTTTATATAAATGTTGGATAACTATTTTATCCTAGTGGCATGAGTTGGTAGGTCATTGGGGGAAAACCTACTGAGTTTTATACTCACCCCTGCATTGACACTTAGGTGCTTTTGTAGATGACATCTTCGAGGACACGGGTAAAGGAAAAGCATCTTATTGATAGTGGTTCATGGTGATGCCTGGGAGATGTGGTGGTTCTTGGTACATGGAGCTCGGTGTGGAGCCATGGAGTGTTTCTTGGTTTGTTTTGGGTCTTTGTTTAGTCTTACGCTTGGTACTCTGGTATTGTGTTCATTATGTACTTTTTGTGGAACAATTTAGTTCTTTTTTGGTAGTGCATGAGTTGGTTGTTTCATTAGCATCCATCATATAGTGGTTGTGAGTGATGTTTTGGTTAGTTTTACTCAAAGGGTAAATCTTCCCCAACTTTCCTTGAAAACATTCAGCATTTATTGCCAGCCTTTGGCTCCTTGGAGTTGTCGCTTAAGGCCAAGTAATGACTTGTTGTATTCTCAAGAAAATAAGGAAAAGAGGGTCATTACACATATTTCTAGTGTTGGCCGAAGCAGGTACATGTCTATAGGATTACGGACCCATAGATTGAATTATTTGATACACAGCTTGATTGGCATGACATACAGATCAATTAACTTGCACAGGATGTCCAGGAGATTGGGATTATGGTCTTGAGGATCGACTAATGATGTTTTTCTTGTTATTTTAATCACTTAATCATTAATATTCATATGTATGTATATGTGTATATGTATGGGACTGTTCATGTGTACATATATAGATATGTACATCTATGATGGCACTTTCCCAGTGGACAGGGATTACATACCCTAGGTTCGACTGTGGTTTCACAATTGGTTTACTTCCTTTAGTTGTGTTCCTGCTAGGCTGAGCACGTTGTTGTTGCATACACTTTTCATCATAGTTATAGGTTTCTTTTCGGGCTGCCCTACTGAGATTATTTCCCACCCCAACACATGCACCTTGGTGTGCGTTTAGACCTTATGTCTGCATTTAAGGTTAAGCACGAGTTGCATGTGGGATAGGGATGAGGCCTAGTGTTGCATGATCGAGTGAAGCTGCTCGAGTGGTTCTACTGATCAGGCTGATGCAGTTAGACAGAGTCTAGAGATTAGGTACGTGGGTTGTCTCGGAGTTAGTATTTTATCCCTGTAATTTTACTTTCGACATCTTCTATACTTGTATTTTTATGGTCGGCCCGGTGGGTGACCAGTGTTGTATTGTATTGCATAGCTGTTTGGGATTTTATAGAATTTTACTATTTCAGCTTGTTCTATTTCAGTTGTTTACTACTTCTGCACTCTTTTTACTTTCCTCTGTGTATGATACATATTTATTTATGTTGTTTCTTACTCTGTTATGAGGTCATATTCTACCCACAATCACACCAAAGGCCCTTGCTACTAGGCGGTAACCTCTGGCATATGGGGAGGCACGCTTGAGGCCTTGTGGCGAACCAGCTTGGAGCACCGGTTAGTGGCTTCTGGGTCAGGTCATTACAAAGTCATATTAGAGGATTTTTCTTTCCTGTTATTTACTATTTGGGATATGGTAGACAAAATTATTACAAATTTGTCAGAACATGTGATGGATAACATGCAAGTGCTTCAAGAACACTTGTTACGATAAGAAGTCCTTGTTTCCAGGGATTGGGATTGTTGTTCTGATTTTGCAATGTTACAGTTTTATATGATTTTCACCATGACTGACGCACATGTTGTGTGTTGTTTTGATATACAGTGGATCGCTGGATCTTGGCCATTTCTAGGAGGCCAGAGATGGATTTTGAATCTTGTACGACAAAGGCAAGAGGTGTCTATTTCATCATACTAGGCACGTAAGATTCACATCATATGGGCAGGTGAGTGTGTGTTTTTACACACGACTAATACCTTTTGGCCTGCTTACAAATACATTTTACTCTGATGGCATGTTACGTGGATCTACAATGAGGCTTTTTTGTTGAGGATGATTACCCATTCCTCATGCACAGGTGGTGCAGTGACCCCAGTTGGTCTATGTGGCACGTGATGCCTTTTTTTTACCCCTTATTGGGTGTTGTTTCTCAGATGTATGGTTATCTAGTTGAATCGACGAGTATGATGTTGATAAATACCAAATATTTTTTTGTGAACTGGACCTCCTTGTGGTATTTCCTTATATGGATACCCGATGAGTGTCAGCTCAGTCTCTCTTCTGCTTGGGTTGTGAACTCCAGGGAGTAATTCCTTCTGAGGATTCTTGGAGAGGATCAAGTCCCTTGTAGGTTGTGTTTTGGTTTTGAATTTATTTGGTTGTTGTGATCTTTACCGTATTCTGAGACGTTTTGAATCTTTTGGGCTATGTGGTTAGACCTTGTGACCCAGTTTTGAGACATTTTCATGTAGGGCTAGGTGGAAGACCTAGAGACCCTTTGTTTTGAATAGAACCCGTGTAGGTCGACATCTATTATTTTCTAGGGAAACTTTGGTGAAAATTGTTGACCATTCTTGAATCCTGGTCAGGTTTTGGCCATATTTTAGAGTGGCTCAGAGGGAGCTAGACACACATTCGATGAAATCATAGTGTACTCATGTAAGATACAATCATGTGCTATCTTGGTTTGTCATGAGTATACTAAGGGAGCTTCAACCCTACATCGAGCTCCTTTTCCTTTCTTAATGTTCATATGTGTTGAGGATAGAACATGTTCTGTTAGTGCTATCTGAGGAGTGTAAGGAAATCCATATGGTGGGGAGTGAGCTATTCTCCCTTTGAGGTTGTTTTCCCTTGTTTAGGTTATACTTTAGTGTTTTCCAAGAGCTGTTGATCTCATAGTTTTCTTTTAAGATAACAATAAGGGTATTCCTATGGTGGAGAGTACCAGTTTGGTTGTAGTTGAATATCCATTGTATAGAAGGTGGTTGTTAACTCTATAAGGTAGGTTATTGGATGATCCAAATTGCTTGGTTTTGTAGATTCTCAGTTTGAGAGTGTGTTTTCTGGTCCTTTCATTGGGATTCTTGGGGACAAGAAGGTTTATGGTGGGTAGTTTGTAAGAACCCGTGTTTTTTTGGACTTTCATTTTGATCAGAAATGTGAATTTTTGCTGTTGGATGCTCATGAGGGGTAAAATAGTCATTTTCCACTACCATATGATCTCAAATAATTTTTTTGACAACTCCGTTGGTCTTGGAATAGGGATTTCACCCTAGGAAAGCTGTTCGGTAGAAATCTAAGCTGTTCAGATTTTAGCGGAATATTTAATATTTAATACTATTAAATTAAATATTTAATTATTCATGCAGGTTCGTTTGTCATTAAAATTAAAAAAAAGCCTCAGATTGAGATTCTGTCTGTGTCAATGAGTCTGTAATAGGGATTTTAGCCTAGGGAAGGCAAAAACACATATCGGGCACTAGGGCCGGCCTGAGCGCCTTTTTCTTCCTTTCCTTTCCTTTCCTTTTCTTCCTTCCCTTCTTTCCTCCTCCTCCTTGTGCACATATCTTAAGACTCCTACATGGTCAGGATTTATGGGAGAAATTGGATTTTGAAAAAGAGAGAGAGTTGTAAGCCAATAAGAGTACCGATTTGAATCTCTCGACCTGCTGAGTAAGTGTACGACAACCGTGAGCTGTGAAATCAACTAAAGCTTCGGCAATTTCCACGCAAAGGGAGGGTAATTTAAGTTTTCACCATAGAGCCCATTTAAAAATGTTTCTGTATGTCTTTATATCTTTATATTTCTTTCTTGTGGCCTCTTAAGTCCAGATCTATTATTTCGGGGGTGAAAACTAGCGTTTCGGGCGTTCTGAGGGATTTCTCGTCAGAAAACCCAGAATACACGGCATTTGTTTCAGGGGTACACGTCGTGTTTTCTTCCTGTTTGGGGAAGACAAAGTTTTCATAAGTACAAGCCATTTACTTTGAGTACACACCGTGTAGTGGGTGGCCGTGTGACTGGTCTTGTGAAATAGAACACGGAATAGTGGTTTTTAAGGTGTACACTTCGTGTACAGAAAAGTACACACCATGTAGTGGTACATGGGCATGTGTTCGGGTGAGAATGAATACATTGTAAATTTTTGTGAACAGTACACGCCATGTATAGTAATGTAAATGCTGTGTACTTTTAGACAGGTAGACCCCATAGATTTGGCCATGTGTTCTGGCCATGTACTACTTTGGTTTAGTAGTTTTGGGGATATCTTGGGCCCTGGAAGTCAGAATTGGGAATGTGAGTAGTAGATTCTGAGTTTTTTTTCAACGTAGATCACAAATCGTGGAATTATTTTGACATTTAGAGGTCATCTAAATGATTTTTTGGTGGATTCTATATAAATAGAGAGGTTCTTCTTCCAGTTATCGAGTTCTTTTGGCACATGAGAGTGAGACTTGGCGTGGATGATAGGTTGGGTGTTCGGACCAACCTATTTGAGACTTTTGAGATGAGATGAGATATGATCTATCTCTTGTGACATATGTTTTTTATCATTGTTCATCTTATGATATTTCCCTTCTAGACTATGACACCATGAGACCGGTTTCTTCCAAGGATCCCCTGAGGGATGCCTTTACTTATGTGCTGACCTAGGGAGTCCCTTGTAGGATCTATATCTTGTTTTTTATTTGATATTACCCATGTTATGGAATTCCTATGTTGTAATTAATTTTAGGATACCATGTGTGATTCCTCCCTTACACATCACTAAGGATCACATGTAGGATGACTTCGCTCGTGTTTACCGGGAGGATCCTGAGTATGGTGCCTCCTCAGTGTTTGACTTGAGGGACCTAGGGGGTACCCGTTGTTTGACCGACCCTGAGTTGTTACATCGGGATTCGGTGAAGATGGTGGTCGGGTGTCACCTTGAACCCATGCCAAACCGGTGATCCATTTGGGATTTGGATGTATTGTTGGGTTCGGTGTTTGGCCCACCCGCACTCATTTGTTTATATCTGACTTGGTTTGCTGATGTTGTAGTGGTTACCAGAGGTGCTTCCTAGTTAGTGGTTGATGATCCTGATGCGGGCTGTTTTATTGTTTGTTGGGATTCCTAATTTTCCCTTTTTTCCTGAGTATAGGTGGTTTGTTCAGGAATAGACTTATTTACTTTGTTTTGGATGTGTTTTTCGTGTTTCTTGATATTGACCGTTTGTTCCAGATTTTCCTGTTAGGTGCATTGTTTTCCATGCCTAGTATTGTTAGGATGGAGTGGTTTTTATCTAACATGCTTGATATGTTGTAGATAGTTTATCCAAGTATTTCTTGAGGTTTACTTTGGTCATGTTGCGTTTCTATGATCATTTGAATTGCATAGGGCCGTGAGAACCTAGTGTAGTGGAATATAATGGGAATTGATCATGTGAGCTTTCTCAGAGAGTATTAAACTGCTTTAGACTATAAGGGGAATTGACCGTGTGTGGTTCCTTAGAGAGACTTTGATAACACATGACTATAAGGGTAATTGACCATGTGATCTTCCTTAGAGATTCTTTGATTACACATGACTATAAAGGGAATTGACCGTGTGAGCTTCCTCAGAGAGTCATTAATTACACATGACTATAAGGGGAATTGACCGTGTGAGATTCCTTAGAGAGTCTTTGATTACACATGACTATAAGGGGAATTGATTGAGAGTGATTCCTCATAGATTCTTTGTTATATATTCTATTTTATTTTGAACCATAGGGGTTAGACTATGATTATTTTCCAGAGGGTTTCTTGTGTTTGATTGGTTGAACTAGAGAGTTCATTATTATTTTTAGCTTGTTCAAAGTCATATCTCCAGCATTGGATGAAGAATGTACATGTCGTTGAAATTATGGACCCAGAGATTGACTTATTTGATACACAGCTTGAGGGGCATGATGTACAGCTCAATGCCCTTGCGTTGGATGTCTAGAAGATCGGGATTATTGTCCCAAGGATCAACTGCTGATGTAGTTCTTGTAATTTGAATCACTTAATAATGAATATTTATATTTATATATATGTGTATAGGTATGGGACTATACATGTGTATGCATATAGATATGGAATTCCATGATGGCACTTTCCCAGTTGATAGGGATTACATACCCCAGGTTCGACTGTGGTTTAATGTTTGGTTTACATCATTTTGTTGTGTTCCAACTAGACTGAGCATGTTTTCATAGCATACACTTGGCAGCACAGTTATAGGTTGCTTGTCGGGGTGCCCTACTAAGATTATTTCTCACTCCTACACATGCACCTCGGTGTACGTGTAGACATTATGTCTGCTTTTCAGGAAGAGAAAAAGTTTCATGGTGGATAGGGATAAGGCCCAGTGTTGCATGATCGAGCGAAGATGCTCGAGTGGTTCTACTGATTGGGCTGATGCAGTTTGACAGTGTCTGTAGATCAGGTACTTGGGTTGGATCAGAGTTAGTAGTTAAACCATGTGTTTTTCCTTTCAGCATCTTATGTACTTGTATTTGTATGGTCGGCCCGATGGGTGACCAGTGTTGTATTGTATTGCATAACTGTTAGGGAATTTACAACATTTTACAATTTTAGCTTGTTCAATTTCAGTTGTTTACTAATTCTGCACTATGTTTACTTTCCTCTATGTATAATTCATATGTATTTCCGCTATTTCTTACTCTAGTATGAGGTAATAGTCTTCCCACTATTACACCCTACGCCCTCGCTACTAGTTGGTGACGTCTGGCGTACGGGGAGGCGCGCTTGAGGCCTTGTGGCAAACCGGCTTGGAGCACCGATTAGTGGCTTTCGGGTCAGGTCATTACAAAATTATTATATGTAAAATTAGGAAATATATTGAGGCATAACTTTTAGAGACTACATCATTTGATCCATATTTTTATCTATAGGGTTTCGATGAAATAATGAATATAAGGAATTCCTTGGGCCTCAAAAGAACACTGATTGGATGGTACCTTGAATTACTTTATTCTTCTTTTTTAGATATCTTCCATCATACTTTAATGTGCATGAAATCATAGAAGTTTTTAACTTTCTAGTATATATATAAAATGAGAACATGTGTAAAAAAATTCACCATGAGGGAAAAAACATTATTTAAAGTTCAGGTACCCTTTTGTTTTTAATGATTAGTAAATGTTTAATGATATTTTCAAATGTTTGTCCTAAACTGTGAGTATAGTGGTGTGTTAAACTGTGACACTTAAAATTGGTTCTTCAAAAAGAAAATAATAAATAAATTTTAAGTTAGAGAAATAAATTGGGAAGTGAATAAATCATCAAAACTAAATTATGGAACACAATATCAAACATGGTTAATGATTTTGAAAATGAGACATAAAACCTCTTACCTAGTTTCCCATCTTAATCGAATTCACTTTAACATCCTTAATAAATACATAAATATTTTAGTAAATAATTTCAAATATATTTCATACCTAATAATTTTTATTATTTTATTTGATATTCATTATCGACCTATAAATTATATAATTTTTACCTATTTTCCAACATCTACTATTTAAATTTTTTACCATATGTTCTAGTTTTGTAAGACAAGTTCTAGAATTCATTTATCTCATGAATTTTATCATTAAAAGGTCATTAATTATAATTTAATGTTTGAATTATAATTATTTTGAAATAAAAAATTTCATTTTATGAGTGTTTGATTCATTATCCTTGAAAATAAAATCGACAATAAGTACACTTCATTGATTTTTATATCCAAAAAAATGTGTTTCCATAATTCTTGAGTTAAATATTGATTTATTCATTCCACAAACCAAAAAATAACTATTTAAATATTTATATCATATTATGCCATTAATTATACTTTCATAGTAGATAATTATATATGTTTTTAGAGTAGTTCAAGTTGGTTTTAAAACCATCCCAAACACGAAAATACCATAATTTTAGGATGATTATAAGGGGAATTAGTTGTATTATCATTATACAGGAAGAATAATGATCATATTTATTTTATAGTGATGTATTCAAATTTTAATGAAGTTTAATTATATATAATTGATATTAAAATATTACATAATATGAATAAATTGTTTTTTCTTATCAGTTTTCTTGCTTAAGATGGATAATTTTATGATGAATGTCTGTCATTCATATTATTAATATATTATTCAATTTTCATTACCAAAACTATATTCATATTATAAAAAATAATATATATATATATATATATATATATATTCTTTAAAACCATTCTCTAGACCATCTATGTATGGTGGTAATGAAATAAAAAATGGATATTGATCATTTATGGAGACGATAGTCTACACGTATGCGTGGATGATTATTTCATTTTCAATAGAATTGGGAAAATAAGTAATATGATTCATCATTTAAAAATCCTGAATTTTTTATAAATATCATAATTATATATTAAACTTCAAACAATAACCTTCTTTTAATGTCAGTGAATCAAAATAAAGCACATTGCGTCATGGCAACGGTATTCCTCAAAATGCATGATTTATGTTTTCATTTTTCTTAATAAAAAAGGGGAGGTTTTTTAATGGTTGTAACATCATTATTAAGAAATATAAGTATAAAAATTATACTAATGTTATCAATACAGTATAGTCAAAAATAAATTTTATGAAGAAGAAAATCACATAAAGAAATATGAAAGATAGAGGAGTGGTTAGAAATCATTACCTTGATACTTCATTTATATCCTTGGTGAAAAGGGTTAAACATTCTATGGATGGAATTTTGAAGAAAAAAATATAACATATTTTTTGTTATTAATGTTTTTATTGGTGGTTTTTAAAGATATTGGGATGATATTAAGAGGTTTTTTGTGGGGGGAAGTAAGAAGTGGCGTGACCTTTTATAAGTTTAAAGTAATGGAGTATTTTTAAATACAAATAACATTTCAAAAATGGGAATTAACCCTAAAGGAATGTGGTAAAAAAATAATAAATAATTGATATTATAATATATCTGGTTTATAAAAAACTTAACCACTCAATAAATTTTTTTAATATCTCACCCCGTTTAACTCTTAGGATAATCATTTTTCACATTTTTCTTTTCAACATGGTAACAAATTTTTATATACATTTTTTATCTTTTATAATCAATAATAAATTAATAAATAATATATAATATGAACATAAATATTCAAATTTTGAAATCAAATTTATAATATGAAATTTTTAGAATTGATAGAAAATAATTTAAAAAACATATATGTATATTGTATGAAACCCATTTTTTGAAAAATATAACTTTTGTTCTAAAATGTCAAAAATTGGTTTATGAATTAAAAACCTTATTAAAATTTAAGAGTTACATAAAAATAAAAATATTTTCTTAGATATAGGTTTTATGATCTTCCAATTCATACTTATTTGCTAATAATGTCAGAAAATTCATGTTATTTGTAAAAATGGTATTCTACTCTATTTAACAAAAAAGTCTATATTTTTAGAAAAATTTCACAAATATTCCTATGTAAATATTTTTAGGATGACTCTGTGAAAGACGTAAATTTTTATAATTTAACATTATGAAATATGTAGTTTTCCTTTTAAATAAAATTATAAATCATAAAATAAATTAAAACTATAGAAAAATAATTTTTTTAAATACTATTTATTATTATTATAAATTTATATAAAAAGTAATTAATATATAATTAATTAATTAATATTATATTTTACAAAAATAATAATTTAAAAATTACATAATTATTTTTCTATAATATATATTATTACACATAGAAATATAGATTCTAAAATAAAAGAATGAATTATGAATATTTTTATAAAATAACATTAATATATATTAATATATTTAGAAAATACTTCATCATTATTCATGCCTACTTAAATAATTGATTGGAATTAATGGTATAAAAATATAACGGTTTTATTCTTTTGGTTTTTTTCATGGAGAAAACTATCAAGCACGTTATTTATTTAAGGAAAATATATAATGAAATCTCATAACATTACATTATTGATGATAATGGGTGAGCCTAAAATATTTTATCCCAATGGTGAGACTAATTTATCTCTATAATGAATTGGGTAATGTGACTGAGTTAATGAGAAATTAGTTACTCTTAATAGATTAGAGATAACTAACTAGTCTATACCCATGTGAGATATCATTTGTATGGTATTCCAACACAGGTGATACATGAGAGACACTACTGATGAAAATAATTTTCCAAGATATCAACATTATTTCTCTATGATTTCTATTATTTGTAATGGATCATTTAAATAAGATCGAATTGAGAAATCTAATTATTATTGACACAAATATAACATTTCTTATGAAAAATATAAATTCCATGACTCGTGTTTTATGATCTAGGATTTGATGGTTATGAATTGTATAATTATATGCTCATCAACTTTGATTATTTTCTCATAAAATTATTCTTATCATATTCCCACTGATTAAATTCAATTTATAATGGTTTTTTTCACCTTAATAGATAATTTAGTCTCACTATAATTATGCTTCCATTTAATGAGGTTTTGGGGAAATTTTTTAACTAATTTTTCCAAGAAGGGTTTCATGTGTTATGAGATGTGTTGTAGAGTTATCCTAGATTAAGTAAAAATGGGATAAGTTATAAAATTCCTCTTTAATGACAAATATATAGTTTTTAAAACGATGGTTTTTTCTAATTCAATAAATATCAAAACCTAAAGAATGTGTTTTGACAAATTTAGATGTTAAGATCTAATCATTTGAGAATGATTTAAGAGTTATGGATATTATCATTGGTTAATTATTCTAAGGAAAACTATAAGCTTAAATCCAAATGTACTCCTTTTATTTTTTTAGTGACTTTATTTTAAGGTGATTAATAACCTCAAAGGATACATAATAGATTACTGAGTTTTTATATAAAGGTTATTTACGAAAAATGTTATTAAAAAATTGTTGATGTAATATTAAAGGTTTAGGGAATCCATTTTTGTTAATATATTCTTCAATGTTGATATAATTTTGGTTAATTGGGATATCGGGTCAATTATTTATCAATAGAGTAAATTTTTTATTTGGTAATATTGTTATGGTTTTTGAGATTATTATATACTTTCTTCAAATGACAGCTTATTCATTTTGGGTACTATCTTTCCTTACGTTAACCATTTTTTGTCAATAAACATTGGAGGAATACCATTTCAACCATTTATAGATCTCATGATCTTTAAGAAGTTTAATTTCATCCAAAAAACATACAAAAAATCATCACGGATATTCATCATTTGTAATATGGTGTGATATATATTTGGATATTGATTGAAACAAGTAACCTAAGGAATAAATTTTGTCTGTATGTTTGAATAAATAAAATAAGTATATATTATAATATATTGATGGTGAAAAAAATACCTCAACTCAATAAAAAAATCATAAAATGAAAAGATAACCCTTTTATAATCATTTATATGAATTTATTGTCTTTCATATCTTTTGGAATTAGAAATTTTAATTCAAAGCTTCTTCCTTGGTGAACTTATTCTCCATAAAATTATAACATTGTTTTTAAAAATTATTATCCACCATATTGCGGTGGAAGAGAAAATATTTTAAATTATTTTTATTTTAATTTCAATGTTTTTAATTCTAAAAAAATTAGGTAAATATTCAAATTTTATTTCATTGGTATCATTTTTTGTTTAATTATAGAAATGGTCTAATTGTAGATTTTAACAATTTTAATTTTTTTTGTATTTTGGAAAAACAATTATCCAATAATAAAAATTGGAAAATTCAACACTTTTATGTTTCTATATTCTTTGGGCTCTATTTCATTCTTCTATACCCAAAACTCAACCTATCATTTAAATTCCCAAAATCATCTCACAACTCAGGCCTCAAAATTTGTGCACAAAAATGGATACTTTTGAGGTTGGGCCAATAACAATAAAATTTATAGATGAATGGAGCTTAAATTAAACATGGAAAAAGATATAATTTGGGGGAAAACATTCTTAAGTATATAACTTCTTAATTCAAATGATATCATGTCCATAAATTCATGGTAAACTATATTTGGGGAATATGAATAGTCTTCCTAGATAGAATAATATTTTGGAGTAAATTAGAAATAAATATCTAATCATGTGGCTGTTGAAGCTAAAATTTAGTGTTTTAACATGGGATAAAGTGGGGAGAACTTTTAAAAAATTTATAATTTCCCAGTTTGATCATTTTTTATGTTTAACATGTGTAAATTTCAATACTTCTTAATTTTATCTCAATTATTCACCCCTTCCCTCGATAAAATTATGTCTATATTTATTTTAAAAAGGATGGAAAATCTATGTGGCCATTTTTTGTAGTTTTTTATGTACTGTTTTTAAAATATATTTTTATACTCTCAATATATATTAGTCTTTTTATTTATACCTCATTCACTCTTTTTTATTTTATGCCTTTCTCTGACTGTGATCTCTTTTAACTCCATCAAAATAGAGATAACCTGTTGAAGTTGATAAGGAGATACTAATGGAATTAATAACATCTTCTTGCACTCACACATTACTCAGGTAGATATTTGGATAAGACATTCGAGTTGATATAATTGTGGGAGATCATTATTTCTTGGAAGAATCCCATAATAAATTTGTTGAAGATAACCTAATTATTTATCATCTTATCCTTTAAAATGGAAATTCATAATTTATCTACCTCACCCTTAATTTACAACATGATGATTGAGATTAACCTAATGTGATTGATTTTCCAATGGTTCTTCTAGAATAGATCTATTTCCATGATGAATTACATGAAAATGGAATTTTCCATTATTGAATAATTATGTTTTAATTTTATTCAAGATGAATTATAAATTGAATTCAATTTTTTTTTCGAAAATTTGAACATTACATAAAGGGATAAGGTCTTTTATTTTAAGGTAGAGACCAAAGAAGTGGTGTTGATTGAAAAATAAATTATATAAAAGCATAGGTTATTGTGACTGCTTCCTCTATAATAACTTGTATCCCATATTGAAGAGGACACCATAAATGTTAATAGGGAGCACCTTTATCTTGTTCTTCCACCCACTCTAGACCTTAAATTTTCTATTTATTATATATCAGAGGTTGATAATTTCCTTATCTTATTTTTGGTTCTCTATTATTTGTGTCTACTCATGGAAACTATAAAAATTTACATGTGCTTGTACATCTACATGTAGCCACATCCACCTTTTTATTGGGGATAGTCCATCGTAGCTGCCTGCCTTGGGGTATAATAAAACAACCTTCTTGGTATTATAAACCAAGAATTATCTCTTTTATTTCCATTTTCTCTTTCTATTTATTTTTTTTTTATTTTTTGTTTTATTTATTGTAGTTTTAAATTGGTAGAAACTATGATCTTAACTTAAGGCTTCCAATGAAAAATAAATCAGGTTGTATCCTTCCATTTCCTTATTTTATTTTATTTTCAATAAATTTTATTTATGGATTTTATTATTTAAATAATTTGAACTAATAATTTTTTAGGAAATGGAATAGATGTGGAGATATTTCAACCAATTATTAAGAATTTTTTGGGTTCTTCTTTTTTTTCATGTCCTTTTCATGATTTTTTATATAATGTCCCAGAAATTCCATGGTATTTTTTTTATTTATATTGAATTATTTCAATACCAAGCGTAGAGACGGTGTATGATTCTGAGGCCCGGAGTTCCCAGAATGATCCTTTGAAAATTGTTGTGTTTTAAATAGTGCATGTAATCGGTTTTCCTGAAAAGGTGGAATAACACATAAATAGGTGCCTGGATTAGAAATCTGAGGGCATCATTGCATTCATTATGGCAGTTTTACCAAATTTTTTACTTAAGATTAGTTGGTCCTGACCACAAGTGAGAAACCCAGAAAATGGAATATCTGTTAATAAAATAAATAAATAAATAATATTATTTTCCAAATTCTAAAAACGCACAAATAGATACTTAGATTTAAAATTTGATACCACCATTGATAACGTGAGTTTATGATTTCATTAGGCCGATCCTACCATTGGCCAGTGTGGGCCTACAGTGGAAGTTTGTTTTTTGCCACAAATAAAATAATTAAATAACAATTATTTAGTTATCAACACCATATAACTCCTTAACGGGAACTCAAAATGGAGATTCAAGAGTACTGTTGAGCTAGTGAGGGTGTTTTCCCCTTAGGCTGAGCTTAACCTCGACCGACGAGGGTCGATGGTGAAAGATGGTTTTTGGAACTTTTATTAAGAGAATTAAAATGGAATGCATGCGCAATTTTGGAAACCTCTAAACAGGTGCCCTGATTGAAAATATGAGGTCATAGATATGTCTGGAATGATGAAATAACCAAAATATGGAACAAACCTAGACCAGTGCAGGTCGAGGGAAAAAGTTAATTTTCGAAAATTATAGAAGAGAAATAAAATAAATTAAAAAGTTATTTTATTTATTTCTCCTCACCATTGAGTGGTGTCACATTAGCACGACGGTGCAGTGATGAGGCGAAAATGAAACTCATTAAATGAATTCCATTAATGAGAAACTTTAACTAAAAACAAAGACTCAGTTTCATAAATGAAACAGTGTAACTACGCGACGACACAACATAATAGAAACATTACGATACGTTTCTATTTTAATGAGATAATGGTTTGGAGAAATTATGGGAGGTATGAGAATTTCACAGATGAATCCACATCGAGGATCCCTCTCCAACTATGAAATATGAACACATTCTACTTCCACCATTCAAAGGATCACTAGCAACATGGGTGGCAGATCAGGAATGAAGAACGAAGGAACACAACCCCACTCTTCCCCGACCAATGTCTATCCATGGTAGGGGTTTTATGCATTATGTGTGAATTTTCTTCCCCATTATTTCTATTAAAAAAAATGTATTTAAACTCACAAACATGTTAACCCATGGATTCATCATTCATGTGGAATGGTTAATGATGTGGAATAAAAAAGTTATTGTTTAACTTAGTGATTATTCCACCCATTTTTTGTACATTGTAATTCTACTAACACAAAAAATATTAGACCAACAAGATCGAAGGCTGGTTGTTCATTTTGGATTTTCTTTTTGACCCCCTCCCTTTATCTGTCTCTCCTATTCTTTGGGGTGAAATGGAGGCGGTGCATCGGGTGAGGAGGCGTTAGGCAGAAAGGTGGTGGCCAGGCGGGCCGCGTCATTAGCGAGAGACTACAACACAAGGTCACAGAATCCCTGTCACAATAGCAAAAAGAAGGCGAAACACTGGAAAAATATCGTGACGGCATCAGGAGAAACCCACATGGAGGGCGGTGGCAGGCTGGACCCGTGGAAAAGCAACGGGTCTTGTAGGAATACAGGTCCGCGTGAGAAGACCGGTGTTGGAGTGTGGCACTGCTCGAGCGCAGCGTTTGAGGAACATACAGCCCAGAAAACCATGGGGTGCGGAGGACCTGGCCTGTAAAATGTCAACTGCATGTGGAAGAGGCTGGGACTTGATGTTGTAGTAGATGGGAAGGGACCTGAGGCTTTCTTCGGGTCATGCGAGAGACTAATCCGCGTGAACGAACTCGTTGGCTAAGGGGGCAGTGTCACATGCTATGTGGACTGGGCTATGAGTACCCCATTCTAGAATTAATTTTTCCTACTTTTGGGGGTTGGGCTAATGAAATAAAAGCAGGCCTTTGGGTGGCCCAGGCTATGAACTAGCCGGCCCCCAATTGCGGGTCGATCTTGATGGATCTGGGTCCTTGGGTGACCAAGCGGGCTGGACCACCGGTTGAATTGGGCTGAGTCCAACAAATCCCAATGGGCCTAGCCTAGTTGCCAAGATAGACTGAGACATCCCAGACCCAAATAGGATTGGGTTGGGTCAGTCAAACCAAGACAGGGCAAGCGGGGCCCCTGGGCTGGGTTGGTCGGTTCAGTCCGACCAGGTTAGACCAAGTTCAAACACAACCGACCCCTATTTACTAAAGAGCTAATATCTTTCAAACTAGGTGTTGGATTGATGCATAGTTTGTTGTGTTGGGACCCATGTGATGAGGTAGTTCTTTTAGAATACTCTTAGGAGGTTTTCATGAAAGTTGAAGTGCAGTGAATGGTATGAGGAATGATTTCTCCAGTAATCAAGTGCACTACGTGCGAGAATCATGCGGCTTACTGAGACTCAAATAATGGTGACAAGATACCCTATGTGAAAAATATAAAAGTGAACATGAGTGTATTAGCTAAAATGGACCAGTGGTAAGGGGCTCTGTGTGACCTGGTAGGCACACGGTGGGGACAAACTCTATGTGACCTGGCAGAGCCACGGTGCTCATCAGGGATGAGTACCTCAGTTTGATGGACAAGGTGGAAAACATATCTGTGTGACCTGGAAAGCCCCTGGTGGGGACCAACTCTGTGTGACCCAGCATACCCATGGTACTCATCAGGGATGAGTACCCCAATAGTCTAAGGTGTTCTGTGTTGCGACTGATGGTCTTTCTTTCTGATCTCTATATTATACCTGAGTGAGCTATCTTTCTTCATGATCATGATCTATGGCTTTCTTTTTGGATTTTTTTGTATTTTATTTCGGTATTGGGGTCCCTACGGAGTATTGTGTTACTCAACCCTGCATGGTATTTGCCCGCATGTGTTGTGTCCCATGAAAGTGATCGACGCTTCAACAGAAACCTCGGTGGTCTGGGACTAGGTGGTGATTAGTGAGACGGGACGGACAGACTCTTCGATGGAAACCTTGGTAGTTTGGGGCCAGTTGGTGCTCAGTGGGATGGGACGAACCTGAATACATCTATGGCTACATGAAGCTACCCTTAACCTGCCCTTCAGCTGGGGTCTTCTATGGACTTCTTAAAGATATATATTTTACTTTACTATTTTCCTTTTATATTTATTTTGGATTGTATTCTGTCCCATTTGACTTACATCTTGTACCTTTACACAATGGTTGTTTCGTGGCTTTATTGTTTTCCATTCTAGCTATTTCCGATGTGGTTTTGTGTGTGTGCATGCATACAGGTACTCAAGAAACTATCTCCCACTCGTGGGATAATGCCTTCAGTGCTAGTCTCTACCCTAATCCTTTTAAAGGTGGGTGTGGGGTAGTCACAACACAGGCCTCAGGGAATGGGTCGTGACAATGTCATACCAGAGTTGGTCGATTCTACTTCAATGGTCTGGATTTTATTGTTTTGTTTTTGAGAAACAGGGTTAAATGTTTTGATTTGAACTTTTAGATTTGGGGAGTCTGGTGTTGGTGTTGTGGCCGACATATCAATACACCAAGATCTTTAGTTATACTTTTCATATCTATACATAAAAACACTGGTTTCATGCATCATATAGAAATTGAGTGTTTCCTCATGATATTTTTTGAGTCAAAGTCAGCTCATCAGGTATAATCTATTAATCATGATTCATCTTGATCTCTTTCAAGACACCTCCACGCAGATATCCAACCAGGATTCCAGTGTGTGACCATGAGGATGGTCTACAATGTGATGAGGCTTCAGTATAGGGATTGTTTCCTGAGATAACACCTTCATACAGTGTCCTAGATTTTCCACCGCCCATTGGTCAGTAGTTACTACCATCACTATGTAAGAGTTTGTGTCCTAGAACCAACTAATTGTACTTTTAATACATGAATATTTATTGTATTTAAATATTAAACATCTTATTACATATTGTTCATTGTTCTACATAACTATTATTTAAAAATTCCCTAGAGTATTTGTTGCATTGATAATGTCATGGAAGTACCCCACTATCATGAGAACCTTGAAATACTATAACAATATTCTTAAATATAGTTTTAGGTTTAGATGACATACTATGATGGGACACATAGCATGCATACCATCAGGTGTGAGTACTCATAAGCATATTAGACTTCGTCTCACGAAGTTTACACTTGGTAATATTCAAGACATAAGATTATAAGAACTTACCCCTGAGTAAAAATTCCACATGTTTTGGTGTCATTAGATATTTGTATCTGCAAGCATGTGTACTGATCCTTAGACTTTAATATTATCATTAATATGTGTCACGACTCGTGCATATTGATTTACTAACGAAAACTATCGCATAGATAGTTGGTGAGAAGTAGGGTATTTTGGGTGCCTTAAGAGTGTCATGTTATTAAAGGATAAGTTAGGGAAGGATTTGTCACTTCCATTTATGTATGTTGATATCTCAGGCATTTGATTGAAACAGAATCGTCGTGAATAATTCTCCGTCCATGGTGTAATGATGAGTTTATTTTAAGTAGTCAAATAACGGTGTATCAAGCATAAAACATGATGAAACTATCATGAAACCTACTTGATGAGATATTTCGACAAAGGGATTATATTACACAGTGAGTTTTAGTAAGAGGATGTGGTTTTTGGTACTTTTAGTTCTTTCTCTTGGGTACCTTGACCCGTTCCGAGATAGTACTCTTGGACATTAGGTAAGACCACCTAATGCCAACATGAAAGAATCCTAGAGGATCACACACTAAGTGTTTCTGGTGGTCTCATTAAATTTTTATTTGAATTTAATTAATAAATATTATTCTCAAGACAATGTAATAATTTTATTCAATTTAAAATAATTTCATAAATTAAATAAATATTTATTCACTGGATTGTGGGTATAAAATATTTATTTATTTTATTAAACATTTAATAAATATTTATTTACTAGTTTGTAAACAAGATATTTATTTAAAAGAATAAATTATTTATTTATTTATTCGAGTGTTCAATAAATATAACTAGAGTTCAAGCAAACCAAGTTCGGTCCGGTTGTAAAATAATTACTTGCAAGATGATAAATAAATACTTAACTAGTAGGTACAAATTAAAATAACACTGCTATTATTTTGTGAAGTAGAATTATATTTATAATTCTATTTTGAGAAAGTTGGAACACTATAAATAATGACACATTATTATTATTTATAGAATAAATTTTCTCTGAGGTTATGAATATATTTAATTGTTGTTATAAAATTAAATATTGTAACTGGAGCACCATGTTAATAAATTTACACATACGTATATTGTGCCATGTACCAAATTCCACGCCTAGTGAATTGAGAATTATTGAACTACACAATTTCCCTCTAAAATCCTCTTCCCACCCCTCGCAAGAATGAGATAAATTATTCAAGGCCTAAGAAAAAGTTATCATGAACGAAAGACACAAGACACTCACTTCATCATGATAGCACACAGAGAATTAATGGTGTTGATCGGAGACCATTGGAGCCCATGTAGATCACTGGTAGAGGGATATTAGTTTGGATCCTTGCAAACAAAAAAACATAATTTGGAAGGTTCATTCATTATGATAAACATCTTTAATGAAGATAATACTGAAGATCTAGTTATTGTTTTCTTTATAAAATTTAATTAAATTAATTATAAACATGAAGTGCAAGATTATCTCAAACAATTTCGGGCCTCTTCCTTCTTTATCTAAATCATTGATTCTATTTAAGGGAGACTGGAATTAATCATTGTAGTGTTCCTAGAATAATCATTGATCTTGGTAAAAATTAAATTTGCATAACAGCCTAACCGTGCTTCCACTGTGCCCGGAACCTACATACTACCGATAGAGGACACATGTAGGCTCAGTGCCATACACGAGTTTCAGTTACAGAGACCGTTCAGGTTCCAATGTGAGCCCAACTCACATGTAGCTAAGCACTAGCTTGAGGTGGTGACTGAGTAATCCATCTAATCAGGGAACCATTATATCATATGGTAGTCCTGTCAGTGAGCCTTCTATGTGGCTTAGCAGGATGATGACGGGGTTTAGATTACCTGATCTTACAATGAGGTGAATGTTTTATGGAATGGGCTTGAGAACCTCTCCACGATAAGGGGATCTTTCCATAAAATATAAGGGATATGCATGCCCAAGAGATTATGTAGCTTTGGCGGGATGACATGTCCATAGCAGAGTATACGTTTAGACATGCCGACCCTTCCAGGTATTTGATGAATACGATGCGACCAGTGATTCAAGGCTCGTACCTATGAGTGAGATGTGTATAGGGACATCAGATCCAAAACTATTCCTTTGTACATTCCAATTTATGGTAGGGTGATAGAGAGAACCATTGTGTTTGAAAGTTCTTTGGCTGTGCAGATACAACCATAGATGTCAGCAATGGGAATTCATGAAATGGACAACAGTCTCAGAGACCTGGACGAGTACAAGTATTTCTTTCTAGAGGATGTTCTAAGACTACCTCCTTATAGAGATGTAGATATATACAAGAATGTTTATATCAGGACAGCACCGATATCTACACTCTCGTATTGGATGGCTCCCGTAGAACTTTGGGAGCGAAGGGTATAGTAGAAAGACTTTTAGAGGAATGGGTTTGTAAGGCCAACCGTTTCACCATAGGGAATCCCTAGTGTTATTTAACAAGAAGGTAAACAGAAGCTTGAGGTTATGCATAGACAATTAGTGCCTTAACCATGTGACCATGAAGAACATGTATCTTTTATTAATGATATATGAACTCTTCGATCTTTTGATGGGAGTGAGACGGTTCTCAAAGATAGACTCGGAGCAAGCTATCACCATCTTCGAGTACGAAATGAGGAAATCTAGAAGAAGGCTTTTAGATGTCTCTAATTCCACTAAGAGTACTTATTTATGACTTTTGTCATGATGATCACCCCATATTTACTAGTACATAGTTTATTCAGAATCCATGGAGAAGCACGTGATACAACTGAAGATGGTTTTGAACACACTCATAGGTCACAAAATTTACAGAATACTCTTGAAGTGTGATTTCTGGATACGTAAGGTCCACTATCTTGGACATGTCATCTTAGAGGCTCGAGGTTTGGTGGATGATGTAAAGTTCAAGGTGGTGCTTTCTTGAGAGCCACCCAAGAGCATTATCAAGGGGAGGAGTTTCCTTGGGTTCACTGGGTAATATCAAAGGTTTGTACCTAACTTTTCTAGAGAGGCCTCACTAATGAAAACATTGAAAAATATGGGAAAATGATTCATCTGGATAGAAGGATTATAGTAGAGATTTCAGCATCATAGGCGGTGCTTGACGAGTGCTCCTATATTTAGGTTTCCAAGGGAGGGATTCGACTATGTGGTGTACTGTGATGCATCAGGAACTAGGCTGGGTTGTGTCCTATTGCAGGGGAAATCAGTGATTTCATATGGATCACTACTCTTAAGAACACAAGAGTATAACTATGTGACTCTTGACCATGAGATTACAGCGATGGTATTTTCACTGAAGATGTGGAAAAACAACCTTATGGTTGAATGATTCATTATCTACTCTTACCACAAGTGTCTCAAGTATATCTTTTCTCAAAAGGATCTAAATCTGAGATAGAAAATTTGGCTAGAGTTCCTCCAAGACTTTGACTTTGACATATTCTGTACTCTTGGTAAAGGAAAAGTGGTGAAAGATGCTTTCAGAAAAATTTATATTTCACAACTACTTAGCGAGGCCTCAGATTTGTTTTCCTCACTTCTGATATCTTTTGTGGATATAGATAATTCATCTTATCTTCAGTCGATGGTGGTTTCTCCTTTACTCTTATAGGGAGTTGGTGAGGCATAACTCATAGATGTTAGTTGTAAGACTAAATGTGCTGAGATGTCTGTAGGGATAACCCTGATGGATATTCTAAAGGTGGTGTGCATGTCATCCTTTTCAGAGGATTCACACATCTAGGGGGCATGATACCATATGGTTGATCATAGACCAACTCACCATGTTGGACCACTTCCTACCCATTCGAGAACTAAGTTCATTAGAGAGCTCAGGATGAATCTAAATGTAGGTGATAGTTTGACTCCATGGAGTCCCTTTTTAGGTTAGTCTTCGATCATGATGCACACTTTACATCTCAGCTATGGAAGGGATTACAGGACATGTATGGTACTTAGCCGCACTTGTGCACAACCTTTCACATATAGCCGGATTGTCAACTAGAGTGGACCATATAGACCATGGAGGACATGCTTCATTCTTGAGTTCTTGATTTTTTTCACAGTTGGGAGGGCCACCTACCACTAGTATAGTTTTCATACAACAACAACTACCATTGCACCATCGGTATGGCACCATTCGAGGCACTGTACAAATGATCATGCAGCTCACCATTACGCTGGGTAGACCTCGGGGAGTTGGCACTCATGGGTCTTGAGATGGTATAAGCTACCATTGATAATGTATAGATCATCCGAGTGTTCATGAAGACTACATAGAGCTGATATAATTCATAAAATGATATGTGATGGAGACCCTTGGAGTTCGCGGAGGGGAACACGTGCTCTTACAAGTCTCTCCTTGACATGGGATACAGAGATTTGGTAGAGGCGACAAGTTATCTCCAAATTTCATCAGACCTTTCCAGATTATGAGCAGGGTTACTGAGGTGGCATACCGCCTATATCTTCTCCCATATATGCACAAAATACACAATGTTTTTTACATAACGCTGTAGAGGATGTAATTTCAAGATCCATCAGATGTCATTGACTGGGGTGATCTGGACATTGATAATGGGATGACATTTTCGGAGTTTCTGGTGAAGATAAAGGATCGGTTGGAGTCAGTCTTTTAGGGGTAGTAGATTCTTCTCGTGCATGTTATGTGGGATAACGAGAATCTTCATGAGAGAATGTGGCAGTGGGAGGCACATATTCATGACCAGTACCCCCATTTGTATATTTACTCTATTTTTGGATTATGGGGATATAAATCCATAAATGGGGGAGTAATGTAATGTCCGGGAAACTAAATATAATTTTGTTGATTATATGGAATTATTTCGAGACCATGCGCTAAGACGGTGTGCGATTCTGAGGCCTGAAGTTCCTGGAATGATCTATTGAAAATTTTTAAGATTTAAATAGCGCATGGGATTAGTTTTACTAAAAGAGTGGAATAAATAATCAACCTGTTCCCAAATCAATAATCTAAGAGTATAATTGTGTTTAGGATGGTTGTTTTTCTTTAGGTGTAACTTATGTTTAGTTGGAACAGTTCTCTAGTGAGGAAACCCGAAAATGGCATAACCGTTAATAAAATAATTAAAAAAGTATTTTATCTTTCAAATGTTTATATCTAATTAATGGTGAATCAGATTGAAAATCTGAGACCAACATTGATCTTGTGAGGGTATTCGTTTCTTAGGCGGAGCCGAACGTTGGCTGATGTGGGACAATTGTGATTGTTTTTTTTAACATAAATAAAATAAGTCAGTAACAATTATTTTATTATCCAATCCTTAAAATTCCTAAAGGGAAATGGGATTGGAAATCTGAGAGTATAATTGATCTCATGAGGGCATGTTTCTCTTAGGTGGAGCTTAACCATGACCGATGCGGTTCAAGGTGAATGATAGTTTTTGGAACATTTTTAAGGGATTTAAAATGGTATGTGTGTGTGGTTATGGAAATTTCTAAACCAACACCCAGATTGGAAATAAGAGGGAATTTCCATGTCCAAAACGGATACATTACCTAAGGATTGACCTAACCTCGACTGGAATGGGTTGAGGAAAACATTGATTTTTATACCTTTCAGAAGATAAATAAACACTACTGGAAATCTAACCTATACCCACGGTTTGAAACCGTGGGTATAGCCTCTAAAACCGTGGGTATAGGCTATACCCACGGTTCCAAGAACCGTGCGGCTGAATGGCGTCGGTATAGACCTATACCCACGGTTTGTTAAAAACCGTGGGTATAGGTAGTAGAAACCATGTTGTACCCACGGTTTAAGCAGAACCGTGGGTATAGATCTCTTCCCACGGTTTCTAAAACCGTGGGAATAGATGTGTATCAGTACAACCTATACCCACGGTTCTGTAAACCGTGGGTATAGGTTCCATTGCCTCTTTAAACCTTTAAACCCCCTTCCAGCCCCCTGAAGACCGCTTCACGGCCCCCCTGCAGCCACCTTCATAGCCCCCATCCAGCCCCTGCAGCCCCCTTCACAGCCCCCCTGCAGCCCCCTTCAAATCCCTCATCCAGCCCCCTTCACAGCCCCATCCAGCTTCACAGCCCCCCTGCATCCACCTTCACAACCCCCATCCAGCCCCTGTAGCCCCCTTCATAGCCCCCCTGCAGCCCCCTTTAAATCCCCCATCCAGCCCCCTTCACAGCCCCCATCCGACCCCACTTCACAGCCCCCCTGTAGCCCCTTCACAGCCCCCTTCCATCCAACTTCATAGCCCCACTCCAGCCCCTCTCCAACCCCACATCTAGATATCCAGCCCCCCCACACATCATACATTGTTGTTGACCTATAATGGATAGTGTTTCTGAGATAATCGGGTTAAGTTAAAAAAGGATTTAATGCCAAGGGAGTAACAGGATTGGGGAATCAGGACAGATGAATAAAATAATCAAAGGATTTCTAGCCAGCTGAAAAAAACATGCCCAACCTTTTCAATGAGATCCAAAACATCTTGGTTATCAATGAAATCAATGTAGCTCTAATCAAATCCTTCTTTCTTACTCTTCATGTTCCACCATTAAGACATACTGCATAGCATGATCAAAAATATTAGCCACAATAGCAAAGAAAAAACCACCCACCCAGCACAACTATATCTTATATAAATATTCCATCAAACCAGATTAAAATGTTTCTGGAGTTCTTCAGTCATCAAATTTATGAAAATTTGTTCAAAAATTCATGGTTAGACACAAATAATAATTGGAAGTAAAATGTATCATCGATTTTATAAGAACTGACCCATCCCCCCTTCCTATCCCCTCCCCCCATCCCAGCTTCTCTCAATTTTTTTGTACAATATTATCAGCAATTAGAATTTGTATAGCCAATCAGAATATGTTCTTGTAATAATTCATTTTGTTCGTTCAATAATTAGTGAGTTTGACAATCTTCTAGTAGCTTCATTCTGCAGATAGAATTAAAATGATGAATAAATAGTAATGATATCAATTAAAAAGTTGAACTTGTAGAGACATACAATCAGAAAGTGTTCTTTCCATAATTCATGAGGTTGGATGATATCAATTTCAAATAATGTTCCATGATAATAATAATTTACCAGTTTCATTTATGTCTGTTTCAGCCATTAGCAACTGATCCCAAAAAAGAAATTAATAATTTTATGAATTCGAGCGTAAAAAAATTCTTAAAATTTGCATACCTGAACTGAAGGACACATCACAGAGGAGTCTTGAACACATAAAAGGGCCATTTAATGGTCACCAAACTGGAACAACCATCATTGGCATCATCACTGTCATAAAAAAAATGATTTCGTCCACCATTTTCTACATTCTGTACTGTCAAATTAAGAAGATGTACAGAATAAAGGTGTCTATAATGCTTAAAAAATGGTCATTTTTATACCATATGGAAGGATGAAACCAGCACAATTGACCACCATCTATCTCCTTATAATATATTTCAATATGAATGAGCAGAGGAGAATCTTATAAATCACAAAATAAATTGAGAATAATGCACCTGTCATGCATGAATTTATCTAACTAATGAAAGGTTTACCTCAATATGAATGAAAGTTCATGAGACTATTCAAGTATTCAACTTTATATCAATGCTGGTAGAACCATACAAAAAACAAAAAAAAATGATAGATAATGATAGAATTACAGGGCTTTGATCCACATGAAGGTGGATTCATCAATCTGCATGGTGGAACATATAATCTTTCTTGGGATTTTATTGACTCTCTAGTTTGGATCCGTCAAATGAACTCTACATGGATTAATCAAACTGGTATCACCTCATAGAATCAAATTGTCAACAACATAATGGTGCATAGTTAGGAAGTCTAGGTATATGTACATATATTGAAATGATACCCAAAAAATGCTACTTATTTCATACTATAACAAAGAAATTTTGAAACCACATATTAATGTTATGGAACATAAATATAATAATATGTAAGACATTTCAATTTGTACATTTCCCTATATCAAACAATACCATTCTAGATCTGGTAAAAAATACGTGAAAAATTCTACTAATTACAACCAATATAGAGTCTAATACATTCATGTTATACTAATATCCTATTTTCCTGTTTTAATGGAAAATGAAAGGCATTACAGTAATTGTACCATCTATAAGACACAATTTTTTAACCAAAAGAATGATGATACTATAGTGAAAAGAAATATAAAACCTCCATAGAAACTGTATTTTGAAAATATTTGAATTATGTATATATCATTATGAATGGAAACATAAAAGAGAGTTTGAAACGATGAAAAAATGACAAAATGATTACACAGAATGCATTGTTTCTGAAAAGAAGGTTGACTAATGTAACAAAATAATATGTTTTATAAAGTATTTGGTGAAACATATGGGTTGGTAACCAGAAATAAAAATATATGGTCCATGTTATAAAACTGCATATGGTGATAATGATAGATGAACCAAAGTAGACATCTGCAAGTTCATCAAGTACTGATTTAATGTTAATATTTTGTAGATTCATTGTACATATCATGAATAACATCACATTTGGCAGTTAGGAATACAAAATGGTGATAAATCATAACATAGTAGATGGTGAAACAAATAGAGAAAGAAGAAACTGAAAAAAATTATCATCACTACCTATAGTGGAAACTTGTCAAATAAGCGATGGTTTTGGCGAGGTGGCAAGGGAACAGTTGAATGTAGGTGTTTAACAATCACCGATATGTAATTATGTAACTGTGAAATTATCCATAAAAATACATAAACATATTTATTATTTGAAATGTAATCATGTAACTTTATAAATGTAATGGTATAAATATACATAACTGTATACATGCACTCATTGAAGATTCCTGGGATGAGTGGGCTTACTTCAGTGTAAAAGTTTTGGCTCATGTTGATTTATTCATGGGTGATGTAGGAATCCAATTTATTGTACTCATTATAGCTGCATCAATGGAATATTGAAGACGATGCATAATAAAAATCCGCGACTGAAGAATGATCAAGAAGATTTCGGAGTGACAAAGCCTGAAAAAAAGTAAATAAGTACCTGTAGTGTGGGATCATAGGGGTTACATTCATAATTTTAGCATCGGAAACTGTATCAAAAATATACATACAAAACTAATTAGAATAATAAAATAGGGATAATGTTCAATATACTCAAAATTTTTGGCTCACGGTTATGTATTCATGGGAGATGTAGGAATCCAATTTGTTGTACTCATTCTAGCTACATGAATATTGAAGACAATTCATAAGGAAAATAAATGACTGAAGGATGATCAAAAAGATTCAGAAGTGATAAAGAATGAACAAAATTAAATAGGTACCTATAGTGTGGGATCATAGGGGTTGTATTCATAATTTTAGCACTGGAAACTGCATAAAAAATTTACATGTATTTTCAATATAGTGAAACATGTCTTTTCATATTTCTCAGAATTTATCACAATTTTATTAAGAATAAATCATATATGAAAAGCAATGAAAATTTATTCTCAACAAATTTAAATAGAAAACATGATGTATCATACATTTCAAATAATAAAGGGTAATAAAAACAATGAAACATGCAAATTAAAATTGTCATTGTGATATAGTAGATTTTGTTTTGATACATCGCAAAGACTCTAATACCTAATGTAAACGGAACTAACCGTTGATACATAGAGATGACAGTGGCATCCGTGTGATCCCATGTGTGATGTCACCAGTTGATATTGGTTTACTTGATGGAGTAGTAGAGTCATTGGTTGATGACATTGAATCGTTTCGAGTATTTGTAGGCAATGATTATAAAGCAAGTATAATTATTGAAACTACTGAATAGAGGGTAGTAAATAAAACATTTCCAAGGGTACTGAGTAGAGAACTCACAAACTGCCTGTCGTTCCTTCATAAGTTGCCTCTGTTGCAACCATGCCTCTCTAGAGTTCGATGGACAATTCATGTTTGTTTTTTTATAGCTTATAGTGAAGGTGTGCAATGAGACTGTATAATGCAAGAGTACACTGCTTTATTAAACAATTTGACATACTAAATGAAAAGACGTAGTATTCCATAACATACAGTAGTAGACATTTATGTTTTATTCAGTTATTGTAATATTAGCAAACCATATATGTATGTGGATATCCACATGGATATCGACAAGTTAGTTGACAAAACTGTAAAAGAAACTGTAACATATGACAACATTAGAACTATATTTTTTCATAAACGGTCTTCTAAAATTTGAAAAATAAACATGCAGTTGGATATGAACATGGTAAATTGAAATGTAAACTGAATAAGTTGAGCTTGGAACCTCGTACAGGAAACCGATGTATAACTAACACTAAGTGAATGCGAACAGTTATATTGGATAAGTAGATCCAGACATGAAGTTTAAAGGATTTTCTTTTTCTAGTACGAGTATACGTTATTACCTGTAGTGCAAAGGTGAATCGGGTGGGAATTCGAACAGCCTGAAGGTTGTGGAGATCGGAAAGACAGTATCACAAAAATAGGAATCCAAACAATCCATGGAATACCAGACTGAGATTACAATATGCAGGGGGTGTCGAATGTATGTAAATATAGCGGCTATAATCAAATATTATGTAACAAAATCAAACTTAAATGAAGTAGTGTAGGTTTTCGAACGATTACCTGGAGGTTGAGCTGTTTGGTTCAAAGGTAACCGCGAGTCAGTCCAGAACGTTGGAAATCTGAGTCCGCCTTCAAGAACGATGGAGGTGTATGCTGCAACCGGCGTAAGGAGGAAGATAATGTATGAGAACGACGATATACAGGATATCCAGGAGATATACAACAGTCGCGTGCACAAACAACCGGAACCCTATCTCATCAATATACATACCCTGACCCAAAACTGGATAACCCTAAATCGGCGAGAACGCAGTAGAAATGAGGTCGTGGCGGTCGTCGGAGCACAGCTGCTAGATCTGTGGTTGGAAACAGAACAAGGGGCGTTCGAGGGATCGAGAGGTCAAGATGGGTGAGGTTTCAGTCGAGCGAGTTAGCAGGAGGAGGGTGAAAGATTTTGAATCCCGCGGTGTGCACGACACTGAGGCGGCGGTCGACTGGCGGGGGCCAGAAGCTTGAGGTGGTGGGAGGGAAGCGGGGGCTGGGACGCGGAGGCTGGCAGGTCGATGCGGAGGCGGACGCCTGGATGTTAAGGCTGAGGCGGGGATCGGAGGGGAGGGGGGGATTAGGGCTCGTCGAGGGGATGGGGGATTAGGTCTCGTCGAGGGGAGGGGGAGGACAAGCCCGAGCGTGGGTGATATTTTACTGGATTTTTTCCACGGTTTTTAATAAACCCTGGGTATTGGTTTAGAAAATCGGCTTATCCCCACGGTTTTCTTAAACCGTGGGCATAGAACCGTGTGATTAGGGTCAATTTCTAGTAGTGAAAATAAATTAAAAGGTTATTTTATTTGTTTTTCCTCACCGTTGAGTGGTGGTATGTCAGCACTGTGGTGCCGCAATGAGGTGATGATGAAACTCATTAAATGAATCCCATTAATGAGTCTCTTCAAATAAAGTGTAGTAGATATGTTTTTCCATAAATGAAATAGTGTAATGACACGATGACACGGTGTAACAGAAATGTTGCGACATGTTTCTCTTTTAATGAGATAACGGGTTGGACAAATGGTAGGAGATTGGGGAATTTATTAAAAGAATCTATAGAGAATAACCCACTCCAATGATGAATGAAAAACTCATTATTCTTCCACCCTTCGAAGGATATCTTGAAACGTGGGTGGAGGATCAAGAACAGAGAATGAAGGCACATGACCCAGCTCTTCCCCTACAAACATCTATCCTAGGTAGGGGTTTTATGCGCTCTGTGGGAATTACATTTGCTGTTATTTTTGTTAATTGATGAACGCGTGTTAAATCACAAACAAGTTAACTCATGGATCAATCATCTGAGTCATATGGTCAATAATGTGGGATAAAAAGTGGATACTTTATATTAGTGATTATTCTGCCTCTTTTTCGTTGTACATCTTCCTTCTGCTAACATGAAAAATCCTGGAACAACACGAACAATGGATGGCTATTAATTTGGGTTTTCTTTGTGACCTCCACCCTCTATATATTTTTCCTGTTATTGGTGGAACAATGGTGGTGGCACGTCATCTGAGGAGGCATTAGGCGAAAGGTGTGTGGCCAGGAAGGCCGCGACACCAACGAGAGACCGCGGTATAAGGTCGTGACACCATGACCGTGGCAGGAGGAGGGACGCGGAACACTAACTGTAGAGACTCAAGATTAACATACATAGACATTAACATTATTTTTCAAAATACATAATACATGACACAATAAAATTCCAAAATACCATGTTAGTTTAGTGACTTCGGAAACATGAAACACAACCTTCTAACATGGTGAAAGATCTTCAACATTTCCCATATAGATCTTCCACTTTTGTCATACCTAAAACCATTATTAATATCTTGGGGAAAAACATTGAAAGGGTGATCTCAAATGCTCAGTAAGGGTAAACATGGAGGACATAAAACAAACAAGAAACATTTCAACATAAAAACATGAATATAAAGTTTAAACATCAAAATCGTGAGTCCAGAAATAAATCATGGAACTACATAAGGCATGGATCATAATGGGGAATTTACCATGATAAAATAACATTTTCATAAAACATGAAATTGTGAAAAACTAATAAGCACAAATTATGATTTTCATAGTAGCTAAGGCATTAGAGCCAAAACCATTATAGTGGACGAAGTCTATTACTGAACCGGGTTTACATGACGTTCCAGCCCTATATTACTAAACTGGATTTACTTGTCATTCTATTCATGACTATATCATGAGATATAAATATTTACCCAATACAATGGAGGGAGATATTGGTTCCACCCATCAGATAATTAAATCATTCTTACATGTTCTGCAAAAACATAAATCATTCATCGTAGAATATCCTATAAAATAAATGGGATTCTTAAACATCATTTCATCATAACATTACACTTATAAGATAATTGGAATTCATAAACATTAATTGCATCATAAGCACAATCAAATAAAAGTAATAATAGTAATAGAAACATAAACCTATGTTATCTTAAATGGAAAATAATTTTTAAAAAACACTTGAAATTAATTCTCAAGGAAAATATCTTTTCTTCTTCAAAAACATTTTCTTTTATCAAAATGTCGTGAAGTTTTAAAATAAAAAAATTTAATTGAAAATAAACTTCATATAGAATAGGAAAATATTCATGGAAATAAGTATTTAAGAAGATTTAAAATTACGTTCATGTTGTATAAGTTAAAAATCATTCCCTCATAATTTTACTAAAAAATTCAAAAAGTAACTTGTATGGTAAACAAAAGAAAGATTCCCTCCATACCATGTAGTAAAAGTCATAAATGGGTAAAAATGACTTTAAACATACATATAATAACAGTAAATATTTTATGAAAACATTTTTATAAAACAAGGACTTGGATGAGGAATATATCCCTAGAAAATACTTACGTATAAACAATCTCAGATAAAAATGAGATTGTAAAATTATCCCTTACCTTATGTCTAATTTCATCCATATGTGTCTAAAACTAAATTATAGTGGGTTGAAAATTAATATTAACTTGTAAAAAACCATAATAATATTTATGATATCATATATGATTCACATATGACTTTATATTAATCGTTCATCTGTCAACTCAATGTTAAAGCAACGTTTTGGGTAATAATCGTGTCATTTATTGTACATGTTTGGACTTGTTGTTCTTCATATGATTACATATATCATGATTTATATACTTCTAGAATGTAAAACATGATTTGTTTATCATATATATTTATTATATAAATATATATAATAGATCGATAAATGGAATGGAGAACACAGTTCATGAAGACGGTGGGTTGTACGTACGCATGAACGCTATATTAATTTCCTTGTTAAATTGAATGAAAGTAAGTAAATGACATATTTATATACATAAATCCAATGGAATGAATATTTAATATATTTCATAACTATTTATTATATATACTTTAAAATCATTATTGAATAGTTAACATGGAGAATGAATATGATCCCATCATGGAGACAGTAAGCCGTACATACGCACGAGCGACAATATCGTTCCCATAGTTGTTGAACAGAATTGAAGTGGAATGTGTATAATATCTCAAAATTAGTATCATATAATAAAAATAATATATAGATATTATTTCCAAAATTATAACCATCTATGTAAGGTGGTGGTGAAAAATAGATTACACCATGGCATAGAGACGATAATATGTACATATGCATGGGCGATGGTTTCATTTTTTGTAGGAGGAATATAAGGAGAAATAGGGTTTTAAATTTTATAATAACATATCAGTATATGATTTATACTTATTTTATTACTTTATAATGAAGCAACTAAATAATATTCATTATAAGAAGAAATAAATTTGAATGAATCGATAGAAGATATTACCTCTTTCTCGACGTGCCTGCTTTAAATTTCTTCTTAGGGAACTAGAGTTGGTGTTTTGAGAAGACCAGAACCTCTATAATGTAACTAGGGAATTTGAGAAAAAAATTCAGGGTTTCTCTAAGCTTTAAGGCTAAAAATGGAGTGAAAAGAAGAGGGATGAGGTGCCCTTTTATAAGAGATGAGAGGGGCACTATAGGAAAGTTCCAAAATATTAATATGTTATAAATTCAATTTCATTTTAAAATTATCAAAATATTATTTAATTTGAATATAAGATTACTTTTATTTGAATAACCCGCATCCAATAACTTTTTGAAAAGTTTTGAATATTTTTTTATCCTTATCTTGTTGGTTTTACCATTATTTTACCCTTTTTAATCTTACTGTGATCTCGTGTTATTTATACATTATATGTTAATGTAATTACCATATCATGTCAAAAGACCCAAAAAATATATTTATGACATATTTGGTCTTATATTAACTATTTTTACAAATCTTTGATTTTTAGGAATTTAATATCATTTTATAAACTATTTTATGTTTTAAGTTATGAATTGTGTCAATTTTGGACACTATTCATACATGCCTTTTTTTAAAATTCATAACCTTATTACTTCAAACCGAAGTAATTGAATCAAAGCTAATATGTAAATATAATCTAGAAAATTATTTTCTGACCTCAAAATAACCAAATTACATTTCTTTTAATATTTATAAATTCATTTATTTTAATCTCTCATTAATTAGGTAGTCACTACATCATAATGGTGTCAAACATAAATATATTTATGTAATGTCTAAAAATTATAAATAAAATACCATGATGTAGTAACTTTTTTTAGATTTATAATGACAACTCATAGACATATATATCTATTATATAACCCCATATTAAAATATATTTAGTAAAATATATATGTTTAGGTTATAATTATCTTTACATTACATTAATTATTATAAAGTGTCATTTTCACATCTAAGTAAATCCATGGGGTCCCCAAATCAACCCAAGGATACCCACGGTTGGAAATATCTCATATAATAGTAATATTTCATGTGTTAGGGTAGTTTAATATTATAATAATATTTTTTATTTACCCTTATTTACCAGATTTACCATTTAACCAGGGTAAATAAAAAAATTAATGAAGTTACAATTCATAATGTCCACAAATAAAAAAGTACATATTTAAACAATTTAAACCTTATGAATAAAAATATATAATATGTTTATTCAAATTCAAAACACATAAGTTTCAGTAATTAATTTAAAATTAATCTCATTGTCGAAAAAATTGGTTTTTATTTAAAACATTGCAAAAGATGTTTTTACATAAGAATTCAATGTAAAATTAATGACAATGACATATACTGTATTAAAATTTAAAAATATATTTTATGTATAATTCAAAAATAATTCAATAATATATTTTAACCATATAAATTGTTTCGATAAAAAAAGTTGTTTTCAATTAAGATTTAGCATATATTAACTATTCATCAAAATATGAAAGTTATCAGAAAAATATCAAAAAAATATCAAAAGTAAATTTTTATTCCCTTATTCCAAATAAGAATTTTATCTTGTTAAATATAACTTATAAAAGTTTCAAAACTATATGTAAAATGGGTGCACCATCAAAATGCGGCAAAACTGCATTTTTTTAAAAATACTTATTTTATTGGAAAAAATGAACTTGTTCTTATATCATGTATAAAAAATACATAAGAAGAATTTTAATGTTATTTGAAATTCAAAATGTGTATAACACTATTAATAATAGATAGTTATATAATATTTTACTAATATATAGTTTTTTAGTGTAACACAGTATTGCGTACAACGCAATATATCAAGGACGACCGCTCTTGCGTGTAACGTAAGACCAGTCAATTTTATGTGTAGTGAAAGATTCAATTGGTTTGTGTATAAATTAATCCAAACTAAGTTCATTTATTCATTAAACAAAATATATAATCAGTGTTTGGTGAAATGAATTCTATCAATGGAACTTGTAATTGTGTTCAACACAAGCCATGTATGTTGTTGTGTATACTACAAGATAATACAGTGTTATACATAAAGCAAGATAATTTTGGTGTAGCGTAAAACAAAAGAAATCAATGAAATTAAAAATAATATATCTCATAAAATCTCAGGGTGTTACATTATACCCCCCTTAAAATGAATTTCCCCCTCAAAATTTGTTGGGGTTATAAATGGTTTTCTACTTGAAAGTTTCCTTCATTGAAACCTACATCGTAAAAAGGGATACAAAAAATCATATAAAAAAGGAATTTTAGAAATGTAATGGTTACCCAAATTAACTCATCATTGGGTTTCCAAATAGGAGAACATATGTGTGAAGTGAAAACATGGATATGGAAGATAAATCTAACCATCATGTTCTGATGGATAGTGATAGAAAATAATGTTTGGAGATTGTTAAATTTTAAGAAGCCATAAATCTACGATGATTTAAGGGGTCATCTGATTCATCAGATAAAAGGGTAGAAGGATAAAAAAAGTTGGGTTTCAAGACCATTTCTATAAATTTGAAGAGTTTTTTAATAAGGAGAAATACTTACTTGATTTCAGTGTAATAACATCATTGGTCATTCCCAGAAAAATTTCCACTTTATCTATTATTTATGGCAATGATATTGAATTTGTCATTATTGAAGTGTTATTAGATCATTCAATTGAATTATAGGACATTCTATCTATCTCACAAAAAATATTAAAACATATAATTAAATATACGTAAATCAATCGATGGTGAGATTAATTGTATATAGTTCCAAAAATGGAATTATAAATCATCTATCATACTTCTTAATAAAATAGACCTGATTTCTACTAACCAGTGACTTCCTGTAGGCCAGTGGTAGTTGATAAAGGCCTGCCGCACATCAGCTGGGGGTGCGATTTCTGCGGCATTGTTCGACATGATTGGTTTTTTCCTATACTACAGGTTGTCCTTCTTCTAAAACTAGTCTATTATAATAGTACATTAATAATATAAAAATATTTATAGCTATAAACAATAATATATTATGTCAAACATAATCCATTCTATCCTTTAGGCTTACCCAATATTCATATGTCCAATAATTACCATAAAGGTCATATAACAAGCATTTTAATACCATCATTTATCCCCCATATATCACAAGATATATCTTGTTGGTCAAATTGCAAACATTTTAATGACTACATTATGCATTCTATTGAAATATGATAATAACATAAATTACCATAGATCTTTTGTGAAAACATGAATTCTATCAAAATTAACTCTTTCGCCACACCAAATATTCCAAACATTCTATATAATCAAACAATGATATCACTTTTTCCTTATATAAATCATGAGCTCATTAGTACTATAAAACATCTCTTAATCTCCATATCCCTTCATTATGCACATATCATGTGCTTTCCAAAAAAAATTCAATCACTTTTCATGGTTACTGGTACCATATAATTATGGAAAACTATAATAAACCTGTACATAAATACTCTAATATTCCGTATTACCATAAAAGTACCTCTACAAAATTATTCTTGAATACTAATGCGTAAACACTTCAATCCATCCTCTTCAATGATTTTCATGGAATAGGCCTTTCGATGATTTAGATGTAACCTCTTAGGTAGGTCCATTGAGTTGGGCAATGAATTTGTTCTCCATATATAATACATTGAACACCATGATAGTACGTCACTCTATGACCCCTTTCCCCAAACAGATAACATCTTCCCCTCCATTTGAGGTATTCCTCAAGTTTCTTCTTCCCTTATTCTTGATATGTGGAATGCTTAATCTTCCTTCCTATGTGTTCCTTTCCATGATAACATGCATAAACTTCAATATTCCTCTTATTTGATGACTTAGGAATACCACTAAATTTCACCTTATAAATCATATATCGTGATGACTGATTCAGAAAAATCACATTATATATCCTTCTTGGAATTATACAGTTTCATTTCTCATAGTCACGAATTTTTTCATCGGATTCAATGTTAGCTTAATTCCATCTGGTTCCCTGCATTATCTAAAATAGGAAACCATGGTGTAAGAAATAGTTAAAATAATGAGGAACCATGTAATCATAAAAAGTCACTTATAGGTTATCTAACATATGACACCTTCTTTAATCCATGATATCATGCCCCAGCCTTAAATCTTACTTAATATTGAGTTATTACAATACAACACATTGAGGATCTTTTCAGGTTTAGAGTTTTAGAGAATTATATCATAAAACATTCATTACATTCCACATTTAAACAAAGTGGTTACATAAAAGATAGTATTCATTTTTCTCATCAACAGAAACATATTTAAGATAAAACATGGATTCTCTCTTAACACTTCCTTGACACTATCATCATATCATTTAACTTTCCCTTGACCTATTAAAAACATTTCAAAAACTTGGGATGAGAATAAAAAGCTCAGTAAGGGATATAAAAGTACAAAATGAAAACATTAGTCCATGTATAAAATCATAATTTACAAATAAAACATAATCATTTTAACATACCTCATAAAATCATGAATAAATCCTGGAAATCATAAGAAATAAGGGTAACTTTATGGATTCATAACATTCTTACGTATGGAGTAACCCTATTGGTTACGTTTGGAATACCCATCACAGTATATTCCTTAAATCTCTTCAGAGAAACCATAACGTTTAACTCCTTCACTGTAGAGATGTGAATCTTGACGTACATGAACAATACATTACTTTATCAGAATATTTAATACATAAAAAATAGACACACAAGGACCGTAATAGTTTTGTGTCATTGGAAACATGGAACGTAATCTTCTAATAGTGGTGAAAGATCTTCAACATCTCCCATAATGATCTTCCCTTTTTTTCATACCTAAAACCTTTCTTTATATCCTGGGGAAAAGAAAACATAAAAAGGGTGATCTCAAATGCTCAGTAAGGGTAATCATGGATAAAATAAGACATACCATATACATTTGAATTTAAAAACATAAACATGATGTTTAAACATCAAAAGCTTGAGAAATGACACAAAACATGGAAGTATGTAAGGCATAGATCATAAAGAAACCTTAAGAATGATAAAATATAATGGGAATAAAACATGTAGCTGTGGAAACTATTAAACACGTGATATTATTTCCATAGTATCCAAGGCATTTCTGCCAAGACCATTTTAGTGGACAAAGTCCCTTTCTGAATCGAATTCACTCCTCGTTCCAGTCCTGTATTACTGAACCGGTTTAACTTGCCGTTCCGACCATGTTTATCTCAGGAGATAGAAATCTTTACCCAATGCATTGTAGGGAGATATGGGTCCCACCCGTCTCATAATGAAATCATTCTTTCGTGTGCCACAAAATCATAAATCATACATCATAGCATAACCCATGAAATAAAATGGGATTTTTAAACATTATGCCATCATAACATAATCCATAAACAATTGATATCATTTCATCATAAGAAAATTGAAACCATTTAAATCATAGAGACATTTTACTTGAAACATACACATATGAAATAATGTCATCTTAGATGGAAAATAGTTTTGACAAAACACTTGAAATGAATTCTTGAGGAAAATATCCTTTCATCTTTAAAATCATTTTCTTTTCACAAAATTCCATGCAATTTTAAAAGTTAAGGGTTTTTTTAAAACAATCATGCAATCTTGTAGAGTAATATTCTTGAAAATGAGGTTTTATGAAACCGTAAAAATCTGTTCACACCATATAAGTTAAAAAACATTCTTCTCATACTTTTGCCGGAAAAGTCAAAAAAGTACCTCGTAACGTAAACAACAGAAAGATTCCTTACATACCATGTAGTAAAAGTCAAAAATGGGTAAAAATGACTTTAAACATACATGAAAACACTTTTATAAAACATGGACATGGATGATAGAAATAACCCCAGTAAATACGTACGAATAAGCAATCTCAGATAAAAATGAGATTTGCAAAATTATCCCTTACCTTAGGTCCGATTTGCTTCGTAATTGTATGAAACTCCTATATAATGATTTAAATAATGTCATTGACTTATTCCAGAATCATACTCATTGTTATGATATCATATATGGTTCACTTATGACTTTATATTACCCGTTCTTTTGTAAATTCCATGTTAAAGAGCGTTTTGGGTAAAATCGTTTCATTTGTCATCCGTGTTTTGACTTGTAATTATTCATATGATTACATAGATCATGATTACTTAATTCTGGAATATAAAACATGATTTATATATAATATATATTCAGAATATACATATATATAAAAGATCAGTAAATGGAAAGAAATACATTGTTCCTGGAGACGGTAGGCCGTACGTACGCATGAACGCTGTTTTCGTTTTCCTTATTGAGTTGAATGGAATTAAGCAGATGAAATACATATATATACACATAAATCCAGTATCATTATTATTTCATATATTTCATGATTACTTATTATATATACTTTATAATCATTCATGAATGGTTAACGTGGAGAATGAATCTCATCGCGTCGTGGAGACGGTAGTCCGTACGTACGCACGAGCAATGATATCATTCTCATGATCGTGGAGTTGTATTGGAGTGTATGTATACTATTTCAGAATCAATATGAATTTACAATAATCATATATTGTTATTATTACACCATTATACCCATCCAAGTAAGGTGGTGGTGGAAAATAGATTACACCACGGCATGGAGACGGTATTCCGTACGTATGCACGCGCAGTGATTTCATTTTCCATAGGATGGATAGATGGTGAAATAGGGCTGTTTCATACTTATAATAATATATCAGTAGATTATTGATACTGATGTTATTACTTCATAATGAAACAACCTAAGAAGAAGAAGTGGAAGAAGAAATAAAGATGAAAGAATCGGTAACGGACATTACCTCTTCTTTAAAGTGCCTCTTTGAGTCCTCCTCTTAGGGCACTAAAATTGGTCGTTGAATAAGACCAGGACCTCTAGGATGTCTCTAGGTAAGTGGAGAAGATAATTTGGTAGGGGTTGGCCGTGATTGAAAGCTCAATGTGGTGTGAGGTAGAGAGGGAGGAGGCGCCCTTTTATAAGGGAGGAGTGGGGCACCTTTGGAATAACAAAAAATAATATTTTATTATAAAACCAAATTCGGTTTTAAATAGCTCAAATTGATTTATTTCGAAGATAAGGTGGGGATGGGTCGAAATACTCTCATCCAATAGAATTTAGACAAGTTTAGGTTCCTATTTTAACCTTATCATTTATATTTAACATTAAGTTAGATAATTTTACTTATTTTGTGTCTTTTTGTGTTCTTACACTATAAGGTTAATAAACTTGCTATAAGAAGCAAAAAGAACCCCAAGTTGTTTATTATTAATATATATAACCTTATCTAAGTAATTTGGCCGAACCATATATTTTTAGGAATAAAATAACTATTAATAATATATTTTTTATTAAAACTATTTTATGTCAATTTTGACACTATTTAGTGATTGATTTTTGTGAAAATTATAACAGACTGATTAGTTCGATAAAAGATAATTATATCAATACTAACATATCATATTAACCTAGAAAATTAGTGAAATTCATAAAAAGTCTCAAATTACATTTATTTTGGTATTTATAACATCAATTATGTCAATATTTCATTAATAAGATAATTACTGCATCATCTTTGTATCATAAATAAATTAAATTATATAATGTCTAAAAATTACAAATAAAATACCATTATGTAGGAAATCACTTTAGATTTCTAACGAATATTTATAGTTTAATTTATCTTATTTATAACCCTATATTAAAAATGATATACTTATTAAACTTTGATTTTAACTATTTTAACCCTTCTTTAAATAAATTAATAATAAATGTCCTAATCTAATCCATGTGGGCCTAAATGGTCATACTTTATTCCTAAGGTTGTTTTTGGTCGAATTAAACTTATCCAATAGAATTAGGACATGTGTTAGGGTAATAATAATATCATTTTTACCCTTAATTACCCTATTTACTTTTAACCATAGTAAAAAAAGTAAAAAAGTTACTATTCACCAAAAATTATTTTCATCTCATTGAACCAAATTTTACTTACTTAAATCAACCATGTCTCTCAGATTTTTGAAATTCCACTCACAGAAGCGGTAAAATTAAGTTTTATTAACAATTAATTTTTTTAACTACCACTTAGTGGTTTCACTATTCATCAAAAAATGAATGTTTCCAGAAAAATACCAAAAATTAGGCCTAAGATATATTTGATATTCTGAACTAAAAAATGATGTCTATTTTACCAAATTCAAAACATATCAGTTGCATTAATTAATTTAAAAATTAATTCCCATCGTCAAAACAAATAGCTTGTTCTTAAGAGATAATAACTATCAAAAGATTGACACTTTTTTATGTCTGGTTTAAATATGAAATTACATCCAATGACCAACATTGTATTAAATGGTAAAAATATATTCTAAATATAATTTAAAACCACTCAAATTAATAATTTATCACTATTAATTATGTTGATTAAAAAGGTTGTTTTTAATTAAAATTTAGTAATTTTTACTATTCATCATAAAATTAAAGTTATCCGAAAAGTACCAAAATTTCACCCCGAGATAATTTCGATATTCCAAATCCAAAAATGAAGTCCATTTTGAAAGATAAAATTTATAAAATTTCAAAAACTGGGTATTACTATTCATAAGGGCTAGTTCATAATAATATTATAATAATATCTCGTTTAGTGAAACTCGGTATTGCGTACTACACATGCTATCGAGGAAGGTTGTGATTGCGTGTAATGCAAGGCAAGTCAGGGATGCATGTTGTGAAAGATCCTTTTGGTGTAGTGTACAACACAAGTAATTAATGAAATTAAAAAGATTATTTTTCATAAAATCTCGGGGTGTAACATTCCACCCCCTTAAAATGAATTTCGCCCTCGAAATTCGTTGGGGTTATAAATGGTTTACTACTCGAAAGTTTCTTTAATTGAATCCCACATTGTAAAAAGGAATACCAAAACCAATCTTTAAAAACAAAATTATGAAACGTAATGGTTACCCAAATAAACTAATCACTGGGTTTCCACATAGGTGAAAATATGGATATGGAAGAGAAATATAACCATTATGTTCTGATGGAGAGTGGTAGAGAACATGGCTATAGAAAATCCATCAATCACAAATCCATAGATTTGTGATGATCTAATGTAACATCTGATTCATCAGATATAAGGGCACTAGGACAACATTTATGGTTTTCAAGATCATTTCCCTAAAGTTGATGAATTAAAAGAAATACTAACATGATTTTGGTACAATCTCACTATTGTTCGTTAATTGAACAATTTCCACTTCATCCCTTAATGAAATGAAGTTTAATTTTTTATTCGTGATGTGTTAGTAGATCATGTGATAGAATGATGGGTCATTCTATCAATCTCAAACAAATGGTTATAAAAGTTATCAAAAATACATAAGTCCATCTATAGTGAGATTAATCATATATGGTTTCTAAAATGGACTTATACTTAATATATAATACTTCTTAATATAATAAAACTAGTTTCTACTAAAAAGGGACTTCATGTAGGCCAGTGGTAGGTGATAAAGGCCAGTCTCACTTCGGTTGTGGGTTTGATTCCCACAACCTTGTCCGACGCGATGGGTTGTCGCCCGTCCTGCAGGTTTTTATTTTTCTAAAACTACATTACTATAACATCCAATAAATAATATCAAAAAAAGTTCTATCCTTAAACAATACTAACTTATGTCCAACATAATCCATTCCAATGTTTAGGCTTATCTAAAATACATCATTCCAAGCTCATAGTATAAAGAAAACGATTACTTGAAATGTCATCAACCAAGCATGTGAATACCATTATTTATCCCCCATATATCTTGTTGGTCACATTCCAATCATGTGAATACCTTAATCATGTATTCTCTTGAAAAATGAATACCCATTAAACCTTAGTGAAAACATGAATGCTGTTAAAAGTTATCTCTTTCCACATACCAAAATCTAAAAGTTCTATATACTCAAACCATGATATAACCTTCTCCTTATATCAGTCATGAGATCATGAATACTATCAAACATTTAATTTTCTCCTTATCCCTTCATTATGCGCATATCATCTACATTCCAAAAATATCTGAATAACCTTTCATGGTTACTGGTACCATTCATCATACACTTTCAAAACTTAAGGAAAGACAACAGTGTAACAATCCTTAGATGTCTCTTTGTTCTATAGTACCATGAGATTACTTATACAACATTACACTTGATAAACATGTAATCATTCCACTACCTTCTTAAACCATTGATCGAGCTTCAACAATTATTTCAACTCACATATCATTTGTAGTCTCTTCATCATCATCAACATAAATACTACCCATAAGACTATACTGATTCTCTTCATGAGACTTTCCCTTGGGGCATTGGTTTGCATAATGCCCGTACATTCCACATTTAAAACATTTAACCTTTGTCGATGTCGTAGCAATACCATTATCTTTTGAAACATTCTCCTTGGTGCCTCTTCCCACATGATTTACATATGGGAAATTGAACTTTATTTCCTCTATGATCATCATGAAACTCCATATTTCTCTTATTAGCCGAGTTAGGAAAATTACCAAATTTGAGTTTATTGATCATATTATGAGATTGCTGATTCGGGATAATAATGATGTTTGGACTTCCAAATCTCATTTAACATGGTTTCTCATGAAGAATATCATTCCATTGTCCATCATATCCTCCATTATCATGAATCATTTTGTTTCCAGCCATTTTCTAAAACCCAAAAAGAATAGTGTGAGAGGAAAAAATCATTCTAGGGAAAACAACATAATAAAGGGGGAGTTCCTTCAATATCTAACATCTTAAGTTATCGTAATTCTAGTATTATAACCTATACTTATACTTATCCTTAGGGACATCCCTAGACATACCTAAGAAATATCTCTAGGGATCTCACTAAAGTTCTCGCATCCTAGTTTCTAAAGGTTTACTAAAAATTTCCTCTGATACCAACTATAGAGACCTGAATCTTGATGTACATGGACATTACATTACATTAGCAGAATATGTAATACATAACAAAAATAGACAGATAAGGACCATAATAGTTTAGTGTCTTTGGAAACTTGGAACATAATCTTCTAATCGTGGTGAAAGATCTTCAACATCTCCCATAAAGATCTTCCCTTTTTTTCTTACCTAAAACCTTTCTTTATATCCTAGGGAAAAGAAAACATAAAAAGGGTGAGATCAAATGATCAGTAAGGGTAATCATGGATAAAATAAAACATACCATATACATTTGAATTTAAAAACATGAACATAATGTTTAAACATCAAAAGATTGAGAAATGACACAAAACATGGAAGTACGTAAGGCATAGATCATAAAGAAACATTAAGAATGATAAAATAGCATGGAAATAAAACATGTAGTTGTGGAAACCATTAAACACATGATATGATTTCTATATTAGCCAACGCATTTCTGCCAAGACCATCTTAGTGGACAATGTCCCTTTCTGAATCGAGTTCACTCCTCGTTCCAGTCCTGTATTACTGAACCTGTTTAACTTTCCGTTCCAGCCATGTCTTTCTCATGAGATATAAATATTTACCCAATGCATTGGAGGGAGATATAGGTCCCACCCATCTCATAATGAAATCGTTCTTTCGTGTGCCACAAAATCATAAATCATACATCATAGTATAACCCATGAAATAAAATGGGATTCTTAAACATCATGCCACCATAACATAAACCATAAACAATTGATATCATTTCATCATAAGAAAATTGAAACCATTTAAATCATATAGAATTTTTACTTGAAACATACACATATGAAATAATGTCATCTTAGATGGAAAATAGTTTTGGAAAAACACTTGAAATGAATTCTTGAGGAAAATATCCTTTATTCTTTAAAATCATTTTCTTTTCACAAAATTCCATGCAATTTTAAAAGATAAGTTTTTTTAAAAAAATAATCATGAAATCTTGTAGAGGAATCTTCTTGAAAATTATGCGTTATGAAACCGTAAAAATCCATTCACGTCGTATAAGTTAAAAAAACATTCTTCTCGTACTTTTGCCAGAAAAGTCAAAAAAGTACCTCGTAACGTAAACAAAAGAAAGATTCCTTACATACCATGTAGTAAAAGTCAAAAATTGGTAAGAATGACTTTAAACATACATGAATACACTTTTATAAAACATGGACATGGATGATATAAATAACCCTAGTAAATACGTACGAATAAGCAGTCTCGGATAAAAATGAGATTTGCAAAATTTACCCTTACCTTAGGTCTGATTTGCTTCATAAGTGTCCGAACCTCCTGTATAATGATTTAAATAATGTCATTGAATTATTCGAGAATCATAATCATTATTATGATATCATATATGGTTCACTTATGACTTTATATTACCCGTTTTTTTGTAAATTCCATGTTAAAGAGCGTTTTGGGTAAAAACGTTTCATTTGTCGTCCGTGTTTTTACTTGTAATTATTCCTATGATTAATTATATCATGATTAATTAATTCCAGAATATAAAAAATGATTTATATATAATATATATTCAGAATATACATATACATATAATAGATCAGTAAATGGAAAGAAATACACCGTTCATGGATATGGTAGGCCGTACGTACGCATGAACGCTGTTTTCATTTTCCTTATTGAGTTGAATGGAATTAAGCATATGACATAAATATATATACACATAAATCCAGTATAATTATTATGTCATATATTTCATGATTACTTATTATATATACTTTATAATCATTCATGAATGGTTAACGTGGAGAATGAATCTCATCGCTTCGTGGAGACGGTAGTCCGTACGTATGCACGAGCGATGATATCGTTCTCATGATCGTGGAATTTTATTGGAGTGTATTTATACAATTTCAGAATCAATATCAATTTAAAATAATCATATATAGTTATTATTTACAACATTATACCCATCCATGTAAGGTGGTGGTGGAAAATAGATTAAACCACGGCGTGGAGACGGTATTTCGTACGTACGCACGCGCGGTGATTTCGATTTCCATAGGACAAATAGATGGTGAAATAGGGTTGTTTCATAATTATAATAACATATCAGTAGATGATTGATACTGATTTTATTACTTCATAATGAAACAACCTAAGAAGAAGAAGTGGAAGAAGAAATAAAGTTTAAGGAATTGGTAACAGACATTACCTCTTCTTTGAAGTGCCTCTTTGAGTCCTCCTCTTAGGGCACTAAATTTGGACTTTGAAGAAGACCAAGACCTATAGAATGTTTCTAGGGAATTGGAGAAGATAATTTGGCAGGGGTTGGCCGAGCTTGAAGGCTCAAAGTGGTGTGAGGAAGAGAGGGAGGAGGTGCCCTTTTATAAGGGAGGAGAGGGGCACCTTTGGAATAACTAAAAATATTATTTTATTACAAAGCCAAATTCAGTTTTAAATAGCTCCAAATTGATTTATTTCGATGCTCAGGTGGGGATGGGTCGAAATAATCTCATCCATTAAAATTTAGACAAGTTTAGGTTCCTATTTTAACCTTATCATTTAGATTTAACATTAAGTTAGATAATTTTACTTTTACCGTGTCTTTTTGTGTTCTTACACTATAACGTTAGTAAACTTACTATAAGAATCCAAACGAACCCCAAGTTGTTTATTATTATTATATATAACCTTATCTAAGTCATTTGGACGAACATTATATTTTTAGGAATAAAATAACAATTAATAATTTAATATTTGTTTTAAAAACTATTTTATGTCAATTTTGACACTATTTAGTAATTTATTTTTTTGAAAACCATAACAGACTGATTAGTTCAAAAAAAATTAATTATATCAATAATAAAATGTCATAGTAACCTAGAAAATTAGTTTAATTTACAAAAAGTCTCAAGTTACATTTATTTTGGTATTTATAACATCAATTATGTCAATATTTCATTAATAAGAAAATTACTGCATCATCTTTGTGTCATAAATAAATTAATTTTTTAATGTCTAAAAAATACAAATAAAAAACCATTATGTATGAAATATTTTTATATTTCTAATAAATATTTATAGTCTAATTTATCTTATTTATAACCCTATATTAAAAATGATATACTTATTAAACTTTGATTTTAACTATTTTAACCCTTCTTTAAATAAATTAATAATAAATGTCCTAATCTAATCCAAGTGGGCCTAAATGGTCATAGTTTATTCCTAAGTTGTTTTTGGTCGAATTACACTTCTCCAATAGAATTAGGACATGTGTTAGGGTAATAATAATATCATTTTTACCCTTAAATACCCTATTTACTTTTAACCGTGGTAAAAAAAAGTAAAAAGTTACTATTCACCAAAAATTATTTTCATCTCATTGAACCACATTTTACTTAATGAAATCTACAGTGTCTCTCGGGTTTTTGAAATTCCACTCACAGAAGCGGTAAAGTTAAATTTTATGAAAAATTCATTATTTTTAACTACCACTTAGTGGTTTCACTATTCATCAAAAAAATGAAAGTTTCCAGAAAAATACAAAAAATTAGGCATAAGCTATATTTGATATTATGAACTCAAAAATGATGTCTATTTTACCAAATTCAAAATATATCAGTTGCATTAAATAATTTAAAAAATAATTCCCGTCGTCAAAACAAATAGCGTGTTCTTAAGAGATAATAACTATCAAAAGATTGACACTTGTTTATGTCTAGTTTAAATGTGAAATTACATCCAATGACCAACATTGTATTAAATTGTAAAAATATATTCTAAATATACTTTAAAACCACTCAAATTAATAGTTTATCACTTTTAATTATTTCGATTAAAAAGGTTGTTTTTAATTAAAATTTAGTAATTTTCACTATTCATCGGAAAATTAAAGTTATCCGAAAAGTACCAAAATTTCACCCTGAGCTAATTTCGATATTACGAATCCAAAAATGAAGTCCATTTTGAATGATAAAATTTATAAAATTTCAAAATGTGGGTATTAATATTCATAACTGCTAGTTCATAATAATATTATAATAATATCTCGTTTAGTGAAACTCAGTATTGCGTACTACACACACTATCGAGGAAGGTCGTGATTGCGTGTAATGTAAGGCAAGTCAGGGATGCATGTTGTGCAAGCTCCTTTTGGTGTAGCGTACAACACAAGATATTAATGAAATTAAAAATTATATTTTTCATAAAATCTCGGGGTGTTACATTCGCATTACCCAATGCATTGGAGAGCTATATCGCGCTCACCCGCCTTTAGTTTATCACGGAACCGCCCATCTTCATAACAATGCCCAAGATTCATAACATAATCGTTTCACATAAAACATGCATGAAGAAAACATAACATTTCTACATTTCAATAACAAGATATCAATAAAACATATTGATATAATAAAAACATTATGAAAACCATTTTCAACACCAAAATAAAAGAAAAGTAAAACATGGTATTTATTTTTTTCATTTAAAAAAAAGTTATGGCTTATAGAGGAAGCCGAAACTCAAATAATGGTAATGGAGGTGGAGAAGTCATTGTCACCACATACATGTGACAAAAAACATTCCTTTTGTAATTTAGTAAAACGCTTCGTATAAAAAAGATTCCTTTTAGATAGACATAAAAGTCAAAGGGGTTTATACACCGTAAAAAAGAAAGTTGTGTATAAAACAAAATATGCCTCAACGAATGGAGATTGAGACAAAGTCTCATACCTCGGATCCGACTTGACTCGATCGTTCTTTAACCTCATTAATAATAAACTTGATTTAATTTCTACTTGGTTAAGAACCTTTTTCAAGTTCATTATTCCTTTTATTTCACTTACTACCATGTTATGAACACTGTAATTATTTAAGTTAATAATGGTCATTTTGTCGATCATTGGAACTTGAGTCAAAAATAAACTCTTTATAATTACAAGTTGTTCATGGGGTAAAATATCCATTATATCCAGAATTATATTAATGATATAGATATCATATATATCATATATATCCAGTATATACATGCATTTATAATATTACATAACATTTAGAGGTAAGAAATGAAATGCACCGTTCATGGAGAGAGTAAGCCGTACGTACGCATGAACGCTACATCCATTTCTATTTCATATTTAATGGAATTAAAACATAATGATACATAATAGTATTATAATTACAGTATGGTATCATATATAATATCATTAAATCTATCCTTTATACGTACCACACATGGTATTAACGAATCAAATCACTTTGAGGGGGCGGTAGTCCGCACTTCCTAAAATGAAGATATCTCCCATAATGGAAACCATAAAGGTATGCCATAAATGAAAAATAGAGAATCATAAGGAAAACATAAACATATTATATATCATATATTAGTATAGTGACATCTTAATGGCCACCTTTGAAGGGGTTATATGAGTGTTGAACAATCATTGTTTCGTGAGGCAGAAATTCTCCATCCACGGAAACATAATGTTATTTAACCATTAAATGTAGGTGTGTGTAAGTGTAGCTCGAATCCTTATAATAACAACATCCTAGTATATTGAATATACTGTTGTTGTTACAAAATAAGTGAATAAAAAGAGTTTAGGGGGTTGGAGAATCATAATAAAACAAAAGATCGCAAGTGAAGACATTACCTTTAAATCGGGTAACTCCCTTTGGTTTGAACCAAAAGGGTTTCTTGAAGAGCTTCCTGCCTAAGTTAAGGATTCTAGGATGAGTAGAGGGATGTGGAGAGACAACATGAGCAGAGTTTGGCTGATCAAAAGTCTTGAGAGGTGTGAGTAAGGAGGTAGAGGTGGGGGCCTTTTATAAGAGGATAGGAGGGGAACTCTTGGAAAGGTATACAATGTTAATTTATTTTCAAATGAGTTTCAGATTTTAAAGGTCCCACATTGATTTATTTCGAGGATAAGGTGATAAGATTTCGAAATACACCAATCCAATAGGTTTTTCACAAGTTTAGGTCTTAGATTTTACATTATCTTTTCATTTTATTTAAATCGTTAAATAAAGAGGTGATCGCTGCATCATCATGGTGTCATATTTAATTTAATTTATTTAATGTCTAAATATCATAAAAATATACGATGATGTAGGAAATATTTTCAGCTTTCCAATGAATATTTATAGTACAAGATATCATTTATTTAGACAAAATTAAAAATGTTGTACTCAGGTGATACAATATTTGTTATATTTACATTCTTTAAAAAAATAAAAAGATAAAAAGTCATTATCACACAAAAGTAATTCCATGGGGTACCCAAGTTTAAAAAAAGAAATTACATGGTCATAAATGACACAACCAGTTGTATTAGGACACATTTTGGTGTCATTTTTATTATTATGATATTATTTTATTATCTTTAACTACTCAATTACTAATTAGTCATGATAATTAACGATAATTGTCGTCGTTACTATTAAAAAAGTCCAAAAACAAAAGAGTCTTAATTACATAATTTAGACCTTATGATTCCAAATATGTAATCCATTTTACCAAATTCCAAACACAGAAATTGCAATAATTAATTTAAAAATAATTACCGTTGTCAAAACAAATAGCGGGTTTTTTTGAAAAAATATCTATGAAACGTTTGGCATTAGTTTATGCCTAATTCCAAAGTAAAATTAATTGTAATTACCAATATTGAATTAAATGGTAAAAATATATTCTATTTACACTTTAAAACCAAATAAAAATACAATCTCTCCATATAATTAAATTAGATGAAAAAACAGTTTTGATGTAAAATGCAGTATTTTTCACTATTCATTAAAAAAATGAACATTGTCAGAAAAATACCAAAATTTATCCAAAGTAAATTTCAATGTACCAATCCTAAATAATATGTTTATTTTGAAAAATAGAGCTTATAAAATAGTCAAAATATATATTTAAAAATGGTTCTCCATCAAAAGGTGGTAAAACAATCTTTTAAAAATATTAGAGAATTCTATGCTTATGATTGGATTTATTCTCATTTTAAGTCTTTCAAACACTATCTAATTCATAAATAGACATAGATAAGAATATATATTATTCATTACTTACTTGGTATGTTACATCCTTCCCCCTTTAGAAAATTTCTTCCCTGCAATTTATTTACTTATCGAATAAGTGGGGGTATTTATCCCTCAATGCATTTTTAGATTCCCATATGGCCTATTCACTCATGTGGTTCTTCCACAAAACCTTTACTTGATGAATCACCTTATTTCAAAACACTTTATCCCTGGGGCCAAGAATCTGGACCGGTTGTTCCTCATAAGACATATTCTCTTCCAACTGAACTACCTCTGGACTCAAAACATGAGATGGATCTGGCATGTACTTCCTTAACATTGAAACATGAAAAACATTGTGTACCTAACATAAACTCAGAGGTAAATCCACTCAGTATGCAACTAATATAACTCTCTCCATAATTTAATATGGTCCAATGAACCTTAGACTAATCTTTCCTTTCTTACCAAATCACATCACATGTTTCTATGGTGATATTATGAGAAAAACATGATCACCTACCTCAAAAGATAGATCCTTCCTCATGTTGTCTTCATAACTCTTCTCCCTGCTCTGAGTTGTTCTCATGTGTTTCTGTATCATCTAAACTTTTTATACCAACTCTTCTACCAATTATGGTCCCATTAACTTCCTTTCACCCACTTCATCCCAAAAAGCTAGAGTTCGACACTGATTCCTATATAATTCCTCAAATTGTGCCATTTGTATACTAGAATGAAAACTGTTATTATAAAAAACTCAACCAAATCCAAATGTTGGTCCCAACTTCACTGATAATCCATAGAACATGCACGTATCATATCCTCCAAAGTCTGAATCATTCGTTCTGACTGCCCATCTGATTGAGGATGAAAAGCTGTACTAAAATTTAATTCAGTACCCAATGACTTCTGAAGGCCTTTCCAAAAGTTATAAGTTAACCTAGGATCACGATCAGATATAATATAGAGAGGAACTCCATGTAACCTGACTATATCTTTAAGATACAAATGAGAAAGTTGATCTAGGGAAAAAGTATCTCGTATAGCAAGGAAATTAGCAGATTTAGTCAAGCGGTCAAAAATAACCCAGATTGCATTATTACCTCGAGGTGTCTTCAGAAATCCCATAATGAAGTCCATGTATATATTCTCCCATTTCCACTCTGGCACTGGTAAAGGGTAAAGCATCACTTTGGTAACTTCCCCTATTCTTTAACCTATTGACAAGTCTAACACTTCATAGTAAAATTAGCAATATCTCTTTTCATTCCGTCCCACCAGTAATACTCTCGAAGATCTCTATACATCTTTGTACTGCCCGGATGAACTGAAAAATAGAGAACTATGAGCTTCACATAATAACTCTACCTTCAACTGTAAATCACACGGCACACACAATATCTTCCCAAATCTCAAAACAAAATCATTATCAATATTGAATTCAAGCAACATACCCTTCTGAACCAGCTCTACCTTTTTCTGCAACTCACTGTCTTGCCTCTGTGCTTGCTTAATTCTGCTTGATAGAGAAGATTTCACTGATACCGAAAACAAAACAGAAATATATCCTTCACCAAAAACTTCTATTCCAAATTTAATCAAATCCTTAACCAAAGGATCATGTTCCAAATTCAACATTGTTAATGAAGCATTACTTTTTCGACTCAAAGCATCATCCACTTTATTTTTTTTTCCTAGATGGTAATGAATTGTACAATCATAACCCTTGATTAATTCTAGCCATCTCCTTTGTCTCGTGTTCAATTCTTTCTGAGTTAATATATACTTTAAAATTTTTTGATTGGTATATATTTCACACTTTACTCCATAAAAATGATGCCTTCAAATTTTTAAAGAGAAAACAACAGCTGCTAATTCCAAATCATGTGTAGGGTAATTTACCTCATGAGTTTTCAACTGACGTGAAGCATAAGCAATTACCTGATCATTCTGCATTAGGATGAAACCAAGTCCTTTCAATGAAGTATCACTGTAGATAACAAACTCACCATTCTTAGAAGGTAGTTCCAAAACTTGATCATTCAGCAATCTTCTTTTCAGTTCCTGAAAACAATCATCACATTCTTTTTTCCAGATAAACTTAACACCCTTCTGAGTTAGCATAGTCATTGGACTAGATAACCATGAAGAATTTCTAACAAACCTTCGGTAATAGCCTGCCAAACTAATAAAATAATGAATCTCGGTTATATTTGTGGGTCTTGGCCATTCTTCAACAAATTTTTTTTTCAGGATCAACAGTTATCCCATATTTAGAAACAATGTGACCACGAGAAGAAATTTGTTGCAACCAAAACTCACACTTTCTAAATTTCCCATACAATTTATTTCCTTTTATGGTTTTCAAAATAACCCTTAAATGACTTTCATTCTTCTCTTTACTTTTAGAAAACACCAAAATATCTTCAGTGAAAACAACCACAAACTTATCCAAGAACTCATGGAAAATTCTATTCATAAGGTCCATGAATACAGCAGGTGAATTGGTTAGCCCAAAAGGCAATTCTACAAATTCATAATGGCCATATCTTGTATGAAAAGCAGTCTTCGGAATATCTGCTTCCTTTACCTTCAACTGATGGTATCCCGATCTCAGGTCAATCTTTGAAAAATACTAAGCTCCCTCAAGCTGATCAAACAAATCATCGATATGAGGAAAAAGATATTTGTTCTTAACAGTGATGTTATTAAAGGCTCTATAATCAATGCAAAGTCTCATTGAACCATCTTTCTTTTTAACAAATAAAACAGGAGCACCCCATGGTGTTGTTCGAGGTCAAATGAAACCTTTCTCTAATAAATCTTGTAATTGCTCCTTCAACTATAAAAGTTCAATATCATTCATTCGATAAGGGGGTTTTGAAATTGGCTTAGCATCATGAACTAAGTCAACAGTAAACTCAAATTCCTGATCTGGTATTATTCCAGGAAACTCATCAGGAAAAACATCATGATACTCATTTACCACTGGCACATCATTAATCTGAACAGTTCCTTTGTTTTCAACAATATGTGCAAGGTAACATTCATTTCCATCTTTTACAATTTTCTCATCCTCTTGATATGTTATCAACAGTAAGGGTCAATTCTTGTAAACAAACTAAAAGTCCTTCTGAAGGAAACTTCTTTAGATCTACAGTCAATCTTAGCATGGTAAATAGAGAGCCAATACATACCCAGGATGACATCAAACTCTACTAGAGGTAAAACAATAAGGTTTTCAAGTAGGTTCTTTCCACGGATAAGGATTGGAAGATTCCTATAAATTCTCTTTTCCTGAACATTTTTCCCATGTGTTTTTACCACAATTTTAGGAGTCATTTCTTAAGATGGTATTCCCATTTTACTAGAAATGTTTTCAGAGATGAAATAATGTGTAGACCGTGAATCAAAAAACACACTGGTATAATCTAAAAAAACAAACAATGTACTTGATACCACTTCATTTTATGGCCCAACATCTGCTAAAGTTGTTGCAAAGGATTTCACCACCCCTTTCAGCTTGTTTTCTAACCACTTCCCATCACTCGAGATCTTTGTCAGACACTCGTTTTCATAGTGACCCATCTCATTGCTATTAAAACATTTCACTAACTGTAAATCAAATTTGGTCTCACCATCACCTTGATCTTTTTCAGTTCAATCATGAGCCTTATGTCCCATCTTAACACATTGCTAGCACTTTCCAGAATTCATAAGACATTCCCCAGCATTCCTTTTACCACATTTATCATAAACTGGAAACTTAGTTTTCTTACCATCAGACCTTTTTGAAAAATTATTCCCTTTTTCAGACCACCTCGGTCTCTTTTTCGGTTGGTTGTTATAGAACACTTGATCATGGGAAAACTCCATTTCCACCTTCTCAGCACATCGAACAATCTTTTCATAACTCTTGAACTCGTGAGAAGCTAAATCCCTTCAATATTTTGGCTTTAATCCTGAGTAAAAACGATTGATTTTACTATCAAGGTCTCAGATAAATTTTGGAGAATACCTTTCCAATCGAGTGAAACTCTCTTCATAAGGAGCCACTGAGTCATCCCCTTGCCTCAATTCCAAGAATTATTTTTCCATCCTAAGTCAAACATCCTTAGGAAAATACTCTTCAAGAAACATACCTTTGAATTCATCCCAGTCGAGAGAACCAATCTCATCAGCATCCCTGATATTTTTAACCATCCACCACCACTGATCTACTTCACCCTCCAAATGGTAAATAGAAATACTTACCTTTTGATTACCTGAACACCCCATGACATCGTAAATATTCTCCAGTGCTTTAATCCACCCTTCAGCTAGAACATGGTCAGATGACCCTCTGAATGATGGGAGATGTTGCCTCATGAAATGTTCCACCACTGACATGTTCCTCTGCGGTTGATCTGGCTGATCTCGTGCATCGTTACCACCACCATTTATCCCTTGAGTCAACTACGCCATTACTACAACAAATTGTTCAGTTCCAATTCCGACCTTCTCAGGATGCTGATTTGGAAGGTCATTTCCTTCTGTATGCCTTCCTAGCACTGCTTACCTGTTTCCTCTATGGAAAACCATTCTGAAAAAACAAGTCTTAGATGAAGCAACATGGTAATATTTAAATTCTATATCATTTCAATTTGACCATAAAAAAAATATTTTTGGAAAATCATCTAATATAATTATAACTCCTAAAGTTATCTAAACTGACCTCTGATACCAATTATAAGGCCTCAGCCTTAAACTTACTTAATCTTGAGTTATTACAAGACTACACATTGAGGATCTTTTCAGGTTTAGAGTTTTAGAGAATTAGATCATAAAACATGCATTATATTCTACATTTAAAAAAAGTTGTTACATAAAAGGTAGTATTCATTTTTCCCATCAACGGAAACATATTTAAGATAAAACATGGATTCTCTCTTGACACTTCCTTGACACTATCATCATATCATGTTCCTTTCCCTTGAACTGTGAAAAACAGGTCCAAAACATGGGATGAGAATAAAAATATTAGTAAGGGATATAAACGTACGAAATGAAAGCATTATTCCATGTATGAAATCATACTTTACTCATAAAACATAAGAATTTTAACATACCTCAACAAATCATGAATAAATCATAGAAATCATAAGACATAAAGGTAACTTGAGGCATTCATAACATTCTTACGTAGGGAGTAACCCTCTTGGTTACGTTTGGAATACCCATCACAGTATATTCCCTAAATCTATTCAGAGAAAACTTAACGTTTAACTCCTTCGCATTACCCAATGAATTGGAGAGCTATATCGGGCTCACCCACCCTTAGTTTATCACGGAACCACCCGTTGTCATAACAATTTCCAAGAACCATAACATAATCATATCACATAAAACATGCATGAAGGAAACATAACATTTCCACATTTCAATCACAAGATATCAATACAACACATTGATATTATAAAAACATTATGAAAACCATTTTCAATACAAAATAGAGATAAATTATAACAAGGTATTTATTTTTTCATTTTTAAAAAACATTATGTCTTGTAGAGGAAGACAAAACTCAAATAATGGTCATGGCGAACAAGAAGTCATTGTCGCCGCATACGTACGAGAAAAAAAACATTCCTTTTGTCGTTTAGTAAAATGCCTCGTATAAAAAAGATTCCTTTTGAACAGACATAAAATTCAATGGGGTTTATACACTGTATAAAAGAAAGTTGTGTATAAAACAAAATATGCCTCAATGAAAGAATATTGAGATGAAGTCTCATACCTCGGGTCTGACTTGACTCAATCGTTCTTTAACCTCCTAAATAATAAACTTGAGTTAATTTATACTTGCTTAAGAACCATTTTCAAGTTCATTATTCCTTTTATATCTCTTATTACCATGTTATGAACACTATGTAATTATTTAAGTTAATAATGGTCGTTTTGTAGATCATTGGTACTTGAGTCAAAAATAAACTCTTTATAATTACAAGTTGTTCATTGGGTAAAATATCCATTATATCCAGAATTATATTCATGATGTAGATATCATATATATCATATATATCCATTATATACATGTATTTATAATATTACATAACATTTAGAGGTATGAAATGAAATTCACCGTTCATGGAGATGGTAAGCCGTATGTACACATGAATGCTACTTCCATTTCTATTTCATATTTAATGGAATTAAAACACAATGATACATAATATTATTATAATTAAAGTATGGTATCATATATAATATCATTAAATCTATCCTTTATACGTTCCACATATGGTATTAACGAATCAAATCACTTTGAGGGGGCGGTAGTCCGCACTTCCTAAAATAAAGATATCACGTTTACCCATAATGGAAACCATAAAGGTATGCCATAAATGAAAAATGAAGAATCATAAGGAAAACATAAACATATTATAAATCATATATAAATATGGTGACATCTTAATGGACACCTTTGAAGGTGTTATATGAGTGTTGAACAATCATCGTTTCGTGAGGCAGAAATTCGCCATCCACGGAAACAGTATGTTCTTTAACCATTAGATTTATGTGTGTGTAAGTGTTGCTTGAATAATTCTTATAAAAACATCCTATTATATTTAAGATACTGTTGTTGTTACAAAATAAATGAATAAAAAGATTTTAGGGGGTTGGAGAAGCAAAATAAAACAAAAGAACACAAGTGAAGACATTACCTTTAAATCGGGTAACTCCCTTTGGTTTGAACCAAAAGGATTTCTTGAAGAGCTTCCTGGATAAGGTAAGGATTATAGGATGAGTAGAGGGATGTGGAGAGACAAAATGAGCAGATATTTTCTGAGCCAAAGTCTTGAGAGGTGTGGGTAAGGAGGTAGAGGTGGGGGCCTTTTATAAGAGGAGAGGAGGGGCACTCTTGGAAAGGTGTAAAATGTTACTTTATTTTCAAATGAGTTTCAGATTTTAAAGGTCCCACATTGATGTATTTATAGGATAAGGTTATAAGAGTTCTAAATACAACCACCCAATAGGTTTTTTACAATTTTAGGTCTTAGATGTTACATTATCTTTTCATTTTATTTAAATCGTTAAATAAAGAGGTAATCACTGCATCATCATGGTGTCATATATAATTTAATTTATTTAATGTCTAAAAATCAATAAAAAAATACTATGATGTAGGAAATATTTTTATATTTCCACGGAATATTTATAGTTCAAGAGATAATTTATGGAGACAAAATTAAAAATATTTTACTCAGGTGATACATTCTTTGTTATATTTACTTTTTTAAAAAAAATAAAAAGATAAAAAGTCATTATCACACAAAAGTGATTCCATGGGGTCCCCAAGTTTGGCACAAGGCATCCCATGGTCGGCCATGATGCAACTTATAGTATTAGGACAAAGTTTGGTGTCATTTTTAATATTATGATATTATTTTATTATCTTTAATTACCTGATTACTAATTAATCAAGATAATTAACGATAATTACCATTGTTGCTATTCAAAAAGTCAAAAAAAGAGTCTTAATTAAATAAATTGGACCTTCTAATTACAAATATGAAATCCATTTTACCAAATTCTGAACACAAAAATTGCAATAATTAATTTAAAAATAATTCCCCTTGTCAAAACAAATAGCCGGTATTTTTGAAACAATATCTATGAAACGTTTGGCATTAGTTTATGCCCAATTCCAAAGTGAAATTAATTCTAATGACCACTATTGGATTAAATAATAAAAATATATTCTATTTACACTTTAAAACCAAATAAAAAGATAATCTAACCATATAATTAAATTATATGAAAAAACAATTTTGATGTAAAATGCAGTATTTTTCACTATTCATTAAAAAAATGAACATTGTCAGAAAAATACCAAAATTTATCCAATGTAAATTTCAATGTCAAAATCCTAAACAATAAGTTTATTTTGAAAAATAGGGAATATAAAATTTTCAAAAGATAGATTTAAAAATGGTTCGCCATCAAAAGGTGGTAAAACAATCATTTAAAAATATTAGAGAATTCTGTGCTTATGATTGGATTTATTCTCATTTAAAGTCTTTAAAACACTATCTAATTCATAAATATACATGGAAAAAATATATATTATTCATTAATTAATTGGGATGTTAAACATGACACCTTAGGTTTATCCTAAGTTAGTCATGATCATTAACATAATTCCAGGACTATAACCAACAGTTATACTTAACCTTACGGACATCCCTAGACATACCATATAAATATTTCTAGGGATCTCACTAAAGTTTTCTAATCCTAGTTTCCAAAGGTTAACTAGAACTTCGCTCAGATACTAACTGTAGTGGTCTGGAATTATTTCTAGTGCAATTGAATTGATCCCTATTAGAGCACTCCATGGGCAGCTACACACTTGGCTGGGACACACCACCATCCCCAGTGGCATCCATTTTCTCAAGAAGCCCTTGGGCGGAGAGCCATGCATCGTCCAACTCTCACACATGAGAGTTTTGAAGGATCGGATTCAATCCTACCTTTTTTATCGGATACCAACTATAGATACCCCATCTTGATATAAATGGACATTAAATTTCTTTTACGGAATTCTTAATACATGGCACTAATAGATTCCCAAACACTGTGTTAGTTTAGTGATTTGGAAACTTGGAACATAATGTTTAACTTGGTGAATGTTCTTTATCATCTGTCTTAAATATCTTCCCTGTTTTTCATAGCAAAACCATTTATTTGTATCCTGGAGAAAAGAAAACAAAGAAAGGGTGATATTAAATTCTCAGTAAGGGTAAAAATTGAGAACATAAAGAAACCATAATTATTTGAACATAAAAACATGAAAAACAAGTTTAAACATCAAAATCGTGAGTTATGGAATAAATCTTGGCAGTACGTAAGGAATGTATCATAAAGTATAATTAACCATGATAAAATATCATTGGCATAAAACATGGAATTTTGGAAAAATAAGAATCACAAAATATGATTTCCATAGTATCCAAGGCATTGTTGCCAAGACCATCATAATGGATGAAGTCCATTACTGAACCTAGTTTAGTTGTAATTCCACCTTTGTATTACTAAACCAGATTTACCTGTCATTCTAGACATGTGTATCTCATGAGATATAAATCATTACAAAATAAATTGGAGGGAGATATAGGTACCACCCATCTCATAATGAAATAATATTTACATGTGTGGCAAAATTATAAATCATTCATCATAACATAACCCATGAAATAAAATGGTATTATTAAACATCATTTAATCATAACATAATCAATATAAGGTAAATAGACTTCATAAAAATTAATTCCATCATAAAAACAATCAAATAAAAGTAATAATAGGGATGAAAACATAACTCTAAGTCATATTAGATGAAAAATAATTATAATAAAACACATGAAATTAATTCTTGAGGAAAATATCATTTCATTGTTAAAAACATTTTCATTTCTCAAAATGCCACACATTTTTAAAAGAAAATAATTTAGTTTAAAATAATCTTAAAATAGTGTAGAGGAAGCTTCATGGAAATAATGTGTTAAAAAGACGTAATATTCCATGAATTTCTTATATGTTAAAAAAACATCATCCTTATACTTTTATCAGAAAAGTTAAAAAGTGCATTGTATTGTAAACAATAGAAAGATTTCTTCAATACTATGTAGTAATATTAAAAATGGGTAAAAATGACTTTAAAAAAACATAGAATAATAGTAAACATTTTATGAAATCATTTTTACAAAACATGTACTTGGATGATGATTATATCCTCAGATAATACTTATGTATAAACAATCTCCAATAAAAATGAGATTGCAAAATTTTCCCTTTCCTTATGTCCAATTTCATCCATATGTGTATAAAACTCATATATTGTGGGTTTAAACATATCTTATACTTGTCAAAGAACAATAATAAAATTTATGATATTTAATATGATTCACTGACGACTTTATATTACCTGTTCATTTTTCAATTCCATGACAATGAAACATTTTGGGTAATAATTGTTTCATTTATCATACGTGTTTGGACTTGTTATTCTTCATATGATTACATAGATCATGATTTACATACTTATAGAATGTAAAAAATTATTTATATAACATATATTCATTATATAAATATATATAATAGATCGATTAATGTAATTGAATACACCGTTCATGGATACGGTGGGATGTACGTATGCATGAATGATGTTTTCATTTCATTATTAAATTGAATGGAAGTTAGTAAATTACATATCTATATACATAAATGCATCAGAATTATTATGTCATATGTTTCATGATAATTTATTATATATACTTTATAATCATTCTTGAATGGTTAACATGGGGAATGAATCTCATTTCGTCATGGAGACAGTAAGTCGTACGTACGCACGGGAATTGATATCATTTCCATAGTTGTTGAACGGTATTGAATTGGATGGTGTATAATATCATATAATTAGTATCATATTATAATAATCATATATATATATATTATTTCCACCATTATAACCATCCATGTAAGGTGGTGGTGAAAAACATATTACACCACGGCATGGAGATGATAATCTGTAGGTAAGCACGCGCGATTGTTTCGTTTTTCATAGAATGGATAGAAGGTGAAATAGGGTTGTTTCATGTTTATAAAAAAATATAAATATACTAATAATTCTGATGTTATTAATTTAAAATGAAACAACTAAAGATGAGGAATTATAGAAATAAATAAATTTGAAAGAATGGGTAGAAGAGATTACCTCTTCCTCGACGCGACTCCTTTAAATTTCCTCTTAGGGAACTAGAGTTGGTCTTTTGAGAAGACCAGAACCTCTAGAATGTAACTTGGGGAGTTGATAAGAGAAATTGGTAGGGTTTGACCAAGAATTAAGGTTAAAAATTGAGTGAATAGGAGATGGAGGCGGTTCCCTTTTATAAGAGAGGAGAGGGGCACTTTGGGATGGTTCCAATATATTCATTTATTATAAATTCAATTTCAATTTAAAATCATCCAAAACTTATTTAATTTGAATATAAGATGATTTTTGTTTGAATAACTCTCATCCAATAATTTTTTGACCTGTTTTGAATATTTTTTTATCCTTATCGTTTTTATTTTACCGTTATTTTTTCCTTTTTAATCTTATCGTGATATCAAGTTAATTACGCATTGTCGGTTAATTTAATTACCATATCATGTAAAAATACACAAAAAAGATATCTACGAAATATTTGGAATTATATTAACCATTTTTTCTAATCTGATATTTTTAGTTATTAAATATAATTTTAAAAACTTTTTTATGTTTTAATTTTTGAATTGTGTCAATTTTAGACACTATTCACACATGTCTTTTTTAGAAATTCATAAAAACCATATTATGTTGAAAAAAAGGAATTAAATAAAATATTATATATCAATATCATCCAAAATATTCTTGGATAACATCAAAATAACCAAATTACATTTGTTTTAATAATTATAAATTCATTTATTTAAATCTTTCATTAATGAGATAATCGCAACATCATAATTGTGTCAAAAATAAATAAATTTATCTAATTTATAAAAATTATAAATAAAATCCCATGATATAGAAAATATTTTTATCTTTCTAATGAATAATTTTAGACATAATGACTTGTTTTATAACCCCATATTAAAATCTATTTATTAAAAGATATATGATTAGATTATAATTATAGTTACATTAAATTAATACTTATAAAGTTCCATTTTCACATCCATGTAAATCCATGGGGTCCCAAAATCAACCCAAGAATGCCCATGGTCGAATATATCTCATTCAATAAGAATATGGCATGTGTTATGGTAGTTTAATATTGTTATAATATTATTTATATACCCTTATTTTCCATATTTACCCTTTAAAAATGGTAAATAAAATAATTACTACAATTACTATTCATAATGTCCTAAAAAATATTTAAACACTTTTAACCTTATGATTCCAAATAAGAAATCAATTTTTCCATATTCATAACATAGAAGTTTTAGTAATTTATTTAAAATTAATCTTGTTGTCAAAAAACAGGTTTTTTTTAAAACATTACAAAAGATTGAAAAGTTTTTTAATATGAATTCAATGTAAAATTAATGAAAATGACTTGAATTGTCTTAAAAAATAAAAATATAGTCTATTTATAATTTAGAACGATTCAATAATATACTCAAACCATATAAATTATTTAGATGAAAAAGTTTTTTTCAATTGAAACTTAGCTTATTTTCACTATTTATCAAAATATGCAAGTTATCAGAAAAATATAAAAACTTTATACAAAGTAAATAGTTATGTACAGCTTCCAAAAAAAAGAAGTTTATCTTGTAAAATAAAAGTTATAAAAGTGTCAAAAAAATATATTTAAAATGGGAGTGCAATTAAACGGTGGAAAAACTGCATATTTTTAAAAATATTAGTTTTAAAAAAAATGAACCTGTTCTTATATCATGTATAGAAAATACATAAAATGAATATTAATTTTATATAAAATTCAAGATGTGGTTAATAATATTCATAATGGATAGTTATATAATATTATAATAATATATCATTGTTTAGTGAAACTCGGTATTGTGTACAATGCAAGCTATCGTAGAAGGTCTCTCTTGCATGTAACACAAGACATGTTAGTGTTATGTGTAGTGAAGACTTCTTTTGGTGTTGCATATAACATAATTCAAACATAGTGTATTTCTAGTTTAAACAAAATCTATAATCAGCGTTGTGTGAAATGAATTCTATCAAAGGAACTAGAAATTGTTTTCAAGATAAACCAAGTATATTATTGCATATACTGAAAACTAATACATGATGTGTATAGTGCAAGCCAAACATTGTGTAGAATAAAACACAAGACATTAATGAAACAAAAAAGAATCTACCTCAAAAAATTTCAGGGTACTACACTGGAAGTGCATTGCGGAAATAGCAGGAGATGCCGACATGGAGGCAGGCGGCAGGCTAGACCTGTGTAAAATCCGCAAATCATGCCAGTTGACCAGTATACATGAGCGGAACGGGGCTGGAGAGTGGTGAAAAGTTAGTGAAGCGGCCTGTCCAATGGGATTTGGCGTGTGGAGGACACATCCACCACCAAGTAATCGATGTGCGGAGGAGACTGTGGCCCATTGTCGTCGCGGATGGGAAGGGACCTACGGCTTGTCACGGGTCATGAGAAAGACTGGTCCGCAAGAGTGGATCGACTGGCCGATGTGGCGGTGCAACCCTGGCGCCGAGTGATTTTTGATTCGGGCTGTCAAGCAACCCCGACTAGAAGTAAGCCACCCTGCTTCTGTGGTCCGGTTCGGCAGAATAAAACTTAATTTTTGGGTGGCCCAGGATAGGAAAAAACCGGCCTGCCTATTACAGGTTGAGCCTGATATAACTGGGTCACTGGGTGACCCGGCGGGCAGGACCCCTGGTCAAATCGGGCCGAATCCAGCAAGGTTGAATGGGCATGGCATAGTGGTCGGGCTGGACCAGGTCGGCCCAGACCCAAACTGGGTCGGGTTGGGTTAGGTCAAACTAGGACAATGTATACGGGGGCCCTAGGCCAGGTTGCTCTAGTCGGTCCGTCCATATCGGACCAGGCCCAGACACAACCGGCCCATGTTTTCCAGAACGACAATATCTTTTAAACTGGGAATCTGATTGACGATCTGTTTGTGGCTTTGGGACCCTTTCGATAAGGTAGTGATTTGGAAATACTATAATGAGGTTTTTATGCATGTTAAAATGCAATTAATGGATTGAGGAGCAGTTTCTCACAGAATCAAGTGCACTACATGCGGGAATCTTGCGGATGACTGGGACTTGAAGACTATTGATAGGCGACCCTATGTGGATTAGATACAATCAACCCTATGTAGATCAGCTATGGTGAATCAGTGGGAAGAGGGTCTATGTGACCTTGTCGGCCCACAATGTGGAGTGGCTCTGTGTGACCTAACAGACCCATAGTACTAATAAGTGATGAGTACCACAGTACGATGGCCGTGGTGGGAAGTGAATCTATATGATTTGTTAGGCCCACGGTGGAGAGAAGCTCTGTGTGACCCAGCATACCCATGGTACTCATTAGGGATGAGTACTCCCACAGTCCAAGGTGTTTAGGGTTGAGACTAATGGCCTTGCATTCTATACTCTAGATTATAGCTGAGTAAGATATCTTGCTTCATGATCATGTTTCATCGTTTTCATTGTGGATTGATTTTTGGTCTTACCTTTGGTGTTTGGGGTCCCTACTGAGTATTGTGTTACTCACCCCTTTATGGGCTTCACCGGTACATGTCGTGTCCTATTTTGGTGATTTAATTTTTCGACCGAGACCTTGGTGGTCCGGGACTAGGTGGTTCTTAATAAGATTGGATGAAAATACTTTTAGACGGATTCCTTGGTTGTCCAGGACCTGGTGGTTCTAAGTGGTATGGGAAGAATGGGCTTACTTATAAGGCTATAGGCACCTACGGTTCACTAACCCTTCAGGTGGGGTCTTCTGCGGACATCTTATAAAGATGTTTTTTACTTTCATGTTTTCAGTTTTTCTTTTGTTGGGTGTGTATTCTGGGCCATTTCAAATAAAGATTTTTCCATTACCCAGTGGTTGTTTAGTGGCATGCAAGTTTTCCTTTCCAGCTATTTGGGATGTGGTTGTGTGTGTGTGCTTGCATACCGATACTCAAGAAAATTCCTCCCACTCATCAGATAATGCCTTCGTTACTAGTCAACAGCCCCTGTCCTTTGAGAGGTGGGAATGGGGGGGGGGTAATAACATGGGCCATGGGGGATGGTTCATGGAATTTTATGTTTTCCTTTTTATTTTTGGTTTATTTTTAGGATTCTTTAACTAAATTGAAAATTATATAAAATTAAAACCACCTTAATGTTTTTGGATCATTTCTTGATTTGAATATTTGATGATTTAAATGATTTTTGAATTAATTTTTTTTATTCCCAATCATATCATTTAAAAAAAATTATTGATTTTGAAACTCATGTTCCCTAGTACTATTCAAATGAAAAATATTACCCAACCCAAGATCATTTTAAGGATTTCTGAAATATTATTTACATTTATGTTTTTTCATGAGAGTCTTTAGAAATGTTGTGTGATATATATATTCCATTTTTTTCTTTTTCAAATCTTTTAGAGTGCGTGAATTTTTTTTAGCATACATGAGGAACTACCTTGATAGTACATTTTCATTAAATTATAATTTTGGCATACCCTTTCATCAAACATTTATTAAGACCCTATTATCCATGAAATACCTTATTATAATGACACATTACAAGGAATTAATCACTTTAAAACCTTCTCTTGAAGTGAAATTCATGAATATTATTGAACTCAGTTGTGGGGAGAGATAGGATAAATTGTATTTCAGTTTCCAAAATATTTTTATTGGGTTGAAAGGAAAAAAAATCATTGAAATATTTATTGATTATTTAGTAGAAGAAATATTTATATATAAATATTTATGTTTGGATCAAATATTATTAATACTATGAGTTGGGTATTCACAAATATTTTAAGATGAAAATATACCTCTCTTTTCCTCAAAAATTTGATTTTAATGAGAAATATTGTTTGGAATTTAGGATGAAACAATGATACAAATTAAAGGAAATAGACAATAAATTTATCGTTGAAGCTGAAACTCTACATGAGAAATTACAAATAAAATAAATTGGTGTTTGTAGGTGAATCATTTTCATGCTAATTTACTAGTTCACCATTCTTGGGGAAAATCAGTTTTCTTACATATACATCACTTTAGAGCGTAAACCTCCTCATTTTACCTCACATTTTGTTACATTACAAACCTTGAAACCCTCAGTCTCAAAACAAATGCACAAATGAAATCACAATTGACAGATTTTTTACTCAATTAAGTTGAATATTACAATGATATAAAGCCTAATAAGATCAAACATGTTCTTGAGAATTAGAGAAACCCATAAAAATCCTTGAGTGAAGAGGGGAATATTTTTCCAATAAGGTAGGTAAAATCGGAACATGGGGATTAACATGACATTGAATATATTTTAATTATTTATGAGGAGTTATGGATTTTTTTCCATGTAGGAGGCATGATATTATCTTTGATATGATAATTGAGTTTTGTTTTCATGTATTCTTTAGGATGTTTTTTACATTAGTATTAGATGATTTCCCATGAGTGAAATATTTAAGTGTGCGGGTATTGAAAAAGAAAATATTTGAAACTATTTTACTTTTGATTTCAATATTTTTAACCATAAATTTTTTTTTCTAGAGAAATTTTCACATTTTATGGGTTGGGTTGAATTTTCAACATAATTTAAAAAATGGTCAATTTTGGATTTTAAATATTTTAATTTATTTTTTTTATTTCAGCCATAACATTTTCTACACTAATCCAAATTTTAAAATTATAATTTTTTATATTTCTATTTTTATCAGGATTCATTTTATTATTCTATACCATAATTTTAATCGATCATTTGAATGCCCAAAACCGTATCAAAATTTGGGCCATGAAATTTGTGCATAGATTTGGATACATTTCATGTTAGGAAAATATCTCACAAATGGATAACCTAATGGATATGAAATTAGGCATGAAGAAATAGGAAATCATGTTGGAAAAATTTAATAATAATTATCCCACTATATTCTTACTATATCATGTCCATAAATGCATTGGAAATCAGACATCAGAATATGATGATTCTACCTACATTGACAAAATTAACAAAGTACATTAGAAATAAATCTATTCAAATGTGTTTAATGAAGTAGAAATTTCTTGTGCTAACATATGAAACATAGGATCATAACTTTTAATAAGATCACATTTCCCAATTCCTTCATTAATTTGGTATAACACACACAAATTTCTAGTGGATAGAATTGGATCCCAATTGTTCACCCCCTATCCCTAAAAAATGTATCTCCCTTTATTTTCAATGGGTTGGAAACTATAGGTGGCCATTATTTTTAGTTTTATAGTTTCATTACTTTTATTGTATATTTTTATAATTTTAATATATATCAGTCTTATTATTTATTCCTTATTCGCTCATTTTTACTTTTATGTGTTCTCCCACCATGTTCTCTTATAACTCCATGAGAATGGAGAACTAACTACATTGTGTTTTTGAGGGAGAGAATGGTGGTTTAAGGATTTTCAATTCACTTAAATTTTAAACTATTTATTTAATTTTAATAAGTTTGGTTGTTGGAAAATTCATTATGGTGTGTGATTTCCATATTTTATCTATTATTGATTTATTCCCCTTGTTCATCATTCCCACATCCCTTCCATGTCTAATTCATGTATATAATCGATTATGGCTTGGGTATTGATGGATTGAAACGAGATATTCTATACAGAATTAGAAAGATTCTTTCCCTATATACATAGTTCTCAGAGTTAGGGTGACACTTTCTTGTCATGGGGTGTCAAAAAAATAATTTCTTTAGTTAAAATGACTTATATTAGTTAACCAAGGTTGTCTCCAAATATGAGTTCACAAAAATCATTTTTTCATTTTAAATTTATAATGAAGTGGGGTTGTTATTTAAATATAATGATTTTGAATACAAAGCCACAAAACAAAATAAAAAAACAAAGTAAAAGATTGAAAACAAATTGAAAATAATGTGATTAAGAATAGTGATAAGAAATGGGTGATCATGTTGGGTTTGTTTTTTCAATTACAATTTTAACATAGTTCCAATTAATCCAATCCTATTCTACTAATCCAGTTAACATGAGATTTCACAATTGATTCCTCTCACTCCCTTGGTAAATGGTGATTTTGAGAGTAAAAAACACCAAGATTTTAGTTTTTTTAGTATTCTTTATTTTGCGAAATATTTTTAGTGAACACCGTCAGTTGATTTAGGTAATCCCCAATCGGGTTTTTTAATCCCAAACAATCAAGAGTAAGCACTACACCTCCCACACGTACTGACGATAGATGAGTACTTCCCCACTAATCCTTAATATATTACAAAATATATAGACCAGAACCTTATGGATTGAGATAATTATCATTTATCAAACAAATAATAATAACAGAATCAAAAATCAAATACAATCGCACAAAATAATAAAAACTGTTTTTAGAATTTAAAACCAATATAGAAGAAGATACATATTTTTTATTCTATCCAATTAAAGAAATCAAACATTAAAAAATATAAAACATATCCTTCCCCCAATCACTCAAAACATTTACCCCACCATGGAAATCATAATTGATAATAATGGGGAAGAATAATACATTAAAAAACTAAAAAGAATGAAAATAGGGAAAAAGAAGAACTTGAAAATTTCTTCCAAAATATGTCCTCTAGAAGTTCGCATCTATTATATCTACAATATGGTTGAATTGTGCCATGTTCCCTGATTATAAGATGTCAGTAATGAATTTTTACATATACCCTTGAAATTTCAAAGCATTTAATTCCGCGTACAATAATTTATAGTCCCATTTCTTGACCTGACTTTTTCTAGACATCGATTATTATTCCACCTACCCCACATTGATAGGTTCAAGGGTGGTCCTAATGAAAGTCATTCCCCATGAAATATAATTTAATGCTTCACCTTGGATTATTATTTCTACCCCTTCTTTAATAATATCATTAAGTAGTTGATATCATGATATATGCCTCTTTGAATGAGGAAAGGTCCATTTTTCTTGACCAAAATAAGTATTCAAATGGTCAAATTATTTTGGCATGCGGAAGTTCGAATTGGATCTAGTTTCAGTAGAATAAGTTTTATCCCACTAACATAGGAATCCTAAAAAATGTAATCAATCTTATTGGAACCAAATAGAAAATGTTATTCCCAAAAAATAGAGGTGAATTGAAATTGTTAAATTTACAGAATTAACCAATTATCTCATTTTAGCTCAAAACTCACTAAAAACCATAAAATGATGAATATTATCTCCCAATGATTAATTAAAACGGTTGAAATCACTGAAAACATATGAATAATAATGAAAATTTTATCTCTATAAATTCCCCCACACTTAGAACCTAAACTCATAGACAAGTAAACATCAATATCTAGTCAAAGAAAATTTAAAACCCATGACCATGTGATCTAGTAATTTGAAAACAAGATACAAAAGATGTCATGAATCCTAAAAAACATTGTTTAAAGTTATTAATTCATATCATTTAATATATTTCCACTTTATTTATCCTACCATGCACATGAAACACTTACCTCACTTGAATTTTCTCTTATCACAAATATTCTAATTTTTTAGCAATGTATTTCTCATCCAAACAAATACAAGGGTCACCATAGGATTAATAAATTCCTAAATCACTTCCTGGTGTCATTTAAGTAAATAAATTTATCAATAGAACTTTTCTCGGTTATTCTATGAAATTTTTTTGTTGAATTTATATGTGAAATATTCTGAGGCTGGATGGGGAGTGTTTGGATCTTTTTTAATAAAACATTACAAGATTATTATTTTTACTCAAGTATAGTTTCTTCCTTAAAAATAAATTAAACTCCATAATCATCAAAAATCATGGAATTTTTAAACCATTCATCATTTCAACAGAAAAAATTTCAAATCTTCTCAAATGTTTTTCTTTCTCTTGAAAGATCCAGATAGGCACAACTTGTTTTCATTGGAATCTCTAGAAAGGCATAACTTCTCATACATGAATACTCCATAAAAGGCACAGTTTTCACCATAATTATTTTTAAAAATAAAACAAATCTCTTTAACATTTTATTTTCCATTGAATGTATAACCAAATAAGGTAGCACAATAAAAGATAGCTTTCCCCAAAAATAATTTCAAGTAGATTATGCAACTTCACTTCATGAGCTGGTTGGATAAGAAAAATTGGCTTGTAATGTGGATAACCTAATAGATTTTTTATGGATTCTAAGGTATATAATTATTAAATTTTAATTGTAGGCTATAATTAAAAGAATTATTAAGAAAGGGCCATTAAAACAAAATAAATTTCTTAATCATTTTAATCACAGGTACGTCAAACCCTCATGTTTGGATATAAATAAATAAAATTATAGTTAAATTAAGCATGATATGGTTTTTTCAAGAAGTTATCTGAATGAAAATAATATAAAAATTATGTTTATATGCCTCTTGGGAAATTGATTTCAAATATAAAGACAGTGTGATGTGGTATGGGATTCAAAAATCAGAGTACTTTTTATGAAATTTCTAAAGATTTAAACTTGAAAAAACGTAATTTTCAGCATTCATTTATGATCGATTTCATGGGGTAAATTTTTTTACTCTGAGACATGGGTTTAAAAAAATGATGATGAAAATAATTTAAGCTAAAAAATTTTAAAAACACAGAAAAATTAGAAAAAAATCCCAGATTGTTTTTTAAAAGTAAAAAAAATAGAAATTTAAAATCCCTAAACAACAAAGGTTTCATACCCCAAACCTAAATAATATTTTGTACTCAATTCATTCAAATGGATTTAACATATAAGTAATTTTTTATATGTAATCACAAAAAACAGGAAAGTTTAAATGAGAGGTAAGACCAGACTTATTGGTAGTGTAACATTGAGTTATACTTCTAATAATTACACACTAAAAACCTATAAAAAAGAATAATGCGAAACATAAGATACATCTTGAAATAGATAAAAATAAAAGTAAGATTATAAAATTAGGATAGATCTTGGTTTAATCCCAAAATTGGGCATTGGGTTTTGACTGCCTTCAGATGGGAAGTTTCAGTTGGTTATCCCTAATCTGATGGTTGGTGGATTTTTTTCTCATGAACCACCAACACTTCTTCTTTCCATCATAAAAATAATTCTTTTTCTTGAGGAATACATGGATATAGTATACCTAATAAACCCCCTAAAGTGATATGCATCTTGTACGGTGGGGTTAGGATAAATAATCAGTCATCCTATTTCTTTATGAACACTTTCACAACTTCTTCTTCATTCTACAACAATTGATCAGGGTATGCTGCATCAATGGAACAATCTGTGTAATGTTAGAGTGTAATTATATTTGAATAAAATTAAAACATTATGAATAAATATAAAATTCTTCCCTTTCAAAGTAATCATCTTATGACACTTTTTCATTGGGAAAATCTACTTTGGACTCCCCTTGAAACCCCTCCAACAAGTGTTCATCATGTTCAAGTGTCTGCATATGTTCTTTATTAGGTGTAGTTTGTTTTTCATCCTCGTCCACCAACCCAATAGATGTGTTGACCGAATATGAAATTTTCATGCAAGGGGAGGTGATACTAAATTGATATTAAATAAAATTATAATCTAACGAGTACATGAAATGATCATCTCCGTGAGTTTATTATGCTCAATTGATTCTTTAGTTGAAATAACCTCTTGGAGTGGATTAGCAGCAGATTGAGGCTTGTAGTCAAGATCCTCTAATTCTTCGATCTCCATAGAAAAATAATGGAAGGCTAAGGAAGAATATTTCAGGACCATGTCCAAATTATAAAATTCTAGAAGTTAATGGAAGAACATGGTCAGCTCCTACGCCATCACTTCAAAAAAAAATTGATTCAATTCCTCACTCCAGCCACCTATAAATTATTTGAATGCCTACTCCATATTATTTTATTTCTAAAATTACCTCACCTATCTAACGATAAAAAATAAAGAAATAAAGTAAAAGATTTAAAAAAAATTATAATCACGTGATTAAAAATAGTGATAATAATTGTATGATTAGGTTGGGGTTGGTTTTACAATTGCAATGTTATCATAGTTCCAATTAACACAATCCTCTTCTGCTGAGCTGATTAAAATAAGATTTCATGATTTCCTCCTCTCACTCCCTTTTTTAATGGTGATGATGAAAGAAACCCATGAAAAGATCTTAGGTTTGTCTGTTTTACTTGATTTTTTGAAAGAGTTTCAAAGAATACTCTAAATTTATTTATGCAATTTCTACTCGTATCTTGTAATATCCAAATAATCAATAATTAGAACTATGCCTTCCACAGGTAATGAAGATCATTGAGTACTTCACCACTAATCCCTGATATATTACATAATATATTGACCAGAACCTAGTGGATGGAGAAAATTATCATTTATCAAAGAAATAATAATACAATATAAAATCACATATAAAGTAAATGATGATAAAACCATTTCTAGAATTTAGAAATGACTTCGCAGATGATAGAGACTTTTTATTCAATCAATTGCAAGAACTAGAGCATTTTAAAAAATAGAAAACCTAATATTACCCAATAACTCATAAGATTTACCCTAAAATGGTTAGGGTAATTAAAAATAATGGAAAATAATAATACATTAAAAAACTAAAAAGAAATAAAATATGGGAAAAGAATAACTTGAAATTTTCCCCAAGAATTTTTCCTCCAGAAGTTTGCTTCTATTATGCCTACCAGAAGGTCAAATAATGCCATGGTCCCTTCATATAAGATGAGAGTAATGGATTTTTATATATACCCTACATCTTTTACATAATTTTAAGCTTTTTACAATATTTTGTGGCCACATTACTAAACATGACTTTTTTTGTCTTTGATTACTGTTTAACCTACCCAACTTTCACCAGTTCAAGGGAAGCCTTAATGAACAAGTTTCTTTATGCAATTTAATTTTAATCATCCTATTATTTTATTCTTTATAACTCTTTTTAAATATTCCCAATATGTGTTAATTATCCCAAATTACTCTTTTAATGAGGTATGGAAAATTCTGTGCCCAAAATAATTTTTAAATTTAGTCAAATTATTTGTGAATGTGGAAGTTCAAATTCGCTGCAGTTTTAGAAAACTAATTTGTACACCATGAAAATAGGAATCCTAGAAAAAAATCAATCAATCATATTGGAACCAAATAGTAATAGTTATTCTCAAAAAACATAGGTTAATTAAAACGATTAAATTTCCAGGATTAACCAATTTTCACATTTTAGCTCAAAACTCACCAAAAATCATAAAATGATAAAAATTACCTCACATTTATTAATTAGAAGGGATTAAATAATTTAAATATATGTGAATAATATTAAAAAAATTATCTATATCATGGGGTAGTAAAAAAATTTAATAAGAATGTGTGGTTTGAATGATCGTGGTCACTACATTAAATTGAGTGTGTAGAATATTTTAACGAACAATGATATCAATCATTATGATCTCCTAAGATAAAATGTATTTCATATTTCATTGTATTTAATTTTTTCACATTTAATTAATATATAAATATATATTAATATTTCAGGAATATTGAAATGACTTTTTCTTCATATTATTTATTTATTTCATTACTTATAATTCAAATAGTAATAATAGAAATTCGGGGTTGGGTGAGTTTCCTCCTTGAGATCAACCCGGGGTGTGTACTATATTCTATTCCCAAGTAAATAAAATATTTTTGGGAAATCATGATTAATACCTACACATCAAAATTTCACCACTTTTGAGGAGGAAAAATTTTTCTACACACCATTTCTTTTAAAAAACATAAATTTCATAAATTTCAAAAACAGAAAAAAAAATATTTATTCATGATGTATATCAATTAAAATTATTAATAATTGAATAGAAAATATAAATTTCAAGAACGAAATATTAGTGACATTGAATATTGGTTGAAATTTATTGTTAATTAAATACAAAATATAGAGACATAAATAGACTAGATGGATGAATATGTACATGAATGTTAAAAGAAACCAGAATCTGATCCGAAACAAGAACCAAAATGAGTAGTGAGAGTTATTTCACCAATAAGTTTTAATGTAAACGTACCTAATACATATGATAAATATCTACCAAATGAATTAATAACATTATCACATGATCAACCAATACATGAGATGGTCTTTGAAGAAAATATATTAGCTGATATATGAATGAGAGATCAAATTTTTTTGGAAGAATCCGAGAATCACTTTATTAAAGAAATACTAAAGCTTGATCTTATAATAATTGAAAAAAATATTATCCTATCTACATATTTATTACTTTGTATGATGATAATAAATATACATCAATTGAGATTTATTTTCCAATGGTCCTTCCATAATAGATTGCTTTCCTTGCACAATTACATGAAAAGTAATATTTCATTATTGATTCATCATGTTTTAATCTTATTTGTGCTGAATTATCTTCTCACTTATCATTTTCCAAAATTCATAACATACTATAAATGGTGCAGGACTTGTATTCTAAGGAGGATACCAACCAAGTGTTGTATATTGAAGAGTAAGTTCTAGAAAATAATGTGGTGATGAAACTGTCACCTATACAACAACTGATATACCTTATGGAGGAGGACACCACGAACACTAATAGCCAGCACCCCATTATTCTTTTCCATACCACTACAGACTACAAATTATCTATTTATTCATTATTGGGGGTTTATACTTTTCATATCATTTTTTGGGTTCTCTATTATTTTTTTCTACTCATAGACACTAGGCTAAATCACATGTGGTAGTTTATCTCACAGAAACTACATAAACCTTATGATTGAGGAAAATCCACTACAACTGACTGAGTAAGGGAAGATAAAAATATAATACCTGAATGGGGGGTCTAAACCAAAAATCATCTCTTATATTTACCATTTATCTTTCCCTTTATTTGTTTTTATTTTTTTCCCTTTCTCTCATCTAATTTTAAAGTGGTAACAGCTAGGACCTTAACTCAAGGTTTTCATTACAAAATAAATCATATTGTGTCCTTTTTTCCATTATTTTATTTTCTTCCCAATTCAAATTATGTTATAAAATAATTCTAGAAGTAATTTTAAATAAAAATATGGTGTTAAATGAAATAAGTGTGGAGGAAAGTCAAATTATTCCTAGGAATTTGTTTTGCTTCCACTATTTTTCATGTCTTTTTCTAACATCTCCATATTTTACTTCATTATTTTTATGTGTTTTTAGTATTCTTTTGTAAAATAAAATAATTTGAAAATTTCAAATCATCTTAATGTTTTATAAAAAAACTATTTTATTTGATTTATTTTTATAAATTAATGATTAATGGATTTTTTCTTGATTTAAAATCTTTTCATTTGATAAATTTTTATTGATTCTAAAACTCATGTGCACAGGTATGATCTAAATTAAAAATATTACCCAACAGAGGAGTTCTCTAATATTTTTTGAAATCTTCTTTACATTTACATACTTTCATGATATTTTTAAGAAAAAAAAATTGTTTTTAATTTTTTTCTCTTTTTCAATGATGTTAGAGTTCATGAAATGAGCCATGTATTATTGAGGCACTACACTATAATACCTTTTAATAGTGAAATCTAATTTTGTCATACCCTTTCAAATGGCCATTATTAAGACCATAGTATCTTTAAAATTCCTTTTTATGTATCTAAATTACATTCTATTTATCTATTTTCAAACATCTTTAGTAGTTAAATGCATGAAAATTGTTGGACTCAAGTGTGGGGGAGGGGAATATGATATGCATTTCCCTATTTTTAGAATCTGTATGAGTTGAAATAAAACAAATCCATATTTAATGCTTTCTTAGAGGTAGAAATTTTCTGATTTTATGAATTTTTGGTGGCTCAAATTTAATTACATATATGGTTTAGTAATTCATTAATATTTAAATTTAAAAGGATGCCTATCTCTTCAAGGAAATCATTTAATACCAAGTAAAAACAAACTTCGTAAAGCATAAGTCACTATATAACTCAATTATCATATCAAAAAAAATATCATGCATATTAATGGAAAAAAATTACCTAACTCATCAAAGATCATAAAAATACATTGAATTTCATGTTAATCCTCAAGTGAATGTTTGACCAACCTCCATAGAGAAATATTTATGCACAACTCATGAAATATTCTTGTGGATATAATTAGATCTGAATTCTTCACCCCCTCTCCCTATAAAAATATATCTCACTTTCATTTCAAAGGGTTGGAAACTCTAGGTCACCAATTTTTTTAGTTTTTCAGTTTTTTATGATATAGTGTATTTTTATACTTTTAATATATAATAGTCTTCATTATCACACCTAATTCACTACTTTTTACATTATGTGTTACTCCCACCATGTTCTCTTCTAACTCCATACTAATGGGGAACTAACCTAAGTGTTTATTTGATAGAGAAACTGGTGGTTGATCAAGTTTCAATTCACTTTTATTTCAAACTATTTATTTAATAATGAGAATTTTGGTTGTGGTTAAATTTATTACAGTGTTGGATTGCCCCGTTTTATATATTTTTGAGTTCTTATTCTTGTTCATCATCCATCCTTACCATCATTATCTAATCCATGCAAATAATTGAATATGGAATAGGTAGTGATGGCTCAAAAAGTGATCTCCTATCTGGATTTAGGAATAATATTTCACCATATGAATAGATATCAATGTTTTGGTAATTACAATTCCAATGATAGGTTTTTGTGTAGAAATCTTGATCACAACATTGAATTGGGAATCAAGTATATTTTAATTAATAATGATATCAATCACTATGATATCTTAATAATGAATGTGTTCCTTAATTAATTATTACTTCATTTTTATCACATTTAATTTATATATACATTTGTACTAATATTTAAGTAATATTTTAAAATTTTCATCATTATTTTATTTAATTTGTGATTTCAATATTAAAAATACAAATTTTGTGTTGTGTGAGTTTTATCCTCGATACCGACCCTGGGTGTGCACCATATTTCATGATTATGTATATAATATAATGATCTAGGGACTGTTAAAAACACCCATGCATCAATTTGGAACTATTTATGAGGATGCAGAACACATGTACACACCTTTTTTCATAAAACCATAAAAAAATCATACTTATGAAAAACTAAAATATATTATTATTCATGATTTATTTCAATTACAATTAATATCTATGTACTTCCCAATATTATATACAATAAGATGTCCATTTAAATCTAGAAAATTGGATAGTAAAGGATTTGTAGTGCAATGAAAAACCAAGATAGCATAGAGTAGATAACTGAATATTTACATGCATGTCAAGAGAAACCAAAACTTGAGCCCAAACCAGATCCAAAATGATTAGTGGAAGAGATTTGACCTATAATATTTTATGTTAAAGAACCTGAGGAACATTATAAAAATATATTGAAGTAATTAATAACATCATCCTATACTCAACTATTACTCAAAGAGGTCTTTAAAAAAATATGTAATCTGATATACTTATGGGAGATCAATATTTTTTCAAAGCATCCTAGAATCAATTTTTATAAGATAACTTAAAACTTGATCTTCCTATCCTTAAAAATGAAAAATAAGAACCTATCTATATCTCTCTTGATTTGGAAGACAATAATGAAGATTCAAATCATGATATTCAGATTCCAATGGCCCTTCCATAAGAGATCGATTTCCAATCCCAATTAACTAAAAAAGAATATCTCATTATTGATTCATCATGTTTTAATATTATCCAAGCTAAATTATTTTTTTACATCTATTTTTCTGTGATTTTTTACATAGTTCAAATGGATAAGGCCTTATATTTTTAGGAAGAGACCAAACAAGTGGTGTTGATCTATGAAGTGATGAAAAATCATATATTGATGTGACTACCTCCTCTACAATAACTTGTATACCATATGGATGAATAAACCATAGAAGTTAATAGGGATCACCTCTATCTTGTTTTCCATCCCACTCTATACCTTAAATTCTGTATTTTCTTTTTTTTGGTATTTTAGATTTTATGATATTTTTTAGCTTCTCCGTTATTTGATTCTACTCTTGGACACTGGGAAAAGTCACATGATTGGATCATTTCAAATAAAACACATTATCATTTTTATTTAGGATAATCTACTTCAACTATATGATTAGGGGAAAGAAAAACCTATCACCCTATTTGAGGTATAAACCAATAATTATCTTTTTTCTTTCATATTTTTATTTATATATTTTTTATTATATTTTTCCATTATTTCTTGTATTTTTAATGTTTTAGTAGTTATAATATTATAAAAATATTTTCACTAAGAAAATCAGGTTGTGTCCTCCCTTTTTTATTTTCTTCCTAATTAAAATTTTGTATAAAAATAATTCCAATTTAATTTGTACAAAAAATAGGGTAAAAATGATATATGTGTGGAGGGATGTCCACCTACTAGTAGGATTTTTTTGTGTACATAAAATTTTTTTCCATGTATTTTACATATTTTTCATGTTTTAATTCTTTATTTTTTGTGTGTTTTTAGGAATCTTGAGATGAATCGAATACATTTGAAAATTTAAAACATCTCAATGTTTTCTGAATATTTATTTATTTTAATTATTAATTATTTAAATTTATTCTTATATGATTTTTTTCTTGATTTCTGGTCTTTTCATTTGATGAAGTTTGATTTATTATGAAACTCATTTTCACTAATACTTTTCTAATTAAACATTTTACCCAACATAAGAGGTTTATAAACATTTTTGAAATCAAATTTACATTAATCCTTTTTATTTAGAGTATTTATATGTTTTTTATCCTTAAATTTTCTCTTATTATTTTTTTCAATGATTCTAGAGTTCATGAAATGTGTTAATTATGATTGAGGTGCTACTTTGAAATCCCTTTCTTTAGTAACCTCTAATTTTGGCATACTATTTCATCAAAACTTTATTTATCCCCTAATATCCCTGAGATACTTTATTATTCATCCAAATTAAAATTAATTTACCCCATACAAAACTGTTATATAATTTAAATTCATGATTATTGATAAACTCTGGTGTGGGGGAGGGAGACGATGAGCTATATTTTTATTTCTTGAAGAATCTATTTGAACTAAAATGAAATAAAATATGTATTTATATATTTATTATTCCTTTAGTGAAATAATCTTCTAGATAGAAATATGGATTGGAGTATAAATATTCATAACAAATAGTTATCCAGTGTTTACCAATTTTTGGCGATCAAATGTTTCCTCTATTTTCCTCAAAAATATGATTACGAAGAGAAATTCATAATTGAATTAATACTAAAACAATGCAAAATTTTTTGTAAAATAGGGAATAAATTTATCATTTATGGTCACATTAGAAAAACATAACTTTCTAATAAATTAATGTTCTGTTTGTGGGAGAATTGTTTTTTGAGCTGATTGAGGATCACATCATTATTGAGAAAAACTGTTTTCATGCATTTACATCACTTTTGATCTTAACTATACTCATTCTATTTCAGATGTTTATACATTTTAAACCTATTAACCCACAACCCAAAAACTACCCATGAAAAATAACTCATGATTGAAACATTTTTTACTCTATAAAGTTATTATTGAACTATAACAAAAAGCATAAAGATGTTACATATGTTCTTGAGATTGAAAAAAAAATCTATAAAAAAATACTTGAGTGAAGTGATATATATTTGTTCTGGAAGGTATGTACAACATTTACATAATGATTAAAATGAAATTGAAATTTTTTTAAGAGTTAGAGGTTTTTTATCCATGTAGGAAGAATTTTATTTTATTTGATATTATAATTGAGTTTTATTGCCATTTATGATTATTGATTTTTTTACCATTGTATTAGATTATTAGTCATGAGTGAATGATTTAATTGTTGGTTAATTGATAGAGAAAATATTTTCAACTTCTTTACATTGAATTTGAATGTTTTAAATCGCACTAAAATGTTATTTTTAGGGAAATTGTCACATTCTATGGTTTTAATAGCATTTTTAGCTTAATATAAAAATGATCTACTTTTGAATTTTAACTATTTTTATTTATTTTTTTATTTTGAAAATAATATTTATTAAAATTTTCTAAAATGAAATTTTTTTTTATTTCAATTTCGTTGGTTTTTAATTCATTCTACTATACCAAATGCTCAATCCATCATTTGAAGTCTCAAAAACTAGCTAACAAATCATGCCTCAAGATCTATACATAGATATTAATACTTTGGATGATGATAAAATGTATCACAAATGGCAGGCCCAAGAGAGTTGAAATTCAAAATGGAGAAATAAGAAATATGGAGGAACAACTTTATTAACTATATGAAATATTTGTACGCAGTTATCTAGTCCATTAATTCATGGTAAATTGGATTTGGAATTACAAGGATTATCCCTTTATGGAATAAAATTTTAAAGTAAATTGGCTATAAATCCCTCCACATTTGGACAATTAAGATTAAATTTCACGTATATACATAACATATATTGGGGGAAAATTAAATAACATTAAATTACCTAATTTAGTCAATTATTAGGGATAAAATGTGAAAAATTAGGGTCTATAGAATTATATCTGAATTTTCCATGCCCTCTCTATATAAAAACATTTCTCTCTTTCTTTTAAAAAGGTGAGAAACTCTAGGTGGAAATCTTCTATAGTTTTACTATTTCTTTTTTGATTTATTATATTTTAATAATTTTAATATATATTGTCCTTCTTCTTTATTCCTCATTCAATCATTTTTCCTTTTATATATTTCTCTCACTATGCTCTCTTCTAACTCGATGATAATGTGGAACTAACCTCGGTGTCTGTTCAATGGAGATAATGGTGGTTGATTGAGTTTCATTTCACTTCAATTTGAAACTAATTATCGAATTCTAATAATTTTAGTTGTGGTCAAATTTATTTTTATTTGTGATTTACCAATTTCTCTTCTATAGAGTTCTTCTTCTTATTCATCATTCACCCCTCCCATCACTATCTAAGTCATGCATACAAAGGAGTATGGCTTGGGTAGTGATGGTTGAAAAATATATCTTTTATCCAAACTTAAGAAAAGTATTTCTACACTTGTTAAGATCCCAATATTGGGGTAATATCAATTCAAATTATAGAGTATAATGTCACAAATATAGATCACTATATGGAATAGTGTGTCAAGAATATTTTAACGAACAATTATGTTTATCATTATGATCTCCTAAAAATGATTATCTTCCTTCCTTTGATCTAACTTCATTTTTTTCTCATTGAATTTATTTATAGATATATACATAAATACTTTATTCATCATTTTAAATCTATATATTTTTAATATTTATTTTTATATTAGTTATAATATAAATAGAGATAATATAAACTTAGTGTTGTGTGATATTCCACCTCAATACCGACCTTGGGTGTCCACCCCCAATTTTCAATTAATACAAGGAACCATTAATTTATATTTTTTTTCTTTTCAAAATGATGCATAGTTATATATTTTTATGATTTGGTTTTCTAAGAAAGTTATTATTTTTAATACTATAATGGTTATTCCTTTCATCTTCATATGTTTTATCATTTTCACCATGTAATTTGTTGTAAAAAAATTTTAAACCCTATTATCAACCTTAATAAAAAATATATATGACCTAATATCTTTAAGGGGTAAAAATTATCAACTTGATATTTTAGATTTTATTCCTCTAAATGAATACTATTTTCTACAGAATGTACTGCATGCATCACTGGTCTTAAAAAACCATGTTTTAATTCTATTTTTTTGTTTTAATTAAAATATAAATTTATTAATTTTGAAAATTGAAATTGAAAAAATAGAATTCATTATGATATAATAATATATAAATAATACATAGGTAATTTTTTCAGGATTATTATAAATATATTAATGTTTGGGTGAATTATGAAATATCGATTTTAAAAATACTCTCTATTTTATGATATCATGATGATATAATCATGATATAATAATTACAATGTAATTTATGATACCTTTTTTCTGGAAAAAATATATTTTTAATAACCAAATTTATTCTCCCAAAATTATAAATTTGAACTTAGAAATCGATGTTTGACATTTTAAAAATCTATGTAATGTTTTTATTCGAATAAAAAATATTCTAGTCATTTGATTGTGATATATAGTTCACAAGGCTATATTAAAATATTAATTTTTTTAATGTCATATAATCCTCCATTTATAATCCTTAATTTAATTAATTCCATGGGACTCAATATTGATCATGATATTTCTATAAAATCATTTTATGATTAAAAAGTAATTCTTCAAAAAATGGGTTTCATTGTGTTTTGTGTACACATATTAAAAAATATTTTTAAAACTAAAAAATTTGAATCCTAAAAAATGGATACCATATTTTTCTTTATATTATTTGGATTATTTAATATGGTTCATTTATTTTTTAAATCACAATTACAAGTAACCATTGTAAAAGTTTATCACCAAGATAAAGGATAAAATTGATTAAACATATTATAAACCTTGAGATAAGATCTAAAAATTATTAAAACACTTATCTTCATTACATTTTATGATTTTATATATATCATAATCATAATTAATTTTATATTATGTAAATTTTGTATCATTTTTATTTGATAATAACCTTTAAAATATTTTGAGTAAAAAATAATTACAAAATGTCACTCTCTTTCTTTTAATTTCTCTAATATGTTGTCATTGGGATAAAATAAAGTATTGGATAGTTATAAATAGTTGTTAAGAATATGAATAAATTAATTTTATTCTATCATATTGTTTTTAATTTTCATTGATTCTATAATTACCTTGAACGATTAGGCAATGATGTAGCATCCCTTGAGCAAGCAGTAATAAAATCATGTAAATTATTTTTAAAAAAAAGTGATATATTTTTTATTAATTCTCGTTTTACCAGAATTTTTTGTATAGTTATAAAGTATTAGTGATAATGAATATTTTTATAATATAATTAAATTTTTTCGTTGATTCTTTTAAAGTCAAAATGTGTCAATTGCCCTCAAAAATGACTTAAAATGATATTTAATGTTTAAATTCTTTTCTAAATCATTATAAAATGATCAAAAAAACCTATATTTACACAATTAAATAGAAATTTTTTGCTCCTATCATGACTGGTTCTTGTTTTCAATTTTTAATTTTAAAACTAAACTTTTTTACCCTTAAAAACTAAATATTTATGAAATGAAATTTATTTTTTCTATAAAATGGGGTATTTGTTACCGTTCACCATTATGAATATATTGATCAATTAAGGAAGGTTTTCTGATGATAAAAAAATCAATGAACAAATAAAATTACATACTTATGTAATTATATTTAACCTATCCCATGACCCTTATAGATTTTATGAAACCATTAACTAACACCTTTCACTATTATGAATATAATGAGCTAGTTTAGAGATTATGATCTGAATAACCCCAAAACAATTGATATGAACTATACCAATTTAGTAAATGAATAAAATATAACAATAAGGGATTCTAATAAATTAATAAAATGGAATATTTTCTTAATAAATTATATAACAAATATATTTTAATTATTCAGGAATATATTTATTGTACAACACGATTTAGGACTCTAGGTAATGGTATTGTTAACTCAATTTATTTCCATTAGCTTGTATCACTTATTTATGGACTTTGTTAAGAAGATATTATTTTTTGTGACATCTGGTTGTTTTAGTTTTATATAAATTTATTATATGTGAATTTAAATTTATTCCACATAATAATTTTATTTTAATATTATTATTTAAAATTCTATAATCTTTGCAAGGGTTCTTGGTCTTAATATTTAATTCCTTGAGAAACTTTACAATCCATACCCCATGATTTTTTTTATGCTGAAACTCCTGGTAAATGAATTCATTTTAACATATTATTTCATTTAGATTATGGTTTTTGTATAATCAAACTAATTATCATAATTCGATGTATTTTTAGTTCAATCATTATCAAAGTTGTAAGGGTTTATCATCTCAATCATCCTTTTTTGAGTCATTCTTTATTGATGCACTTATATTAATTTACATGGTTTATATATAAACTATTGACATATGATATCATGAAACTATTTATATTAATCATATTTTATGTTTCTTATGAACTAATTTCTTAAGAATTCTCCTGGTTTTAAAATGTTATTAGGGGTTTTCTTTAAAAATGTTTCTTTAATGGTTTTGAAGTATTTTTCCAAACTCTTTTGTCACCATATTTATATTCTTGAAAATATTCCAAGTATTTTTTTATTTATATTTAAATTAGTGATTGATCATATTTTCAACTATTTTTGACATTACTTTAAAATGTTTTAAAAGGATGATTTTTAACATTTTTCAAATGGGTCATTTTCACTCTATTTATAAATGTTTTAAGATTATTTTTTAAAACATTTATGGAATGAACATATTTTCCTATTACTATGAATATTATTTAATATAAAAAATAATTTAAAATTTTACATGATTTTTTAAATGTAATCATTTCATCATTATTTTTTTAATTTTATTTTATAATGGGTGAAAAAAAGAAGGAGATATTTTTTGTTTTTTTTTCAAAATTAAATTTCAAAATATTTTATAAAATTATATTTTATCTATTTCAATATATTTAATTAATTTTTTATTCAATGGGGAAACTTTCAAAAAATAATATACACCTTCTTTATTGGAAAGTCTTATAATGATTATTTTAATGAGATTGTAATGATATCCAATTTGATTTTTTGGGTTAATTAAGTTAAGAAGTGAATGATGGTTGTTTCTATGATTTTTATGATAAAATGAAAGCTCTATACACATTATTCATGTTAGGGTTCTTGTAAGTTATTGATGTTGATAGGTTATCTTGATATAGATCAAGATAATAGGTGATCAAGAAATATTTATCTAATGAATTGGGTTATGTGTTTGATTTAATGGGAAATAACTTTCTCTTTAGAGATTGGAGATAACTTGATTGGTTACTCATATAGGGTATAAATATTTCAATTTATTCCAATATAAGAAGAACAATATTTAACATCAGTTATGAAGATAATTTCCCAATATACCAAAATGGTTGTTCTATTCTTGTTATGATTTTTATTAGTTCCTTTAAACAAGATTGATTGTGCATGGCTCATGAGTGTTGAATCAAATGTAGTTTATCTTATGCTAGTGATTTATTCCATGACAAATGTTTTGTGATCTAGGTTTTAATGGCTTGGAATTCTCTTATCATATTCCCATTAACTTTTATTATTTTCTCATACCATTATATCATCAAATTATTATTAATTATATTTAATTGTTAATTATTATGTTTACCTTTACCTAGATTTTGATCTCACCCTTCTTATTGTAAAGATCTGGAAGTTTCAAGGAATTTTTTTTCATAAATACCTTGGAATTTTACGAGTCTGTAGCTTCGAACGACACTTGATTCTGAGCCCCGGTGTGCCTGGAATCAATTTCTGAAATTTAGATCAGGTATGCTCAGTGAATGAATGAGCGGGTTTTTCAATCTTATTGAACCGGTGCTCGGATTTGAAATCTAATTGCACCGATGAACTCGTAGTGCTGGTAATTGCTTAAGGGGACCTTTACCATAATTGCGTTTTAAGCGGGCTGAGAATTATAATTTGGGGAATTATTTTTAAATAAATAAAATTGTTGAAAAATTTTATTTTATATCTATGGTTGTTATATCCAACATTGGGGAGTTAGGGGTGGGACCCACAACCACCTAAATACCCATGTGTGGTTATTTGTGAGTTGGGGCCCACATGAGCCCCAACCATTCACCTCCCTTAACCCTCTTTAAACACCCTTCATTAAATTGTAAACTCCCTTGTTTAATTCTTCAACCCCCCCCCCCCCTTTTTTGAAATCTCTTCACCTTCACCACTCCATTAATTTTAGCCACCATACACTTTAATTAATGAATTTAATCTCTTCAATTAATTAATTATATTTTTTCGATTTTGAATGGCTTGTGTGAATAAAATAATACATTAGCTATTATTTTATTTTGTCTTTTGTTGTAATGGAACATTGGGGGAGCTCTTGAGAATTAGAGAAGGGTGTTCTTCTCTCAAAGAAAGAAAACCATTCTTCCAATGAAGAACCACCGAAGAACGTCATGTTCACCTTCGATCTTTGGCCTTGGAAAAGGAGAAGAAGCCACCAGCAAGGAATGCCAAGGACGATGTGTCTTCCTTCTCTTCTCCGCGACATTTGAGGAGATGTTGCTTCCTCCTTGGATGTGCTCCGACGTCGCCTATGAATCCTTTCTTCACGGCGTCATCTTCTCTGATGCCCGATGTGCAATATCAATTATCGAGGTAGGGGTTCTTATGTTCAAGATTTAATATTTCTCATCATCGTCATTCAATTCTTGAGTTTTGTTTGGCCGCATGATACCATCTTGACGAGGAAGGGCTCAGACAGCATGAACACGGTTCAACCCTTCCCCTCTCGTTTGTTGTTGTGGATGATGGAGGCGGACCATGAAGAACTAGCCGGTGTCGGGCCAACCATGAGCGGATCATCAACGCATGATTGTCGGGTCACCGCAAAGACGCGGCACCGTCGTGCCGCACGGAGTAGAGCCGGACCGTAGCCTAGCTGGGCCACGGTGTAGGGGCATGGCACTGTCATGCCACGCCTGAGCAACAGGGGCCGCGGCCTGTGCGGGTCATGGAGGTGGGGCGAGGCGCTGTCGCACCTCCCTGGTTGAACAGAGATGCGACCTAAGGCCACGACGGACATGGAAGGGCGGCAGGCTGTGCCGGCCGCCGGTGCCACCAAGAGGCGGGACCCGAGGGGTTCCCATGGTTACCCTAGTGTTGCCCTTCATGGCCGGCAGTTTCAAAGAACCGGGGGGGTGAAACACCCCCCCCCCCCTTAGATTAGCGGCTAGGGCAGGCCCCACGGGGTGTCTCCACCCCCTGGTCGGCCAGCCGCGTGGGCCACGTGGGCCTGGCCGCATTGACCATGCCATTCGGGCTGCACCCAGCCGGGCTGGACCCAGACCTGGGTTGGGTCGCCCGATTCGGGTCGACCCAGGGGGTGTTGGGCCGGGTCGGACTGGGCCCAGACCCCCTATTTTCGGGCCGTTTTTGGTTAAACGGACATATCGTGAGCTACGGACCTCCGATCGACGCACCGTCAGTTTCATAGGATTACTTGGATCGATACGGTCGTTTAATTTTATTACACTCAAGGTTTAGGAAAAGTTTTTGTATGATCGTGTTGGTTCGAACTCGAAACCAATCGGGCTCTCGAAGTAGTAACACTTATAACTTGAGGACCGGACGTCCGATTGACGTGTCGTCGACTACGTTGGATTCATCTTGATGAGACGGTTCTTTTGGAATAATTCACCTGAGGTTTGGATGCTGTTGGAGTATGGATTGGTTGGATTGTACCCGAAATCCAACTGAGCCCCTGGAACGGAAATGTTAATAACTCACAGACTTGGCGTCTGATTGACGCGTTGTCTGTTGTGTTGAGACCCCTGTGAAGAGGCGGTCCTTTGAGAGACATCTTCATGGGACTTAGAGACACTTGGAGTGTCGACCAGTAGCTCGTGAAGCAGATCCTCCCATAGATGAGCATACAGAGTACGGTGACCTTGTAGCTGGCTGAGACCTGATGACTTCTTGTCCGATTCAATTCGGAACGACTTGACTAGCCCAGTGGGGTGTGATACTGTGAAGGGGCGGCATACCCATGGTGGGGATTGCTACTGTGTTGGGGAGACATACCTGTGGTACTCAACATAGGAAGAGTACTGCAACAGTCTAAGGTTAGTGATTAGAACCTCGGAGTCATAACAGGACTAATGAACTCAACAGAGAAGGAGTTCTCCAGCAACTGTGTTTTCGTCATCGTGAATAAAAATCTTGGTTTGAGATTATTCAATGACCTTTATGTTTTCCTCATGATTGAGATGGGTTACTTGATAACTTAGGTATATTTATGGTTATATACCTAAGTAAAGGTTATCTTTTGAGATCTTTCTTTGTGGTCTATCCTTGTTGGATTTAGTGAGACCTTGAGTGTCTCAGGTCCCTACTCAGTATCGTTATACTCACCCATGCACGGGCTATGCCCGCACCTCGTTGTGTTGGATGCAGATGAAGAACAATGCTGAATGAGGAAGTGTGTATGAGGACAGGATGGTACCCGGAGGTGGACACTCGGCGTGATGGCACATGGAGCGGACCGATAGACGCGGAGTGCTGAGGTGTACATTTGTACCTACCCTTCAGGTAAGAACCCAGAGGATGATCCAGGAGCAGCTTCACCATCTAGTTGTTTTGTCTTTTACCTTGTACATTACAGTTGGGATTTTATTTCCGGCCCCTTTACGTAAAACACTACTCTTTTTTTACTGCTTTACTTAGTGTTTGCATCAGCTTGTACTCTGGTTATGTGTGCTTACGTTTCATAAAGGCAATACCTTCCCTTATTATTCAGATTTGCGCCTTTGGTGCAAGTCGCCAGCCCCTGGCCTATAGAAGGCAGGCATGGGGTAGTCACGGCACGGGCCCTGAGGATGGGTCGTGACACTTATGTTCAAATTTATAAGGTTATAAAGAATGATTTTAAGTTATGTCTAAGTGATTTTTATGTGAAAAACAATTTTAGAAGATATTAAATAATTATATATGAATAAAAAAGTTATGTAATAGTGTAAAAAATATAGATTTTAGCATAAAGTATATTTTTTGTTATGTATAGATTATTCCTAATTATATAAATCACTAAACATAAAAGGTCAAAGGTATTTAACTGTCTCAATATTTTAAAATTATTTTGAAATAATATATGGTTTAAATTGAGTTAAAACTATAAGTATCAAATCCATAATTGGAAAGAGTATATTTTTTTCACCAAATCTGGTGTATGGATTAGGGTATTTGTACCTCCCCTACTATGGATTCAAGAAATGGAAATACAAGGATGAAATAAAATAAAGTGGGAGAAAATATAGATAAAGGGTGAAAGAATTCAACATGGATTAAAATGGAACAATCATGTAAATAAAGATCCTTATATCCATAAGGAAATGACCAAGGAGAACAAAAGGTGCACTATAGTTCGAGGCTGAATATAAATATAAATAAAAAGGGAGATAAGGTTCACATTTATGACAACAATTCATGAAACCTAACTATGGTGTTGTGAGAGATTCACCACAACATATTGATCTCAGTTAAAGGGATATTCAATAATATCATACATTAAACTAAAATATCTTCCTGCTTTTTCATATCCATTTCACTCTTTTATAAATGTGATTGACAACCACTATTTCACAGTGGGTTTATACATATATATTTCAACATCAACTCTAACTCATTGTCTACAAATATCAATGTACAGAGCTAATAAAACTCTCCATTTTCACTCTACCTCTGTTTCTACCAAAATAGCTTACTCCATGTCAAAAATAAATGACATGGGAAGAACCACCACAAAAAAATAACCATTTAAAACCATAACTATACAAACCAAGGTAAAAAATTCCAACCTTCATTCCTAAGACCCAACCTCGAGAACCAGCAAAACATAATCTATCTCAAAATAGTCTTGTTAAAAATTATGAGGAAAAACTCGTACTTCCACTTCTAAACCACCTCTGAGCCACACTATAAAATATCTTAAAACTCAAAACTATAAAATAGGGTATAAAATAAGTTCTATGCCACTAGACATGGAATAATTATAATATAATATAAATCCATATTATATCACAAAAAGAATGATATCTAAATGGTGGTATTTTTTAAAATATATTACTCAACAATGTTTTGAATACTATAGTGGTATTAGTTGATCAAAATATCATTTCTATAAATTTATAATTCTTACAAAATCATTAAAATTATATTTTAAATGACAACATACTTCACCGTATGTTAGTAATATCCCTGTCCTCAATCAATTTTAGAAAATCACTTTCCTTTTTTAATGATTCAAATAGATCATTAATGTGTGTATGTGTAATTATTATATAACATTACTTAATTTAACTATTGATAATTGGTATATGGTTGTTAACTACTATAAAATTTCTTATCAAACACAATAGTTGTTAATAATGGGTTGATTATTAGTCAAATTAATCCCTTCCCCTCATGGTAATCCTATTACACCATCAATTATCAAAACTCCATAGGTTTTATGCAATAAAAATGAATTGATATCAGTCTTTTTATAAGAAACAAGATAATAAATAATTAAACAACTATTTTTATTGGAAGCCTCAAAATTGATTTAATAAGTACATCAAAATATTCTCCTACTACTATAAAATATATATATATATTTAGAATTATTATTATATAAAAAATAGAGTCATATAACCTGATATTTTTTTATGGGTTTGAACTTTAAGTCATTCTAAATTAGTATAAATGTCTCACTAACCTAAAAAGGTGTGGAAACACCCATTATAGTTAATTAAATGAAAATTTAAGACTATTATGGTTAATATAATCCCTTAAATTCAACATTAAATCCATTATAATGATGATTTTTCTTATAATCGTCAAAAAATCAATAATGTCCCATTAGATTTTCATGTTTTCTGGAATGATAGAATATGACATGTATTTGATACCTAGTTTTGGTTTCTCTACAAGGATTTTTTTAATTTTAAAATAATATGAAATTAGATAAATATGAAATTTTAATTAATATATAAATCTTTAAAATATGAACAAATGAGATGTGATCATATCAAACAAATTAGATATCATAGATAAAACAATTAGCAAGATACCTCGCACTATTATAGGTTCAACGTCATGTTCCTCTAGTATTTGATCTTCTATAAATAACTAAACCTGATTATTGCAGGACTAAACCTATTATGGGCTAGCAATTATAATTTCCTATAAGTCAACTCTATCTTTCTCAAAATTATTAATAATAATCCTTTATCCATGCATATTGTTGGAAGTACCAATATAAGTTTATCAAGGTTAGTGAGTGCACAACATACTTTGATGTCAAATCCTTCATTATATATGAATGTGCGAAGATTTATTAGGACGATCATCTGTCAATATTATATGTAACCATGTTATTAGCACCTAATTGACCTCCTCCTAGAGGATAAATCCACTCTCTCTGTCCGCTTATAAATAAATAATTACTAGAAGTAACTTTCTTTCTTTAATATCATTTAAAAAAGTTGTTCTCTCAATCGAGTAAAGGAAGAATGTTACAGGTGCTCTGAGAAACCATTATTTTTAATTTCTTCATATTCATTTTATTCAATAGCATAATGTTTGTGGGAAAAAATAGAATAATATTTTATTGAATTTTGTGTCAAAGCCTCATCTAAAATAATTGTGATTTGATATATTTATGAGTAAATAACTCTGATGAAAAATAAACGGGCACTAAAAAATGAGATGCATACTCCCATATTATCACATTATCATTCTATAAATCTAAATAAATTAACCTTATTTCGTTTAAATTTATATGGATACAGCTAATGACTAATGAAATTATTGAATATATTCCATACTGAATACTAATATAGAATTTTTTCCAAAGTTATATCCCACCACTTATGAGTTCCCCCTTAAGTGTGTAAGGAATAAATTATAATTTTACTGTCTTTAATGTATAAAGGAATAATTTTATCAAGTTGATAAATTCTAACTAATATTTATCAATATACAATTTACCATCACTTCTGAATAAATATTTATTTTGAATATGATACTTTATGGATCAACACATAATATTAAATCACCCATGGTTAATTTTTTTCCTTTTCACTATAGTAGACTGAACTAATGAAATCTAGATTTTAAAAACAATTTCTATGTTTATTAATCCCACCAGATGAGAAATACCTCTTTATTTATGTATTTATATAATGGAATAAAATTTGAATCACAAAACTTACTATGTATAAATCATATCTTCATAGTTCATGATAGTTCTAAAACTGTGAATTTAAATCTAAATCTATTTATATTTATTCACATTCTGGTGATTATTTCCTTTCATAATTCCATTTTTCTACAAATAATTTACATATTGTTTCAACCATGATCATTTCAAATGAAAATATTTTCAAAAAAAATTAAAAATACTGAATCCCATGTAACCAATTTAAAAACCAATCCAAGTTCATGTAATCATTTAAAGAATATATAGACATAAATATTGTCTATATCTATGTCTATATTGATACATGAAGAAACATACCATATTAATCTATCATGGCTGTAAATAATTATAGGTTATAACTGGCCAATTCCTTATTAAAAATTCCATTAAACCATTTCATACCTTTTCTTCAAGGAATATTTAATTTCTTGATAAATATATTTAATTTGTTTTATATAGGAACCTTTTTAATCTCTACCATAATTTCTCCATGATAAAAAATTGTTTCCCTAAAATAAACATAAAAATAATCTATCATATAATTTTATAACACACAAATATGGATTCATGAATCCCAAGATGCAATTATTGGTCACCATAATTAGTAAATAATATTCCTTGATCAACATAGGCTTGACACATGTGATAATAGATAAAACATTATCTTTAGGGAAAAATTTATGTAAAATAAAAGAGACTCAACACTTATATGAAATGAAATATTATTCTTTCATAAAAATTGAAACCATATTTATAATATATTTTATGTGAAATAAAGTATTTTAGAACAAAATAATCATGGTAACTGGACACAATGAAACTAATTTAAATTGACTAACTACTATCTATAATGGATATATTTCCTTTATAGAAAGAATATTTTAAAGCACTAATAAACCTCTCATCCAACATAAATTCTATGAACTATTATTGATTCACAAGGAAGCCTTCCATTTACCTTAAAATAGAAAATATTATCTACATGAACACTAAGGTATGCATGAACAGGTGAGTAAAAAAATAATCTATATGATTTTTTTAAATATAGTCCATGAATTCACAAACCTGATCTATCTAAAAAATGAATGAATTTAATTTAATTTAAAAATTAGTTAAAAACTTAGAAAAAAGTTAGTTTAAAAATCAACTGAATCCAAAACATCATATTAAAAAACACCTCAAAGAGTTTTCCATAATTTTACAGACCCTGCCTAGTTCACCAATATTCTAAATAGATTTAATATCATTATAAAATCTTATGAATAATTTATAGCTAAAATCCCTTTGCAAGTCTTTGATTGTTGTGTTTATTGACAAGGTATGGAAGTAATTAATTATAATATTGAATTGAATTGTATTTGAGAGGGGACATAATTTATTTATCCAAACTATATCATATCCTTGGGGGTAATGATGAATACATTGGGCCAACAGAAGATAATAAAGACATTTCAGCTTGACTCCATATATTTGGGAGCATCTCAACCACGTATGGGTACCATCCATGCAATCTATCAACTATATAAATATAAATTATTGTGAGTGTTCATGCGAGTCAGAATTCTCATGATGTAGTGGTATGTTCCACAAGGATGATAATGAAGAGAATATGTTCCATGACATAGGGACATACCATAGAGGAGGCTAGGTGAGTAACTTCATACTCTCTTTTGGTTATTGTGTGGCATAAGTAAATTAATATTTTATAACACTTTCAATAATAAGTATTATGTGGGACTCATGGAAATAAGGTTTCCCCACATCCATGTTATACATGGTGTTGATTTAGACTAATTTTAGTGTATTTTTAATTTGGTAGGTTACCATGTCATAGATGATATGGATATGATAAAAGAATCTAGTGCAAGTTATGTCTATGATTTAGTTAGTTAGTCTACATTTCAGAGCCAAAAAAGGTGGATTTTTGTGCCCCTTGAATTTTCAATGTGTCCACGCCATATCCATGTCATGTTATGTGGTGTGTTTCAGAAAAAAAATAAGCAATGTTTTGGTATTTCTTATCCTGTATGAGGATAAACAGAATAAATATTTACCATGTTGTATCACATACCATGTGGGAATACTCCATGACATTATTTCAATGAAGTTAATAATATGTGGAGTTAACATGGGTAATTTCATTTTGTAGAAGTGAATTTGGTAAACCAACGAACTTCATAATACAATATTGTTGACCATGAAGCAGAATGAGTGGATGGAATCATCACTATACCGTAAAAATTGTGGTAATTCGTTAAGGTAAACTTGGGGAATTCTTGTAATTAAATGAATAAATCATAACCCATATATTTACGTGAAAACAATAACATATTTTTCTATGAAAAATAGAGTATCATGCATATAAAAACACAGAGGGAGAGAGGATGATTTTTTTTCTAGAGATGATTTCTAGATAAATTGTTCTAGATATCATATGGATGGTTTAAGAAAGAATAAGGTGTTCTTATTGCAGTCTCATCCTCCTAAGAAGTCTATATTATTGTACTAAATATAACAAACATTGATATTTTATGTTCATATCATCCTTATGTGTGAAGAAGGAAGATTCAAATGATGGAGAAGTGAGTTCTGTATTAAAGGAGAGTAGTGAGTTATCCAACTATTTGTGGTTGTGAACCAGGAGGTTCAATGATACCACTCTAAATTTGTGACTAAAATATAGTTTTATTTTACGGAATTTGGTTCATGTGCGCATTATCATGCATACTCCTTGGATATATCCCATTGTGGGAAAACCAAGTAAAATCAATTGTGTTTTTTCTACTTTAATCCTTCATTAAATATAATGGTTGGGAGAAATTGAAGTGTTCCTCAAGGTGAGATAAAAATATTCTCATATTATAAATAGTTTCTTATACCTTAAATCACCCCCTCCTCTTTTTGTGTTATCATCTATATGATTACAGAAAGTGGTATCAAAGGTTTATTTGTCCATATTCTCTATTGGATGAATTAGAACAAATGTCAACCATAGAGGTGTTCCAATTTTTGTGGGTAGTAATTTCTAGTTATGGAAAACATGGATAAAAAATTATTTCAGATCCTTAGGCATGCATGTTTACACTATGTACCTTTATAGAATCACATAAAATATCGAAATTATGCTCTTCACTAAGATATGCCATCGAGAATATGATAAGAATTTAAAATCCATTAATTTTTTTTTAGAAATATCTATTTATAATAACAAATCATTAAATTTAATATTATATAAAACCACTAATGTTATAGAGGAAATGATTTTTAATAATTATGAAGTGGGTTATAAGGTTCAAGTGGTTAAAATTATAGTTATATGGAACAACTATGAATATTATAGAATTAATTTGAATGAAATTATTATTTCCTTTTTAAATTATCTAAATTTTATTATTGAATATATATGAGGTTTCAATGAGGACATCAAAGATGAGAATAACATGGAGAGAATAATGAGAAGGCTCCATCCTTATTTCAAGTAAAAGTGTTAGTTTGAGGAGATAATTATCTGAATGATATATATATTGATAGCTTGCATGGCACTATAGTGGGGTATGAACTGAAAAATGAAGATAAATACTTTTTAATTATGTAATGAACTCAGAAGGTGAAATTTAATAACTTGAAGATTATCATATAGAAATAAAACTCAAAATTTGATGATGCTGGAAATGTGATTTCATTCTTGTCCTCTAACATTGAAAGAGGAACCGGGGGTTTAAGGGAAACCTTTATGTTTCTTACTACATGTATGGAATCTTGGGACATATTTCATCCAAATATCACAAAACCAATCAAGAAGATGATATTTAAAAAAACCTATCATGAATATTAAAAAATATTTAAAATTATTCTCAATAGTGTACCTTCAGAAAAGAAAATTTTCTTTATTATGAAGAAGATAGTTCTGGAGAAAGAATGATATAAGAGTTTAAAAATGTAAATATGAAGTCGTGCTTATGGATATGGAAAATAAAAATTAGAAATGATTATAGTGATGATTTTAATGAAGGATTTTTTGGAAGTGTTGATCTACATGAAAAAATGAGGTAGCCCTTGAAGAACTTTACATATGGATATAAACTACCATGATGTCTAATGTAGTGTGAAATGATTCTATTATCTAAATGAAACAAAAATAAGAGGAAAATAAAGATCTGAAGTCCAAAATTAATAAATCATATATGGATGTTCGAAAACAATTAGGTAAGGATGTTGAACTAATTCATATAATTGAAGAACAAACATGAATATTTGTTGGTCTAGTTTAAAATATCAATAACATAATAAAGATAATTAATGATCTAGAAGAAGAAGTTTTTAATTGATATCAGAAGTGTGAAGATTTATAAGGATTATTGAAATACAAAATTTTTATTCGAAATATAGAAGAATAATCATTAATTGAATCCAATTAAATTCGTAATGAGGAATTTAGTTCTATACTTCATGTTTAGATTTTCAAATATAAAGAAAAATCAGTAACTGTTTCAAAGCCTCAATATATTTCTCTTTAAAAGAATGTTGATATTTTCATCACTGAAAAGATACTACCATGTGACCAAGATGAATCCCAATTCATCAAGATTTTCATATTCTTATTATGGAATGTTTAGACACACTTACTACGTGTGATCATTTTCTATTAGAACTTTTTGGGAGTAATAAAAATCAAAATAGGCTAGTTGAAATTATAATAACTTTTTCATTTAATAGATATTGTTTTTGTTTTGAATGATATAAAAATAATAATGTTTATTTTCCTTCAATATTGAAAAAAATCTACAATTCCTAAAAATAGAAGAGATTAGAGAATAGAATCTTCAGTTAAAACTATATAGACTCCAAATAGATTTCCAATTATTCAAGTAGAATAAGTGAATATGGAGCCATTAGTTATGGAGGCATGCTCATCACCATTTTGACTTGTGGGAGGGATATTATAAAAGGATAATTTTTATTAAATTTATTTTATAGAAACTAAAAATTCAACTTCAAATATTGTCGATAACGGATGCACAACACATATGACCAGAAATTAAAAAACCATTATGAACATCAAAAATAATAAATACTGAATATTTTTATTTCAAAAAAAATATTGTCTCAATATTATTGGTTCTAGAAAATCTATGATTGTAGGAAATCATATCATGTGAAAAAAATTTCACTTAGTTGATGGGATGATTCATAACAATCTCGATATCATCCAATTGTGTGACAATTTATATGAAATAGAGTTTAGTCAAATGTCTTAGGCCATCAAATTTAATTATGGATCACATATTATCAAGGTAAAATAACCATGTAAAACCAATATATTTTTGGAAAATAAAACTTCTATATGGTGTCCAGAGAAGTGAAGAAAATGTTATCGAATAAATGGCTTGTCCATTTGATCCAAATGTCTCTATAATGTTTTATAAAGAGAAATAGACATCACGATTTTCTAAATATTACATATGATCACACTCGCATATTTTATTCATGTGAAAAACGGAATATTGTCTATAATTCCTACAAGACATAGAATATTAAAGCACCAATATTTATTAAGCTTGTGCATATGGATGTTTCTAGTCAAATTTCACCCAAGTAACTGGATGGAAATTGGTAATATGTGCTATTTTTAGATGTCGAATAAAAATGGAATGAATTATTCCCATAACACATAGAACTAAGAAATAATTATTTATCACTAAATATTGAAGTGTAGCTACAAAGATTCTTGGTGTGAAGATATATAAGTTTCAAATTAATTATGGGACCAAATTCAAAAATCATATAATTGAAGAATCTCATGAAATGCATGGAATTCAATATTATATATTTTCTTTTAAAACACCAAAAAAATATGGTAGTATAAAGAGTAAACCATATAATCAACAACATGGGTTGAAAGTTGTTGATTGAAAAATCATGGAAAAAAAGTGATTCTAGAAATAGTTTACATATACAATATAGATTTACTTTGTCAAAATGAAGAGATAACTACATATAAAATGTGGAATATAAATAAATATATTCTCAAATAATTCCAATAGATTGGAATAAAATAATTTATTCTCAACAGAGAAAAATATACAACATTGGAAGACTTAGTAGATGAAGTAATATTTATTGGATATTCATCAAAGTGAAAAGCTTACCAATGTTACAATTAAAGGATTGAAAATGTAGTAGAAATTAATTATCTTTTTGTTTTTTAATAGGGAAACATACAAAAAAAAGTGAGCATAATTTTCCTGATAACTAATAAATCATTGAATCTGATAGTGATTAATATGTTAACAGCTTAGGGGCAGTTATAAGGAATGAAGAGAACACTAATGAAGACTAAAAGTATAAATAAAACCCGTAAATTTCATAATGTTCCCAAAGAAAAAAATAATGGATAATATCATGGAAATAAATATATTTAGTGACTGAATATCTCAGGTCTAAACCAAAAAAATGAAGGATCATTAGAAGGCCATTGATCCCAATCTTAGTTGGTTGGTATATTCTTCTGGTAATTTTTATAGTGGGAAATAGTCATTTACCCCCGTTACAACCATATATTCTTAAGTCATAAATGTCCATATTGGGTTACAATTCCAAGAATTTTGAGGGCACTCTTCCCTTCTCCATCTTTATAGAGAAACTACCTCGGTTCCTGGGTGTTTTGGCTTCCATCAGGTGTGTTGGAAATACCTCTATGATTTTATCCTTATTCTAGCCTCTTTTATTGATTTTTTTCCTTAAAATTCTATTTGTTGTTTATATAAGTTATGCCCAATGTTTTTTGTTTTTTTGTTCCCTGATATATTTAGTTTTAGATTGAACTGAATTTTGGCACCGAGCGAGTACATTTTTTGAGGATAAAGTGTGTGGTCCCTTTTAATTAACCCATAGTCTCATTTAAGTTTTATAAGTTCATGTACAGTGGGAAAGACTATCCCTAACATGGTTCATAAAATTTAGATGAAATGTTTCGTTTTGATTTTCCATAGTCTAAATTTTATTTGACATGCCTTAGGTCATACTAAATTTAAATTTAAATTTAAATTCAGAGTGGGATTTAATAACATCAAAAAGGATTCATTTCTTGAAATTTATAATTATGAATAAAATTATTTAAAAGAAATGTTGATTTGAATATATGGTTGTAAAATTCATTTTTAAATCCATCAATAATTGGGAATTACTTTTAGCCCTTCAAATGAATCATACCTAATGTAATAATAATGTAATGAAACACTTATTAAATTGGAATGACAAAAGTAATAGAATTTTTTTTTAAAATAGAAAATTGATTTGGATTTTGGTATATAAATTTGATATATAATAAAAATGTGTCTTGTTTTTTATTTAAAATTGTATTTTTAGTTATTAATTTGAATGGTCTTTTGGTAATTTGAAAAAAAATATTTTGAATTTAGAAATGTTTTTGAAAATTACTTTTTTAATAAGGTAAGTTGGGTATATTTTCAAAAACATATGTGAAATGATCTCATATACCTTAATTTTTTGCTTTTTTTATATGAAAATTGGGTTATTCTCACATTTTATTTTATTTTTTATGAACTATTTTAATGGATAAAGTGGGGTGAACACGGACCCCTGGGGGATGCAAGGGAGTGACAGTTATCCTAGGGGGAATATGGCCTATATGGGGTTCATTTTTTTCTTGGTAAACCTATAATGGACAAGACCCATAAAAGATTCATGGTAGTGATGGTTTACCTAGGGTGAACACAATCCTCTGGCGATGCATGGTGTTGATGGTTAACCCAGGGTGAACATTTTTCTCGAGGGATTCATGGTATTGATGATAATCCTAGGGTAAACACATCGTCTGAAAAGTGAAGGGAATATTGGGTAAACTTATAGAGAACAAAATCGCTAAGTGGACACTGATAATAACAATAAGTCATTTTTTTAATACAATCGTTGGTAGGACACTTGGGCCCTAGGGATGGGTATATTACCCCAAGGAACTGCTTTTTTAGGCCAAATATGGGTATACTAATACTAGATATGAGACCATTGGCATGATCATCATGAAATTCTTGGAGACATCATAGAACTAGATGAAGTAGGAATATACCATTATGATGGTGAACCCGACCCTTGGGTTCATTATTTATTATGGTATTATTTTAAATTGTTTAAATGGTTGAATTGTAATAGTTTGGTTCACCATTTGTGCATGAATTATTATTAGACTTGTTACATTTAGGGACATCATTGATGTTGTCCTAATGATTTGTAACCACATCATTCTTGAGCCTCTCTGTCACTTGGGGGCCTGAGTATAAATAAGTATTTTTCTAATGGATATGATTCTAGTAATTCCAAAAGTTGATGCAAGATGTTTAGTTTCTAAGTATTAGATATGGATATTGGGACTAAGTAGGGCTTGGGTGAAGTTGGGGATGGGTTGTTGGCCCTAGTTTTATTTTATTTTCTTTTAGTATAACTTTTGTATGATCCTCTAATGAGGTATTAGTTATGTATGAAAAATTCTTTCTATATCACATGTGATGTTTGTATTATGTATTAAAAAATTATTTTATTGTGTTTTTATATGTATTATATCAATATTTTTTACTTATGATGTTATTAAACAATAATCATGAAGGAAGAGTCTCCCAATGTTAGCCTCTCAGTCCCTTTCCACTAGTCAGTATCCTTGGTCGTACCAAGAGGTGTGCCTTCAATCTTGTTGTATGCTTATAGTATAGGCATAAGATAGGAGCTTTGGGTTGAGGGAGGTCACAATGTTATATCAGATTTATTTTCCCATACAATTTGGTCATGGTAGATAGGATAATAGGATGTGATATAGTTGGTAATGAGCTCATGCTAGGGTGTTTCATCCACATGTATGGGGAAATTACAATTTATTTGTAACGAGAAATGTTTTTCTTCCTTTTCATGTTTAGAGTTTATTTATTTACACCATGAGTGGTTAAAGTTTTTATGCTTTTAGTGGTTTATGGAATTTTTAGTATAATCCAATATGGGAAGAGGATGTGTTCATTCATGCATCATGATAGGAACCTATTATTAGGGTATCATCTTTATATTGTTTATGATTGATGGTTCTTGGAAGTCATGTGTGTTGTTATTTTATTTATTTCATGTTGATTATATATACATTAAATTTATATACACCTAAGGTTTTAAATAATTTAGGAGTTGGTATTTACATTTTTCTAAATCATTTATATCGATTATATGTTAGTGTAAAGTGGAATTCAACTTGTGAAACTCCTCATGTGAATTCTGGTTAATATATAAAAATTAATGAATTTTAATGTGATGGTTTTGGTTAAATAATGTTCCAATAAGAAACATATATGATTTTTCCTCCATAATATATGAATATAATTCTATATAACCAAAACATAAAATGTGATGCTTAATAAAGTCGGGAAATTCTAAAATGATGGGTGATGAAAAGTTTTAAAAAGTGAATTCTAGGGATTTAAATTGTGGAGTTAAATTAATGTGTGATAAAAAATTATGATGAATTTAAGGATTTTATTGATGTCTATCCTTAGTGTTTATGGATTGACCCTATGTATGGGTAGTTCAGGTCTAGATAGAGACACTTGGTGGTGATACCCTTGGATATGAGTAATGAGGCCTTGTTGAGTTAGGGTTGTGATCTTGAGGTAGTAAGATGCTTATTTGTATCATGGTTTTGAGTGACCCTTGTGGGTTTTGAACCTTGAAAGATGTGTGTTGGATCCTAGAGTAGGAATCTTATATAATTTCACGGTTATAGTGGTTTTTTGGGACCAAAGGTAAAAAAAATCTCGGTGTGTTAGACAACTTTTGTTTTGGAATGGGGGTTGGCATGCCACCGATGAGCATCAGGTTGTGTGAGAGTTTTGAAAAAAGGATTGGTGTGAGATCCCCCAAATCATATATTTCAAATTGGAACTATTTTGATTCAATTATTTGGTGATTTAGGGTAATAATAAGAGAGGTTACCCTAGTGTTTTAGATGTTTTGGATTTGTAAGGAACATGTTAATGATTCTACGTGTGGGATTGATGCATGGAAGGTTCTATAATGGTTTGGGTAATGTTTATTTTATAACATAAATCATTATAAGGGAAGATATTTGAGTTATTTTGTTTTGGTTTTGTGGTTATTATTGAAAGGGTGGGATCATTTGGATTCTTTTTCCTACGGTACTAATGTTGTTTCGATGGAATGGTAAATCATAAATCTAGTTGGATGGATCATGGGTGGATAGAGTGAGGGTATATTAATATGATTTTAGAATAATGGTAGGGATAATTTGTGGTCATGTGGTTAATTCCAACCCACGGGAGGTGATATGATGGGTAAATTAAGAATTGGAGATTCCTTGATTCGGATGATACCAACAGACTTGGAGGAATGGTTAAATGCTTGAGTGAGTTCGTAGGCCTAGTTTTTGTAATTAGTGACTCAATGGATCACAATTAGAGTTTGATAAATGGGTTCAGGGGAACGTACAACCACAAGTGTTTATGTCAATTGAGGTTTAAAGGGAATTCCAAAGCCATGTGATGTACTCTATATTCTAGGATTGTGTGGATTTGTAGTAATCACTTGTGGTTCTTCATTAAAATCAATGAAATTTACACTTGTTATGTTCAAGCCTTATTGAGTTGTGAGTTAGTAATATATATTTTCTTCATTCCTATGGTAATTATTCATGTCTTGGTTAACCTTGAGTGATGCAGTGGTGGAAATATATTTATGAAATACTAGTTCAGGACTATTGTAAGAGAGACTTTAGGATGTTTGGAATTTTGGTAATTAGTTTCTCTTGAAGTTAGGTGACCAGGAGTTGATGAGAATATTGTAAGAAGGAGGCATGGGGCCTTTGAATTAGTTTTGAAATGTCTCTATAAAGAAAGGTGACATTAAAAATGGTATATATTGTGGTGTTACAGACAATTGGAATAATATAAAAAAATGAAACACATTGTTTTAAGGTTGACAATGCTAATTTAATCTCATAGAGTGGTGTAACTGAAGCTATATGGTGGGAGTGCACCTTCAACCATTTTAGGAGATGTCCATGTTAGGACCAGATAACAATATATTTCATGGGTTCCTGTAGCACCCTAGGATTCTACAGTACGCTTCTCTTTGAATAATGCAATAACGTGTGTTGTACGCAACATCGAGTTCTAACACACAACACAACCAATCAAACTAGCCATTATAAATAGTAATACCTACTTTTTAAAATTTTAAAAATTTTATCCTTAAATATGGACTTCATTTTTGGATTCGGAGTATCTAATTTATCCTAAGGTGAAATTTTGGTACTTTTCGGATAACTTTAATATTTTGATGAATAGTGAAAATTACTAAATTTTAATTAAAAACATTTTTTAATCAAAATAATTAATAGTGATAAATTATGAATTTGAGTGGTTTTAAAGTATATTTAGAATATATTTTTACTATTTAATACAATATTGGTCATTGGACATAATTTCACAATTAAACCAGACATAAACAAGTATCAATCTTTTGATAGTTATTATATCTTAAAAACACTCTTTTTATTTTGATAGAAGGAATTAATTTTAAATTAATTTCTGCCACTTTTGTGTTTTGAATTTGGAAAAATTTATTCCATATTTGGAATCAGTATGTCCAAATTGTGTAAATAGATAACTTTTATTTTTAGACATTTTGAAAAATTACTTCAGTAAATATTTTATTTACCATGGTTAAAGGGTAAATCTGATAAATAAGGGTTAAAAAATAATATTATAATATACTAAATTACCCTAAAACGTGTTTTAACCTTATTTGTGGATACATATCTGACCATGGGCATATTTGGGTCGATTTTGGGACCCCATGAAGCCACTTGTAGGTGATAGGGACAATTTATTTTAATTAGGTTAAAATAAATACAAAAATGACAAAAGAATATATCTTTTAGAAAAAAAAATTTACATAGGGTTATATATGTTTTATTTTTTACTATAAATATTCATTAAAAATCTAAAACTATTTCCTAAATAATGGTATTTTATTTATAATTTTTATACATTATATAATTTAATTTATTTATGACACAATGGTGATGCAGTAATTACCTAATTAATAAAAAATTTAGAATTATTGATATTATAAATACCCAAATAAATGTAATTAGAGACATTTTATAAATACCAATAATTTCATAGGATAATATGACATGTTAGTATTTATTTAATTAACTTTTTTAGAAGTAATCATTCTGTTATGATTTTTACAAAAATCAATTATTGAATAGTGTAAAAACTGATATAAAAGAGTTTTTTAAGAAAATATTATATTATTAATTTATATTCAATTCCTAAAAATCTAAGGTTCGTCCAAGAGACTTATATAATGATAATTGTATCATTTATGGAACACTTGGGGGTCTCTTGAAGGTATATAATAAGTTTATTAACTATATAATATAAAAATACAAAGTGACATGGTAAGTGTCAAACAAATTAACTAAGAGTTAAAACTAAAGGATAAGGTTAATATAATGACCCAAACCTGTCTAAATTTTATTGGTTGAGTGGTAATCGACATATCCCTACCTTAACCTTTAAAAAAACAATTTTTATCCATTAGAAACTGAATATAAATTTATTATAAAATAATATTTCTAGCTTTTCCAAAGGTGCCCCTCGCCCCTCTTATAAAATGGCACTCCCCCTTCTCATTAATTAACACCTTAAAAGCCTTTTGGTTCGTCCAAGCCCTACCCAAATACTCTCTAAACTTCTTTAAATTCATCATAAGGGTCTTCCTTTAGTCATAAAGACAACCTATGGATCCCTTTTGATCAAATCAAAATGAAGAACCGGAAGAAGAGGTAATGATTTCACCACCCCTTTTCAAGTTCCTTTCTTCTTCCAATTCTTCGTTCTTTGTTATTAAAATTCTAAAATAATAACTCCAGTATATTATATATAATTTTATGTTATTATAATCATGGTACAACCATATTTCAGTATTCTATCCATCCTTTGAATGACATGTCACCATACGTGCGTACGTACGGCTTACCGTCTCCACGTCCTAGTGTAATTGTTATTCAAAACATTATTATTTGGTTGGGTATAATAATGATGTGTAATTCATGTAAATAATAAATATATCATGATAATGATTATGTATATATGATATACCATCCAATTAAATATTATTTTAATATCAAAAGAATGATATTGTCGCTCGTGCGTACGTACGGACTGCCGTCTCCACGAACGCGATGAGATGCATTCTACATCGTATCCAATCAAGTCTAATTCTCATTTTAAGATTAAAAATAATGTTTAAGGACTTAATATCATTCTGGATATGAATAAGATACAACCTATCCAAAACAAACATGGCTTACATAACAAAACATATAAAAAAATGAGTATGTTAACACCCGAAACGACGATAATTCTAAAATATTATTAACAAAACAAAGTTAAAAGATCATATATGATATAATATTAATATATATGATTATTGTATAATTTAATAACAATTATTTAACCATTATATAGGAGGTTAACCTACCTCAACTATGTAAAATTACAAGGTAATGGTTTATTTCAGAATCTCTTCATTATCTGAGGTTGTTTGTATGTAATAATCTACTGGGACTTCTTTAACATCCACATCCATGTTTCTTAAAAATGTATTTCAAAACATATTTAATATTTAATAGAATATGTGTTAAAGTAATTTATACCATTTTTGACTTTTATAAGTTTTTTTATAAAGCAATATTTCCGTCATTTTCCAAATAATGTCCTTTTTAGCCTTTTCGACAGAATTAAGGTAAGGATGTTTTTTTAACTTATACAGTGAGTACGGCTATTTTCCGCCATTATAAAATCGTTGAAGCTTCCCTTAAAATCTTATAAAAAGATTTTAAAAGAAAATTTTTTATTTTATAAATATATGACTCTTATATTATTTCAAAATAGAAAGAGATATTTCTCTAAAAAGAGTTTTGATATCATCTATTTCAACGTCCTTTGATGGATTTTACGCTTATTTGAGGTTGATTTATTATGATACAAAACTTCTATATTGTATTGAAGGTTTTGTGATATGTTTGACTGTGGATGTATTATTTTTATACCATTCATGATTTATGGATGAAGTATTTACATTTCATATGCTAGTTTTAATACGGATTTTTGTGTTATGTTTAAACCTTTTCATTTGGGAATGCATTGGACTTAATATGTGACAGGTGGAGCCCGCTATAGCTCTTCAATGCATCGGTAGGTCTCATGAGACAAAGTAGTGTCATGGCACAAGGCCTTTACAAAATCTTATTTGTAGTCTTGGCACGAGGCCTTGGCTATGTGGTTATGATATTCTGGCATTATGCATTCCATCATTATAAAAGTGGGTGTTGATATTGCATGTGATTATTCGATTAGTAGAACCCCATGTGAATAAGTAAATGGAATTATTTAATTTTATTTCTGACATATTATATTGAAGATCAAGTTTAAAAGGATTTTGTTGTAGTTATACATTTCCTTAAATGTTTATTCCTATTTATGAAGGCTTCCGCTATATTGTTATCCTTACTGAGAATTTGAGCTCACCCCTTTCTATGTTTTATTTTTCCCAAGATGTGAAAAATTATTTTATGAATGACCTGCAAGGATAGTATGAGGGGATAATAGTGTGGACTATGGAGACTATATTGTTGTAGTTTTCATTTTATGATGTAATGTAGACATTATGAATGTATCAAGTTATTCCAAGGATACTAAACTAATCGGTCTTTTTAGACTTGATCTTTCTTGTGATCATGCCAATGTTATGTAATAATGCACCGAATCTGGGTAAATGGGTTCGGGGTGTTACTGTTGGTATCATAGGAAGTTTAGTACAAACCTTGGAAGCTAGATTTAGAGAAACTCTGATTATAGCACATAGACCTAAGATGGACTTTGAGGATTAGTATAGAAGAACTTCCTAGAATTTTGGTATTGTAGAGATTTTGTGAGTTTTCCGAGAAATACATCCTTGTCTGGATACGAGCAGGTAGAGGCAGCTCTGGCACAGATGTACCTAGGGGTAAAACCCGAAAACACCGCTTTGAGCTGGACTCCAACGGGAACTGGTGTATGACAACGGGCCTTGCTGCACTATTGGTTACGACACGCCCGGGGGATATGCATAGGATAACTCTAATTTTCATTGAAAATCATTATGAATGGTTTATGAGTATGTACTTCCTCCAAGAATTTTTTTTTATGATTATGGATTATATCCATAAATAGTTCAATTTATGTTAAGTGTTTTATAAGTATGAAATTATGTATTTTGATTCATAAACTGATCTAGTTTATGCCATTGTTTAGAAATGGCGCCTAGTGGAAGAAATGGAAACCGTATCAATGCACACACTCCATGTAGGGATTTCCCTCCTGCTCAAGATAATTATAGTGGAGCAGGTGATTCAACTGGTGTCGATCAGCTAATCACCATACTGGGAAAACTCACTCAGGTTATGAATAATAACCTTACCCGTATGGAGCACCCTAATCCGCAGCGTGGAGGATCAATGTTTGATCGGTTCATGTGGCAACAACCACCAATGTTCAATGGGAGTACATTTCCCTTAGTAGCTGAGCAATCGATAAATTCCCTAGAGAAAATATTTCAGGCATTGGGGAGTAGTGAAAGGGAAAAAGTTATCATGGCAGTTTACCTCCTCACTAGAGATGCTGATCAATTGTTGTCGTTGATTCAAATCATGAAGGAAGATGATGAAGTATAAAATATGGAATGGAGGGAGTTCAAATATATTTTTTTAGAATAATACTTTTCTCGTGACCATCGAGCATATATGGAAAGACAATTTCTGGTTCTGAGACAAAAGTAGGATGAGAATGTCACAAAGTATGAGGCTAACATTACAAGGTTAGCAAGGTATGCAAAAGATTATATACGAAACCCAAGAAGTAAGATTGATCATTTCTTTGATGGGTTAAAACCGTTTCTCCATCGAGCATTATTCTCACAATCCTTCTCGACAAATGAAGACATTGTCTCATGTGCTATCAAGACAGAGAAAGAATTCTCTAAGTCATATGACATTAAAGAAAAGCAAGAGAAGAAGATATCTGATGATCAATCTGGGAATGGAAATAAAGGGAATAAATGAAAAGTTAAATATACATCCTATAGTAAATGTATGAAGAAATGACCTAGTACATTCTTAAAAGGAATGGGAGTCTGTTACAAGAATGGTGAAAAAGGTCACCAAGCTCGTGATTGCAAGGGGAAGAAGGAAGCTACCGATGTCCAATGCTATAATTGCAGGGAGATTGGACATTATGAAAATGAATGTCCCAAGCGTTAGGGGAAGTTTGCTCAGAAAATTCCAAGGGATCAAGGCCAAGATTATGCTATCACTACTGCTGAGGTAGAATCTCCAAAAGACATGGTGGCAGGTAATTTAATGGTTTCCTCAAGTTTAGAAAATGCATTATTTGATTCTGGATCATCGCATTGTTTCATATCTTCCCAGTTTTCTAAGAAAATTAGATATTTCCAATTTGATTTAAGAAGGGAGTAATCAATTAAAACTCCTAAGGAAAGTATCATTGTAACAAAGTTTTCTGAATCAGTCCCCATTAAGGCACATAAATGTTCTTTATCTGTTGATCTCATCATCATGCCTATGATTGAATTTGATATAATCCTCGGTATGGATTGTCTTTAGGACCATGATGTGAAGATTTATTGTGAGAAGAAAGAGGTTAAGATTCTTTATGATGAGGATAAAGAAACTTCTTATCTTTAGAGCAGTATCGTCGCCACCTAATTCTTATATAGATCCACTCCCAGTAGCTCAACTAAATTCAATTATTGGGGAGGAAAAGAATGAAATGAGTATGGGTGAGGAAAGGAATGTTCAAATAGAGGATGTAACTATTGTGAAAGAATATGTAGATGTGTTTCCGAAAGATTTACCTGGACATCCTCCAGAATGAGAAGTTGAGTTTTCCATTGATTTAATTCCTGGATCAAGGCCTATATCGAAGACCCCTTATAGAATGGACACTGTAGAATTTGTTGAAATAAAGAAACAACTAGAGGAATTGAGTAATAATGGATTTATTCTCCCTAGTGTTTATCCATGGGGAGCCCCTGTTCTTTTTGTTAAAAAGAAAGATGGATCTATGAGGTTATGTATCGATTACAGGGAGATCAATGTTATAACAACAAAGAACAAGTATCCCCTACCTCACATTGATGATTTATTTGAACAACTGCATAGAGCTCAATAATTTTCATAGATTGACCTTCTATCTGGATACCATCAGTTGTGTGTGAATAAGGAAGACATTCTGAATATAGCATTTCGAACAAGGTACGGGCATTATGAGTTTACAGTAATGCCTTTTGGATTGACTAATGCACCCTCTGTTTTTATGGATATAATGAATAGAGTTTTCAAGGAATATCTTGATGACTATGTAGTGGTATTTATTGATGATATCTTTTTATACTCCAAATGCTACAAAGATCATGAAAATCACTTGCGTATTATATTGAAGACTCTTAGAAGACATGAATTATATGGGAAGTTTAGTAAGTGTGAATTATAGCTTCAGGAGATTTCTTTTCTTATCCATATTTTCTCTAAGGATAGAATTTCTGTTGATCCTTCTAAGACCAAGGCAATCCAAGAATGGCCTGCACCGACGAGTATAACTGAGGTATGTAGTTTTATTGGTTTAGCAGGTTATTATCGACGTTTCGTCCATAATTTTTCCCAGTTTACTAACCCATTATCAAATCTCACACTTAAAGGGGTTAAATTTGTTTGGACAAAAGAGTGTGAATAATGTTTCGAAGAACTGAAGAGAAGATTATTCAATGCTATTATATTGACTATACCATCGGGGAATGATGGGTTCGTTATTTATAGTGATGAATCGAAGAAAGGACTTGGTTGTTTCTTTAAGCAAAATGATAGGGTTATTTCTTATGCATCATGACAGTTGAAAATTCATGAACATCACTATCCTACTCATGATCTCGAGTTAGTAGAAGTTATCATTGCTTTGAAGATATGGAGGCACTACCTCTATGGTGAAAAATGTGAGATTTATACTGATCACAAGAGTTTGAAGTATATTTTCTCACAAAAAGAACACAACATGAGGTAAAGGATATGGCTTGAATTACTCAAGGATTACGATTGTACGATACACTACCAGCCGGGTAAAGAAAACAAGGTGGCAGATGCTTTGAGCAGAAACGATCATAATGTTTTGAACAATATGAGAATTGAAAGGGATCCAATTTTCATGGATCAAGTGAATATTGACATGGGAATAACCAGGGAAGGTGAAACATCAATGCTTTTTCAAATGGATTCCAAACCATCTTTACTAGAAAGTATTAAGAGTTCTCAGACCGATCATGAGGAATTTTGAAAGAAGATTAAAGCTGTGAATGATGGGAGATTGAAAGACTTTGTGTATGAAGAAGGAATTTTGAAATTTGGGAAGAGACTTTGTGTTCCTGATATACCTGATCTAAAATGGGAATTTCTGGTTGATTCACATAGTTCGAATTTTTCTATACACCCTGGGAGCACCAAAATGTATAGATATTTGATGGAACATTTTTGGTGGGACAACATGGAGGGGGAGTTTGCTGATTTTGTGTCCAGATGTTTGGTTTGTCAACAAGTGAAAACTAAAAGGCAACCGTCTGGTGGAGTATTGCAACCTCTTCCCATACCTATGTGGAAATGGGATAATATGATGATAGACTTTGTCATGGGACTACCAAAGACTCCTAGAATGAAAGATGCAATATGGGTTATTGTTGATCATCTTACCATGTCAGCACATTTTCTTGCTATAAGAGAAGATCTACCACCGGAACCTCTAGAAAGACTATATATTGATGAATTTGTGAGACATCATGGAGTACCCCTTATGATTGTTTCTGATCGTGATCTACATTTTACTTCAATATTCTGAAAAATTCTTCAGAAATCCTTGGAAACTGAACTTCATTTGAGCACTTACTACCACCCTCAAACAGATGGACAATCAGAACAAACTATTCAAACCTTAGAATACATGTTGAGACCCTTCTCACTTGACTTTCAGGGTATGTGGGATCAATATTTACCTCTGGTAGAATTTTCCTATAACAATAGCTTCCATTCGAGTATTTAGATGGCACCATATGAAGCGTTATACGGAAAGAGATGTCACACAACAACCTGTTGGGATGAGGTTGGTGAAAGAAAACTTGTAGTCCCCGAACTGGTGGAGGAAACGATTGAAATGGTGAAGGTAATCCAAAACCACATCAAGCAGGTCAAAGTAGCCAGAAGAGCTATGACGATAATCGAAGGAAGGATTTGGAATTTCAAGTCGGTGATCATGTTTTCCTGAAGGTATCTCCATGGAAGGGAGTCATACGTTTTGGTAAAAAAGGTAAATTGAGTCCCACGTACATCGGATCTTTCAAAATTCTAGAACGAATTGGGGTTGTAGCTTACCAATTGGCAATGCTGCCAAGTCTCTCCAAAGTTCACGATGTGTTCCACGTATCTATGTTGAGAAAATACATGCCTGACCCAACGCATGTACTCACCTATGAGGAATTAGAACTAGAACCCGATATGTCTTATTGCGAAGAGACCATCAGGATTCTTGACACGAGAGAACAAGTGCTGAGAAACCGGCGACTCGTCTGGTAAAAGTTCTATAGAGAAACCATAAGATGGAAGAGGCAACATGGGATCTTGAGAAACTTATGATGAAGAACCAACCGAGTCTCTTCATGATGTAGTATTCTAGAAATTTCGAGGACCACATAATTTGAAGGAGGGGAGAATGTAGCACCCCAAGCTTCTACGGTACGCTTCTCTTTGAATAATGCAATAGTGTGTGTTGTACGCAACATCGAGTTCTAAAACACACCACAACCAATCGAACTAGCCGTTATGAATAGTAATACATAATTTATAAAATTTTAGAAATTTTATCTCTCAAAATAGACTTCATTTATGGATTCATAGTATCGAATTTAGCCTAAGGTGAAATTTTTGTACTTTTCGGATAACTTTAATATTTTCATGAATAGTGAAAATTACTAAATTTTAAATAAAAACAACTTTTTTAATCAAAATAATTTATAGTGATAAATTATGAATTTCAGTGGTTTTAAAGTATATTTAGAATATATTTTTACCATTTAATACAATTTTTTTCCTTGGACTTAATTTCAAAATTAAACAGGACATAAACAAGTATCAATCTTTTGATAGTTATTATATCTTAAAAACACTCTTTTTGTTTTGACAGCAGGAATTAATTTTTAATTAATTTTTACCACTTCTGTGTTTTGAATTTGTAAAAATTGATTCCATATTTTTAATAAGGATGTCCAAATTTTTTAAATAGGTAACTTTTATTTTTATACATTTTGAATAATTAATTCGGTAAATATTTTATTTACCATGGTTAAAGGGTAATCCGGTAAATAAGGGTAAAAAATAATATTATAATAATATTAAATTACCCTAAAACGTGTCCTAACATTTTTGGGGAATACATAGCCAACCATGGGCATATTTGGGTCGATTTGGGGACCCCATGGATCCACTTGTAGATGATAGGGACACTTTATTTTAATTAAGATAAAATAAATACAAAAATGACACAAGCATATATCTTTTAGGAAAAAAAATTTTACATAAGGATATATATATTTAATTTTCAACTATAAATATTAATTAGAAAGCTAAAACGATTTTCTAAATAATGGTATTTTATTTATAATTTTTAGACATTATATAATTTAATTTATTTTTGACACAATAGTGATGCAGTAATTACCTAATTAATGAAAAATTAGAATAATTGATATTATAAATACCTAAATAAATGTAATTTGAGTATTTTTATACATAAAAATAATTTCATTGGATAATATGACATTTTAGGATTTATTTAGTTAACTTTTTTCGAAGTAATCATTCTGTTATGAGTTTTACAAAAATCAATTATTGAAAAGTGTCCAAATTGACATGAATGAGTTTTTAAAACAAATATTATATTATTAATTTATACTCAATTCCTAAAAATCAATGATTCTTCCAAGAGACTTATATCATGATAAGTGTATCATTAATGGACCACTTGGGGGTCTCTTAGAGGTATATAATAAGTTTATTAACTATATAATATAAAAATTCGAAGTGACATGGTAAGTATAAAACTAATTAACTAAGAGTTAAAACTAAAAGATAAGGTTAATATAATGACCCAAACCTATCTAAATTCTATTGTTTGAGTGTTTTACAACCCTTAACAACCTTAAACTTTAAATAATCCACTTTTTATCTATTAGAAACCGAATATGAATTTAATATAAAATAATCTTTCTAGCTTTTCCAAAGGTGCCCCTCAACCCTCTTATAAAAGGGCACTCCCCCTTATCATTAATTCACACCTTCAAAGCCTTTTGGTTCGGCCAAACCCTGCACCAATACTCTCTTAACTTCTCTCACTTCATCCTAGAGGCGTTCCTTTAGTCAAAAAGGAAACCTAACGAGCCCTTTTGATCAAATAAAAATGAAGAACCCGAAGAAGAGGTAATGACTTCACCACCCCTTTTCAAGTTCCTTTCTTCTTCCACTTCTTCTTTATTTGTTATTACCATTATAAAATAATATCTACAGTATATTATATATACTTTTATGTTATTATAAACATGGTACAACCATATTTCAGTATTTTATCCATCCTTTGAATGACATGTCACCATACGTGCGTACGTACGGCTTACCGTCTCCACGTCGTGGTGTAATTGTTATTCAAAACATTATTATTTTGATGGGTATAATAATGATGTGTAATTCATTTAAATAATAAATATAACATGATAATTATTTTTTATAGATGATATACCATCCAGTTAAATATTATTTTAATATGAAAAGAATGATATTGTCACTCGTGCGTACGTACAGACTACCGTCTCCACGAACGCGATGACACTCATTCTCCATTGTATCCCTTCAAGTATAATTCTCATTTTAAGATTAATAATAATTTTTAAGGACTTAATATCATTCTAGATATGAATACGATACAACATATCCATAATAAACATGGCTTACATAACAAAACATATAAAAAAAATGAGTATGTTAACACCCAAAATGACGATAATTCAAAAATATTATTAACAAAGCAATGTTAAAATATCATATATGATATCATATTAATATATATGATTATTGTATAATTTAATAACAATTATTTCACCATTATACAGTAGTTTAACCTACCCCAACAAAGGAAAAGTACAAGGTAAGGGTTTATTTCGCAATCTCTTCATTATCTGAGGTTTTTTATACATAATAATCTACTGGGACTTCTTTATCATCCACATCCATGTTTGTTAAAAATGTTTTTGAAATTTTTTTTAATATTTACTAGAATATGGGTTAAAGTCATTTATACCCTTGTTGGCTTTTATAAGTGGTTTATAAAAGAATCTTTCCATTTTTTCCAAACAAGGTCATTTTTAACCTTTTCGACATAATTAAGATTAGAATTTTTTTAACTTATATGGTGGGTGCAGATATTTTCCGCCATTATAAAATCGTCAAATCTTCCCTTACAAGATTATAAGAATATTTTCAAAGAAAATGTTTTATTTTATAAATATATGACTCTTAAATGACTTCAAAATAGAAAGAAATATTTCTCTAAAAAGAGTTTTGATTTTATCTAGGTCAACATCAATTGATGGATTTTACGCTTATTTAAAGTTGATTTATTATGATACAAAACTTCTATGTTGTATTGAAGGTTTTGTGATATTTTTTACGGTGGATGTGTAATTTTTATACCATTCATGGTTTATGGATGAATTATTTACATTTCGTATGCTATTTTTAATACGAATGTTTATGTTATGTTTAAACCTTTTCATATGGGAATGCATTGGACTTAATATGTGACGGGGGGAGCTCGTTATATCTCCTTGATGCATCGGTAGGTCTCATGAGACAAACTAGTCTCCTGTCACAAGGCCTTGAAAAAATCTTATTTGTAGTCTTGGCATGAGGCCTTGGCTATGTGGTTATGTTAGTCTAGAGTTATGCATTCCATCATTATGAAAGTGGTTGTTGATATTGCATGTGATTATTCGATTAGTAGAATATACATGTGAATAAGTAAATGGCATTATTTCATTTTATTTCTGCCATATTATGATGAAGTTCAAGTTTAAAAGGATTTTGTTTTAGTTATACATTGCCTTAAATGTTTATTCCTATTTATGAAAGTTTCCGCTATATTGTTATCCTTACTAGGAATTTGAGCTCACCCCTTTCTATGTTTTATTTTTCCCAGGATGTGAAGAAGTATTTTATGAATGACCTGCAGGGATAGTATGAGGGGATAAGAGTGTGGAAAATGGAGACTATATTGTTTTTGTTTTTATTTTATGATGTAATTTAAACTTTATGAATGTATCTAGTTATTCCAAGGCTACTATACTAATCGGTCTTTCAAGACTTGATATTTATTGTGATCATTCCAATGTTATGTAATAATGCACTGACTCTGGGTAACTGGGGTCGGGGCATTATAGTTCCATTCTTGGATATCGGTAAGGGGTGTTAATTAGTGCTTTTTCACTCCAGTTAGAATTATATGTCAATGTAAAACCATTACATTCAGTGATGAAAGGAATATATTTCATGGTGGTTGGGATATGTTTTGGAAAAGTAGTACAGATAGTGACACTCTTATAGTAGGGTGGGACATGTCATTTAGGAAAGTATGAACCACATGTTGGAAGGGTTGTAACTGTGTGGAGTATACCATGGAGCAGATATGATGGAATCGATAATCCAGTGTGGGGATTGTAATGTACATACATGTATTTATTCAAAGAATGTAAATGTGAAATCAGATGCACTGGTGGGTTGAGATTGGTTATTAGCTTTATCCAAGTAATGTTTTCAGGTGATCTGAGGGTTCTTAGATCGGAGATGTGTCAGTGTATATGGATTTAATGAAAATGGTTTTGGAAAATTGAGAATAAAACCTATTAAATTTCATTGGGAGCCAGCTATAAACATTGGTGAGCATGCTTGGGTGATCATAGGATACCTGAAGGTGTAGAGAGATTGAAACTAGTTAAGTTATAGTCTATTGCAATGTTGAGTCGATAATTCCTGAATTAAGTCCGCTGAAGATGATCTGGATTATGTTAATAAATTTATGAAGGTGTAGTATGTTAAAAAAAATATGATGTATTGTTTTGGTTTCGGTTAGTGAATTTTATAAATAAAATTAGGATCTCAATGAAAATTCAGAGTGTTTTCCTGGCATGTTCATCTACAGTGGTTATGCATCCATTCCTGTTAGGAATTTTCGTAATGAGGATTCATGCTAAATTATAGAAAAACATTTTATGGATTACATTGTGTGAAAAGATTGAAACCATTTCAACCATTTCATTGGAATGTGGGGTTATGGTTGTTAAACGTAATCCTGATGGAGAAGGTACCAAAGCATCAAATTTGTGGTCGTAAGATAAAGCTTATGGTGGGGAGTACCATAAGATCGTTAGGTGTTTGGAAAATAATCATTAGTGTTTGGGATAGAAGTTCCCAAGTAAGAAGACATATAAAACCCAAAAATTGAAAAATCAGAATAAAATAGATTATATTTTAAAGATAAATAAAATATAATTTCTTCAGATATAAATTTATAAATAAATAATCTTGAATTGAATGAAATATTGGAAATGAAACCCTTACGTAGATCATAACATTTAACGTAAAAATATATCAAGGATAATATTATGTTAAATAAATTTAAATATACATAAAAAATATGAAAATAAACATAAAAAATAATGCTTTATGATTCTTGTAATCTTATAGTAACAATGTTAATGAACAAAGGATACAACTCAATCAGAGGAAATTTAGTTAAGAAACCCCTTACAGGTTTGGTTGTATATAAATAAAATTCACATTGAAAGATATCATAAAATATAATTTTATATAAAATTAAAAACATGTAATTTATGATAAATTATTTCAAAGAATATTAATAACAATATTTCAAATAAGAACAAAATAAAAAATTAAAATATGTCTCAGGGAATGGATATTGAGACAAAGAAATCTTACATTGGATTCCTGATTTGTTGGAAAAATATTAACATCATGTATAATACAAATGACTAAATAATCACACTTCTTAAAACATTATTCATGTTCATTACAAATTATATTATTTATTTATAAACATTTATTTAGTAGTTATTTCTTATTTTTAGTTTATATTGATCATCAATTATTAGTAGTTTCAACCATTCCTTGTCTGTTTCAATATAACAGTTTTGATCATCATTACATGTTTATGAGTTATTCATATATCAACTATTCAAGGTAATTTATTGAAAATTACAAAATTATTTATTAATCTCTAGTTTCATTCTATGGTAGTTTTGGATATAATTTGTGAAGATAAAACCCATAAATGCTTTTTTAGTAATTTTTCATGAAAAAAAAGATAGTATATTAATAATGGGTTCAATGATCATATCTCTATTATATATCCTAAAAACTATTTTATTATAAATGTCATACTTAACTATTAATTATGTCTTTATAACTATCCATGATATAATTTTATTTCATTATCCATGTAGGTGTTTCAATGAACCCAAAAAAGAACTTTTTATAAACCATATATGAGTAAGATTATGTAGTGTTTTTAGAAACATATCAATATTACATCACATTATTTATCCTATTTATATGTTATAAATATTATGAACCATTATTTACTATATTTATAAGAATAAAATTAATGTAAATTAATGATGTGAAGTCATTACTTATAAAAAACAAAGTGTATCTTCTCTATGAAGCCTTCTTGATTATAAATAAATTTTGAAATTATAATGAGTCCAAAAGATACCCAATGTGGGAGAGTATTATTAGTAAAGGGAATGTGGTAGAGTTTTTGGAGTGATTAGAATTTTAGGAGTGTATTTTAATAGATGGTGCAGAAGTCCTTTTAAAAGTTGGAGGCATGGAATTATTAAAAATATAAATTTTTTAATATAAAAGTAATATCATATTCAAGGAAATTTGATCCAAAATTTAAATTTAAACAGTATAATATAATTGTTTTTCTAGAATAGCTTCATATGAAAAAAAAAAATTGATAAGTTTTTCTAATATTTTGTGCCTTTGTTCTCTTAATTTAACACTTTTACTACATTGTACCCATTACTATGGTGACTAACTTTTACCTAGATAAAAAAATATGATTTAAAATTAAATTAACTATACATACTAATTTGGATATCATTGTTATAAATAATAAATAAATTTAATTTAATTCAATTTATAAGGGTGATAAATATTAATTTTAATATAAGTATGCATAAGGAAATAAAAATAACTTTTTAAGAAATATGAATTCTTCAGAATAAAAATAAATTTATTCTTATTTAAACTAAATATTATAGATTCCCCTAAAATTTATAGGTTTATTATTAATAAAATAATGGTAATTATACATTATTATGAATCCAAAAACAAATATACTCATTTGAAAACATAATTAAAGAAAAAGAAGGAAAATGTTTTTTATTAGAAAAAAACATTACATTTGTTCAAAATTTTCAAACATTGATTTATAAGTCCAAAATATTATTTATAAATACATTTTTATATTCTCTGAATTCATTTTTATTTTTTCAAAATGTTTTATTATTTTTTCTACTCATTTTTATATCCCGATGATTTCATAAAATGTATGATATTTGTAAAATCATACTATATTACTATTCATTGAATAGTAAACTTCATCAAAAATATCCAAAAAATACCTCCTTAAGATACCTTCTACGTGATTATTCATAAAATCAATTTATTTTTGTTAAATTAAGTTTCTAAAAATTTGAAATAAAATTTTTAAATGAAATCATAAAATATATGAGAAACATATTTTTATATAAAAATGTATGTTTCAGTGTTGAGAGTTCTTAATAGTATTTCATATTAATTAATAATAAAATAAGTGTTAACAGGTTTTTTATAATTTGAAACATTTTAATTTAATCATTATTTAAAATTAATCAATGTAATTCAGTATGAATAAAATACATAACAATTTTAAAAAATTCTTTAAAATATCACATTATAAAATTAAATGATTTTATTTTATTTTTACCAAATTGAAAATTATTAAATGAATAATAATTCTTATATATACATAAACATAATAAATTTTATAGAATTTCTTACTCGATGTTATAGAAATTGAACTTCTAAATTAAATCATATAATACCTGGTAAAAGAATTTATATAGAATAAATACTACTTCATTTTCAAAGAAACCACATATTCTTATATCATAACTAGATGAAATTATTTCATAGATTATCATAAAATAAAAATATAAATACTAATTCATATAATACTCTTTAAAATCAATTTATTACAAATCTAATAATTTAATAATACTTTAAGATGGACTGGATTAGAAATCATGTTCTTAAAATAAATTTAACTTTTTTAGAAAAATATTTTATGTCTACAAGTAAACATAATGATTAAAAACATATTAGTGGTATCTAATTGATTATATAATGTCTTATACTAACCTGAAATCATTTTTGAAATAAAAATTTATTTAATAAATATAAATTCATAATGTAAATATTAACTAAACATAAATATTCATTTTAATTAAAATATCACGGGTTTCCCATTATCCCTTATAAAAAACTTTGTCCCCATAATTTTAACCCCTTTAAAAGAATCCCAAATTTCATTTATTGTGTAGGTAATGATGATAAAGGGTTTATTATGTGCGACATTGCATTAAATAATTTTTAAAATTCATTCCTGGAGTGAAAGAGGACTTTGAAAACAATAATATCAAAAGACACCCTAATAACAAATCCTAGAAATGAAATAAATGTATAGAAATGAAATGTAAATAGGTATAGGAAACAAACATAAATACGTTGAATGAAATTATGTTCTCTATTTTTAAATATTTTTAAAAAATTCAAATAGATAAAATAAATATATAGTTTCCGTTCAAATAGAAATAATGTGAAATATAATTTTTGTAAATATAATCCAAGTTCATATTCCAAAACAAACAAAGAAATATATTAAATTTAGTAATAAGGAACAAAAACATGGAGGAAATAATATAAAATAAATAAATAATTCTATAAAATAACAGAGGATTGAAAAGGAAGCCCTAAAATGTGGAAAAACATGATCACATATTCCCCCAAAAATCAACATAATATTTTTTCCCAAAAAATATTGAACCTCAACAATCACCAAAATATTTCCCAAAAAACATTTTTACCTTGATAACATATTCTTTGAGTAATTTAATCAATCATTATCCATCAAATAATTTTAACTAATTTGGTATAGTATCATATATTATCCATGTATATACATTAATCATATATTATTCCAAAAAAATATGGCAATATTTTTCCCAAAATAATTTTTTCCATCTGGTAAATAAACAACCTTTCATTTCCAAATGTTATATATAGTACATAACTTATTTTTCCAAAAATTTAATAACCATTTATCCCAAATAACAATAATTACCGCAATAGGAATCACATAATAAATATGAAAGTTATGTAAACTTTATCCATGTATTCCTCTAAAAATACAGTAAAATGTTACGGGAAACCCTGGATTTTTGTAGAGGTAATAAAAAAATAACTTTCAGTCAAACCATTATAAAATCATTTCATATAAGACCTAAAAATGGGTATCTATACCTTTTATTTTTTTATCAACATATCAACCCATGATGATGTCCATAACTCTAAAATTATCCTGAAACAATAACATTAAAACTAAAAAATTCTTTTAAACCCATTGCTCATACAAACTATAATGCCCTTAAACTACACACTTAGATCATGGGATAAAAAATTTATATACACACTATATTTGATAAAAAATATTATAGTCTAAAATTATCTGTTCCTTAAATACATGAATTATAAAAAAAATTGCTTCACATGCATAACCAATATCTTCAATGTTTAGAGATTTATAGAATTATAAAAATCATTATATAGTAAAAGTCATACTTTTCGTAAAAATGACATTTTTCTTCAACCAAATCAAAACTCTTTAATGATACACAATAATAATTCAACTATTTCTAAAAAATCATCAAAATGATACACTTTTGTACACCTCATATATAATACTCTTCTTCTTTTTCTTATAGAATGGAAACCTAAGAAAGGGGGAGCTGAAATGCTCTGTAAGGGTTAACATAAGTAGTAATAATCGAGGATCATCAGTTAATATAAAAAAAACATGTATACGACAACATAATTTTTCTTTATATACCTAACATAAGATAATCTTACCCAATAAAACATATTTCATAAATTTTGGGTCATAACATAAGGTTTATTGTCATAATATATGAAATGAAACATATGATTTTGGAAACATGAGTTAATAATCATGAGACATTAAAATATAACATAATAATAATAATTCTGAATATGAATTTTGTCTATATATAAGAATATAAAAAAAATTCATATATCTAGGATCACTATCAAGACCATCATCACATAGTGGAAGGAGTCCCGTAGTGGACTGGGTTTACTCTTTGGTCCCTTTCATATCATCTCATGAGATATAAATATTTCCAAAATAAATTTGTGGGCAATATAATTCTCGTTTAACCCATCATGTAATGAAAAACCATACATGTATGTGACACATTAAAATATTTATAATTTTATCATAGAAAAATTAACTGCAGAGGAAGAAAATAGTTTCTGAGTGATTTTAAGAAGACATTATCATAATTCATCCTGATAGAAAATTTGGGTGATATTTTTAGGTAATATCCCCAGTGAAGAATAATAAGTATAAATGGATGTTTATATGGAGGGGAAAATTATAAAATCATCAGCATATTTCATTGAAAATATGAACAAACGTATTTTATATTTGAAGAAAATCATTAAAGAAAATAAAAAAATGGTAATCAATAATTTTTTGTTCAAACATGAATATTTGGTAATGAATTTTTATAAAAAATAATGGGTATAATGTTGACAAAAAAATTTCATTCTGTAGAAATTTCAAATGAATATTATTTTACTGCTTTTTATAGAGATTCAATAGGTAACAGATATTACAAATGTAGAAAATGTTAAAAAATTTACATTAAAACATTTATAAATAAATCCAAATATCATGAAAATTAACCTAATAAAACATTAAATTATATTTAAATAAATTTATAAAACAAAATAATGAATATAAACATGGGGTAGAAATATTCTCGATTGAAAAGAAGAGATAAGCTCTGGTCCACTAACTATCATCCTTTCAGTTAAATTGTGAACTATAGGTATGTGAAATGGTAAAAATATATTGAAATCCTATAAATAAGTAGAGTATAATTATATATGTGTGAGAGAGAGAGAGAGAGAGAGTGAGTCTGTGTGTGTGTGATTTTGGAAAGAAATAATATTTAATTCCCTCTAATATGAATTTAGATATATAACAATCTCGAATTCAAAGTGAGATTAGAAAAAAAAAACCTAATAAAGATTGGAACATGCGAAGTAAGAATATATCAAGGAAGAGATTATGTGAAATATATGAAAACACACAAGAAACAAGAAAAAATTCAACAAAAAAATTATAGGTTATAATTCATACAAACTAATAGTAAGATATTTAATGAAGAAAGGATATAATTCAATGAAAGGAAATTTATTTAAGAATTCCCCTTATGAAATTATTAATATTTACATCAAAATCAAAATGAAATATTACATGAAATATATTTTTAAATCACATTAATAAATTTTATTTATGATAAAATAATTCAATGAAATGTAATTACATCATATCCCATAATAAATGATACATGATTTTAAAATTTTCTTATAAAAATGAAATTAAGACAAAGAACCCTTACCCTAGATTCTCCCTTTCTAAAGCATAATTTAATTTCCTGAATAATAAAATAATACCACTATTAAATTTTTTATTATCCTTATTCATGTGAATTTAATTTTACATTAATCATTTATATTCAGTTTTTATAAACATATTACTTATTTTCAATTTATATTGGTTATGATTTTGTAGTACTTTCAATAATTCCTTATCTATTTTGATATAATAGTTTCATACACCATTCTACATTTGAGAGTTAATTATATCTTTCTTAATAAAAATACTAGAATAGAATTTAAAAAATATATTTATGATGATCTATGTTCATTTCATGGTTTTATGAGGTATAATTCAAGAATATGAATCCTTAAAAAACATCGTTTCTGTAATTATTAACGGAAAGAAGGCGTAATTTAATAACAAGTTAAATATTTATACTATAATTACAAAAAAAGTAAAAGAAAACTTATTTAATTACTAATATAATAGATTTAAAATAATTGAATTTTCATAAATATCCATGATAAAATATTAGAAGAATTCCAATGTTGGGGGTTAAATCGACCCATGCAAGAGCATTTTATAATCAATGGATCTGTAAGATTATATACCAGTTTTATGAGAATATCATTATTTCAAAAGTCTTAGGATATTATTTATATGTTATTAATATAATAAAATATTATTTTTATGATTTATAAGAATTATATAAATTAAAATTAATGATAATAATTCATTACGTAGGAATAAGAAATTGTACCATCTCTTGGAAACCTATATGGTATTAAAATAATTTTGGAATTATAATGAGACAAAAAATGAGAGAGTATTATTATCGAATTAAATATTTTAGAGTATATAAGGGAATTTTAGTTTAATGTGTGTCTTGGAAAAGGTGGTGGATGGGTTCTTTTATACGCCAATGGTGGCATTTTTTAGGTACTAATTTCTTAATAAAGAAGGAATGACAAATTCAAGGAAAATGGATCTAAAATTTAAATTTAATGAGGTTAAGATAACTTTAGGTATATAATAACCACCTCAATCCATTTATAAATATTATTTTGTGATATTATGTGACGGTATTCATCAATTTTATCCAATTACAACATTTTAACCTTTACTACGGTGACAAACTTTTATGTAGGTGACTTATTTTTAGGTATAAAGTTTAAATGGGCCTCAATAACTAATTTTTAAATTTTTAATATCAATAAGAGGTCCATTTTCATAAATTTTAATTCTAAAGTTGATATAAATTATTATTTTTTTATAATTCAAAAAAAACTATAAAAAAACAATTTTTAAGCATAGAAATAAATTTACCTATTTAGGTTAGACAATGTTGATTTGCATGAAATTTTATTTATTATTAATAATGAAGGCTAGATTATTTTTCCTAAAGCAATGATTAAATCTAATTGATTCTTTTGATTACATGATTTGATTAAAAGGATTAAAAATATTTTTTTATTAGAATTAAATATAACATATGTTCAAACATTTTGAACAAATATTTATAAAATAAACATATTTTATTTAAATACATTATTATAATCATAAAATAAAGTTTTTCATGAAATAGTTTTATGATATTTTTATTCATATTTATATCTTGGTAATTTCATTTAAGGTACAATAATTGTAAAAACTGTATTTTTTACTATTCATGAAAAATCATCTTATTCAAAAAAATTGAAAAAATTGACACTAAGATTAAATCAATGCAATGGTTTTAAAATTTAAAATCATTTTTACAGATTAAATTTATAAAATTTAGATATTCACCTTTTAAATGAAAACATTAAATATAAAGGAAAATTATTTTATATAACACTAACTTTTAGAACTTCAAGTTTTCTTAATCTTGTTTTATATTAATTAAATATTAAATAAGTGTTAATATATTTTTTATAAAATAAAAAATTTTATTGTAATATTACTTTTAAATCGATCAATTTAATTGATTAAAGCAAAAATACACAACACATAAAAAATCATTGAACAATATATCATTTTAACATTAAATGATTTTATTAATATTTATAATCAATTGATAATTATTACATGAATGTTAAATAATTTATATAAATAATAAGTTTCATTAAATTTATTATTCTAAAGAATATAAATTTTACCTTTAAATAAATTACATAATACAGTGGAAAACAATTTATTTTGAAATAACCCTCATTCATTTTGAAAAGAAAACCCATTTTCTTCTTTTATGCCTTGATAAAATTATTTCCAAAAGTATGATGTTAATAAATATTAGTATGAATCAATACAACTAACCTGAATATTAATTTATTTAATATCTAATAATAATATATTTTTTTAAAATTATAAACATAAGAAATAATTTTTAGAAAATTAATTTTACCTTTTTACAAAAAAAATTATGTTATCAAGTAAAAAAATTATTTTAGACATATCATAGGTATGTAATTGATTATAAAGTATCTTTTGGTGAAATAATTTAATTTATAAAATAAAAATTTCTACAATAAATATAAATTAATAAAATGAATATTAATAAAACATAAAATTTATTTTTATTTAAATACCTAGGTTGTCACATCTTGTGCATTGGATATTAGGATAGCGATGAATTTAATGTAAGTTATGTTGGAACTTCACAAAGCTCTAGTATTAATTCACCTCAGGTCATTTTATAGGATAGTGAAAATGGAATCACATATTAAACATTAAAATAAATTGTTTTATCATATTAGTGGTTTCACATTAACTTCATGATTTTGACATCAATGTGTCCTTTTCTAGTTTCACACTACCTCTAACAACCCAAATTGTCATAGTTTAAATGATTTAGGAGTATTTTGACCAGTGATCCCCAAAGTCAAGGAGTTTTTGTAATTCGGTTTTAAATTCATATTTTAAGAGTGGGGATCACTATAGTAGTTTTTTATTAATGTTTTGATGTTTCATAAGATTTGAGGGGAGTTTAGAAGAATACGGGTATTCGGTTTAGGTGCAAAATGGAAATTAACCTCCATGTGGTACTTTATATCTTAAAGGGTGGGTATTTCAACATCAAGGTATCTAAAAAAATGTTTTATTCTATATGATAGGTAATTAAAAAATATGGACACACAATGTAACAGTCCGAGATTTTATGAAAAATATTATTTTTAATTTTATTAATGTTTTGTGTTGTACGCTACACCAAAAGGAGCTTGCACAACATGCATTCTTGACTTGCCTTGCATTACACGCAATCGTGACCTTCCTCGATAACGTGTGTAGTACGCAATACCGAGTTTCACTAACCAACGATATGCTATTAAAATATTATTATAACTAGTCATTATGAATAGTAATAACCACCTTTTAAAATTTTAGAAATTTTAGCTCTCAAAATGGACTTCATTTTTTGGATTCGGAGTATCAAATTTAGCCTAAGGTGAAATTTTGGTACTTTTCGGATAACTTTCATATTCTGATGAATAGTGAAAATTACTAAATTATAATTAAAAACAACTTTTTTAATCGAAATAATTAATAGTGATAAATTATTAATTTGACTGGTTTTAAAGTATATTTAGAATATATTTTTACAATTGAATACAATGTTGGTCATTGGATGTAATTTCACATTTAAACCAGTTATAAACAAGTGTCAATCTTTTGATAGTTATTATCTCTCAAGAACTCGCTATTTGTTTTGACGAGGGGAATTAATTTTTAAATCAATTAATGCAACTGATATTTTTTGAATTTGGTAAAATAAACATCATTTTTTAATTCATAATATCAAAAATATCTTAGGCAAAAATTTTGGTATTTTTCTGAAAACTTTCAATTTTTGATGAATAGTGAAACCACTAAGTGGTAGTTAAAAAAACTGAATTTTTCATAAAACATAATTTTACTGCTTCTGTGAGTGGAATTTCAAAAATCCGAGAGACACGGTTGATTTCAGTAAGTAAAATTTGGTTCAATGAGATGAAAATAATTTTTGGTGAATAGTAACTTTTTATTTTTTTTACCACGGTTAAAAGTAAATAGGGTAATTAAGGGTAAAAATGATATTATTATTACCCTAACACATGTCTTAATTCTATTGGATAAGTGTAATTCGACCAAAAAAAACCTTAGGAATAAAATATGACCATTTAGGCCCACTTGGATTAGATTAGGACATTTATTATTATTTAATTCAAAGAAGAGATAAAAGAGTTAAAATCAAAGTTTATTTACTAAAACATTTTTAATATAGAGTTATACATAAGATAAATTAGATTGTAAATATTAATTAAAAATCTAATAATATTTCCTACATAATGATATTTTATTTGTAATTTTTAGACATTAAAAAATTTAATTTATTTATGACACAAACATGATGCAGTAATTATCTTATTAATGAAATATTGACATAATTGATGTTATAAACACGAAAATAAATGTAATTTGAGACTTTTTATGAATTAAACTAATTTTATAAGTTAATACGACATGTTAGTATTGATTTAATTAACTTTTTTTAGAACTAATAATTCTGTTATGATTTTCACAAAAATCAATTACTAAATAGTGTCAAAATTGACATAAAATAGTTTTTAAAACAAATATTATATTATTAATTGTTATTTTATTCCTAAAAATCTAAGGTTCAGCCAAATGACATAGATAAGGTTATATATATTAATAATAAACAACTTGGGGTTCGTTTGGCTGCTTATAGTAAGTTTATTAACCTTATAGTATAAGAACACAAGAAGACACGGTAAAAGTAAAATTATTTAACTTAATTTTAAATCTAAATGATAAGGTTAAAATAGGAATCTAAACTTGTCTAAATTCTATTGGATGAAAGTATTTCGACCCATCCCCACCTTATCTTAGAAATATATCAATTTGGAGCTATTTAAAACCGAATTTTACTTTATAATAAAATAATAGTTTTTGTTATTCCAAAGGTACCCCTCTCCTCCCTTATAAAAGGGCACCTCCTCCCCCTCTTCCTCACACCACTTTGAGCCTTCAAGCCCGTCCAACCCCTACCAAATTACCTTCTCCACTTCCCTAGAAACATCCTAGAGGTTTTGGTCTTCCTCGAAGACCAATTTTAGTGCCCTAAGAGAAGATCTCAAAGAGGCGCTTCAAAGAAGAGGTAATGTCGTTACCGATTCTTTCATCTTTATTTCTTCTTCCACTTAGTCGTATTTAGTTGTTTCATTGTGAAGTAATAACATCCGTATCAATCATATACTGATATTTAATTATAAGTATGAAAAAACCCTATTTCACCATCTATCCATCCTAAGGAAAATGAAATCACTGCGCGTGCGTACGTACGGAATACCGTCTCCACGCCGTGGTGTAATCTGTTTTTCCAATACCACCTTACTTGGATGGGTATAATGGTGTACATAATAACTATATATGATTATTGTAAAGTGATATTGATTCTGAAATAGTATACATATACTCCAATACAATTCCACGATCATGAGAACGATATCATCATTCGTGCGTACGTACGGACTACCGTCTCCACGACGCGATGAAACGATTTTACCCAAAACGCTCTTTAACATGGAATTTTCAAAAGAACGGGTAAAATAAAGTCATAATTGAACCATATATGATATCATAACAATGATTATGATTCTGTAATAAGTCAATAACATTATTTAAATCATTATACAGGAGGTTTGGACACTTACAAAGAAAGTCGGACCAAAGGTAAGGGAAATATCACAATCTCATTTTTATCCGAGATTGCTTATACTTTGGTATTTAATGGGGTGTATTTTATCATCCACATCCATGTTCCCTCAATATGTAATATTATTTCCATCCACCTATAATTTTTTAAATCCAATTTTACCCTTTGGTAAGTTATTAGTAAATGATATGAAAGGAATCTTTTGTCGTTTTTTGTACGAGGTACTTTTTGACTTTTCCGACAAAAGTACGAAGAATGTTTTTTTTAACTTATACGGCATAAATGGAGTTTTAAAACATTATTTCCAAGAAGCTTACTTTACAAGTTTTCAAGTTTATTTTTAATCAACTTCTTTAGTTTAAAATTGTATGACATGTTAAAAAAGGAAAATGTTTTTGAATTTGAAAGGATATTTTCCTCAAGAATGGAGTTCAAGTGTTTTATCAAAATTATTTTCCATCTAAGATAATATAGGGTTCTATTTATATCCCTATTATTACATTGATTTGATTATGTTGTGGTGGAATTATTTTTATGAATTCCTTTATCTTATATGAATTGTTTGATGATGTCACGATGTTTAAGATTCCCATTTTTATTACATGGGTTATGCAATGATGTATGATTTATGAATTTGTGGCACACATTAGAATGGTATCATTATGAGATGGGCGAGACATATATCTCCCTCCAATTCATTGGGTAAAGATTTTATATCTCATGATATACACATAGCTGGAATGGTAGGTTATACCGGTTCAGTAAAACAGGACTAAAATGAGGGTGACTCGGTTCAGAAATGGACTTTGTCCACTAAGATAGTCTTGGCAATGAGTCTTGACTAATAATAAATGATTCTCTATGATTATGTGTGTATGCAACAAAGTTTGATGTTTTAAGTTATGATTATTGGGATTACATTTCACTATTATGATTTATCCCATGTTATGATATTATGATCTCTTTTACAGGTTAAGATTTCCAAAATGTTATATTCTTAGGAATATGATGTGATTGATATTTCTTTTTTTTACCCTTACTGAGCATTTGAGCTCACCCTTTTATGTTTTCTTTTCCCCAGGATATAAATAAAGGTTTTAGGTAAGAAAAAAAAGGGAAGATCTTTATGGGAGATGTTGAAGATCTTTCACCATGATTAGACGACTACGTTCTGAGTTTCCAAAGACACTAAACTATTACGGTCCTTGTGTGGGTGTTTTTGTTATGTACTAAGTATTCTGTAAAATTAATGTAATGTCCATGTACATCAAGCTTCGGGTCTCTACACACAAGATGCAATTGGTTCACTATAAATAATGGATTTTCTCGTGAAGGGTGATCAAGGAGGGAGTGTTTCTCTACAACCAAGGGGATTGTGCCATTAAGGGTTTACAAGGGGAATATTATCATACTTCCCATAGTAGAAGAATTATGTTTCAATGTATCTGGTCATGCTACAATGGGTGGCCAGGATTTTTCAGTTCTACCTTGGTAATGTTCACTATGGAATAAACCAATTTCATATGCCATAATATATACACTATACTATATAATTAAATTATGATGCCCTTCGTCATACCAAAATAACCCAAGTGTTTTTTTAGGTTTTGATTAATCATTTTAAAATAATCTTTCACCCTATTTAATTAGACACAAGACCATAATCCCAAAACTATCTCCCTTTCTCATTTCCCACTCTCCCAGTCCAATATTTGGTCTCTTATAGGTCTCTCTCTTGGAAGAATTATGTTTCATTTGATGTTGAACATCCTCTTGGTAATTTATAGGTAAAACATATGTTTCTTCTTACTATTTCTATTTTTTCGCTATTCTTTTCATGTAATCCTTTTTAAGGCCTGTTTTTCTAGATTAATTATTTCATGTTAATAGAATAAAATCAATACATGATGTTGGTTGATATAAATTCTTCATTCTCGGGTTCTATTCATATTTCACAATATATCAAGAATTTTTATGTGTGTTTCATTCCTTTTTGATGGGATTTTGGCATATAAATTTTGTTAACATTCGAGTGAGTTCCAAGTTGTATTATAGGATAGCTTAAATCCTTTTAAAAGTTAATTGAGTTTTGTGCTCATGGTTGTGTGATTTTATTGGGGCTTAAAGTCTATTATTTCAAGGTTTGAAACCTCTGGTTTGTTCTAAAAGAACCTTTAGTGATTGATCATCTTCTAATTAATGATGAATGTCCCATGTTGAGGTTATGTGTGAGGTTTTATAGTCCTCTAGTTGATAAGGGACTTGGGTGGGGATCTCGATAAGTGGAGGTCCATGTGACTTATAATGAAATCTGTTCAAGTTTTCCTCATGGACCTCAAAACCTCTTATTAAAGTTGATTGATAGTTTGATGGTTCTTTTATGTTTAAAGTATCTCCTGTGAGAGAGAAATTTTTTAGGCTAAATAATGTGAATTAAGTTTTTTATCACATACAGAATTTTATTTTGTATATTGATCAATTATACGGATGGTATGACCTTTAGATAGTTTAATATATAGGATATGTGTGGTAAACGTTATTTCAAGGGCATGGTTAGTTCTTGGATTGGAATTTTCTAGAGATATTTTAGGATGTGATATCATTGGTTCGATTAAAGTGGGTATTTCCCCTTACAACCGCAATATATTAATGTATTGTGAGTGTGGTAAATTGAATAGGGGATTAGTAAAAAATAAGGTGTTATTGTGGGGGGAAATGTTGTAAGTGAAAATGGAGATGTTAGTTTATTATGGTCTTGAGGGAGGTAATATACCATAAATAGGGTTGTACATGGATATGTTCATGTGTTAACAATAAATTTGTTCATATATTCATAGTTTCTTATTTTATTGGGAATATTAAGAAGTATTTTTTAGATTCTATTTATTCCTAGGGATGTATGGTATACTGAGATGAATCAATAGGGTTGATGATGAGTTGTGTAGTGGGATTGCCCCAAGTAGTGTGCTAAATATGGGTGAGTATCTGTCTAATGGATATTTGGTTTTTTCTTCTACTATTATATTTTTTCTAACATTTTTTAAATAGCTAATGATGAGACTTTATTTCCCTGATATCTTTGTGTGAGTGTGTATAGGAAAGGGTCTCCCTGAGTCACCATGGGTTGTAGAGTATTAATTTGGGATGTTATTATGTTTCCAAACCTGGAGTGAGAACATATTATCATTAGTCAATATATAAGAGTGTTTTGATAAGATACATGTTATGAGGCCTAAAATGTTTGATAAGGTAGTCATATGGGATGAGATATGAGACCACACACTAATTGAAATAGTCATGGTATGAGAAATGGGGTGAGGCCTATCCATGAGTGAGTGTGTTCTAGTGTGAGAAGGGACATGAGATCAAGATATTGTATGTGACCTTACCCAGAGTAAGTGGATAGTTGTTGAGACTTGTTTTTTTGTTATTTTACTTGAGGAATGTTTTCATGATCTTTTCTTCATTGTGAGATTACTTCTTCCACCATTATGGGTCGATGTAGGTAAAATAAAGTGTTGTGATGGTCTGGTTAACACATTTTTACTATACATGTATTCTTATGTGTTCTTAACATAATTTTTATACATAATGACAATGTGTATTATGGTATATTTTAGAAACCTTGTTGGTGTTTCCTTACTGATATTATTTATCACACCCTATATGAGGACCATGGCGTGTGTGTTAGTCTTTGGGTTTTATATTCATGTTACATTTCATATAAGAGTCTGACTATGGTAGATTAAAATATATTTAGAATAATTAATCGAAAAGTGACTATGTTTTTCTAGATGATTATCCTAAATCTTTTTATTCAATTTAATTTATTTGGTCATCCAAATGGGTGATCCTTGTGATGTAAAAAACTATGTTGAGCATTGGTATCATATTTTTATAACATATTGAAACTGTATATTATTCATGGATGGATATTACCAAAAATTCCTTACTCTTACAATGATATTATACACTATTTATTTTGTTTTTATGTTATTATATATGTTGATACATAGATTATACACTCCCCATGTCAGTCAAAGACTCATGTGGTATGTTGATACTCTCTGGTGTATAAAGAGGGATGTTTGAGATCTTTTACAGACTCTAATCTAGTTTAATAGATGGTTCTCAAGGAATGTTGTCCCAAAATTGTTTTAGATAATTTTTTTTGTTATATTACTATTTATAAATTAGTACTAATAGATTAGAATGTGTCAAAACATGTACATGACATAATATTGGTGTGTCACAAACAATATTCCCAGGTAAAATATAGGTTACAAGGGTGTGATATTTTATACTATTACTTTTAATTATTATGATGAATTTATTGATACCAGTATAATGTTCATTGATGATAATTTAATTTATATTTTACTCATGCCCTAGGTGGAATGATTTGTGTGTGGGTTTATACATCACACTATGCATGTAGTTATGTTGTTACATATAAATGACTTTTTATTAGGTGAAATGATATTAGAAATGGTAAATCATTTTTTAAAATGTATCTCAGTAAAGATTTTTTTTTAAATTGTTAAGAACTTTATTTTATTTTATTAAATTATCAAGATTAAGTTGTTCAATGTTTTTCTAAATAGATTTTTTTGGAACATTATTTAATTAGAATGAAAATATGGGTTTTAACGGTTTTTCATCTGTTTCTTTTTTTATACAAGCATTCTCAGGGTAGAAGAAACCACCCTTTGGTGGGTAGGTTTAGGTAATGGATTCCATTTTATGGATAGTATAAATGATGTGATATTGGAGTACACTATTTGGATTAGGACGTTTGATCTGATGAGAGACACTTGAATGGGTTATGGTGGCATGTTTTGTTACGATATAATAGTGGTGTGAATATCTCTAGAGTATAGGGTTATTGGGTATGATAATGGTAGTGAAATTTATAGGTGGGTTATAATGCCTTATGTTGTCATTATAGTACATTATGGTTTTATTGGTTATGTTCAGTGGGTATGACCTATTGAGTTATACATGAACCCTCCAGTGGTTGTGCTCACCGGGTGATGTATTAGGTAGATACCCGTGTTTGTTAGGGTTTTTGTTATGTTTCCAAATATTATTGTGAAACAACACTTGGTGAAATTTTATAATTATTAATTGGGTATTGTTGATGGTTATGTTTAATTGGATCTAGTTTTTAATCATTTAGTAACTGGGATATTTGGGTATCTCATACCTTGGATGAAAAATTGCGGGTTTTTTATGATAGATTCATAAGGATGTATACGGCTTAGGGTAAGAGGAGTATGGTCAGATTCTCATAGGTTGTATAAATTCTTGAGAGAAGTGTTATATATTATTATAAAAAATTATGTGTTTCTTTTCATGTGTCTGATTATGAGTGTTATTGTTGCTTCATAATGGAGGTGTTAAAATCATATTATTTGGGTATTGTGTGAATTCTACTTGTTCATTAAATTTTTAACCCAATGTTTGATTAGGTTGGATCCTATGATGAGGTCTCAAGAATACAAAATCTTGGATAGGCATTTTGGTCTTGAGATATATTTCAATATGTCAAGCATGAATAATAATATTTTAGAATTACAATGTGTTTTTCTATGATTGGTCCAAGTAACCAATGGATTTTTAACAGATGATTTCCTAATAGGAATATATGTCTTATTTTATGATGACTATCCATTTAATATATTGTTTTCAATGAGTAATTCATAGTCATTAGTTGTTCGTAAAAGATCAAGAATGGTTATAGATTCTCTATATTATGTTGATCCCACAAAACTACCCCAAGAGCAGAAATGTTATCAATATTAAAATCTCTTAGTATTGAGACTATGATGGTATAAATGTTAGAGTGTTATTTAAGATCTCATGTCAATCATTCCAATTTGTGGAAGATTAGTGGACATCTATAATAGGTTAACATGTTATTCCACGGTGGAGTAGGGTGGCCCAATGAATGGATTGTGGATTAGTTTTAGAGGGAATATGTAATTCCATGTGGTTAAGTTCCCCTAGACTATTATGGAATGGGGTGTCTCATCTAGAGTGACTTGGGACCATATAGATCCTTCATGGATTTTATGTAATTAATGTTTCCTTACACTTGGTGTGCTGATATAGTGAGAGGTGGTTACTAGTATCCACCAATATATGTTCACAAACTGGTACCTTGGATATAGAGGGATATTCCCATAGGGACCGGGTCATGTTTATTTTCCAAAGGTGACTAAGGGTTGGTCGGGTCAGGTAAGGGTTATTCAAGATATCTTAGCATCATTGGACCCTAAGGTTAATCACATGGATTATGTTTGTTTATTATTAATGAGAAATGATCATGTTTTTTAAATTCATCTGAACCAAAAGTATTTTGGTAGGATAGTATCAAATAGGTGATGGTAAGAATAATCCTATAGTGCAAAGTATCATATCAATAATATACAGGTTGACCCTATTCTATGAGATAGGTGGTTGGTATTAGTGTTTTTTCATGTCGAGGAAATCTACTTAGAGAGTAAGGCTGGTTCCCATCTAGTAATGATGGTATGATGAATTATGTAAGTTTTTAGGATGATAGAATATTTATTAATTCCTCTATAATGGTTGGTACGAACTATGTGTTTGGAAACTTACGAGAACTAAAATGGTTTCTTGATTCATGTGATAAATTTTTTTGATACTCAATAGAGAATAAAAAGAAGCTATTAGTCATCTTAGAGTTTATTGGGAGTCAAATGTGAGATGGGATTAAGCTTAGGTGCTATGAATTGGATATTTTACGATTGAGTACATAGTAACCTTAGATTAAATTTTTCTATTGAGGTTGTGGTGAATGAGATAAGTTGAGTTCATGTGTTTCCATGAAATCTTTTGTTTTAGTGCATCATGCTTGATATAGGAACCAAATATCACAGTGGGCCTATATATTTTAGATAAATTTTTGTGTATGATAGATTTCACTAAATATTTTTCATGAATTTCAGTGTGGCTATGTGGATTCCATGTTAAATGTGTATTTTAAGAAGTTGGTGATGTTTATTATGGATCAGATCATTATTTTTCAGAAAACAAATCAGGGGTGGCTTTATCAGGTTTAAGGGAGGTTTTTTAGAGCACAGCCCGAAATCCAAAATAAAAAGCAGCATCAAGTTATGATATAGGTGTTTATTATAATGTAATAATCTTGGATGATTCTTGGGGATGTAAAAACCTATTTTTTGGATTTTTTAAAGAACCATTACTTTATGATTCTAAATATTCAAGGGGAATTTAAATTTTTATCCATAAAGTAGGCGAGTTTTGAGAATTGGGTTTTGGACTGTAATATTTTGAGTGGGTACACCTCTTGGATGTTTTTTACGTTTTTTATATGTTCCAAAGGTTTTTGGGTGTTTTTTTCAATGTCAATGGGTTTAGGAAAAGTTGGAAGATTTTATTTCATAGAATAATAAAATTATATTGTAGTTCTTCATGAAGAAACTAGAAGGGGTTGCACCATGAGGTTTTCTCTAAGGATAGATCTACTTCATAGCCATGTTGTTGTTCCATGATGGATACTCATGATATAAGTGTTTCACCATAACAAATGGATTGATTCATGGATAGTGATTGAGGTGATGGGGGAGTTTTATTCTAGCCTTTGGACTCTTTGGTGGAATTTAGTGATTTCAACATGGTTGGATTATTTTAGAGGGGACCAGTAGATATGAATCCAATGGGATCAGCATCCATTTGGGTTAAAAAACATGTAATCATTTATATTAAGGTATTTTTTATGAATGGAATGTGCTGAGGATATATATGTTGGTTTATAGTACCCCGGGTTATAATAGTCTTTTGTAGGGTTACAAATAAATAGTAATTTATTTGAATTGTTTGAAAAGGGGTTGCGGTGTTCCTAATTGTCCCCAAAATCTATTTTTTAGGTTTAGTGATAGTGATATGGTTCCTTTAGGGTTTAGTTATTTCCATTGATAGAATAATTTTTTGTTCAATGGATTAGGTATAAATTAGGTTATCACATATATTGTGTTTGATGTATGTTGATGAGTGTCAATGATGACAGGGCCTTTAAGTCATTTATTATTTGGGGTGTGTCTAGTATGCCTTGTTTTAATACATAGTCTGGATTTGGATAATCATAGTGTGGGAAGATTTATAGAAATTATGTCCTGGTGTGAATTAATGGGAAAATTTCCCCTTAGATCGCAAATTGGAATAGTGTGTGGTGAGTGTAAGAAATGGACTGATGTATTAATACACCTTAAGGTGTTGTCATGAGAACTAATGATATATGTTGGAACAGTTATGTGCATTCCTTGGGTCGTAAATCATAGGGAAACACATTGTATAGGGTTCTATATGGGTGTGTTCGTATGTGACTGCCAAGTTGGGTCATAGATAGATAGTGAAGTAAGGGCTAGGGATCTATATAAAGTATTGTATAGTTTTTGGTTGGGACTAGGCCAGTTGGGTACAATCATTTGGTTATTGTGGTTAATGATGAACAATGTATTAACATAACCCCTAGGGGTGTGCTTAGTGTGGGTTAATATCTATTTAAATTATATATGTGTTGTTTCATTCATTTTATATGTATCCTAACTATGTGTGGGTAACTAATGATGGAACCTGATAAGAGGCATAGCCCCAAGTGAGAGGGTTTAGGAATAGGTCGCATAGAGTGAGAGGTTGTTAGTATGGAATGTTCTTATGATTCCTAACTTTTAGTGATATGGTGATCGAACACATTACCTTATGTGAGATGGAATTGATATAAGACATGGTAAGATACATCTCCCTGATTGAGAGGGTGGTGATATGTTATGTGATATCATACCTCGCCCTCAGTGAGAAGGCGGTGGTTTGATATGTGGTATGAGACCTCACACAGAGTGAGTGGGTGGTGGTATAATATTGTACATTATATTGGAACTTTGGTTTTTCCATTAAGTGATGGGGCATGGGCTCAGTTTCATTGTGAGATGAATTTATCCACCATCATTGGTTGAAGTATGAAAAGTTATGTGTTGTGGAAGCTTGGTTATCACATGATGACCTAAAATATATGATTGTGGTTTTTTAATTTTTATTGAATGAATAATCACAGTTTATATTTTTGTATATCTAAGAAACCACATTGTTGGTGCCCTACTAATATTATTTCTCACACCCTTCACAGGAACATTGGTTCATGGTAGGATATTTGTTTTTTACTTTTAGGTTATATATTGTATAAAATATCTAGTTTTGGAAGCCTGGGAGAGGTTTGGAAGAGTGATATGAGGAGGGACTCGGGTTTTATTGTTGGTATACATATTATTTATTGTCAATTTAATTTTTTATTTGATTGACTATTGTGGATATTTGAGATTTATAAATGCATGTTAAGCATGGATACAATACTATCATAGACTATTAATATAGTATATTGTTAACTGTGGGTATTCTACATAAATCCATATTATTACTATAATATTATATATTTTTTCTATATTTTATATCTTTTTTTATGTGATGATACTAAGAATATATTCTCACCATGTTAGTGATAGACTCTCATTGTCGATAAACAGCCTCGAATGTATGTGGAGGCATTCTAATGGTATTTTGGAAACTATCATCTAGGAAAAAGATGATTTATTGTTCATTCCACTACATTAAATATATAATTTTATCTTTTTGGGGAATTAGAATAATATAAAAGATAAAAATATATATTAGATTCTGTTAAATCTAAAATATATCAATATAGATTAATATTTGAGAAATAAGACTATGTTAAAATCCTACATTGAATTAAGTAATTTCTAAAGATATTATTAATACAACACAATAATAATTTTTCATAATTTGAATAATCTAATAACTATTTTAATACATAATATAGTGTTGTTATGGGTAACAATCAATGATTTTGATACGTCTCAATAAAGGTGATTAGGGGTTGAGTTTAAAAATGTTAATCAAAAATATAGTAAAAACATGAAGGACAAAAGAGACAGATAAATACACAAAATAATAATAGAGCACAAAAAATAAGCTAAAATAGTAAATAACACCATGATATAAAATTATTTTTACAACATTAGACATATATGCATGCAATGTCCATCACCCTATATGATTTTTTATAAAGTAGAATAAAAAATGGTCTTATAATAGACATGTGAATAATTGACAACTGGATAAACTCTCTACGGATAAAATTTTTTATCTCCAAGACTTGTGAATAATTAAATCTAAATATTTTCACCATAAAATCATCCAGTAATAACTAACACACATTCCCCATTGGACTAAAAATAATAAAATAATAAGAACAATTCAAAAATTGGGGGATTAACATGATTACAAACACCATTCCTTCACCAAGAATCTAGTAGTGATCTTCCAAAATGATAATATAGATTTTAATTATCTTATTCCTATTATAAAATCATAATAATGGTCTATATAGGAGAATAGAAATTTTGAAATGATAGTGGGAGGCTCCTTGAAATCTCAATGTCCTCTTTTTCTCAAACCCTCTCTCTATTTTCACCCTCCCATATGTTAAAGACCAAGGAATCATAAAATAGAAAAACAGCTTATTGAATACCTCATCCGGAACTCATAAAGGTGAATCAATCGTTATACCTCAATATAAGTGATGAAATTAGGAAACTTTGTATGGATAAGATCACATGAAATGATCTATAATTGTAGAAAATCCTAAATAGCTTGCATGACATAAGATTAACTTTGAACTGTTGCATGAGAATCTGTTATACACTACCAAAATTATGTCATGTGAATATGATATATGATGTTAGATGAAGTCTCCCCCTATGATATATTTAATCTCCAAACACAACTTTCATAAAAGATTAATTACCACAACTATATAGATATGTAATATTAAAAAACCATTATTACTATTGTGATAGATTAAATCACCCACCTTAATCACTTCATATCTGATTAAAATACCCCATATAAAAATTAAGTAGTTAATATCCATGTAAAATAAAATTATATCTCATATAAAAATAACCTGATCAAACAAATCCTTACATAAAATTAACTAATAAAAATGTTAATACCAAAATAAATTGTATTTAATAAAAAAACCAAACACAAATATATTTTTTCAGAAAAACTAAACAATATGTATATAAATTGATCATATGAAATATGATGTTAAAACATTACATTCACAAATAAAATAACTATATTCTAATTTGAAGTATATCATAATCCAAAAAATCCATCTTAAAAAATTAATTGTAAATTACATAGGGTGATGTTATTGTAACTCTATACTACCAACCAACTCATATGGATAGTTTTTATCTATATAGAAAACCCTAAAAACAACATCCACTAGATAAAATTGATTATTACCATAGAAATTTTCATGTTGAAACATGTCTACTCATCCCAATTCTTCTAAAAACATATATCTCTAAACACCTATTAAAAACTTTTACCTTCTGAGGTCTAAAATATCATGTGAAATTTGAATTATTCTCCTCGTGAGAGGGTTGTTTTGAGAATAAAGATTTGGATCCAGAATATATGATTATAAAAAACCCTATATGATGTTAATTGATATGGTTTGTGGTTCACGTAATTAATCTGTTTCTCAAGATTAGTTTTTAGGTCGATCCATGTGTTCGTTGGGCTCATAGTGGGTTGGGAAACCCTTACATGACTAGGACATTGATTTTTTTTTGCAAAGTCCAATGGTACAGAAGAGGGTCTACAAGTCTCCTACATATTAATCCTTATGTGGGTGAATCATATGTGAATAAACCTTAGGTTTTTACACATATTTGTGTGATCATTACTTGGTACACCATTACATGGGATACCCTTACATAGGACATCCTTATGTGGGAAACCCATATGTGGCTGGACATTGGAAAAATTTAGAAATATTATAGTACAAGAGATGGTGGTATGCAATACCCCTATGTTGTTACCCTTATGTGGTCACCCATACATAGTGACCCTTACATGGTCACCCACACGTGGTGACCATTACCTGGTCAACCTTATCTGAATAACCCTTATGTAGTAAACTTTACATAGGGTATCCCATATCTATCTACTCTTATATGGATAGACCCATACATGACCACCCTTATGTGGAACCCTTATTTGGGGTGACCCATATAGGGATCAACCTTATATGGTGGAACCCTTATGTGTATATACCCATTCATGGATATCAAAAAAAATTGTTTCCTTTTTACCAAAATATTAAATAAAAGAAAAAAAGGAGGTATTTTCCTTTTTTTAGGGCAGTGGACATGTGTCTGTGTGGGGGGGGGGGGGGTCCTTTTCAATTCTCCCTTAAATTCAAGGGGTGTATCACCCTAAATTTTTTTTCCAAATAATGTGTCATTAGATAAAAATAATCCTTGAAATATATATAACCTTATTTTTCAGATTTTTCATCTTCTTTCAGACCTTATTGCGGTTATGTTATGAAACCTATACTAGGGTATTGGAGAGTATTCCACCGGAGAATGGTGGAATGATACCTATGGAAAAAGGAATTTTATATGTCTTGGGAGAATAAATTCTGAAATGATAATCACAATAGGTTTCTTGAGGATTTATCAAGATATTTCACTCTCATTATATTATTAATTGATTTCCAATTTTTGCATGAAATGGATTATTTTAATAAAATTAAAAAATAGTTATTGTGTGTACTAATGGTCTGGATGGATACTAGGGGGTGATGCACACCACTCCACAATGATTTAAGCTATAAAATATTTTTAAAACTCAATTGGTTATGAGAGACTTATGTGATCTTGTGTGAGAGTGGTCGGGAATTTTTTATGGGTAAAATCCATGAATAAGGTATGAGTTCCTTTAAGAATTCCCCTATCCCAAATTCATTTTAATTATATGCATATGAAATTTTCTCTAATAAATAATGGTCTTTGACCATTTATTAAATGAATTTTTTAGTTAAAATAAATGTTATTTATTGATGTAGTTTTAACGGCCATGACAGACCCTTGAACACTGGATTAGTGACCCAGTCATTGATGGTTGAGGAATTTATTATAACATTTTGTGAGTTACACGGACACTAGAGGGGTGTGAATTAAATGAAATAAACATGATATAGTGGGCCTTAGTAGAGGTTCCCTTAGACTCATCCATGTTGGGGATAACATTGTATGGGAAATGTTTAATCTAAGTGGGCCATGAGAGGACCTTGAGATACATTATAGCCTTCAATATTGTTCATATAAGCATGGGGTGAGTGTCTTTCCCTGTTTAGTATGTGAGTACATATGTGTATATATTGTATGTTGGTTTGTAACAGGTTGGTGAGTGGACCAACCTAGGACATCCTTGAGACATGATATTGGATTTATTTCATCACTCTATATGAATTATGTTGGGCAAAAATCCCTCAAGGTAACACTGCAGTATTTTGAGTTTATTGTGTTTGTTGAAAAAGCAGGTATCCATGGTGAATTTTTTAGTTCTAGTGAAGTTGTTGACAATCCATGTTGACAAAGAACCATGACAAAGGAACAGAAGATCTGAAGGCGGTACAAAAAGAGCAGTACTAGGTGGCATCCTTTAAATATGGAAAAGGCTTGAGTTTCGTGAAGATATACTTCATGGATTGAATTTCATGAAAACAAGAAAAATGTTCACGGTGATGCTTCGTGTTTATGACGAGCTTCGTGAATGTAAGTGTTGAAAGGAAATGCGAGGGAACTTCGTGGCGGCGGTGTGAGGTAATTTATGGAACACTCTGCGATTACGATGAGCTCTGCAATCCGATAATTTCTGAGGTGATTCTCGATTTTGAGATAATTCCAGCAGTAATTTCAGAGCTTTGCGATTGGAGATGACATGGCGCTGACTTCGAGCGGAAGGGTCTTGGGTCGGTGGAATTTCCTATAAATATAGGTTGACCCCCTTGAGAGAAGTAGAGAGTTTTCATAGAAAATCATTTGCTCTCAGTTTGCAAAGGTGGATCGCGAAGGTAGTGTAATTCGTGAAAGAAGAGCTTCGCAGTGGCTATTTTAGCTTTGCAAAAGTCATGTGCTCCGCAAAGTCTCAGTGAGCTTTGTGAGGGAAGTCACTTTACGATGACTTGAGCTCCGCAACGATGTAAGAATTGAGAAGGCTTGATCTTTGTGATGGTCTGAGCTCTGCAAAATTGTGACCTTTGAGACAAGGAAGGAGCTTCGCGAAGGATTGTTTGAGCTTCTTGAAATTGGGAGCCTCGGGAAGTAGGGTGCATTGTGAAGGTGTTTCCAAGGGAAATTTCCTAGTGTTCAGTTGTAAAGGGGTATTCCTCAGTGGATGGAATTTGGACATCAACAGAGCATCTTTCAACAGTTGAGGATACATGTATTCATGAAAATGAATAGACCTATAGGTCTTTAAACTGTGAGTGTATCCCTTCCAAGTGTAGTGAGAAAAGGAAGAGGAAGAAGGTAATCCTTTCTACTGGCAGTGATCCAGTGAAATAGAAATAGAGAGTGACCCTTGGGAAAGTAGGGAGCTGACCCTGAACTTTGTAAAGGCAGTGAGCATGGGTATAGAAGTGATCTAGTCTGAACATCACTGGCAGTGAGCCTTAGTGGGTTTGGTACAGCGGCACATCGCCATTGTATGCTCCTTGAACGTAACCCATTGTGGGTGAACCAAGTAAAAATTTCTGTGTCTTCCTGCTTGCTTCCATGAATTGCATTAAAAGAATCATCATCAGATAAAGAATAAATGAAGTGGTCATGATAAACACACAAGTTCAAACAAAGTGACCCTTTTAATAAAAAGGTCATGATCCAGGGGCAGGAAGAATTTAGAAAAGACTATCCATACCCTGATTCACCCCCCCTATCATGATATATAGGACCCTATTGGTCCTAAAAATTGGTATGAGAGGGTAGGTTACTTTTATCTTAATTTTTTTCTCTGACATGGTTTAGTCGATTGCTTAAGGTAACTATCTAGTCTACTCTAATCTTGGTTGGCCATGGAAAAGGGATGATCTTCAAAGAAGAAGAAGAAGTTTGGTGAAATTCTCCACTGTGGAATTGTCAATGGAAAGAGTGTGATTCTGTTAAAGGAATCATTTAGTGAATATAATAATGGTTTGGATGAATCATACTGTGATTATACTTACTCATTCAATTATGCTAAAGGAATGAGTGAAGAACATAATATTCCAAGTGATGTCGGAACCACTAATGATGAAGAAACACCAAGAAGATGAAAAGTGGAAGTTGTCCACAAGGAAAAGGAACTGGATGAGAAATTGGATGAAGAGATGAAATCTAAAGAAATAAAGATCCAAGCAATGGAAATTGAGGTTAAAAAGATAATAGGATTAAATAAAAGGGTTATTGATGTGGCCACTAATCTAAGGGAGAATAATGATTCTCAAGCCAAAGAACTGCAAAAGATGTCTATAAAGAGAGAAAAGATCAAAGCTGATGTTAAGGGAAAGAATCTTGACACAGATGAAATTCATATTTTAAAACCAGAAATGTTGATCTTTCTACACAGCTATCTGAGCTAGTTCAGAATAATCAAAGGCTACAAAAAATTAATGCATTCATCTCTGAATCTGTTGCTTAGGAAAAATTGAAAGTAAATGAGAAAGGTGGCATGAGGGATAAGATAACACATAAATTAGAAGATTATATGAGTAGAGTAAAGCTTCTCAAGAGATAACTTGATGCTCAACTTGAATCATGAGATAAAAAGATTCAGAAACTGGAGGAAGAAATCGAATCAGTCAAGAAAGGAATAGAGAAATATAAATCCAAAGAGAGGCCCAAGTTGAAGGATACATTTCACTTATTATTTGACTATCCTTCATCAGGTGATGATAAAATGAAAGACAAATATGCTACATTAGAGGAGAAGCATGAAAGGATTTTATCATCCCAAAGGCCATCCATTTTGGGAAAATATAGAATTGGATATGATGATCTCACTCCTACGCATGATAGGAAAAGTGCAGTGAAAATCTATAAAGGTAAGAAAAACCTTATAGGTGCTGGAGATAGATCTAACAAAAAATTTACAGGAAGAAATGATAGCATATGCTACTTTGTGGGATTCATGGTCATACAACAAGATTCGGTTCAGAGGCACATGAATCCCACTCAGTCTGTGAAAATAAAAACATTACTAGATCTAAGAATATGTGTCATGAGAAATATGAAATTATAGTCTCTCAGAGAAAAGTATTTGTTAGATGTTATTGCTGTGGAAAAATGGGACACACCATGAGTATGTCTCAGGAATCTCAGAAGATCCATGTCAGAGGAAGAACTCAATCTTCATCAACATCTCGGCTCAGAGATGATGAAATGAGGCATGCTTTTAATGGAAGATGTTTCATATGTTCTAATCATGGTCATTTGGTAGGATATTGCAGCAAGAAGAATGCGAGAAAGGAAAGGGATCCCAGAAGGAGATTCTTGACTCCAACGATGTATAAATAGAAATATTACATTGTAAGACAAAGTGTTAAGTTGAAAAATAGGATTACTACCTTAGGGAAATCACATGGAGCTGAACGAAAGGTGATCAGTCATCTCTTCTGTCACACTCACAACTGCCCTCTAAGAAATAACATGAACAAATCTGGAAGAAAAAGGGAGGAAACGCTACAGTTGTGAGTAAGAATAAGGTACGTTCAGTGGAGGACCTATAACCAACACAAAATAGTGTGGTGACTCCGAAATATGATAAAAGAAAAATAAACAATGAATGCATTGAAAAAATTTCATGTTGTGTGCCACAATAAGAAGTGGAGGAAAGATGAAGATCCCTACAATGGAGGAAGGAGCAAGAGAAGATGAAAATAAGAGATATTCTTGCTTAGAGAAAGAAATGAAATATTTTTGGAACATAAAAGATGGAAATGTGTACTAGTGGGTTTAAACCCCAAATGGTGAGAAAGTCCAGGCCTGTAGAATCTTCATATCAGAAAAATACTCATCACGCAGGTGATGAATTCTTATTCATATGGCCAGAGCAGTTGAAGTTGGATAGGAAGCTAGAAGAATCAAGGAAGAAGTGTGATGCTCTATAAGAAAGTTGACCCATCAGGATCTACCAAAATCTTCTTCTTGAGGATTCCAGAGGCACCCTCTCCCTAAGTATATAAATGTTGTTAACTAATGATTCAAATATTACAGGTTTTAGGGAGATACGATCCAAGTGGAAGTGGCATCTAAATATGCAATGTGGATAAGTGATATGCTTCAAAGTTTTAATTGACTCATATCAGGTACTAGAGTTGATAAAGAAAGGGAGAAACAAAGAAAAATAGGAAGTGATTGTGTTATTAACTTTATCTCTTATTTCCTACACTGAGTTCCAACTCAGCAGGCTTAGAGGTTTTTTAAAGGCTCAATTTATAGTGAAGATGAGAATAAATGATATAGGAGATGAAGAATGTTAATGGGTATAAAAGTTGGGACTAAGCTTGGGAAGGGTTGCATAACATTGGGAGAGAATTCAATAACAAAATCAGATGCAAGATCTATCAATGAAATAATTGGATGACTCAGCTCAAGTGTTGTCTATGGAATGAAGAAATATTGCGGGGGAAGCTGCAATAATGAAGCATTTCATGATTATTTATTTTTCTCTAATAATGTGGTATCAGCTGACTATTTTCCGGATACCAAGAATCTACGATAGAGTATCAATGAAGTTTCACAAAGAAGATCAGAAAAGTATTTGAATGAAATCATACCACTGAACAATGACACAGTGACTAGTTGTCTATTGAATGTGATGAAGTTGTAAGAGACTCAGTGGGAGCAGAAGTGGAAAATGATTATTCAGAAGAATATACTGATAATGAACCTGAGGAATTCAATTCTATATCCGCATGAAAGTTGAAGAGTCGAGCGACAACTGAGCATGAATGTTATAATTGGTAATTAGATATGGGAGATTTCTTTGAGACAGGCAGATAAGAATTTAATCGGGAATAAATGAGTCTACCACAACAAGATGAATGATGATGGCACATTGGTTCGAATCAATGCACGACTAGTGTTCAAGGGGTACTCCCAAATAGAGGGAATAGATTTTGATGAGACATTTTCACCAGTTACAAGGTTGGAGATAATAATATTATTCCTAGACATTGTAGTGCAACGAATGTTCAAAGTGTTCCAAATGTATGTCAAATCTGCATTCTTTAATGTGGTTCTAGAGGAGGAAGTGTATATTGAGAAGCCAGATGTTTTTCTCATTCATGAGGATGAGAACAAGGATTTCGGACTAAAGAAGGAATTGTATGGGCTGAAACAAGCACCAAGAGCATGGTAATCAAGGCTTGATCGGTACTTGAAGAATCTTGGTTTCCAGAGTGGGAGAGTTTATTACAATCTCTATTTCAAAAAAAATAATAATCAAAGGATGATGGTTATGGTTTATGTCGATGACATAATATTTGGAGGATCGTATGAAGTTCAGTGGAGGCAGTTCTCCGAATTCATGAAAAGTGAGTTTGAAATGTCAATGATTGGAGAACTAATGTTTTTTCATGGTTTACAGGTAACACAAGGAAATAATGGAACATTAATTTCTCAATCCAAATATGCCAAGGAGGTTTTCAGAATATTTGTCATTGAAAATTCCAAGGATATGAAGACTCGGGTTGCTACCCGGATGAAACTGTCTAAAGATGAAGATGGAAATGCAGCTAATATCACAGAATATAGGCAAATCATTGGAAGTCTGTTGTACTTGACTACGACAAGGCCTGACATTTTATTCGCCAGATGCCAAGCAGTGAGATATCATCATAATCCCAAGGAAATCCATATGCTTACAGTGAAAAGAAAACATTGATATATCAAGGGCACAGTGGATTTCAGCTTGATCAATAGTGATAAATATCAGTCAGAATTATTGGGATATACTAATGTATATTGAGCCGATTCCGCAAATGAAAGGAAGTAAACGTAAGAAGGTGCATTCTATCTTGGTGGACTATATATTTCTTAGCTTAGCATGAAGCAAGATTTCATTTCATTGAGCATTGTAGAAGCTGAGTATATTGTGTCCACTCAAGCATACACACAATTATTGTGGATGAAATAGCAGCTTGATGATATGGGTGTTGAAGTGAAGTCTCCGATCGGAATCCAGTGCGATAACTCAAGTGCTAAAAATCCCAGCAAAAATCTCATCCATCACTCAAGGACAAAGCACATTAAGATAAACTATCATTTTATCAAGGAGAAGGTAGAGCAAGTAATTGTGATGTTGGAGTATATGCCTGCAGAGCTACAGGTTGCTGACATCCAGGCAAAGGCCTTTCCCAAGGAATCTCTTGAGAGGCATCCACTGGATCTAGGAGTTCATTCGACTCCCTGTAATTAAAAGAGTGTGACTGTGGAAATCCCCCTCTCCCTGAGGTATGATGTGTTTTTCCCTAATGTTCCCATATGGGTTTTTACCCTGTTACAGACCGCAGAGGATTTCCCTTTGGGTTTGCTAACAAAGGGGGAGAAAATAGTAATTGTTCAAGGGGGAGTCAGTGTGGCAATTTGAGAAATCATGAATGATATGGGGAGAATCTGATAGGTAGAGCGGCAAGATAGGGGTAGATCATTGGGATAGGGGAAGCATTTTAAATCTGACATTGCTAGAAGTAACCGATCAAATAGTAGATATCACGACATCTGAGGATCGTGATAAAAGAAGAAGAGTGATTTTGGAATGGTGAGAGAAGGTTTCCAGCTATCACTAATTGGTATTGGTATGGTTCAACAATTGGTATCAATTTTGCAACTGGTATCAGTTTGAATCGACAACTGGTGTTTGACATGAAGTGATTCATTGATGAACTTTATATACTACTCTTGTTTCTCACACCAAGAATTTCTCACGTGGGATTAGAGTACGTGTCAAGTGATTCCTTGAATGCTATCAAAATCGCAATAGGAGAATGGTGGTAGTGGCTGGAATTAGATTCAGATTGGTTACAAAGTGCAGAAAATCATTCTTAGAAGAGTTGTGAAGAGTTGTCAACAAACCCAAAGGGGGATATTGTTGGGAAAAAATACCTCAAGGTAACACTGCAGTATTTTTGGTTTGATTGTGTTTTTTGACAAAAAAGGTTTCCATATAGAATTTTTGAGTTATAGTGAAGTTGTTGACAATTCAGTTTGACAAAGAACCATGACAAAGGAACAGACGATCTGAAGGCGGTACAAAAAGAGTAGTATTAGGTGGCACCGTTTTCTAGTGTTTGCCAAATTTTTGGGGTCCAAAATTTGGAGGTTGCTGAGAATAGAAAAAATTATATATCCTTGAATATCTCTTTTAACTATGGAAAAGGAATGAGTTTCGCAAGGATAGGCTTCATGGATTGAATTTCGCAAAGACAAGAAAAATGTTGACGGTGATGCTTCACATTTACGACGAGCTTCACGAACAGAAGTTTTGAAAGGAAACACGAGGGAGCTTCGCGGTGGTAGTGTGAGGTAATTTATGGAACGCTCCGTTATTATGATGAGCTCTGCGATCCAATAATTTCCGAGGTGCTTCGCGATTTTGATAGAATTCTGGCGGTAATTTTAGAGATTCGTGATTGGTGATGAAGTGGCACTAACTTGGCGTGAAAGGGTCGAGGGTCGATGGAATTTCGTATAAATACAGGTCGAACCCCTCTAGAGAAGTAGAGAGTTTTCAGAGAAAATATTTTTCTCTCAGTTTGTGAAGGTGGTTCGCGAAGGCAATGTGCTTCGTGAAAGAAGAGCTTTGTGGTGGCTATTTTAGCTCTGTGAAATTCGTGTGCCCTGTGACGGCTCAGTGATCTTCGCGAGGGAAGTCGCTTTGCGACGAATTGAGCTCCAAAACGGCCTAAGCATTGTTAAGGCTTGATCTTTGTGATGGTCTGAGCTCCACAAAATTGTGAGCTTTTCGAAAAGGAAGGAGTTTAGTGAAGGCTTGTTTGAGCTTCGCGAAATTGGGAACCTCATGAAGTAGAATTCTTTGCGAAGTTTTTTCCAAAGGAAATTGACCAGTGTTCAGGGGTAAAGGGGTATTCATCAGTGGATTAAATTTGGTCTTCAACAGAGCATCTATCAACAGTTGAGGATGCATGTATTCATGAAAATGAAGAGACCTATAGGTCTATAATCTATGAGTGGATCCCTTCCAAGTGCATTGAGAAAAAGAAGATGAAGAAGGTAATACTTTCAACCATTAGTGAGCCAGTGAGAGAGAAACAGGGAGTGACCCTTAGGAAAGTAGTGAGATGACCATAAACTTTGTAAAGGCAGTGAGCCTGCACATAGAAGTGATCTAGCCTAAAAATTATTGGCAGTGAGCCTTAGTGGATTTGGTACAGCGGAACATTGCCATTGTATGCTCCTTGGACGTAACCCAGTGAGGGTGAACCAAGTAAAAATCTTTGTTTCTTCCTGCTTGCTTCCCTGTATTGCATTCAAAGAATCAGTATCAGATAAAGAAGAAACAAAGTGGTCATGATAGACACGCAAGTGCAAACAAAGTGACCCTTATAATAAAGAGGTCAAGATCCAGGGGTTAGGAAGAGTTTAGAAAAGACTATCCATACCCTAATTCACACCCCCCCCCCTCAGGATATATAGGCCCCTATTGGTCCTAAAAAATTCAAGTTTGTAATATTATAGGATTCTTGTGATTCCATGACATAGTTATGATTCTTTTTGATGGATTTTATCCCTTCTGAGAGATGATCTTGGTCTAAGAGTTGAGGTTGAGATTCAGGATCCCATGATGGGTGTATGTGATTTCATATGGAATATTAAAACATGGTGGGTACCTTCATGATGTGTGGATCCTAGATAAGAGAAGTGTAGAGTATCTTCCACGTTATATTGTTGGTGGAACCATAGAACACTAGAACCAACAACAATTTTCTAGTTTGTGAACATGAGAAACCACCCTTCGAGATGTGTGATGGGTTTCGTTGAGTGGGTAACTAGTGAGTGGATGGGTATATTATATGATGGTCCCAAAGATAAAGGATCCCCTGGGGGTATGAATCACAAGTGTTTCCTATAAGATAAGAAATATTCCCTAGAGTTTTAGATGATGATATTTTTTCCCTATCATAGGGTGGGTACTCCCTTGAGTTCCAGATAATGACACACATTTCTTGAAAATGTGACATAATTTTATTTATTTTATGGAGGTGATACATTTTTCCTAGGTCACTATTGGAAATGAACACTTTACCGATGCTTCCAACCCATTGGTAAATGCTGGATAACCATTGGTATAATATATACCAACAGATATCCAAACCGTGGGGAAGTAAGCCATCAGGAAAAACATATGCCAATGGTTTCTAGAAAACCATTGGTATATGTTAGGAAATATACATTATACCAATGGTTATGTCAAACCGTTGGTATAACTTTTCACCAATAGTTTGAAACTGTTGGTAAACATACTATTCCAACAGTTTCAAACTGTTGGAATATAGTTTTGTAAAGCTTTTTACCGATGGTTTAGAAAAACTGTTGGTATATCTAAACATTTCACCTATATCCCAATAATTTGTAAACCATTGGGAAAGTTTTTTTACCAACGGTTATATTAGAACCACTGGTATAAAAAACATTCACAGGCCTATGCCAACGATTGTAAACCGTTGGCATAGGGTTTTCTGTGCAATTCAGCTAGCAGCCTGCTGCTCTTTGTTGCTCTGTGATATCCATTAGCAGGCTGCCCTTTCTGTATTTCCAGCTTCCCCAACTCTAATTAACTACAATAAACAATTATTACACATACATATACACAATTAATTCCTATAAATTTAACACATAATGCACCATGAAACTATACCCATATAGAATTAAAACATAATTCATAAGGTAATTATAAGCATACATAATTGATTTAGAATTCAATTCAGAATTGAGATGACAATTACTTGTGCAATCCGGATTTGAATTCATAATTGAATACTGAATGGATTTCATACATAATTTAATTATCAATTATGAATACAATACATAAAAAATTGAATACGTAAATATATTTTCTATATAGAATTAAGAATACATAAAAAATTTCATTTTGTATAACACATACACGATTGAATTAAGAAATTAGAAGCTAATAACTTTAAAATAAAGAAATGGATAAATGACTTCAACCAAACACAAATATAACGTCCCATGGTTTGGGGTGGGTATCTTTGAACATAGTGATGATGATAATGGGTGTGTATCAATGAGCTTGTGTGACATAGGGAATATAGTTATCCTTGGCATATTAAATGTAATGTGTTTTCAAATAGGGGTAGGAGTTCCTCACATGAGAAGTGGATTGTGTGAGGCTAGACCATGGATACTTGTTCTAAATTATCAACACAGTCCGAATACATTTGATAGGTTTTCCATATTCCAGTTCTTTTTACTTAAAATGATGTCCATTTCAAACAAAAGATAGACACTTCGAGTGATGCTGGCCACACCATACCTTGGATTGAGGCGGGGTGGACTCGTACACGTCACATATGACCCATGGATCATTTTACTAAAGCATCAACACAATATTAATGTCTTTGGTCGGTTTTCCCTATTCAAGTTGTTGTTTTCAATTAAAAATTTGTCCATTTCAAATAAAAGTGAGACACATTGGGTGGTACCGGCCACACCGTGCCTCGGATTGAGGCGAGGTTGACTCTTACATTTCAAAAATGACCCATGGATCGTTGTGCTTAAATATTAACAAAATCCTAATACGTTTCGTTCATTTTCCGTATGCCAGTTGTTTTTACATAAAATGATGTCAATTTCAAACAAAAGAGACACTTAGAGAGATACCGGCGACACTGTGCCTTGGAGTGTGTTGGGGTTGACTCGTACATGTCAAAAATGACTCATGGATCATTTTCCTAAAGTATCAATACAATCTGAAAGCATTTGGTAGGTTTTCCGTATGCAAGTTGTTGTTTTCAGTTAAAATACTATTCATTTCAAATAAAAGTGAGACATTTTTAGTTGTACCAGCCACACCATGCCTCAGATTGAGGTAGGGTTGACTCATACACGTCAAAAATGACCCATGGATTGTTTTCTTAATGTTTCAATAGAATCAGAATGTGTTTTGTCAGTTCTATGTATGCGAGTTGTTGTTCTCACTTAAAATGTTGTCCATTTCAAATAAAAGAGAGACACTATGAGTGGTACCAGCCACACCGTGCCTCATATTGAGGCAAGGATGACTCTTACACATCAAAAATGACCCATGTATCTTTTTTCTAATGTATCAACACAATCCGAATACATTTGATCAGTTTTTTGTATGCCAATTGTTTTTACTCAAAAGGGTGTCCATTTTAAACAAAAGAAAGTCACTTCGAGTGATACTGGCCACACCATACCTCAAATTGATGTAGGTTTGACATGTACATGTCACATATAACCCATGGATCATTGTCCAATTGTATCAACACAATCTGATTTTGTTTGGTCGGTTTTTCGAATGCCAGTTGTTGTTTTCAAGTAAAATGTTGTCCATTTCAAATAAAAGTGAGACACATTGAGGGGTACCATCAACACCGTGCATTGTATTGGGGTAGGGTTTGACTCCTACACATAAAAAATGACTGATTTATCCTTGTGATAAAGCATCAACACAATCCAAATATGTTTGGCTGGTTTTTCTTATGCCAATTGCTTTTACATAAAATGATGTCCATTTTAAACAAAAGACAGACACTTCGAGTGATACCGGCCACACCATGGCATAGATTTAGGTGGAGTTGACTCATATACATCATAAATGACACATTGATCATTGTGATAATGTATCAACACAATCCAAGTATGTTTGGTCGGTTTTCTGTATGCACGTTGTTTTTACTTAAAAGAGTGCCCATTTTAAACAAAATAAAAAAACTTCGAGTGAAACCGGCCACACTGTTCCTCGAATTAAGGTGGGGTTGACTCTTAAACGTCACAAATTACCCGTGGATCATTGTCCTTAATTATCAAAAGAATACGAATGCATTTGGTTAGTTTTACATATGCTAGTTGTTGTCTTCACATAAAATGTTGTCCATTTCAAATAAAAGTGAGACACATTGAGTGGTACTAGCCACATCGTGCCTCATATTGAGGCAGGGTTGACTCTTACATGTAAAAAATAAACCATGGATCCTTGTTCTAAAGTATCAACACAATCCTAATACGTTTGGTCAGTTTTCCATATGTGAGTTTTTTTTACTTGAAAGGGTGCCCATTTTATACAAAAGAAAGACACTTCGAGAGATACCAGCCAAACAGTGCCTTGTACTAAGGCAAGGTTGACTCATACACATCACAAATGACCCATGGATCGTTTCCCTAAAGTATAAAATGAATTTGAATGTGTTTGGTCAGTTTTCCATATGCTAGTTGTTGATTTCACTTAAAATGTTATCCATTTCAAATAAAGGTGAGACACTTTGAGTGGTACTGGAAACACCATTCCTCGAATTGAGGCGGAGTTGACTCCTACACATCATAAATGGCCCATGGATCGTTGTGCTGATGTATCAACACAATCAGAATGCGTGTGGTCAGTTTTCTGTATGTATGTCCTTTTTAATTAAAATAATGTTTATTTTAAACAAAAGAGAGACACTTTGAGTGATATCGTCCACATAGAGCCTTGGATTGAGGTGGGGTTGACTCATACACATCACAAATGACCAATGGATAATTGTCCTGATGTACCAATACAATCACAAAAAATTTGGTTGGTTTTCCGTATGCAAGTTGTAGTTTTCACTTAAAATCTTATACATTTCAAATTAAAGTGAGACAGTTTGAGTGGTACTAGCCACACCATGACTCGGATTGAGGCGGAGTTGACTCGTACACATCACAAATGACCCATGGATCGTTGTCCTAAAGTATCAACAGACCCTGAATGCATTTGGTCAGTTTTCCATATTCTAGTTGTTTTTTTCACTTAAAATGTTGTCCATTTCAAATAAAAGTGAGACACTTTGAGTGGTACCGGCCACATCGTGCCTTGGATTGAGGCAGGGTTGACTCGTACACATAAAAAATGACCCATGGATCCTTTTTCTAAAGTATCAACACAATAAAAATCTCCCAAGAATTTTAAAGGCGGATCTCCTTCGATCCATGGGTGTTTTGAGCGCCGTCAAGTGTAGACTGAAGATCTATAACTATAATCCCCTCCTTGATTCCTCATTTCAGTTAGGGGTTTCACTTTTCTATCATATTCTTCCAAATCTCTAAAACCCTCTTTTCCATAGGGATTTAGGGTGAATCTTGAAGAGAGCTTAGATAGGGATCTGAGATGCCGAATTAAGATTGTGATTGTCTCTAGAATCAAGGTAGGTAGTCCTTAGCCTTTTTTGAATTGTGATGATGTTTTATATATTCCAAATCACCACTATCCTAATTGTCACGACCCCCTCCCACCAAAGATGCCCCTCCTGATCTGGAAATGGTGAAAGGAAGATAATGACCCCCCGAGTCCCGCCTCCAGTAGGCCCCGGGTTGGCGACTAGCACCAAGGGTATGAGTTTTCAAAAATATGGGAGGCATTACCCTTTTTATTATTTTGGATCGGGAAATAGGACAAGTCAACCACCAAAAAGGGAAAAGAAAAAGTGTAGATAAATAAACCCAAAACAAGCCCACATGCATGTTTAGACAATTTTTATAACAAGGTACAAGTACAAGGAAGCTCAAAAGTACAAGTGAGTTCAGTACCAAAAGGAAAACAAGAAAACAGCAACTGCAAAACTCCCACTGCCTGACTAGTAGGGTCCCGCACGGCCCTGGTAGTCCTCCTGAAAACCTGAAACAACTTAGGGTGAGCATACAAGTATACTCAGTAGAGAACCTAAAGCTCTCGTGCACAAGTGGGGAGACACCCTAAGGTCCCGTGAGAAAACAGAAGAACCAGAAACTAACAAGGAAAAACAATCCACCCAGCCTCACTGGTCACACTCACCAAGTAACACAAACAAGTTTAGTATATATATATAGAACAAAAGTATTGGGTACCCCGCACCATTTCCCACTTAATTAGATGCTGCTCTCCCTAACGGCAAACGTCCTGACACTACCACACTCTTCCCTCCCGCACACACCTGGGCCAAACCACGCATCCCGCCCGCACACACCTGAGCCTCACAACCACGCATCTCGCCCGCACACACCTGGGCCGCAACCACTAACCCGCCCGCAGACACCTGGGCCTCATCCCGAAGGTTCTTGGGAATGGTAAGCCTGCCCGAAGATTCTTGGGCTAAAGGTCGCCTCAAGTCGTCACAGCCTCCGAGACCTACTCGAAGAGTCTTGGGTGTAAGGTCACCTCAAGCCATCATAGCCTATGGAAGAAGGAGCAGGAAGGAGCTAGTAACTAAGGGGGAACACCCTCTCCCATAAAATGGGAGTGTTCGGAACTAGGTTCTTGACATGGGTGTGGTGCGACAAAACACAAAGATACAATTATATATATACATATACCAAACACACAGCCCAACCTATGGCTTCTTAAAAAGAGAAACTGAGCATGTGCCTCGCCACTTCTACCACGAAGCATGCATCAACATCCAAACAATCATCCCCCAACCCCATTTAGGTTTTCATGTTTCATGCAACGGTTTAACAATTATTACTACTGGGCAACTATCACCCAGACAAAACCTTTCACAAACATATCCCTGCCATCCACAACCAAGGTTAGGTAAAACGCAAGCAACCACATGCCATTTCATTTACAAAATATTATCACAACCATACAACATTCCATCATTCATTTATTTCAAAGTTCCACACATAAAACCCTTTCCACACACAAAACATTTCCGCATTTGAAAACACATTTTACTTCAAAACACTTTTCATAATAAAAACACTTTTCATAAATAAAAAACATTTTCCACAAAACAACCAAACCACCAACATGTTCATTATTCCAATTTTGTTCAACCGGGGTGATCACACAAGGTTTTCATTCTCATTTAATCAGCCAGTATTTACGTGCTTATCCATTTTCCATGTTTTAACAAAAAAAACCAAAAACAATTCAGATATCAATTGTGCACGCAAAGGCCACCAATGGCCTTGATTTTCAGTAGGCAAAGGCCTTTCAATCCAAAATCACAATCAGAAGATAAAGAAACTGGAAGGCAATAGAAACAGCACAAAACCCCAAACCCTTCTTTATCCAGTTATTATCTTTATTTAAAGTTCAACTACATCCCATGGAACAAAAGAAAAATATCCCACCCCGCATGTTGCACCAAATAGAGAGACGAAGGTAAACCCCTACCTTAAAAGGTCCCGATCACGTCGCTTCCGATGACGTCCTTCGGTGTCCTTCGCCTTCGCCAAACCCGACAAACGCCTCCTAGGATAGAAGCTGGAGAAGTAAGGCCGGAAGGAAAGGTGACAAGTCCGGGCTTAGAAGCTTCGTCTCATCGCTACGATCCTGTGGCCACTGACGGATCGTAATTCGGAGCTCGGACAAAGAAGTTAGAGGAAAAAGACTTCTTGATCATCCAAGAGTGTCGTCGTGCGAAGAAGAAGATATTGGTCTGGAAATAATCCGCGACCCTTTCTTATATAGGCAACGAATAGGTAAAACAGTATGCAGCGTGTATTGATGAATACACAGTGTGACCGTACACCCGTTACGCGTTTCGACTGGTCAACACACGACATGTCACGCGGTTTCCACATGTTTTAATAATAACGTCAATTTTATTAATATGTGTGTTTCGTTGACCCGAGACATAACACATAAAAAGGTATCTATCACTGGTCTTAATATGATCATAATAATTTCAGGGTTATGCTGTCACTGACGGATCGTCAATCCGATACCATATGGGGGAGATACGTTGGATACAAGATCCCGTAATAATAACAATATTATTTTTATTGGGTGTCTCGTGGACCCGAGACACAAACCATAATTTAATATTAAACATTAGACTGAATTGACCGTATTTATTATTGGATCACATCGCCACTGATGAGAAGCCAATCGGACGTCGCACATGGAAGTTATGACGTGCCAAAGATTTAATTATAACATTAAATCTATTATTTACCAACCGCTTCAGGTACCCAATCCGAAACCCCGAAAAAGTCCTCCAATATGGGACTCATAATTTCTGTCTTGATGTCAGGGTCACACTACCGTAGACGGTTCATGAAACCGAGGTCACACGAATAAGTTATGGTCGGAAAAGTGTTTTACCTACAAAAACATTAACATGATTATTATATTATTATTTTTAATTGATTTATTTCAAATACCTAAATCCACCCAACCCTCTCTCTCCAATTTGGTGCGCCTTTCTCATTTTCTCCTTAATTGATTTCTTTTTCTTTTCTTTTATTACTTCTCTTTTAATTCTCACACTCTCTCTCCAAATTATTTCAAATATTTAACTCACTCCACAAGTGGGGCCTCCCACTTTCTTTTCTCCATGTTCAACACGTCCCATGATTGACTCCTCTTTAAATTATTTATTTTATTGGTTTAAATATTAAATCTTTATTTCATTTAAACCTTTTCTCTCTCCAATCTCATTCCTACCAAAATATTCATCACGCCCACAACAAAATGGCTCCTCCTCATTCTCCTTGTGGCACGCCCAAAATTCATTTTAAACATTTATTTAATTATTTTTACACAATTATCATAACATCTCTCATTTATTCTAATATCTCATTGAATTTAATTCAAAATTTAAATTTCATTAAATCTTTATTAACGGATCATTCAAAAAATTAATCCAACATTATTATTATTATTATTTAGTATAACACTTATAACAAAACCCCAATTAAAATTTATTAAATCGTCACCAATTATTATTAAAAACAATATCATTATAACGTGCGTTGTGTTGACCAGATCGATTTCAACAAAGGAATGGACCGGAGGGGTCCGTTCCATTACATCAGATACCTCTTAAAACATTCTCATCCTCGAGAATTAAAAACCAACCAAGAAAAAGAATGGATCCAAACAACCACTCCACAAGATACCTCTTAGGGATCTTGTCATAACAAGAAACAAACCAACAACTCTATGAGTTAGGAATTCCCTATCCTATGTCAAGATACTATCCGCTTTAGGCGGCACTGACTCGCCTGCACGGGTTTAATCACATCCTCATTAATGCATCTTGATTAAGGATCAGGTTTTTCCTTTCCCAGAACACCCAAATCAAGTAAAACACAAACATGATGATGCGTGTACCTTCCCTAGGGTCTCTACCCTGCAATAAATATAGTCTCACTTGGTCGTTCGGTAGGCTCAGAGTCCTTGCATCGGATCACGGGGGGCCCTAAAATCCCATGTCCTAGCCGGTCTTCCCTGGCCTATGTCACGCACCAAGATTAACGAACATTGTTGCCCTACCATCCCATGCAATCCTCACTGTGCCTAACTCCAGACTCCATCCTATCTCCCAACCATCAGCCTCTGATACCATTCGGTCACGACCCCCTCCCACCAAAGATGCCCCTCCAAATCTGGCAATGGTGAAAGGAAGATAATGACCCCCGAGTCCCACCTCCAGTAGGCCCTGGGTTGGCGACTAGCACCAAGGGTATGAGTTTTCACAAATATGGGAGGCATTACCCCTTTTATTATTTTGGATCGGGAAATAGGACAAGTCAACCACCAAAAAGGGAAAAGAACAAGTGTACATAAATAAACCCAAAACAAGCCCACATGCATGTTTAAAAAATTTTTATAACAAGGTACAAGTACAAGGAAGCTCAAAAGTACAAGTGAGTACAGTACCAAAAGGAAAACAAGAAAATAGCAACTGCACAACTCCCACTGCCTGACTAGTAGGGTCCCGCACGGCCCTGGTAGTCCTCCTGAAAACCTGAAACAACGTAGGGTGAGCATACAAGTATACTCAGTAGAGAACCTAAAGCTCTCGTGCACAAGTGGGGAGACACCCTAAGGTCCTGTGAGAAAACAGAAGAACCAGAAACTAACAAGGAAAAACTATCCACCCAACCTCACTGGTCACACTCACCAAGTAACACAAACAAGTTTAGTATATATATAGAGAACAAAAGTATTGGGTACCCCGCACCATTTCCCACTTAATTAGATGCTGCTCTCCCTAACGGCAAACGTCCTGACGCTACCACACTCTTCCCGCCCGCACACACCTAGGCCAAACCACGCATCCCACACGCACACACCTGGGCCTCACAACCACGCATCTCGCCCGCACACACCTGGGCCGCAACCACTAACCCGCCCGCAGACACCTGGGCCTCATCCCGAAGGTTCTTGGGAATGGTAAGCCTGCCTGAAGATTCTTGGGCTAAAGGTCGCCTCAAGTCGTCACAGCCTCCGAGACCTACCCGAAGAGTCTTGGGTGTAAGGTCACCTCAAGCCATCATAGCCTATGGAAGAAGGAGCAGGAAGGAGCTAGTAACTAAGGGGGAACACCCTCTCCCATAAAATGGGAGTGTTCGGCACTAGGTGCTTGACATGGGTGTGGTGCGACAAAACACAAAGATACAATTATATATATACATATACCAAACACACAGCCCAACCTATGGCTTCTTAAAAAGAGAAACTGAGCATGTGCCTCGGAACTGCTACCATGAAGCATGCATCAACAACCAAACAATCATCCCCCAACCCCATTTAGGTTTTCATGTTTCATGCAATGGTTTAACAATTATTACTACTGGGCAACTATCATCCAGACAAAACCTTTCACAAACATATCCCTGCCATCCTCAACCAAGGTTAGGTAAAACGCAAGCAACCACATGCCATTTCATTTCAAAAAGATTATCACAACCATACAATATTCCATCATTCATTTATTTCAAAGTTCCACACATAAAACCCTTTCCACACACAAAACATTTCCACATTTGAAAACACCTTTTACTTCAAAACACTTTTCATAATCAAAACACTTTTCATAAATAAAAAAAATTTCCCACAAAACAACCAAACCACCAACATGTTCATTATTCCAATTTCGTTCAACCGGGGTGATCACACAAGGTTTTCATTCTCATTTAATCAGCCAGTCTTTACGTGCTTATCAATTTTCCATGTTTTAACAAAACCAACCACAAACAATTCAGATATCAATTGCGCACGCAAAGGCCACCAACGGCCTTGATTTTCAGTAGGCAAAGGACTTTCAATCCAAAATCACAATCAGAAGATAAAGAAACTGGAAGGCAATAGAAACAGCACAAAACCCCAAACCCTTCTTTATCCGGTTATTATCTTTATTTAAAGTTCAACTGCATCCCATGGAACAAAAGAAAAATATCCCACCTCACATGTTGCACCAAATAGAGAGACGAAGGTAAAACCCTACCTCAAAAGGTCCCGATCACGTCGCTTCCGACGACGTCCTTCGGTGTCCTCTTCCTCCGCCAAACCCGACAAACGCCTCCTAGGATGGAAGCTGGAGAAGGAAGGCCGGAATGAAAGGTGACAAGTCCGGGCTTAGAAGCTTCGTCTCATCGCTACGATCCTGTGGCCGCTAACGGATCGTAATTCAGAGCTCGGACAAAGAAGTTAGAGGAGGAAGACTTCTTGATCATCCAAGAGTGTCGTCGTGCGAAGAAGAAGCAATTAGTCTGGAAATAATCCGCGTCCCTTTCTTATATAGGAAACGAATAGGTAAAACAGTATGCAGCGTGTATTGATGAATACACGGTGTGACCGTACACCTGTTACACGTTTCGACTGGTCAACACACGACACGTCACGCGGTTTCCACGCGTTTTAATAATAACGTCAATTTTATTAATATGTGTGTTTCGTTGACCCGAGACATAACTCATAAAAAGGTATCTATCACTGGTCTTAAAATGATCGTAATAATTTCAGGGTTATGCTGTCACTGACGGATCGTCAATCCGATACCATATGAGGGAGATACGTTGGATACAAGATCCCGTAATAATAACAATATTATTTTTATTGGGTGTCTCATGGACCTGAGACACAAACCATAATTTAATATTAAACATTAGACTGAATTGACCGTATTTATTATTGGATCACATCGCCACTGATGAGAAGCCAATCGGACGTCGCTCATGGAAGTTATGACGAGCCAAAGATTTAATAATAACATTAAATCTATTATTTACCAACCGCTTCGGGTACCCAATCCAAAACCCCAAAAAGTCCTCCAACATGGGACTCATAATTTCTGTCTTGATGTCAGGGTCACACTACCGCAGACGGTTCGTGAAACCGAGGTCACACGAATAAGTTATGGTCGGAAAAGTGTTTTACCTATAAAAACATTAACATGATTATTATATTATTATTTTTAATTGATTCATTTCAAATACCTAAATCCACCCAACCCTCTCTCTCCAATTTGGTGTGCCTTTCTCCTTTTCTCCTTAATTGATTTCTTTTTCTTTTCTTTTATTACTTCTCTTTTAATTCTCACACTCTCTCTCCAAATTATTTCAAATCTTTAACTCACTCCACAAGTGGCGCCTCCCACTTTCTTTTCTCCATGTTCAACACGTCCCATGATTGACTCCTCTTTAAATTATTTATTTTATTGGTCTAAATATTAAATCTTTATTTCATTTAAATCTTTTCTCTCTCCAATCTAATTCTCTCTCCAAACTTTATTTTATTGGTGCGCGTCTCCTTTTATTTCATATCATTATTAATATATTGTTAATATTCTCTCTCCAATCTCATTCCTACCAAAATATTCATCACGCCCACAACAAAATGGCTCCTCCTCATTCTCCATGTGGCATGCCCAAAATTCATTTTAAACATTTATTTAATTATTTTTACACAATTATCATAACATCTCTCATTTATTATCATATCTCATTGAATTTAATTCAAAATTTAAATTTCATTAAATCTTTATTAACAGATCATTCAAAAAATTAAGCCAACATTATTATTATTATTATTTAGTATAACACTTATAACAAAACCCCAATTAAAATTTATTAAATCGTCACCAATTATTATTAAAAAAAATATCATTATAACGTGCGTTGTGTTGACCAGATCAATTTAAACAAAGGAATGGACCGGAGGGGTCCGGTCCATTACACTAATAATGGGGTGTCGGGTTGGGGGTTGTCTAGTGTTCAGGGAAGAGGGTGGGGGGCTATCCGGGGGGCTGTCCGGGGTCCAGGAAGGAGGGTGGGGGGAAATCCAGGGTCTAGGGAGGAGGGGGGTTCTCCAGGGCCCAGGAAGTAGGGGGGTGTCCTGGGAGTTCTCAAACACACAAAACTTAGAAAACATCCTCACGATACACCTGCATAAAAAATAGACACATAATAACAGCCTTGCATAAAAACCTGACACATAAAAACAACCTAGCATGAAAAATACACTGCATACACCTCACTTCATACACCAATATATAAAACTTCACAAAAACATATAAAAACATACTTCAAACACCACAAAAAACTCCTTCAATATCACAAAAAAACATATGTCCAGAGAGAGGGGAGGGGGGTTGTCCGGGTCCAGGGAGGAGGGTGGGGGGATGTCTGGGGGGGCTATTCGGGGGCTATCTGGGGGTTGTCTGGGGGGGGCTGTCCGGGAGGCTGTCTGCGGTCTAGGGAGGAGGGTGGGGGCTGTCTGTGGGGCTATCCATGGGGCTGTCTGGGGGGGATGTCTTAGGTTTATGGGATGATATTTACATATTTTCTAAGCAAATTATTTTAAGCTTATAAAAATAATTTCATTATATCAACTTCTAATCAGACCACCAATTTTTTAAATTCAACTAAAAATTTACAAGTTCATTAAAATAGGGGTATTTCACAACAACCATGCTTTTTAAAAATAAAACATTCATAATATATAAATAATCATTTAAATCATTTATAATCTTATTTCTTATAATTCATTAAATTTAAGGGTTCATTTATGAAGGAAAATATTAAAGAACCACCTATGTTTTATCAATGTTAAAATCAACACCCACAACTAGATAACCCATGAACATAGGGTGGGTGTTGTTCAGGGGGTGGGTGGGTTGTCCACGGGGGTGGTGGGGCTGTCCAGGGGGGTACGGGTTGCCTAGGGGGTGGGGGTGTCCAGGGGTGGGGGTTGTCTAGGGGAGGGGTGAATCAGTCACAACAAATCATCATGTTAATTCTTATTATTTATAGATAAAAGAATTAAGATAATGTGACCTACCTAATCACACATATATTCTAGAACATCAAATCAGTAAACATCAAAGGCCATTAATATCAGTAAAAAATGTAACGGATATATTTGTCCCTCATCACCATCACTATCATCACCATCATCATCACCCTCGCCCTCTTCCTCATCGTTTTCCCCATCATCATCCCCTCCCTCCTCCTCACCCTTGTACTCAGCCTCGTCATCCTCATCGCCCTCCTCCTCTACCTCGACCTCCTCCTCTGCCTCAGTCTCCTCCTCTCCCTCCTCCTCTTCCACCTCGGCCTCCTCCTCACCATCTTCTCGACCACCACTAGAACTTCCACATGGCGCACCATATATAGAACTCATCGATGACATATATTCATCACAAGTAGTGTTGGCCTATGGTGGAAGTGTTGGATGTAAAAATTCCATCAGTTTCATAAATGCAGTGTTTCCATAGCAGACTATTACCATTCTCTGTGGCCCTTTTTTCTTCCTTTTATGCATGTGCCTTAACCTACTGCAACTGAGTGGCACAACAAATCGTACCTTCGGAGGTCCAATACCTCATTGGAACTATACTCTTCTCAGGTCGCCAGCATACTCTACCTGGGTTCTCATCTCCCAACACTTGATATAAGTAATAATTTGGCCCCAAATTTTCAGGTTCCTAAGCATCAAGGGCCTCTAAAGTAGCATGTTACAAATATAAATAGAATACTAAGTTACAAAATATAGATTAAAATTTTAAATCTAAAAAGTAAAACTTAAAATCTGATGGTGAGTATTTTCATTAACTGCACTTCCATATTTCTTCTTTCTACTCGAGCAAAATAGTTTTTCTCGAGGCACACATCCTTCTACATTCAATTTATACCTCTATAATGAAATTGAATGTAGGAAGCCATAATTAAATATAAGATAACAAAAAAAATTAATTTCATAACTAAAATTATATTACAACTTTAGAAATCGAATAAATTATGGAGGAAGCAAAAAAAGCGAAAGTTATAAAGAAATATAAAAAACTATCGTACCTACTATCTCTTATGATCTGGAATTGTAGTACGTTCCAATGTGTAGACGTATTTCTTAGCAACAATTTTTTTTATTTCTTCCAGATGCATCCCAAATAAAATTCAATAATTATTATTAACGAAAAACATGAAAATTTTCATTTAAATACCTCTAATTTTATTAATATCGTAATTTAGATAGTCCTCCAATGAGTAATCATCTATCGGTACTATTATAACAGACAATCATCCACGACATGGACTACCTCTAACTCTACGCCCACTCTAGAACACCAGTCAATGTACAACTCATGCTTATAAGCTCTCTAAAGCTTGCAAAAATCCTTTAGACGTGCTGGTTGTGCACCCTCACCATCAGGGTAATTAAACCGTAGCTAACACCAAAATATTAATTCATATAAAAACAAAAATTAATATATTGCATTAAATACAATATATTTTTTTACCCATATCCCTGACTAGGTATTATCCTTGACTTCATTTTCCAGTTGTCTCCATGAGAGCAGGCTGACCGAAATGATGTCGGGGTATTTGGAATGTGTAACCAAAAAACTCCAACACTACAGCCCTAATTTTTTAATCATCTGACTATCTTCATTGTAGTCTACCATCAACTATGTGTGCCGGTTCCACATCGCACGCATGTGTGTATGCCCCTGCCCCCGCCACCTATCAGTGGATGTATCTGTTATGAAAGAAAAACAAATATTTTATCAATACATGTTATAATGAAAACAAATAATGGTGCAACAATTCTTTAGGTTTTTATAAGTATAAATGTGGTAGTCTGATCAATGGGCGTTTCTTGATCCGCAGAAACTGAAGGAACACCCTGAACAGATGGAGTGGGTCCCAATGTATGCTCCACAAAGACAGACTCTGGTGTAGCAGAAGTCGAAGATGATGGGATGTAAAATCCCGGAGAGTAGAAAGCAGAACTAAAAGAGGATGATAGAGGGATGGTTGGACAAATGTTGTATGGGAAGTGGGAATCATCATCGGATATGGTCCATATGGTTGAGGAGGCTCAAATGTAAAGGGTGGTGAAAACATGGGAGGCCTAAATATCCTGTGTGTCCCTAATGGCACATCGGGATCAGAATGTGGGATGGATGGTATGTTTGTGGGAGGGGCAGGGTCTAATCATGTATACCGACCAGATCATCTAGCTCTTGTCCCCCCCCAACCCCTCGTACGAACACCCCAAGTACTAGGACCACTACAGGGCTTCTCGTCAAATAACTTTCGCCATATAGATGGATCCTAGAAAAAATGTTTAAACAAAATTAATCATGTGACATTATATATTATTTAAAGAAATATATTTGAAATAAAATACTCACTGCAAGCACTAGTGGTGGAATGCCCAGCCCAGTCATGGGATGATTGTTGTCCATAATCTGTTTTCATCACCTCTCTTAAATTGGTTTCATTTCCTACATTTGAGAACAAAGATGGATGTAAATAGAAAAGGATAACAAATTTCTAAACTAAGAAAACAAAAAAATTGAGGGGGAATAGGGGGAATCATGGATAATTTAACTAACCACTATTTTTGTTGAGTCTGAACAAATATATAATGAAGTCAATAAATTGTACAAGATGTAATAAAGAAATTTAATTTTTAGAAGTATTATTATTTACTAAGTGTCATTTATCTATTAAAATCATGGAAAATTGATTCTACCAGATCCATAAGTGGTAAAGTAGTTGTCAAAATTAAGGAAAATTTTAATTTCTTTAGCTCAGGTAGATGATGCAGGTTTTAACACATAATTTGTAGAAGAATAAAAACTATCATGTTCATTACCTGGTAAAATGTTAAAAAGAGGTCTTAGAGTCATAAAATTTTTATAAAAATCACAGTTGAATCATTAAAATGTTCACTAAGTTAGAAATTTTGGTTTTGTAAGTTTAAATATAGTTCAATTCCAAATTAGAAAATGTAATTAAAATAAAAATTCCAACCAATAAACATTCAAAATTAACATAATGGTCAAGTTGGATACAACATATTTCTAATCAATAATTAATCAATTTGAATAGTACCAACCTTAACAACACAACTCGAGGTAAACAAAAAGAATTGTGAACATGGATGGATGATTATATATATTTTCCGCCAAAACTTCTGGTTCCCAATCTACTCTAACAATTGAGTTATTAGAGTCATAAAAAGAAATTAATGGATTGGTTCCAATTAAATTAGGGAAAGTGTTAATTCCATCATCACCACCATCGAAAATATGTCTTGGAATTACTTCAACTATGACACTCAATTCAGGTCAAAGTTGGTCTTTGACAAAAAAAACTTGTTTATCCATTGATGCCAATACATATGGTTATTCGGTAGTAAGAGTGTGAGTCATATTAATTACTCAAAATATAAAGTCATCAATAAATGTTCCATGTATCACCATCGAATCAAATAAATGTAATTTCATAATTTTGACTCATCCATGAGAGTAATAATCCAATATTATTATTTTTTCAATGACTCCATAATAACCTGCATTTTCAAATCGTGGTCTACTATATGAGGCACTGGCATAACAATCTATTGTGGTAGTAACCATAACACCATCTTGTTTTGTTATCATATTATTTGCTCATTCAATGAAAATAAATTTGTACGCATTGATTACAATTTATTTACAGTCACGAACCATGGTATTAGGACTAAAAGACAAAGCTCTTATTTCCTCAAAGATAGATTCAGTAGGAAAACTCAATACCTGCAATATAAATGAATATTAAACTTAATTAAATATTGATTTAATTATTTTAAATAGTAATATTTTTTCCTTCAATTTAAACCAAGCAGAAATCAATTTTCTAGGCAAAGCCTCCCTCCTTCTCAATGTTTATAAACGATGCTTTCTATTTATCATTTTTTTATGTTACCAGTAGATAAAAAATATGAATTGTTTAACAGATATATATGTAAGATATACATATTCAATTTATCAATCTGATTTAGTCATCGAACAAATCACAGTTGATCAAAACTGTGCGATGTGCCATCTCCCGCTCTTCAAGGATTAATTTATTCAATGTATATGATCCATGAATTCCTTCTATTTGAATAAGTGATGGAAATCTGGGTAAAATTTTCTCATAGTGTTCTTCATCATTTATAATTGTTATGTTCATTCTTGTAGTAAGATCAGACAAATACATTTAGCAGAAATCCATACATTCTTGAGCCAAGTAACCGTTCATGATACAACCTTCAAGATGATTCCTGTTTTGGACATAATAATTAAATTTTTACATATTTCTTTCATTTGGATACATCCAATGAAAATAAACAGGTCCTCCTAGAAGTATTTAAGTGGGAATATGGATTTTCAGATGCAGCATGCATGTGAAAAATGATGGAGAAATGTTATCTCCAACTCAAACAAAATTAATGGGGCATCTGTCAACATTTGTTTTACAAGAAAGACATGGAAAACTTCTTAGCACAAAGATCTATAAACAAATGGCACAACTGAATAATATTCACCCTTACATTATTGGACAAAAGATGAAAGATTGCTATTAGAATCAACTTATGCAGAAGAACGTGATAATCATGAGTCTTCAATGATTTTAGCTTCAACTCTCTTTTGTTGATCTGTTTAGATATGTTTCTTGTATAGCCATTAGAAACTCTAATAGTATCTAATACTTATACAAATTGTTTTTTTCATATGTGTCATCACATAATAAGCACATGGAACTTTCCATTTTTTTTCACTGATACACATAGGAGGTTATTTTGGTCTGATTCCCCATTCCACCAAGTCATGCTGAGACCGTAAATCGTCTTTTTTTCTTTCCCTTAACATTTATAAGTATCGAAAGAAACAATTCACATATATTATTTTCAATGTGAATAACATCTAAGCAATGACGTAAAATATTAGTTGACCAATAAGGCAAATAAAAAAAGATACTCCTCTTCCTACAACTGTAACAGGTTTTAGTGGAAACATTCTTTCTCTATCCAGATTTCATTTGACACTTCCCAAATGAAAAAATGAAATATTTCAATTCATTAAGAATATCGGTCCCAGACATATGCTGAGGTGGATCATCTGTCTCTATGGTATTATCAAATCATCAACAATTATTTCTATATGGCTGGTCCATTGGAAAGAATCGTCGATGTCCCATAAAACTGATACTACAATGATGTTTCAGTCTTCTAGATCATGTATTCTTCATGGAAACTGGACATGACAGTTTTCCCTTCGTGCTCCATCCAGACCTCATTGCATAAGTTGGAAAATCATTGATCGTCCACGTAAGTGCAGCATGCATCTGAAATATGTCTTTCAAATATGCATCGTATGTGCACTAACCCACATCACAAATAAGTTTCAACTCTTTTATTAAAGTATTCATGTATACGTCAATATCAATATTGGGATTAAAAGTGCTAGATATGTGTATACTAATGAAATTGAATGGTTTTTTCATACACAACCATGGGGGAATATTATAAATGTGTATAAAAACTGGCCATGTGCTATGCGAAGTAAGCATCTGCCCAAACAAACTAAAACTGTCACATGAAAGACCCAGCCTCACATTAAGCATGTCAGCTAAAAAATCAGGATATCGAGCATCAAATCTCTGCCATGCAAATCCTTCTGTAGGGTGAACCAAATCATCATTAGTCTTCTTTCTCTCGTTATCATTCCATCTCATTTTTTTTGATATTTCATCACACATAAAAAGATTTTTGAGTATGGGGATCAATGAAAAGTGCCACATTACTTTTTGTGGAACACAGGATAGTGTTCCATTAGATTTTGACTTCCAGTGGTATGTTCCACATTTAAAAATTCATTTTGTTCAGTTGTTCCCTCCAAGAATAAACTGCAATCTTTCGGGAAAGCATGAATTCTTTTTCCTAAAAATCCAAGTTCCTCAACTGACTTCCATGCCAAATAGTGGTTTGAGGGAATATATGAATCATTTAGAAGTAAGTCCATTAAGAAGGTAAAAATGTAATCGATTGTTGTATTAGAAATCCCATACATAGTTTTCCTATGAATCAATCGGATTAAAAATTCCATATTTTTCATTTTATCGCATTGTCGATATACTGGAGTCATGCCAACATAATTCAATTTTTTCACCTTGACAATATCATCATTTTCATTAGATGCATCATCTGTCCTCTTATCGAAGTCTTCTTGAGTCTAAATAATTTCTTTTTCATGATGACGAATAAACGAAAACCGGTCATCTAACAAATTCTCCAGTCCAGTCCTTTCATTTCAATCATCAGAAATTTGACATTTCATTTTCTCCCCCATTGTGATACCACACATAGTAGTTTTCTTGAAACCCATATTTGGTTATGTGGTAGTTTACTTCTTCACAGATCAACCAAGGTCTACCAACATAATTGGAACTTGGGAAGTGTATGCAACCACTATCTAAAGCATTTTTAAATGAAAAATATAAAAATCTCTCCAAATTGTTTTGAAAATCGCTTCAGATCCGATCAATTTCATACATCCAAATTCTATCCATTCTGTAAAAAATAATTGTTATAATTCATTTCATTATAAGAAATTCACTAATATGGTAATTTAATCGAAAATATATTTATGTAAACGATAAAGGAAGAAGTTTATAGTTGATGTAGTGAACTATTAAAACAATGTAATGATATACTAATTCAGTTATGTGTGCCTAAATTTGAGGTGAGCAGTCTTTTGTAATTTTTTCATTTATCACATACAAGAAGACACTGTCGACCTAATAGAACATTGTTCAAGATATTAAAAAGTTAAGGCTTTTCAGGAAAGATTCAGAATGTGTAAAGATAGTTTTTTAGATAAGTTATTGATGCTAAAAAACGGATATATTGTTAAATGTTTATACATTTCATAACACCCAAATTAAATTCCACAGAAAGTACCATATCACCACGCTAAAAAAGGGAAAACCACCTACCACACTACCTCAACTGTCCCCAATCCATTCACATGGATCATCCTTATATCCATTACCCACTATGAGAAAATATGACTAAAAAACCCACTTACCATCTTTGAGTGGGGATACATCTCACCAGCACCTCCATTAGTCAATATGATTCACTAACTACATAAAATGAGTGGTTATGAAGACTTAAAATCAAGTTGATTCCTATAATCATGACACTTGAATTTTAATACAAAAATTGAAAACAAAAAAATCTACACTTATTGGGTATGTCATGCCACACACGTCACCACCTAGTTTTGGTCAAATAAAAATAGAAACAAAGAATAATAGATGCAAAATATTAAAACTATGTTAAGACATTTAGATTTGTAGTGTATAACTAGAAAATTGATTGACTTCATATGGATTTATAGGGAGGAAGGAGTTCCCAGCCTATGTAAAGATAGAGGCCCCTAGTTTAGAATCCAAGGGAGACTTTCCCAAGGATTCCTAAATCATAATCACTATGAATCCTGTTGGGACCACTTTGTATATGAAGATTGTATTTGTTGTCAACTGTTGTCAATGCTGGTCAAAATGAAGAAGGAGATGAAGAAGGACTCCAAAGTTAATGGAGATCGACTGAAGTGAGGATGCCTGTAGCATTGTTATGTAATCATAGCATTGAATGTCAGGATTGGGCAACACTTCATGAAGCGAAATCAGACGATGCTTTGCTGGTATGTATTTCACACAAATCATGAGTTAGGAGAACTTGTGATGCAAGCCTTATGAAGGAAAGGGGGAGAAATGATGATGCCAGTCATATAATGTTTTGATTGGAAGGAATGATGCTGCTGGAAGATAGGAAAGATTCGGTTCCCATTGCAACTCTGACGATGCTTAAGCTGATCTATCAAAGGATAAATATCACGATAGTGGGATTCGTGATAAGAGCAGAAGAATGGTTATAGGAAGCAGTAAAGAGATAAACTGGAAAAGCAATAGGCAATCTGGGGATGGCAGAAAAGCACAGTTTAAGGTCAGAATGATGAAAAATGACAAAGGAATGGAGTGCGCGGAAATTTAGGCACGTTTCGCACAAAAATAAAGTGGTGCGCGCAATATCTACGGGATGCGCGAAATATTGGCATGGTGCGCGAAATTGAGGAATGAAGTTTTCGTGCAAATGATGGTTAGAGATCAGAAGATCAAAAACTGGCAAAGGCATAAAATGCGTGAAATATTGGAGCAGTGCGCGAAATCTGATGTTGCAGGAAAGATTGGGTTTGCGCGCAATATGGAAGGTGGTGCGGAATTTTGCGCGCAATTGGTGCTTCATGGTTAGAAGGATGAAAAATGGAAAAGGAATGAGGTGCGCGAAAACTTTATGCATGGCGCGAAATATGAAGTTGCATAAAAGAGTTTTTATGCGCATGGAGGAGGTTTTACGCGGGGATTAGTGTTTTTCGCGCGGGTTCAAAACTGCCTATAAATATGGGGTGAACCCCTCTCATTAATAGAGACTCAACACTTAGACAAATCCCGAGCTCTGGCGCGCGGAAAATTGTAGTATAGAGCATTGCGTGAAAAGAATAAGTGTTGTGCGGAAAAAGAATTGTTGCGCGAAATAGGATGTTCTGCGCGAAAAAGAAGAGTTGTGCGCGAAAAGGGTTTTTCGCGCCAAAAGGTGTTTTTACGTGCAAGGCTTGAATTTTATGCGCAAGCCACCTAGAAGGTTGCGCGAAAAAATTGAGGGTACCGCAGGCCTTTGATAGGTACAGAGCACTCTCGAAGCAGCCTTGTGGAGGAAAAAGAACTGTGAACCATTCGGTTTCACAAAGAGAAGTTGAACCGCACTCACACGCCTGGTGTTTAACACTCTTGTTGTGCTTTGCGATGTGAAGAAGAACTAGACGTGAAATTGAAATCATATCTACCCAAATGAAGAATTCAGTATACCAATACACTCAGGTGTTGGTATTGAGAAGAGAAGGAAGAGAAGAAGAAGAACAGAGTATGCCCAACTGAAGGCTGACAATTATTCAGGGTAGTTTAATTCATATGATGCTTTGTGAGGAGATCTTCAGTGATTGAATAATCACGTTGGTGTATGTGATTCTAGCTAAATAAAGAAGGTGATTAGTGTATTCAGTTGTTGCACTAAGAAGAAGAAGGAAGAAGAACTAGTGCAGTTTTTTTTTGCACTAGAGAAGAAGAGAAAGAAAGAAGATAATTGCTTGCCTACTGCTTTGCAAGTAATCAAGTGAAGAGCACTACAATAGATCAAGAGCAGAACCAAACTTTTGAAGAAGGAATAAGAATGTCTCGATAGGAAGTATAAAGAACCAGCTAGAGGCTGCAAGTTGGACTTGTCTTTCACCAGTCCAGGGAAGAGGATTGTTTCCCACCCCCCTCCAAAGTGTAGGGACTCACACTGGCTAGAGGATTGTTTTCCTAGCCACTCCATTGTAACAACATTTTACTTGATAGTGGAGAATCCATGCAGTGGTCATACCCATGCATGGCAAGGACGTAGCTACTCTTATTGAGTGGTGAAACTTGTAAAAATATCATGTGCACATTTTTACTGCTTTCTGTTATTGCATGCGACAGGGAAAAGAGAATAAGAGAATCAAGATCCTGACAGGTCTAGAGGTACAGGGATAAAAGTTGGAATTGGTTTAAAAAGTCCCCAACACTGATTCACCCCCCCTCTCAGTGTTAGGCATATCCCAAACTGGTCCTTTCAAATCCAAGGTAGATTTCTCAAAGGTATTCTAAACCAAATCATAACGAATCCAAGGGGGTTTCCAAATAGAATTAAAAGAAATGTTTTTAAGATGAATCCTCTGTTGGTTTATTCATGAAATTCCAAATCAATAATCAATGAACTAGTACTCAAAATTTAAATTAAAATTTATCTATATTCATTTTCAATAGGTCTCATATAAGTGGAACATGCCTCAGGTCTCATTATGTGTTATACGTGTCCCAAATCATTCAATCATGTTCAATAACTCATTTTTGGCACCCCTATGGTCGTACCTTTTATTACCCAATTAGTTCCCCAAGTCAAGCACACCACATGGTTGAATAAAGTTTAGGATTCTACACTAATAGCTTGTTCATGGATTGTATAGAGGTTTAATTTCATAAAGTATAGAAAAAACATTTATTTTTAAATTTGAGATTAATAATAAAGTATTTCAATGATACTACACATCATAAATAACACAAAATAGTGATAATATTAAGGTATAGTTTATAAACCATCTTTTATATACTCACAGACATCTACCAATCAAGTATTATTCAGTGATTCAATATCAAATTGTGTGAATCATAAAATTTTCCAAAATCCCTAGAAATAGGGAATAATAACATGATGTTTCTAGATTGTGAAATCAATAGAGAAAGGTTTATAATAGAAGAATATCCTTATAACTAGCTCATAGTTGGGATGAACAACACTAGAAACGGATAAGATACCTCAACTCACCATGTTAGCTCACAGAGTTTGGTAGAACACACACAAACCAATTCAATTACCTCAATGAGGGCTTCTATGTCTGTATTTGGGAGGAGGTAGAAGAATTAGAACCTGGACGGGGGAGTTCCATTCGATGGGATGGAAGACCTTGAGTTAGGGTTCAGCCTTATATGGTGGAACCCTTATGTATATAGACCCACTCATGGATATCATGAATTTTTTTTCATTTTTTCTGAAATATTAAATAAAATAAAAGAGGAGGTATTTTCCCTTTTTTTGGGCAGTGGACATGTGTCTGTGGGGGGGGGGGGGGGGGTCCTATTCATTTCTCCCTTAAATTCAAGGGGAGTATCACCCTGCATTTTTTTTCCAAATAATGTGTCATTAGATCAAAAATAATCCTTGAAATAAATATAACATTCTTCTACAATAATTTCATCTTCTTTCCCACCTTCTTGCAATTATTTTGTGTGACCTAGATAAGGGTCTGGGAAAAGATTCCACATGAGAATGGTGGAATTATACCTATGAAAAAATAATTTTATATGTCTTGGGAGAATAAATTCTGAAATGATGATCGAAATAGGTTTCATGAGGATTTATCAAGTTATTTCACTATCATTATATTATTAATTGATTTACAAGTTTTTCATGAAATGGATTGATTTAATAAAAATAAAAAATAGTTATTTTATGTACTAATGGTATTGATGGATACTAGGGGTGATGCACACCACATTCCACAATGATTTAAGCTGTAAAATATTTTTAAAACTCAATTGGTTATGTGAGACTTATATGATCATGTGTGAGAGTGGTTAGGAATTTTTTATGGGTAAGATACATGAATAAGGTATGAGTTCATTTAAGAATACCCCAATCCCAAAATCATTTTATTTATATGTATATTAAATGTTCTATCATAAATAATGGTCTTTGACCATTTATTTAATGAATTTTTTAGTTAAAATAAATGTTTTTTGAATGGATGTAGTTTTAATGGACATGACAGTCCCTTGAACATTGGATTAGTGACCCAGTCATTAATGGTTGAGGAATTTATAATAACGTGTTCTGAGCAACATAAACACTAGAGGTGTTTGAATTAAATGAAATGAACCTGATATAGTGGGCCTTAGTAGAGGTTCCCTTAGACTCCTCTATGTTGGGGATAACATTGGATGGGAAATGTTCAATATAAGTGGGCCATGAGAGGACCTTAAGATACATTAAAGACTTCAATATTGTTCATATAAGCATGTAGTGAGTGTCTTTCCCTGTTTAGTATGTGAGTACATGTGTGTATATACCGTATGATGTTTTGTAACAGGTTGAGTGAGTGGACCAACCTAGGACAACCTTGGGACGTGAGATTGGATTTATTTCATTACTCTATACTAATTCATGTTTGGAATATCTTAGGATTATTGTGATTCCATGACATAGTTATGATTATTTTGATGGATTTTATGCCTTCTTAGAGATGATCTCGGTCTAAGAGTTGAGTTTGAGACTTAGGATCTTATTATGGGTGTATGTGATATGATATGGAATAGGAAACCTTGGTGGGGGCCTCCATGATGTGTGGATCCTAAATAAGGGAAGTGTAGAGTATCTTCCACCTTATATAGTAGGTGGAACCATAGAACACTATAACCAACTACAATTTTCTAGGTTGTGAACATGAGAAACCAACCAGAGATTTTTGATCGGTTTGGTTGAGTGGGAAGTAGTGAGAGGAAGGGTATATTGTATGACGGTCCCAATGATAAAGGAACCCTTGGGTGTATGACTCACATGTGTTTCCTAGAAGAGAATAAATATTCCCAATAGTTTTAGATGATGATATATGTTCCCTATAATGGGGTGGGTACTCCCTTAAGTTCTTGATAATAACATACATTTATTATAAAGGTTCCATAATTTTATTTATTTTATGGTGGTGATACTTTTTTCCTAGGTGAGGATTTCATACCCTTGGGTTTCCAAATGACATGTTTAATATGTGAGGTGTGTCTTCACCCAAGTTTCTAGGTAATGTTTTTCTTCAGTTGGGAGTATCTTCCATTAGGTTTCTATATGGTTTGTGTTTCCCAGTAGGTTGTGTTTCCACCCTTTAGTTTCAAATGTGATATGTGTTTCCCAATAAGGAGACTCTGCCCAAACATCTTTGTATGATATGTTTCCCAGCATGGTGCAGGAACTCCCCTAAGTTCCAGATGAGGTTACTTGTTATCTAGTATGGTTTATGTATTATCATAGGTACTATATGAGGGTATTAATAATAGATACATCATGAACTCTCAAAAGTCGGTATGGTTTATTTTGGGTGTCATGTTACAACCCAAGGATCAATAATGATGATTTGACTGATATAAGCTACATGTATAAATTATGTTTGAGACCACATTGGTGGTTTCCTATAGAGTTTTCCTCACACACTTCTTATATGGGAATAGAACATAGGTTCTTTGGTAGGTGTCTCTATTCATAGGTTCAGGAAGCATATAGGCTTAGACATACATGATTGATTGGGATCACTCATATAATATTTAGAGATTATGATGATTTTAGGTGAGAGGATAGTAGTAGATCATCTTTTATAATTTATTTCCTTAACTATTTTGGTATTTCTTAGAGACCTTGTGGATGACTGGTTGGGATTTATGACTATATTCTTCTTTTTTTTAAATGTTGGCACTGAAGAATCATTTTTATTATTAAAGAAGTGACTTCTTTTTCTGGTTGGTAGAGGGGGACCCATTACAAACTCGTAGGCTTGGGGGGGCATGAAAGCCCCAATAAAAGACCTAAAAGCCCATGTTTTAGCCCAAAGGGCCCTTTGGTGAATAGTAATACTACAGTACCTGAGCTGCTACAGTACCACCTCTGCTAGAGATCCTGCTATAATACCTTCGCCGCTACAGTATGAACACTGCTATAGTTCTGCCACTATTAGAGTATTACAATGTTTTCCTGCTACATTGCTACTACAGTAACCCCAGATGAAGTACATTACAAATTGTTCGAGACACTGATTAGTGGTATCTGGTATAAGTACATTACAAATTGGTATTATACTTTATTTTTTAGTTTTATTACTAATTTGGATATATTATATAGGTAACGGGGAAAATTTAGAGCTTGTGATGAACCTCGTGTGTGTTTTTCAGGAATAACTTTTCTAATGGAAAGTCAAGGAAATTAGAGATGTAGGTTTTCTATTCATTGTTTATTCTCTTACAGTTGTATTATCTCACCTAGTATGACTCACTTGTTATCTGGATATATGAGTTATGGGTTTTATATCTTATCTCATCGTTTAGAGGGATACATACATAAATCATTCTTGGAATGAAGGAATCATATGATGTGATGTCAAAGACATGGATGTCGTATAGTAGGTGGCCCAAACCTAGTGGGCCACATAACCTCAAATATATCTCCCCAAACACTAGAGGTTGTGGACTAGTAGCAGGGTCAAAGGGTGTAACTGTGGTGAGACTATGTCCTCATTAACATAGTGTAGAAAAGAGGATAAATATAAACATAAGTAAAGAGAAAAATAAATATAAGTAAATAGAATACACTGTGGAAAGAGAAAAGGATAAAAATAACTGAAATAAAAAACAACAACAGATGATTATATGTCATGTATCTAGTAATTTGGAAAAATGGATATAAATTATAAAGAATACATGAAAATAAATGTTGAAAAAAGAAATACATAAACTATCCCAAGCATCCCAAGATCCAACTCAGTCATCAATTATCGTCTATATATTAACACAACAAGAAATCAAGTGGTCAAAGTTTCCTTATTCCCTCTATCAACACCTATAATCCTATAGTCTTCCCCAGGTACCAAATGGATCCTAGAGTGGGTGTGAGACAAATCTATGTGGGGAACCACCAATGGTGTCTATAACATCAATCCATTATAATGTAAACATAATAGTGTGAATGTATGAATATATAAATTAAAGTAGTAGAATGTAACTAAATACCCTTGTACCTACTTCAGACCTCAGCTGGTATTTGAACATGTAACGAGTTCATAAATTACTTGATTATGATTTTATAATTAAGATACATGTTATAAATAGTGAATGTTACCAGATGTAATAAAGAATCCTGTAATGATAACAAATAATGAAGTACTAAGGTAATAACCAAAAAATCCTAGACCTCAAGGGTCACCAAATAAGTAATGATTGTATTCGAGCTAAGAGTAAGAGTGTAATCCAGGGACCATAGTCTAAGGCATTCCATAATAAGATTCCTTCCAAGTCCAAGGAGTTCATCCAAGGTAAAACAGGGCTAAGAAATGACTGGGAATGATAGGATTTTACTATGTCACCTACTTGTCATTGTTAGATCCAAGGTGTTTATCCAACACATCCTATAGTACTACATGAGAGATCATGTGATGTCATAGTGGGCATCCAAAGTTAAAAAATCATCAGGTTCAAGGTGGTTCTCAACCTAATAAAGATGTAGCCTTGAATTTAGAATGGGGTCCTCGAGATCTCAAGGCATTCCTTTAGGAATCCAAGGAAATCTTGAGTCAAGACACTCCTATTTTGATAATGAAGTTATATAATATTTATTTTGGTTCAACCGTTTCCATTAATTATTCTCACAATGAAAATTACCATGTAACCCTTTCATCAAGTGATAATTAATCCATAAGTCTATTTGGTTCAAGCATGGCCTTTAATTAGTGTGACAAGGCCATGTATCTTGAACCTAATCATTTAATCCATTTATAGAATTTAAAATAATCAAGGTTCACTCTTCTACCATCCATTAACATGGTAAGGGTTTCTATAGACATGCAACCAATTTATCGATTACATTTAATAAGGCCAAGTCATATACTTATAATATTTTCAATTTTCAATTTCACATTTCGTTATAATATTGAAGCATTTACCTTAGAAGGTTCAATTGGTGAGAATATGTAGTACATTTTATTATGAAATTAACAATTTAAATCCATCATTTTAATACAAAGAATCTTACGCTTAGAAAGTTCAATCGAAGGCACACCCGAACAGTGGCTAAAAAGTATCAAAACACTAAAATAAAAAATATGGAAATAATCCTACATGGGATTGATGGTGTTGTGGGTGTAACCACTAATAACTAATAACATATTTGGATATATCATTACTATATGGTTCTAATGGTTATAATAATGTCATATAAATTCAAAAAACGACACCTGATAAAATTGGTAGGCCCCACACAATAATTCCAAAATCAATAAACTTGAGGAATGAGTTATATACCACCAACATTATACTTGTATGACTTTCCTTGTCGAATATTATCCAATAATTTATATTAGAATATATTAGATCTAAGAAAAAGGAAAATATGATTACACCTCAATAATAAGGTCGAGATAAAGAGAGACAAAGAACGACTAAAAACGAATCGAGTACTTTTCATTGAACATCCTACATGATGAATGGAAGCTCCAATAGATCCAGATTGAAGGAGATATCTTGATCCCAAAGATAGAAATTTAAAAAGATATAAAATGAGATAAATGGAGTCTAGACCCACTGGGGTTTAGATTAGTAAGTAAGGGGGAGCTTAATTATATCATTGAGTGAAAAATGAAAAATTGCCCAAAAATTAGCCTACCCATAGTATGGACACATGGTTTTCCAAACCATGCACAAAACATGCATCGATACCTAGAGAAAAAGGGGCACTCACATGGTTATTCCATATGGTTAGGGAAACCGTGCACCAACCATGTTGTAAGGCTATGTTTGAAAAATCATTCCACCTATATGGTTTTCTCTAAAAATGTGTCCTCCCAAAATGGTTTACTACAAACCATGTGATATTCCTATTTCTCCCAAAAAATGGGTTCCAGACTTCGAGAATAGCCTCATACATAATTGAGGCCTTTTATAACTCATTTGAAATCCATATTAGGTCCCAAATAAATAATTGGACCAAAATTTAAAGGATCTATACCTGAGTGAAAAACATGGTTCTTATTTTCTTCCCCCTTATAATTACTCATGCCTAAATTCACCTTCAAAGGGTGGTGAAACACTGTCTAAGAACAACTATGGAAATTGGTCACATATGTTGGCCTCCCAGTCCCATGTCTCATCCTACATGCTTTCGTGCTGCCATAGCACTCGTACTATAGGGATAGACCGACCTCAGAGTGCCTTTGTACTCTGGTCAACAATGCTTGTGAGATACAACTCAAAGCTTTCATCAGCATCTAACTCAACATCCTCGGGATCAAAGGTATGAGATGAGTTGGTATGATATTGGTCAAGCTATGAAACATGAAAGACATCTTGCATGGAATAATTCCTATGATGTAGTAGTAACTGATAGGCTATCAGACCTACTCTCTTGAGAATCTCAAAATTACCTATGTAACAAGGCGATAACTTCCCATTATTTTGTAACCATTTATTCCCAAGAATGGGTGATACCTGATTGAAAAAATGATCCCAGAACTCAAACTCTAGAGGTCATCTACGGTGATCATCATAGGTTTTTTTCTAGACTGAGTAGTAGTCATACACTTCCTGATCAGGTAAACCAGCTCTGATGTCTCATGCATGAGAAGAGGACCAATTTGTGTTGCCTCACATGCCTCTATCCAACATAGGGTTGAATGGAATAGGCTACCATATAAGTCCTCAAAAACAACCATATGAATTGTCACCTAAAATATATTACTATAAGAGAACTCGACAAGACAGGTATGCTACTCCCATGAACCAAAGAAATCAAGGAAACATTATTAGATAATTTCATCTAAAACATGTGTGTTCCATTTTGATTGTCCATATGTCTAAGGGTGAAAATATTTTCTTAGAAGCTCCTGTGTACCAGTAGATTTCTACAGACCCTAATAGAATAGTGATGTGAAATAAACATCCCTATCTGAAACTATAGTACAAGGTACCTCATATAGTCGTATGATCTCACGAACAAAGAGTATCCCTATATAATAAAAGGATAAAGTCTCTCGAATAGGAATTATGTGGGCTAATTTTTTTAGTCAGTCAACAACTACCCATTCAGCGTTGCTACCCCTCAGCAACCTAGGAAATATGACTAAAAAACCCATGGAATCATCTTCCCGTATCCATTTCAGGATTAGAAGTGGGTGTAACATGCCTATAGGTCTCTGGTTCTCCACTATCACCTACTTACTGGGGGAACACTTAGTGATGAAACCTCATATCTGACATTTCATCCAAGGAAACCAATACTGGAATCTCATATCTTAATACATTTTGGAGAATCTAGGATAAATTTCCCACTAATAAGCCTATGACTCCTCCATAAACTCCTCCCTCATGTCAATAAGAACCATAACATGCCCAAGTATACACAGTATGACATCACTACACATAGACCAATCCGGAGGTGGGTCAGCTTCAGATATACTCTCACGGATAACCAAGCCCTCATGTTCTGAAAATTGTCTACCCTTCTCTTTCTTAAGTAGGGAAGGGGTAACAGTCAAGGATGAGATGTAATACTTCTCGTGACTATCATATTACTCTAGATGCATCTTAGATATGAGGTCTATTAATTTTCATTCATCAGTGGCTTCCCGTATGGAATATGATTGATTTTTAAAACTCGGTGCAACAATGAAAACATTTACCATCACATGAATATAGACAATATCAAAATTGATGAACTATACATATTAGACTCATCACTATTGTATGAGGTTCAAGTCACACTTTGTATAGATATATTTGAGGTTATTATGGTCTATGTACCCCAAAAAGTTATCACTTAATAGATAATGTCTCTAAAAACAAAGGACATGGAAAACTGTTGGTAGCTCAAGGTCATGTCTTAGATAATTTCTCTCATTAGGCCACAACTGTTGAGATTTGTACACAAAGAATATGTCCTCAAACATTACCACTACTCCTGCACTGATTATCGATGCATCACAAAAGACGATATAACCACTCCCATGGACTGGTAAGATAAAAATATGTATTGATACAGGCCTCCCTTTCATCTTCTGATAATTGGAACATAACACCATACTTTTTAAGGCTAGTGAGAAGTGAATAAAGGCATGACAAGTTTTATATGAAACACTTTTAATATTTGTCCATCCCCAATAATCTCTGTATATTAAACACATTCTTTGGATTCTCCTAGAAAACAATAGCACTAACCCTTTCTAGGTCAATAAATATTCTTTATTTTGATATGATATGACCTAAGAAGTAAACATTATCAATTCATAAGTAGAACGTATCAATATTTCCATAAAAAATGTCCTCTTAGTGTACTCAGAATGATCTCAATATTTTTAGTATGGTCACTGTGAGTTTGATAATACACAAAGATTTTGTACATATATACTACAAAAAAATGAATCCAAATATGGATGGAAAACCCTATTCAGTTGAGTCATGAAAATGGAGGGCACATTTGTAAGACAAAATGGCATAACCAGGTACTCATACAGACCATACCAACTATGTAAGGTTGTACGAGGTAGAACTGATAGCTTTACCCGCACTTGGTGATATCCTGGCCTTTGGTAGATCATAGAGAAGACCCTAGATCCCCATATCTGGTCAAAGATACCATCTATTTGAGGCATTGGATACCATTTCTTCACTATAAGAGGGTTCAACCATCACTAATCCACACATAAACATAAGGTTACATCCTCCTTTGAGGTGAAAATAATGGTAGGCCCCCAAGATGATGTATTGTTCTATATAAAACCTTTGGACTCTAAATCCTTTAATTTCTTCTTGTTCAAATGAATTTCTCTTGGGGCCATCATCTTTGGAGGACTGGACACTAGAGCTACCCTTGGAATAATATAGATAATTAAATCAACATCTTTCTAGGGAGGTAAGCCATAAAATTCATCAGGAAAATCATCCCTAAAATGATATACTACTAAAGGAAATTCATCCTAGCCTAAGCCATGATCCTCCAAGAAGATATTGGAAATCTGGAAAGATACCCCACCTAACCCATGATGCACTGGTCTGGCTCTACTTTCCTAGACATCCTATTCACCCTTACGTATATAATTTCTTCACATTGGAGATGTAAACGATACCCTATAGTGATAGAAGTCTTAAAAATCATGATACTAAACCAACAAACCCATCTCGATAATAAAATATATGCCTTTCATCTCGAGGATGAAGAGGTTCCAAAAGAAAGGGTAACTTCCTTCCTTAAGGGGCCAGTCCCTACATTGGCATATGCCCTCAGACTGCACTCCAAATAGTGTATCTATGGTCATTACACCACATTAATATTGTATATCCAGTCAAGGAATTTCATAGATATATACATAGATAAAAGATTTTGAATCACTTGTAAGGAATAAAGTAGATACTATAATGGAGGCTACTAGAATAGTACCTTGTACTGCAGATGGTCTGGTAGCCAGATCTTCAGGAATCAGCTGTAGTGCATGCAACTGGCCTGATCTATGGATATGGGAAAGAAATGGACTACCATGAAAAAAACTTCTTTTTAAGTGTTACAAGTGTTCCGGAGATTAGCTACCATGACCACGACCTCCTCCTCGGCTAGTCCTGCCAGTGATATTCCATCTCCCAACTTGTCGGGCACAAAAGGACCCACTTATAAAGGTGGAGATGGGTTAAATATTTTCCACTTGAAGATGGTGGAAAGGTCCTGTAGAATCTCTAAAGATTCCTCATACAGACACAAGCTCAAAACTCTATTGGGTATCTATCCCAATGGCACTTCAGGTTCCCCAATCATCTACAATAATGACACACCATGGTGTTATCAAAGTGTATAATATAGTGTAGACTTTCCAAAAGATAAACTTTTAAGGAATGATACCTATTATTGAAAGAACTAATAGCATACCATGGAACTGATCCTCTATGCTTGGTTTTATTACCATACCTCCGGTTGTGCTCTGTGATAAAAGCCTTATTGTCTATTTTAGAAAAATTAGGTAGGTGAAGGACATTCACCAACAAACGGATGGCATACACAAGGCCATCTTCAAAGCATCTTTCATGTGAAATCTCACAATAGGATAGAATCTATGTAAATCACTGGAACTCCCTGAAATGTGTTGAATACTCCATAACTGAAAAAGAACCCTACTTGAGATACATGAACTCACTGGATGCATTGACCTTAAATGTATAAGGAAAGAACTGATCATAGAATCTGTTTTGGAAATCAGCCCATACCATGCCCTGAGGGTGACCATCTTGGGTAATCACATCCCACTAGTGCTTGGATGAATCCTAAAGCCTGAATGTGGATATATTGAACCTATTCATTGGAGGTTTTTCCATATGATCAAAGATATATAGGGTGGCCTCCGTCCAAGATTCAACAGCCTACAGACTGTTTTCCCCAAAAAATGTGGGATGATACTGCTGTCGGAACTCATGAGGTAGATCATCCCTCATAGGTGCATCTCATGGAGCACCATACATAGACTACATCAAATGGAGGAATCTATCATGAACCTTAGCTTCAACTACCATTTCAAGTACCACATGAGGTTACTCAAGTAGAACTCCTGGAGGTATGAATGGTAGCTCAAGGAACACCATGTCTAGATTATGGTCGTCACCACCCTCTTGGTGTATGATACGAGGATTTCATGGTGCCATTGGACCATAAATACCAAGAACACACCTTAGAAAATGATTTAAGTATATAGATTGAAATTATAGGGGAATATTAATGTAATAAAACTAACTATACAAGGCATACTACCCCCAACAACATTCTTATATGTCCAGGTATCAAAAAGTTCTCAGATATTTGTTTTAGGGGTTCCAATAGATGAATGGTCAATAGTAACTTACCTCATCATTTACTATCAACCATTTCATTTCGTTTAATAATTAATTTCTATGTTCTCTCCTTTACCCTTCATAAACATGACAAGTTGGGATATGGATGTGTATACCTTCCATTTTAGAAGTCATTATTTACTTTATAATGGATAGCCATTCCAATTTAATCAGTTCTCATAAACCTAATCACTAAAAACGACACCCATTTATTATATCATGATGGATATAATTGGTAAATTATTCATCCCAACCCATGATGTCCCTTACACCTCATGAATTGAGATAAGAAATCACTAAATCTTAACAAAGAGTAATACTATAATGATCTAAATATCATAGCACCACTCAATAATCACAGGCATATTATGCATTTCAATATGTGAAATGCACCTATATAGAATGGAAATATTCTTGAAATTTAAATTCAATGTGCCTATAATTATGCATGTGACAATTCACCTTGCCCTCGTATCATTTGTCCAAGGATAAAATATAATCTCAATTAGAAAAAAAATCAACAATACCACACTGCATGTTTGTCACCCAATTGTGATAAAATGACAACTATAAAGGAATAACAAAATCAAAAAATATAATATAGGTGATTTTACACCGAACATGGGTTCAGGACACACAATCTTATCTTATGAAAAAGTCCCAAGCATTCCTAACATTCTAACTATTATCTCTAAATAGTAAAGCAATAAATGAAACCTACTCTAACACTAATTTGTGATTTCCTAGACCCGAATGCCACTTAGGAGGTTCCCCAAGCCCGCTGGACCACATGGACTCAAGAACATCTCCACAAACACTAGAGGCTGCTGACTAGAAGCAAGGGCTCAGGGAGTGTTTGTTGGGAGACAATTATCTCATTACTATAGTGTAAAATAATGGATAAATATAAATAGAGGTAGATAGAAGAACAAATATAAGTAAATATAATGCAAAATGGAAAGAGACTAGGATAGAAATTAGTGAAATAAGATACAATAACTGATGATGACATGTCATATATCTAGTAAGCTGGAAAAAATGGACACAAAGTATTAAGAATACTTCCAAAACCCAATATACAAAAAATAAATACATAAACAATCTAAATAATCATCATCTTCAGCTCAATCATCTGCTACCAGATCCATACTAACACAAAAAGAAATCAAGTGTTCAAAGTTGTGAGCTTCCCTTTATCAACACCTCCAACCATGTTTTCTTCCATGGGTACCAAATTCCGCACAGAGAGGGTGTGAGATAAATCCCAATAGGGCACCACCAATGGTGTATATAACAAATTGCGCATGTAATGGAAATATAATAGTGTGAAGGCGCACATATATAAAGTAAACCAGTATAATGTAACTATATACCCATATACCTGCTTCATCCATCAGGTGGTGTCTGAACATGTAAGTTGTAAATAAATTACTCGATTACAAGTTTATAATTAAGACACGTGTTAGGAATAGTTAAGGTTCCAAAATGTAATAAGGCGCCCTACAATGATATCAAATAATAATGTTTCAAGGTAATAACACAGGAAAGGTGGACCTCAAAAGTCACCAGCTGAGTAATTATTATAGCCTAGCTAGGGGTAAGAGTGTAATACAAGGTGAATAGTCCAAGTCATTCCACAATAATATTCCTACCAACTCCAAGGATTTCATCAAAGGTACAAAAGGGATAAGCAATAAATGGGTCTGATGGGCTTCAACCATGGTACCTACTTGTCAATGTTGGGTGGTGTATCCAAGGAGTCTTATAGTACTACGTGAGGGGTCTTACGGTATTATACTGAGAATAAAAAGTTAAAAAATGATTAGGTTCGTGGGGTATCAACCTAACCTATCCATATACTTGAATTTAGAATGGGGTCCCCGAGCGCTCAAGGAATTCCCTTGAGAATCCTAGGTGATCTCAAGTTAGGACACTCTAGTTTTGATAATGATTTTGTATAATATTTTATATGGTTCAATCATTTCCTTTAATTATTTTGATAAGTTCAAGTAGCATTCAACTCTCTAATCAAGTAATAATTAAACCATAAGTCCATTGGGTTCAAGCTTTTCTATTTATTAGTATGACAAGGCCATGTATCTTGCAACCATTCATTTAATCTTTTCAAAAAAATTTAATTATCAAGGTTCACTCAACTACCATACATTAAAATGGTAAGGGGTGCAATGGACATACAACCTATTATTCAATTACATTTAATAAATCCAAGTCATATACTTAGTATACTTTCTAATTTCCATTTCATATTTAATTATCAAATTGAATCACTTAAATTAGGAAGGTGAAGTAGTAATCATATATGGTACTTTACATTACGAAATTCACAATTTAAATTAATCCATTCAATATAGAAAATTTTACCTTTAGAAAGGTCAAGCCATGGAACACCTGAACGGTGGCTCAAACGTGTCAAAACACTAAAATTATGGTTATGGAAAACATATAATATGGTATGGATGGAGTTTTGGGCATAACCACTAACAAGTAATCACATATTTTGAAAGAGTATAACCATATAATTATAATGATTATAAATAAGGAATTTAAATTCAAAAAATGACACCCGATGAAATATGTGGGCCCCACATTAAAATTCCAAAATCAACGAACTTGATGGATCAATAATATAACACCCACCTTGGATTTTAAGTCTATCCTTGTCCCGTATTAGTCTCTAATTCATCTTAGAATAGATTAGATCTGAGAAAAATCTAAAAACACAGACGCTTCAATAACTAGGTTGAGAGAAATAGAGATAAAGAAGTGTTAAAAATGACTTGATTACATACCATTGTGCATCCAATGTGATTAACATAAGCTCAAATGGATCCTAGATGAAGGATATCTCTTAATCCCTATGGTATGCCTTCAAAAAATGGAAAAAATGATAGAAATGGAGGTTAATCCTGTTATGTATTATGTTATATAAGAAGGAGTGGCTTAATTAGATCCATAAGGTAAAAAATGTAAAATTACCTAAAAATTAACATTCGCATGGTTTGACTGCATAGTATTCCAAACCGTGTGAAGACCATGAACGGATACCTGTAGAAATGGGCTACTTTCTCAGTTAGGTGGTATGTTAAGGGAACATATGTTCCAACCATGAAAAAAGTTTATGTCTGAAAATTCATGCCACCCTTCTAGTTTTCTCTAACCAGGCATCCTCTTTGCATGGTTTACTATAATCCCAAAATCAAACCAAGTTTTTTCAAAAAAAAAATATGGGTTTTGAGCTCATAACAAGCCCCAAACACCCTTTATACCTTTTATAACTCATTAGGAATCTATATTAGGTCAAGAATAACGAATTAGACTGAAATTTAAAGTTTCTATACCTGAGTGAATAATCAAGTTCTTAGATACGATATATTTTTTCTTAAGTGTGATTGATTTTGGTGAAAACAGAGGGATTTAAATTGTAAATAGTAACATATATAGATTTTTATATATAACTTTTTTTTATTATACTCAGTTAAACCATATTATTCTATCTGATAATAGTTCATATGGATTTTATAGAAAGATATTCCTCAATAACCACAATAAAGTCCCTCTATGTAAGGGATATATTGTGACGCCTAGTGGTTTAGAGCATTAATTGATTTCTTTAATGATTAACCCCTTCTTAGTGATTTTGATATGGGTTTGGTTACTCAAAGTGTCTATAATAAACTATACGATGTTTTCCCATATAGATTCTTGGAGTAATTTTACATAACTAAACCATATTATTATGTTTTCCATTAAAAAAATAATCATATAGTGTTGTTGTTATATACTGATAGATGAGGTTATGGTCCTCAGGGGGGTTCTCTATTATTCGGTTACATGGTGAGTATTACTTCTCGGGATTTTGCAAAAGACATGGAATGTCATTCCTGATATGTGTATGAAATCTCTAAGGTAAGTGTCTTGGCATGTGAGCTACAATAGGATATTGATAAGGAAGTAGATATATTGCTTCATGAGTTGTGGAATATATAAGACAAGGGTAATAGACGAAGTGGGATATCCTTGTGAAGTTGAAATGTGGCTTATGATATTGGTAATCTAGGAGTGATGATTTAATATCATGATATTTTCGTATTATTGTTTTGATGAGTTTTGTTATATGAGGGAAACATGATATATGGATTTTCCCAAATTTATGGGTTCAATTAGATATGAAATCATATGTAGATGATTTAGGTTATGATATATATGTATAAAATGTACTATTCGATATGTAGTATATCCATGGAGATTTTTTGGTGCTTGTGTGTATAGATATAAATATCTATGAAACTATGAGTTATGTCTAGATTTTGAGGGCATGGTCCATTAGATGCTTGGAATTATTTATTTAGGTTGTGTTTCCCAATAATATAGGATATCATGATCCTAGATTTCTAGATATAGGATAGTTAGATCATGGGTAAATGCTTCTGCTTTTGAGAATATCCACAATTCATAGGTAATTATTGGATTTTCCATGAAATTAGTGAGAGTTTTGGATTATTCAGAAATGAAACATGAGTGTTTCGGATTATATAAAATTTTCATACTTAAGTATCCTAGTCTATTATTACTTGTGTGAGAATGGGTTTTATTAGATAAAACTCAGTAGATCATGAGTCACTTTGTGTCACTGAGTAGTATGGGAGTGTGTTCCTATTATATTCAGATGATATTGAGATGTGTAGTGGAAAAGAACTTATGAGATGTCAATCAGGGATTCACTCTCAATTTATAAGAGGAGAGTGAGTTTTATCAAAAAAAAAATTAAAACAGTTCCAATGTTTAAATGTGGTAACACACTGGTTTTTTTATACTGCTTAGTGTTTATGTATCGATGAGTATACATATAATAGCTGAGGACCAATAAATTCCATAAAATGACTCTGGTTGTTTTTTCTTATAGGTTTTAATGAAATGTAAAATATCACTCAATAGTGATAAGTGACAACAAATATTGATCTTGGATTCGTGGTACGGGTGACCAAAGTGTCTTCATTGATACAAATTTTCAAGAAGGAATGTTTTTGTAACCTATTGAGGTTTCATACATGGGGAGGTATAAGGTGTGAATTATGGTGGGAGTGAACAATAATTTATTAGTGGGTTTTGCCCAAGTTACATTTGGTAATTTTTGTAGATGATGAGGGAGGTGTTTCCAGTAATATGGGAACATGTAGCAGTTGGTGATTACATTGGAACTCAGGTGTGAGGAAAGACTATGTACAATAATTACATGCAGCAATGAATAGAGAATATGCAACAGTGATTAGTTTAATACTATATTATAGGAACAATAAGAACTCCCCTATGGTGGAGAGCATCTTATTGGTTATATAGTTACATCCCGTTGTAGGTAGGGTCGTGGGTGTGATGTGACTAGTCATTGGATAATTGAGATGGAATTTAGATTCCTGTGATAAAGTATATTTTTTTATTCCATGGTAAATACTATGATTAACTAAAAATTGATTTTTATAATTCAAACAATTTTAAAAAAAAAGTGAGAAACCATGAGTTCAACTGCCAAAACATGATAGATAACAGATCCATTAAATAAAAATATAATAGTACCAGTTTTAATCTTCCTAAATAATTTCCTAGAGATATTGTTTACTTGAGTATCTATTTCATCTATTATAAGAACTTCAAACTAAAAGGCCAACTTATCCCAGGACGGGAAGTCCCATCGATTATGTAATTATTGCAATGCGAATGTTTTTTAGTAAATGGTTATAATGGTGGTGAGAATAATGGCTTGGAATCATTCTTTAGGATAATAGTCTTGTGTTGGGGAGAACCATCATCTCATGGATGAATTGATGATTTAAACTCTCATTTATTAAGTTATATGGGTGTGGTAAATATTTTTATTTGTGATTTGGTGATGTTGGTGACTTTTATCTCATCATGTATAGAGAAGCACACCTTATTTTTGGATTAGTGCAACACAAACTCATTTGGTGCTATGAGGTAGAATGTCATAAGTCAATTGTGGATTAAAGATAGATGCGGGTCACAAATTGTGGATAAAATACTATCATGAATTTTTTTCGTATGATTACTTTTATCATGGAGAAGTTATATGACCCCATTATTTTTTGGGTTTTATATTTTAGGGTGTTTTGAATTTTTTAACTCATTAAAGAATTCTTTTTGAGAACTGGGATTCAAATCAAGAATCTTTGAGTAGGGAAAACACTCAATAGTGATTTTTGATATGTCTTGGGGCTCATGGGATGAATCTTTTGGTTGGAAGTATTTTTTTTAAGATGAATATGTTGGCCAGGATCAGAGTGGATTTGGAAAACCCCTGTGTGGTCATAGGACCCTTCCATCATTGGGACTTTGGTAATGATTTGGAAAATTAAAACATTGAAAAAGGAGGTTTGGAAGACAATTAAAAAGTTACCATTATGTGAATGATCCATATGTGAAAACCCCTTCATAGTCACCCATAAATGGGAGAAATTTATGTGATTCACCCGCAAATGTATGACCTGTAACACCCTGAATCTTTTTGATGTATTCTTTTTCAAATTAATTTAATCTTTTTGATATTTTTTATTTCATGGAACATAGAATATAGCTTTTTTGATATGAAAGCACCGAGTTATTCTTGTTTTTTACACTACACCAAGTTAATATATCATTATACACTATGCCAAGTTAATCTTTCACTACAAAAATCAATTATATTAGCTTTTAGTACAAGAAACATTATGTTTGGATTGAGTTACAAACAATTCCATGTTCCTTATATACCTTTTGTTACATGCAAGGCAGAGTTTTACCAAACTACAATGTACTATAAATATTTATATTAAAATAAAATTATAGTTACCACCAAGATTTTTTAATAGGATTTATTAATATAACTAATTAAATTAAAAATATAGTTTTTGGATATGTATATAAAATGAATCCATTGGTTATTGATTATTTAGAACTTAATGTAATAATAATTTTAAATAATAAAATTTCATTTTCTGAGAAAACTATGTAAAAACAAAATTTTATTTCAATAAATTATACAACCCACTATTTATGAATTTTTTTAATAAATTTTATACATTATATATCCAATCAAATGTTTTTTACACTCATCAAATTTTATGAATAAAAAGATGTATGTTTCTAAAAGCTAATTTTACAACCTTTTAATGCTGAACCAATTTACATTTTACATTTTTCACTTTTAAAAATTTTATATGGAAAAATAAACTTAATTTTTTTAATTTTAATATCAAAATTTACCTTGGGTAATTTTTTTTTATTTTTAAGAGAAGTTTCTTATTTTTATGAATAGTGAAAAAAACACAGAATTTTAATCCAAAACTACTTTTCATATAAATAAGTTTTAGAGTTAAATTATATTTAAAATTGGTTTTAAAGTTTAATTAGATAAAATTTAAATAATTTGATCCAAATTAGGTAATTTGTACTCATTTACAATTGAAATTTGATATAAAAACATCCTAAACATTTAAACAGTTTTCTTAAAAACCCGATGTCACAACGCATCTGCAGGATTAGTCATAAATAAATTTATTCCACTTATTTGATTATAATTTCAATAAATGGATTAAATATTTTCAGTAATAAAAATTTAGAATGTATAACAAGTTCAACATAGTTTTCTACCAAAAAAGTTTTTTGAAGTATTTAAAATTTATTACATCGATTAAGGTATAAAGTAGTTTACTTAATGCGTAAACTTTCATCTTAATGGGACAAATGATCTAGAAACTTGTCTAAAATTCATTGAATGGAAATATTTTTAGAAACTAAAATATTTCTAAAAAAATTACAATTATGTTTTTCCCATTAAAGTATACCTCTCAATAGTTTTTACCTTTTATATTTATAAGAATGACACCATACACCATTATAAAAGGGCACTCACCCCCACTAAATTATTAAAACCTCCAAATCCAATTATCTCAGCTTAGAACTGCTCAAATACCCTCAAAAATCCCCTCCCTTAATAATATAATACTACCTTTTGAAATAAATCCAACCAAGGAAGCCCTTTGGTGAAAACCAAAAGGAGTTACCCAAAAAAGAGGTAACATCCTTTCTCAAGCTCTTTTTTTATTTTCAATCTCCACCCCCTAAAATATTATTATTAAATGACTATATAATAACCTAAATATAAAAATATGTACTGAAATTTTTTTTTTCTAACTTTTATACCTACAATTACATACACATCCATCTAATGGGTAATGAATTTACAATTCTTGGGTATAGCAAACCACTACCTCGCAAAACGATGATGTTCATCTTTTATTTATAACATTTCATGGTTGGGAATTATGATGTAAAATCTATTTTTATATGATATATATTATATATATGATTTATTTTTGCTTATGTAATTGTTATATTACACATACCTTCATGATTTCCACTTTTGTAAATATGATAACTTTGTGGGTGCAAGTATAGAATTTTGCCTCCTCAAAGCGATCTGATTCATTCACACTCTATATAGAATGTATTAAGTATGGGTTTAGTAAAATTAAATTATTTATATATATATATATGAAATAATAATTCTACTATAATTATTATATATATATATATTTAATTTACTTTCTCTATGTGAAATGATAGGTAAATTGAAATAGTTTCTATGCATACGTACGACCTACCATCTCAATTAAAGGTATATTCTATATAATATTTCTGTCATTTATAGATTATTAAAAATATTTATACAATAAATTTATATTATATTTATATCATTTTTTATATTCTAAAAAAAGTAAATCATGATCTAAGTAAGAGGATAAATAATAATAACTCAAAACATATTGGAAAAACAAAGAAAATATTACCTGAAGTGTAACATTAAAGTGGATTTATTAATAAGAGGGTAATATAAATTCATAAAAGGTATTAGATATAAAAATATGGTTTTTATTATATGTATAATAATCTTATATTTATTATATAGTATGTTTGAATGAGAACGAATAAATTCAATACCAAAGGTAAGAGAATTTCATCTCAATTTTTATTTACGTGAGATACACACCATATTCACGACTTGCATATGTTTTATGTAGTATACACTTCACTAAAAAAATGTATATCATTAACTTAATTTATATAATGATATTATAATAATTAATTTATTTTATGGCGATCATGATTCTAAAGTTGTAAGGGCTTTCTGTTCTAACTTTTATTTCTCTGAGACTTATGCCTTATTAACCACCAACAAATTTTGTGTGGTGTATGTGCTTCACAGGAATGTATTCTATGTTTATTATACTCATATTTATGTTTATTTACATATCCACTTTATTATATTTATTTCATGTGGTTTATATATCAAAGGTAACCAAATTTTTAAGTAAATGTTGTCTAAATTTGACTTCATTGAGATACATTCCATTTTATGAACCTATCATTTTCTATGCGGTGTATATACTAAAAATTTACATGTTAAAACATGAATCTCCTTATTTTAATGAAATTTTAAGCTTCATTTAATTTTATTTTTTCAAGTTTATTGTGATTAAAATATACAAAAGTAGAAATAGTGTATCACTACAATCTAATTTATTATCGAGATTGTATATTATTATGCTTCCCTTGATGAAATATTATTTTCCATATCTCAAAAAAAAATCATGAATTTTATTCTTCTATGGTTATCCATGATATATCCATTTATTGGTACCATTTCTCTAATATTTGGTACTAAATATAAGTAATTAATTATTTTTAATGAAATCCTATATTATTTCTCTCATCGGTCAGAAATCTGTTTCTTTCACAAAAATAATGTATTTTAAAAAAAATGTTTTCAAAATGTTTTCACTATGATTTTTAAAATAAATTATTACCAATGTTTTACATTATTAATAAAAATGATTTTAAAATGAATCTCCCTATAATTTTCCAATAAAGGAACTTTATTATACATTTTACTGTGAAAAATAAATGTTCGTTATGTAAGGATTTATTGGACATCATGGCCATGATTTCCATGAATATTCCATTAAAATTTTATAAGGTTATTTTTAAAGAAATGTTTCCATGATTTTCATGAATTTATTTATTTTGAAGTGGTTTTCAAAGAAATGGTTTTAGGAAAATTTTATGTTTAAAAAGTGTTTTAAATGATTTTTAAGTGTCCTTTATAATTTATCAAGGGAAAAGGTCTTAATTTTTTTTAAGCTTCCTATATAAGTGTTCAAGGAAAAACAGTTTTCAAATGGCCTTTAAATTTATTTTCAAAGAAAATTGTTTTGAAAAGGTTTTATGTTTCAAAAATCATTTTTTAAAAGAATAAAAACTATTTTAATCAATAATTTTTTTATATGATTTTAAAAATTACATTATTTATTTTAAAATTTTTCTTCAAAGAAAAAGATTTTTAATATGTTCTATGTTATAAGAAGTGGTATTTAAAAGAAAGTTTATTTTCCTTAAGAACTGGACTAAGTGATTTTTCAAAATCCATCTCCTGATAAGATGTACTCCTTCGATATAGTTTACGATTTATTGAGGACATGATTTGTGAATACCATCCAATTTATTTATTCAATGTTTTATATTTTGATGTAATGTTGTCTATGACACACATTTCTCTTCCATGGGTTATATTCTTATGAAATTGGTTTTTTATAGGTTATGATTTGATGAAATTATTATGGAACCAATCACTTTTCCAAATGTTATGATATGATGACTTGTTTATAATACCTATTTCATTTTCTAGGTAATAATATGATGATTTTTTTGTTATATTATGAAACATTCAAGTACAAATTCATTATGTGACGGGTGGGACTTATATCTCCCTCCAATGTATTGTGTAAAGATGGATGTATCATGAGTATATATGTTATGTGTGAACCAAATTACATGTTCACAACCTTATGTGCAGACCTGATTACATGTTCATAGGGTAATGATTGGACATTATTACGTGTTCACAATTTTAATCCATGAACTCGATTAAATGTTAACAATGTTATGTGTGGACCTGATTACATGTACTTAAGTTTATGTGTGAACCTGATTACATGTTCCCAATGTTATACATAGACGTAGTTTCATGTCTATAGGATTATGTGTAAACCTAATTTTATGTTCACAATGTTATGCTTTGACTTGGTTGTGTGTCCATAATTTTATGTGTGAACCTAATTTCATGTTCACAATGTTATGTGTGAACCCCATTACATATTCAAAATGTTATTCATGAACCTGATTAAATGTTCACATTGTTATTCATTAACCCAATTACATGTTCACAATTTCATGTGTGGACTTGTATCCATGTCGATAAGTTTATGTATGGGTATGATTTCAGGTCCTAAACTAGATAAGTGAACTGGTTTTTTAATTACACATGTTCACAATGTTATGAGTTGATATGTAATCCAAAAGTATATATCTTGTGATTATGTTATGATCTTATGGATTATTCTCTTTATTTCTTTATGATTCAGGTCTTTTGAACTACCAATATTTATGGCATGAATCGCTCTTATGGTCTTTAACATGTAGGGTATGATCTTATAATGTTAAGATCATGTTATCATACCCTTGTGCTCATGTTATGATTACATATAACCCTTATTTACCCTTATTGATCATCTAAACTCACCCTTTTCTTAATTCTCCTTTCCCCAGGTTATGAATAAAAGGTTTAAGTAGGATTAATAAAGGGGATGATCATTATGGGAGATTTTGAAGATCAATCACCACATTAAAAGATTATATTTATGTGTTTCCAAATACACTAAACTATTATGGTCCTCATGCATGTATTTTTTTAATGTGATGAATATTCATTTAAAATGATGTAATGTAAATTTATTAAAGTGTGGACCACTATAGTTTGTGTCAATGGAAATGATTAGTCAACCTTTGGAAACTAGGATGAAAAATCCCTAGTTAAATCCCTAGGAATATTTCTAATGATATTTAAAGGGATGTTTCTAAGGATATGCTTAAAGAGGTATAGATTTAAATGTTGGTGTCATAATTTTGGCATCCTATAAGTAATTTTTCTTGATTATGTGGATTTATGCTTTGTTAATTGTTGCTCACACTATGCTTTTTGGTTTTAGTCAGTGGAGTGAAACATAAGAAACATGGTTAACATTGAATATGATGGTCAATTTGAGGATTATTAGAAATGAAATTGGATAATTATAGGAGATAAATATATTGTGATTATATTGAATTAGGTATCATGATATTTGATTAAAAATGTGAAATTTGGTGATATTCATAACCCAATTAATAAGAGGATGATAGTATTTTATAAATATCTAAAAGGTAATAAGAATATGGGAAATAACGTTTGGATTCCAAAATGTCTTGAAGAAGGAAAGAATAACCTTTAGGAATCCCTCAAATGTAAGAGAGTGTGTTACCTTCACTGAGAAATGGTTCATAGAGTGAAGAATTATAATAGATCTTAATATCTTATATATGGAAAACATAGGAATTACACAACTCAAGGCCCTGACCTAAGAATTTATTTCTAAACCAAGAAAATAATTTTTACATTACAATCATTGAAGAATATTTATTAAAGTTTTATGTATTTGGATTCAATAATTATGAAATATTTAAGGATTGATCAGTTTAAGTTTTTCTTCTAATTATTTACAAGAATATATTGGATGGTTCTGATGGACTATGAAATTGATTTCATGGCAAGGTGGAATTTTTACAAATGGAAGATTAAACTTAATATGTTCCCAATGTTGAGATAATGATGTTTTGATAAAGATATGTAGGGAATGAATAAGTCCATTAAATTATACTAATTACAACCAAATTGATAATGGATTTTCTGAAAAAAGATTTTTTTTCTATCATGGGTGGAGTTTAAAACATGTTTGGATTTAATGAATTTATTGAATAAACATTGGAATAAAAAAACATGGGTGTTTTCAATGAGGATGTATGGTAATTCATGTTATTATAATGTTTCAAGAGAATACAGGATTTAGGTATTTGCCTGTTTAGAATGTGATGACCAAGATCTACCATATGATATATGGGGGATCAATGTTTAGCTAATTTTGTAAACTTCATTATAATGTTTTGAATTTTCCTTCTTTGGAAGGGTTAAAAGGTTAAAAATATATGGAATGGTTTATATTAATCATTAGATGAGGTGTTCTTGATTAAATTATTATCTCACCATATAATTATTTATTCATGTTGGATAACATGTGAAAAAAATATTTATGTGATGAAAACTACAAATAGATGGAATGAATTATCATTAAACCTCATGTTTGTTAGTACTTGAGGAATGAAAAACTCACCATTAATTCTTGGAATAAGAGAGGAAGTGTAAATTGATCGAGGAACAAAAAATGGTAATATTATGATTAAATCTAGTAGATATATTTTTTCATAAAAGTTCTTAAACATTTAGAAAAGGGTCTTGAAATAAAAAAACATATTATCATTATTTTTTATGATATCAATGACCTCTTTCACACTTCTTAAATTTGTGGTTTTTTATAGTTAACTTTCTCTAGATCACCCACTTTCTTCTGATCAGTGATCTTTATCAATATCTTTGATTTTTTATGCTATTATTTCAGGTCCAAGTTTTCACATCCCACCTATGTTATCCTATATTGAAACCTAGTTACATGGTACTTTGGGTAACCTTTATTTTTCCAAATTTCCTTTTTTAAGGATGTTTTAGTATTTATTTTTAAGTATTGGGATTCTAGGAATGGATCATATAAGTATTAATCCTTTTATAACTTAGATGAATCTTATGGGAGAACATTATTTTAAGGGGGTTGAATGTTACACCCAAATATTTTTTTAATTATTTTTATTTTATTTTTTAAATTAATTTAACATTTTTAATATTATCCATTTCACACAACACTGAATATATATTTTGTCATATGAAATCACCAAATTATTCTTACTTTGTATGCAACACCAAGTTAATATTTTATTATATGCTACACCAAATAATGATAACACTAAAAAATATGTATATTAGCTTACAGTACACACAATATTATGTTTCGCTTGTGTTACACACAATGTTGAGTTCCTTTAATAGCTTTTGATACATGGATGGCCGAGTTTTTCCAAACTACAATATACTATTAATATTTTAATTAACATACAATTATAGTTACCGCAAATTTGTTGGAAAAGGTGTCATGAATATGATTATTTTAATTATTAAAGTAGCATTTAAAAATTTATAAAAAATTAATCCATTTGTTATCAATTAGTTATAAATGAAAGTAAAAACTATTTCAAAATAATGAAATTTCATTTTTAGGAAACTATGTACAGACACTATTTTATCTCAAAAAATTAAAAAAACAACTATTTATGAAATTTTTAAATAAAATTTATATATTATATATTCAATAAAAAAATTTGACATCCATCCAATAGTTTTTTATCCATTATATAAGAATAAATCCAATTTTGTTAATAAAAAATGTATATTTCTACAAGGTTATTATACCGCCTTTTATTGAAGAAACCATTTTATATATAATTTTTCACACCATTATAATTGTTTATTTGAAAACATAAACTTAATTTTTTTAAATAATAAAATAAAAATTTACCTTGGGTATAGTTTTGGTATTTTTTAGAGAAGTTTAATATTTTTATGAATAGTGAAAAAATACTGAATTTCAATCCAAAACTATTTTTCAAAAAAATGATTTCTTATGATAAATTGGTATTAAAGATTAATTAAATATATTTTACATGTATTAATCCAATTTTGGTCATTATAACCAATTTCACATTGAAATTTCATATAAAAACATCCAAAACTTTTAAACATTTTTACTTCAAAAACCCATTGTCACGACACGTCTGCGAGGTTAATTTTAATTTGTTTTTTGCCAATTATGTGATTAGAATTTGAAAAAATGGATTCAATAATTTATTTTAGAATACTTTATAATTTAAATTAATTTTAGATTAGTTTTTTTTTAACTTTTAGTGGAAGTAATTAAAATTAATTGCAGCGATTAAGGTAACTATTAGTTTACTGAATGGTTAAACTTTAATCTTAAGGGTCCAAATGACCTAGAAGCATGTCCAAAATCCATTTTATGAATATATTAAGAAATAAATTCTTTTATATAATTTTATAAATTATTTTATTCCCATTAGGTAAGGGATACCTCTCAATATTTTTTACCATTTTATGTTTACAAGATTTTAACTCCTCTACTATAAAATGACACTTACCCCCCTAAATTATTTACACATATAAAGTAATTTTTTCATACAAACCATACCCCAATATCGTCTTAACTCCCATAAATTAATCCTAGATTCTTAAATTTAGGAATAATTCCATCCAAGGAATCATTTTGGTGAAAACCAAAAGGTTTTACCCAAAGAAGAGGTAACATCCTTTGTCAAGCACTTTTGTATAATTTTCATTATCTACCCCCTAAAGTATTATTATTCCATTATTATATAATAACATAAGTATTATAAATATACTGATATTTATTTATTCTATGGTTTCAACCTATGTTTACATGCACTTCCATATAGTGGGAAATGAATTTGTCATTCTTATGTACAGTGAACTACCACCTCACGAAACAATGTGGTTAATTTTTCATTTACCACCTTCCATGGTTGTCAATTATTATATAAAATCTTTTTTATATTATATATAAGATATTTATGATGTATTTATTCTTTTTTAATTATTTTATAACACATACCTACATTCTTTCTATTCTTTATAATAAGATTACTTTGTTTGTGGAAGTGTGGACCGCCGCCTCCTCAAAGTGATTTGATTTGTTTTCACTCTACATGAAATGTATTAAGGTTGGGTTTAGTAATCATATATGATATATATTAAATAATAATGACAGTATAATTGGTGTATATATACACAAATATATTTCATTTACTTTTTTTCTATCAAAATGATAATTATACGGAAACAACATTCATGCGTACCTAAGGTATACCGTCTCCATAAAAGGTGAATTACATTTCATATTTATATCATTTATAAATTATTAAAAAATTATATATTTAATATATATGATATTAATATCATTTTTTACATTATATAAATAAGTAAATCATGATCTATGTAAGAGGTTCAAGAATAATAAGTCAAAATATGTACGAAAAGTTGAGTGGATATTACCTGAAGTGTAACATTAACATGGAATTGATAATAAGTGGGAAATATAAAGTCATATAAGGTATTATATATAATAATATGATTTTATTTAAGATATATAATATAGTTATATTTATTATATAGGTGTTTTGAATGAGTACGAAGGAAATTAAGATATAAGGTAATGGAATTCAATGAACTTTTTATTTTTGTGAGATAAATGACGTATTCACCACTTGCTTATTTGGTGTGATGTATATGATACCCTATGACATGTTATATAATTATTTTATTTTATTTATGATATTAAATTCTTTAATTTAGGTTATTATTTCACTTTGATCACGATTCAAAAGTAGTAAGTTTTTCCACATCTCACTTTTATTTTTGTGGTACTTATGCCATATTATCCACTAATTTATTTTGTGTGGTGGGTGTACTTCCCATGAATATATTAAATTTTTCTTATATTTAATTTTAGGGGTATTTTTATATCCGTTTTTTTATTTTTATTTCATTTATTTTAATGTTCAAACATTATAAAATCTGTAAAGTAATTTATGTCTCAATTAGACTTCTTTGAGATACATGCCTTGTTATTAACCTATATTTCCCTATTCGGAGTATATACTTCTCTTTGATATGTTATATCATGAATCTACTAATTTTAAGGATATTTTAATCTTCATGTAATTTTATAATTTAATTTTTATTATGATTCAAATTAAACAGAGTGGTAACAGTTTATTCCTATAATCACATCGATTATCGAGATTGTTTATGACTATGATTCTATTTGTGAAATCTTATGATCAATATCTCAAGAAATCAGGTTAATTATATTATCCTATAGTTATCTATGATATCTCTATGTATTGTAAAAAAATACAACTCTTTATTACTTAACATAATTAAGAAACTATTTTTAATAAAATTTGACATTATTTCTCTCATCGGTTGGAAAGTTTTTTCATTCAAAAACTCATGTTTTCTTAAAAATAGTTTCAAAAAGGTTTTAATATGATGTGTAAAACAAAATTTCACTAGTTTTTTTCCTTTTTAATAAAAAAGTATTTTAAAAGGAATCTCCTTGTCATTTTCTTATCGAGGCATCTTCCTACACATTTTACGGTGAAAATTTAATGATCAACAGGTACTGATTTTTCTACCATCATGAATGTCATTTCCTTGAAGCATTATTTGAAATTTTACAAGGTTATTTTATAGAAATTTTTTTACTAATATTCTGTAAATTCTTCATTTTAAATTGGTTTTAAAAGAAATATTTTTCAAAAATAATTATGTTGAAAAATTGTTTTAAATTATTTTCAAGATACCTTTATAAGTTTTCAAGGGAAAATGTTGTTAAGTTGTTTTCAAGATTAATTTTTATGTTTTCAAGGGAAATGGGTTTTTAAAAGATCTTCGATGTTATTCTCAAACAAAAAGGTTTTTGAAAAGTTTTTATGTTTCAAAAGAAGTTTTTTAAAATAAGAAATGGTATTTTTTCATATTTTTTTTAAATGATTTTAATGATTACCTTATACCTATTCAATTAATTTATAAAAGAATGGATATTGAATATGATATATGTTTCAAAAACTGGATTTCAAAGAATGTTTTTGTTAATTACTAAATGCTCCAAGTAATCATTAAAAATCCTTCGCTATCTAAGATGGAATCAATTGATATAGTTTAATATTTATATAAAAAATGTTCTAAGAATACCATTCATATTATTTCTTGGATGATTTATGTTTTAATTGAATGTTGTCTACGATAGACATTTCTATTCCATGGGTTATATTCTTATGAAACCTAATTCTTTTCATGGGTTATGATTTGATGAAATGATAATGAAACCTATCTCTTTTACAAAGGTTATGATATGATGACATGTTTATAAATCCCATTTCATTTCATTGGTTATAATATGCTGAATATTTTTTTATCTTACAGAACATGTATATACGATTTCATTATGTGATGGGTGAGGCATATATATCCCTCCAATGCATTGTGTAATGATGGATTAATCATGAGTATATATGTTATGCGTAAACCTGATTATATGTTAAAAATGTTATGCATGGATCCGATTGAATGTTCATAATGTCATGAGTGGACCTTATTACATGTTCAATGTGTTATGTGTGAACTTTCTTACATTTTTATAATGTTATTTGTGGAAATTGTTGAATTTCCATGTGTTTATGCGTGAATCATATTACATATTCGCAATGTTATGCATGGACTTGGTGGCATGGTCCTAAGTTTATTTGTGATCCTGATTACCTATTCACAATGTTATGCATGAACCAGATTACATGTTTTCAATGTTATGTGTGAAACTCATTACATGTTCATAATGTTATGCGTGAACCTGATTACATGTTCAAAATATTATGTGTGGACTTGGTTTCATGTCTATAAGTTTAAGTGAGGGCCTGATTTCATGTCCTAAACCTAGTGGGTGCACCTATTTCTATTTACACATGTTCTCAATGTAATAAGATGGAGTGTATTTCACAAGCCTATGTTTTATACTTATGTTATGATCTCAGGGAATGTGATATTGATATCCTTATGATTCATGTCTTATAAACTACCTATATTTATTCCATGAATCTTTATTATGATCTTTGATATGATTGGAATGATCATCCAATGTTAAAATAATTCTCTCATACCCTTGTTCTCATGTTATGTGTATATATCACCCTTGTTTACCCTTACTAATCATTTAATATCACCCATTTCTTCTTTTTTCTTTTCCTTAGGTTGTGAATAAGGGTTTTAAGTATGATTACTAAAGTTGAATATGTCATGACCCATCCCTCGGGGCCCGTTCTGTGACTTCCCCAAGCCCACCTTCCATAGGCTAGGGGCTGGTGACTAGCACCGGATAGGCGAAACCCAAAAAGGGAAGAAATTTACCTTAAACATGTGCACACAGAGGATAGGTATACAATGAAATAAAAAAATAAAAAACATCTCCTGAGGTCATCATCCAAGGATCCTACCGGAAGGGTAGGTACAAAATGTCATTACGACTCTCCACGTTAACCGATCCCCTCCTTACATTCTCTAGTCCTGTCTCCCAAGTCTCAGTCGAGGATGCTCATCATCTGCATAAGACACAACAAGGTGTGGGAAATTCCCATGCAGGGGTGACTATTACAATACCCAGTAGGTACCCTGATACCCCTAAAGGTATCCCAGAATTCCATAAAGGAAAAACCACAAAGCATGTTCCCAATCATGAAGCATAAGTAAAAGACCAACTCAAACCAAGTATACAACTTAAAGAACAGGAATAAAGATTATTATTTGCAAATCTAAATCATCTTATTCTGTCGAGAGGCTTTTTCTGCAGGACCTCACAAGGTCTGTAGGGGCTGACCCATAGAGGATATCTAGGTTCTAACCCACAGAGGATCGCTAAGTGCTGACCAACAGAGAATCTCTAGGTGCTGACCCACTCAGAGGATCACTTGGTGCTGGCCCACTCAGATGATCTCTTGGTTCATGCCCAGATAAAATATCTAGGTGCAGAACCATAGAGGATCGCAAGGTACTGACCCAATCATAGGATCCCTAGATGCTGACCCACTCAGAGGATCGCTATTCATTCTTCACGTCACAGCCAACCACTGAATTCCTTTACTTAGCATGCTTGATTCCATGAGGATCCACTCCTCAATCCATCATATTTTCCTTAACCACCATGAATTCCCACATATAAGTAAACTAAAGAACTACCATGTCATGAGGGTTCAAAATCAACAAACGTCATGTCAATCGGACGCTCGGTCTATAAGTTATAGGCATTTCAGTACTCAGAGCACAGTTGGATTCGGGTTCGATCCAATGCGAATGTACTCCAACTTTTTCCAAAACACAAGGGTAGTATCTCAAAAGGACTTCCTTTTCCTAAGGGTTTAAACTCCATAGACGGTTCATTAAATGAACATCTTGTTTACGAGAAATGGCCCTTCAAGCGAAACCGGGTTGAAAGGATCTCGGTCCGGCCCGACCCATTCGGACCAACCCAACACAGATTACTAGGCCTGGCCCAAACTAGTTGGTCCTGGCTCAATCTGGCTGGGCCCGGTCCAGGTTGCTGGGCCACGGGCTCTACCCACTGGGTGGCGATGACCAGCCCGACCCACCCGGCTTAGCGTGACCCACTGGCTGCAGAACCTACACAACCCGCTGGCTGGGCGTGGGGTCTGTACCCCTCCCGAACAGACATGGCCCATTTGGGCTCACCAACCAGCAGTGCCAGCCTGGCTCCACCCCTCAATTTGTGTAACATCTCACCCCTTCCCATTGGCTTGAGAGGGTGTGTAAATGTTACTTGGCCTTAACTGATGTTCCTAAGGATCCAAAGGCTAGCGATAAATGTAGAGGACTTTGAGAAAAAATTGGGGAACGAATTTTTCCTTAAGGCAAAACCACACAAACCATCCACTAACAATAAACTATATTATGAGTGTCGATAAAACATTCAAGCATGTATTACCAAAGAGAAAACCAAGTTGGTCCACAATACAACCCAAAACCAATACAATGAAACACAATATCAGAGTACTATGTGGAAGACTAAACAAGAGACCCCAAAATAACCAAGACACAATCCATAACTCCACACCAAGATTCATGTTCCTATAACAAACACATATCCCAAGCATCACCACAATCCACTACCAATGAGATTCTTTACCTTTACCAATGTCCCAAAATATGACATCGACAAAAGCATCCATGTTCCAAACTAGGGGGTGAGTACTATTACTCCATCAGTTTTCCACAAATGACTTCCCTATACACGCCACTAAGAAAAAACCATTAGCACATTTATATAAAATAGTTTATATAAAACATTCAGCAGTTCAACATTTACCACAATCCAAATATTCCCTTACCAATCTATTTCAAACAAGGGAAATCCAAAAACAAGAAATAATTCATATCAATATCACACACATTAGCACCATAAATTGACACTTTTCATAGCCACAACACATTCAATCACAATGCAATTCTTCACAAACCCAAACAGGTATAACAATCACAGTGGAACTTTCGTCCAACCGGTTCCTTACTTCCAAATTTAGTGGCACTTTCCATCCACTTATCTTTGATTGTGGCCCTTCCATCCATTATCCATCCTCCCTTTTATTGTGGTAATTCTCACCCTCTTTACACATAATTCTTAAAAAAGACATAACTGAGAACAACGCACCAACGCCACAACAATATCCAAATAAACATTTCCATAACATATCAATCCACTTCAATAAATCACTCATTTATTGAAATCATCGTTTAACCAATTTTCCATGCCCAAAAACAATTCAATAATCATATTTATTGACACCCATCATTCACAAAATATTTTTCATAATAAACCCCTACCGATTTTAAAATCAACATTTTAAAATCACACAACAAATCCCCCTCTATCTATAATAACACGTTTTTTACAAAATCCCCCAAATAATCCCCAAATAGGTTTCCAAAAATATTGACAAATAATTATCACAATTAATTAAAAAAAACCAAATTAATTATACCAAAACTACTAGTTCTAACCATGTGGGGTTGAGAGAGAAGCCACCTACCTTTACGGTTCTGGTGAATTTGACCCACAAGAAACTGCACCCTTATCAAGGCAAATGCTTCACAAAAACTACTCTACATATCCTTCCCTTATATATACAAGCCTTAAAATAAACATCCAAGGAAACAAAAACCCTAGATCTACACACAATAGGTTTAGATCATGAAAACCAAGAGATAGGGAGATGATGATCTAGAGAGAAACCAAAAAAAACCAAGAAGAGATACTTGCTCGAGAAGAACTGACTTCAATCCACCAATAAAGTCCGTCTATTTTCATCCAAAACGTTAGGGGAAGCCCATGAAACCCTTGAGAATCGATAATACATAGTGAGGCTCGAGTGGGAGAGAGTTTGAAGTGAAATAGGTCAAGCCCAAGGGAGCCCAGATTTAAAAACCATTCCTTTAAGTGGTTGCACGGTTAGTCCGCACGGTTTGGTAAATTGTGTAATAAATGTGCGCATGCCACCATCTTGAGAGAAGGTATATGCACGGTTTCCCCACATAGTTTGGAAAACCGTATGCAAGCCGTGCAAAGCCTATTTTCTCCCCCTATGTGGTTTCGTGGAGAACCCGCATTATTCTCCTAACCATGTTCAAACCATACACCCTTAGAAAACCTGCACACTTATTTCAAACCATTCAATACTCTCCCAAACTATACCCAACTCATCCCATGTACTTTGAACACATAAAAAGGCACAAAAAAGTCTACATATATCAAACATGGGATGCTACATTCTCCCCGCCATTGGACATTCCATCCTCGGAATGTAGGGAACCATTGCTTTGTCAAAAGAGCTCGGGCCATTGTTCGGCCATCTCTTTCTCCCACTCCCAAGTCTCCTATTAAATATGACCATGATGCCACAAAAGATGAACTAAACCAATTATATTTCCATGAAAGACTTTATCCGGCCTATCCACAATCTAAAATGGCACATGCATGAAGGAAGAATCTGATTTCTAGCACAATGTGGTTCCAACGAATCACATGGTCATGATCCGACTAATACTTTTCAACTACGAAACATTAAACAATTTGTGAACTGCACTAAATCATGGTTTCCAAGACAAAAAATAAGACACCTCTCCAATCTTATCAAGTATCTCAAAATCCCCAATATACATCGGAGATAACTTACCTTGCTTCCAAAACCGGTGATGTCCCAACCTAGGAGATATTCTCAAAAACAGATGATCACCCACCCTGAACGACAATGGTGGTCGACAATGGTCCACATACTATTTCTGACTACTATGAGCTGTCTCCATCCACTTCTAGATCAACATGATTTTTTCCATAGTCTCTTGAACAAGGCTCGGTCCAATCCTCAATGTCTCGCATGTTTCCACCCAACATAATGGAGAACAATAAAGATGCAGATACAAATCCACAAACGGAGCCATATCTATCGAATCCTGATAGTTGTTATTATAGGAGAACTCCACCTATGGTATGTGCTCGTCCAATGAAAAAACAAAATCCATCCCACAAGCCCTTCACATATCCTCTAATGTTTATATCATCCTCTTGGATATCCCATCTGTCTGAGGATTATATACAGTTCTCATAGTCAACTGTGTCCCAAAGGCTTGCTGTAATGATTTCCAAAAACGATATATGAACCTCTGATCTCTATCTGATACAATCAAAACTGGAACACCATGCCTCTTTACCACCTCCTAGATATAGATTTTGGACAGATCCTCCACTGCATGAGATTCACAAATTGGGATGAAATGGGCTGACTTTGTGAGCCAATCCACAATCACCCAGATGGAATTGTGTTCTCGGACCATTCTAGGGAGACCCAAAACAAAATCCATTACTATTTGATCTCATTTCCGCACTGGGATAGGAAAATAATAAAACATTTATGATGGTCATCGATGCTCTAACTGTACTTGCTAACACGACAAGTATATCAAAACAAACCCAACCACATCCATTTTCATACCAGTCCACCGAAATTGTGACTTAAATGCCTTATAAATTTTCTAAATTCCAAGATAGACAGCCCACCTGTAATGATAATAACTCCTAAGAAGTTTCTCCCAATAACCACTGGTACCATCATCCAATTCCAAATACAGAAGACTGGATTCCCATTTAGTTTCCATCTCTCAATAGTCTCCCCACCAGTGAGTTCTTACCTCATCACCATACACTCAGAATCATATGCATGTGCCTCTTTAACCAAACCAACAATGTTAGGAACCCACAAAAATGGAAAGAATACCGCACTATCACCTTAGTCCTCACATTCCAACCTCATGTCTCCTATGACCAAAATCAACTACTACTGATCTGATACATTCTTCACCACTTGAGCATATGATTTTCAAATTAATGCATCTGCCACCGGATTTCCTTTTCCCGGTGTATACATTAAGTCGAAATCAAACATCTGGAGATATCCCATCCATCTCCTTTTCCTCAGGTTCAAATCAATTCGTGAAAAGATATTATTTAAGCTCTTATGATTAGTAAAAAATGTAAATTTCTCACTGAAGAGATAATAATGCCATATTTTTAATTCATTAACCACTACTGCTAACTCCAAATCATGTGTTGGGTAGTTCTTCTCATGCAACCTCAACTTCTATGATCCATATGCAACTACATGATTCCTCTGCATGATAACACACCCCAACCCTAATCCTGATGCGTCATAATACACCACGTACCCTTTCCCTAGTTCTAGAAAATCCCAAATTGGTGCTAATGTAAGGTGGCCCTTTAGCTCTTAAAAACTTTTCTTACACTGCTCATCCCATTAAAATGGAACATTATTCCTTTTCAAACTTATCATCGTCGAATCCAATTGTGAAAAATCACTAAGAAAATGTCGATAACACCAAGATAGACTAAAGAAGCTATGTATCTCGAACACATTCTTTGGCGGTTTCCATGAGATAACAACCTCTATCTTTTTCGGATCAACTAAAACACCACTCTTAGAAATAACATGGCAAGGAAACAAATCTCTTGTATCCAGAAGTCACACTTTGACAATTTGGTATACAACCAACGATCCCTCATGATCTACAATACAATCTCCAAGTGCTGCTCATGCTCTACCCTTGTCCTAGAATACACCGGTATATCATCAAAAAATACCACCCAAAAAGAATCCATATATCTTTGAAATATCTGATTCATCAATGCCTTGAACACCACTGTTTTATTCGTTAGACCAAAGGGAATAACCACAAACTTTTAATGGCCATATTTACTTATGAAATATGTTTTCGGGATATCCTACTTCCTCACCCATAATTGGTGATATCCTAACATCAATTCAATCTTGGATAACCACTAAGATCCCCTAAACTGGTCAAACAAATCATCAATGCATGGAAGTGGATATTAGTTCTATATTGTAAACTGATTAAGTCTACGATAATCAACACAAATCTACAAGGTTCTATCCTCATTTTTAACAAACAAAACCGGTGCCACCCACAGAGATGTGCTAGGCAATATGAACCCATTGATTTCTAAATTTTCCAATTGCACTTTTAATTACCGCAATTTCTCTAGTGCAATTTGGTAAGATGGAAGTGAGATAGGAATGGTCCCTGGAAAAAGATAAATCCTAAACTCCACTTCTCTCACAGGTGGAAATCCTGAGAATTCTTTGGGAAATACATCCATAAAATGATCCACTACTGCTGGAAAAATTCTCTTTCCAACACCTTCCATAGATTCCAACAAAAAATACATTAGCTGGTATGAGATCGTGCCAACAGTTGGTTCCAACAAATCTGGTGCACCAAGATTTGCACTCTTGTTCCCTCTAAAGATATTTCTAACAGCATCCTTCATCAAAAAACTAAATGTTGACACATATAAATCGATGTGGGTCTTAAAAATTGTCAACCAATCCATTTCCATGATTATATCATCATCATCCATCTCAATCACTGATATATCCCACATCAATTCAATGTCATCCTCAAATAAACAACAGCCTCTACATAGAAAGTCTCGACACTCTCTTTGACCTAGAGGATTTTGTATTTTCAAAACAGAAGGAATCATTTACACCATTAAGCCCAAAAAATCAACGATTAGAGATGTAATAAAATAATTTAAAGCACCCATATCAAACAAATATTGCATCAACTTTGAATTTAAAAGAAATGTACCATGCACCATGGATGGTCCTAACCGATCATCCATCATTGTCTGCACAGATCCATACAATTGTTTACTTGCCACACTATTCTTCTTATTACACTACTGAGGTGTCGTGGTATTCTAAGAATCACCATGACCCACTTTACTCTGTTTCCAAGGGGTATGCGGCTACCCTCATCTTGTCAAGGAATAAGACCCTTGCGACCCCTGAGGAGTGTCACAGACACCAGAACTTTGAGAATTCCAACAATAACACTACAAATTCCAAAAATTCTTACAATTATGACATTCCTGAGGTTGTGTCTAAAAATCCTGCTTGATGTGGCTCGTAGAACCACACTAAAAAAATCATGTATATCTCTAAGGCTTCATAAAAAGATTCACTGATCCTGTCATTGGATTCTGAGTCGTACTCCCACCCAGGAAATAAGTGTCCCTCTTTCTCTTGAACCCAACATTCGAGTTCCCACTATCTCCCATGGTTACCAACATACTTCCCCTGCCTGTAGACCCCACAAGATCTCGCTCAGCCACCGTATCTCCATTCACCATTTTCATGTAGTCATCTATACATATCACCGCTATAATGGATTGAATTTCTTGGTTCTACCCAACTTAAAAAAATTGGCATTGAATGATGTACTACCTTCCACCTCAGGTGAAAACCACACTAATTTCATAAACATAGTTGTATATTCTGTCACTGCTATGTTCCCTGTATTCAAACTAAATAAATCCATTGTATTTTGAATTATGAACATATAAGGGTAGAATTGTTTGTTAAACAATTCCTTAAACACCTCCGATGTCACACTTTGGTCTGTCCCAGCTTGGACCGCTAGCTACTACCACTTAAAGGAAAGATCTTATAACATATACGTCCCTAGTTTGACTTTCAACTCAACCGGTGTTCCCAAGAAGTCAAAAATACAATTTATTCTATTCAACAACGATTTATCCCTCTCTAACTCGGAATCATCCCTAAAAATGGGTGGATTCTACCTTTGAAACTGAACCTCATGATCCACATTCCAAGTTTCATCCACCTTATTCACACTTATTACTTCTTGGAAAGATTGAACTATACTCTGAACTAGCTATTGGTTCACCTGGGGCTCAGGTGCAACCATATTTTCATCAACATCCTCTGGTTGGTCTCTATGATGCCTACCTAGTGCCATTTCTATCAATACAAAAACAACCATAAGATTCACTCCCAAAACAAAAAAGTGTGTGAAATTTTTGAATTCAATTACATAACAACTATCACAACCATTCATTCCATAAGGTTATGTTTCCAATATTTCACAATTTTGAAAAATCCACCATTTTTTTAAAATCGATCCATTTTCAGAATACCCCAAATTCCCATGTTTCAGATCCTTCTGTTTTGAAACCTAATTAAGATTTTCAAAATCCACACATTCATATCACCCATAGATCATTCTACACCCAATGAAATCTGCATCCTAGTGGGAAGTAATTTCAACCATTCAAGTCATGCTCATCTCATTGTCTACACCCACGAAATTTAGATACCCAATTACCTCTAAGTGTCTCCCAACATTTATGTACCCAATTCCTTGGCAACTTGAAGTTCAACATAAAAGGGTTAGATACATCCTTTTATTATATACATTCCATGTTCTCACAATCCTATGCCTTGAAAATATCCTTACTCAAGGAATAGGCCATGAAATAATATCAACTCTAAGACCAACAATGAACGCCAAAGGATCGAACAACTGTTCTCAATTAAAATCCATGGACCGAACAAATTGATACCACATGAAACATCCTTCCCTATTCCGCTGGCTTGCGAGGGTGGGAAATGTTACTTGGCCTTAAAAAATGTTCCCAAGGCGCCAAGGACTGGATATAAATTCCAAGGGCTTAGAGAACAAATTGTGGAATGATTTTCCCTTAAGAAAAAACCAACCAAACCAACCATTAACAACAAAATATAGAATCCATATTGACAAAACATTCAATCATGTATTACTAAAAATAAAACCAAGTGGTTTAAATATACAACCCAAAACCAATACAACAAAACACGATTTCAATGTATTACGAGGAAGACTAAACAAGAGACCCCAAAATAACCCAGACACACTCCACAACTCCACACAAAAATTCATTCTCCAAGCACCAACACATCTCCCCAGAAACACCACCAGCAACTAGCAATGAGATACTTTACATTTACCTATGTCCCGGAATACGACATCTGAAAAAGCACCCAATTTCCAAAGTAGCAGGTGGGTAATAATACTTAGTAATTTTTCCCAAAATTAATTCCTCACACATTCCACTAGGATAAAACCATTGGAACATTTATATAAAATAGTTTATATAAAACATTCAACAGTTCAACATTTACCACAATCCAAATATACCCTTACAAAGACATGTCAAAAAAGGGAAAGAAAAAAGAATTCCATAAAACATATCACTTTCACACACATTATCACAACCAATTTCCACTTTTCATAGCCAAAACACAATTATTCACAAATGAAAACTGGTATAACAATCATGGCGGCACTTTCGTTTGACCCATTCATTCCTTCCCAATATAGTGGCACTTCCCATCCACTTATCTTTGATGGTGGCATTTCCATACATTATCCATCATTCCTTTTATAGTGTTACTTATCACCCAATTTAAACACAATACTTAAACAATTCATAACCAAGAACAATGCACCAAGGCCACAACAATATCCAAATAACCATTTCCATCACATGTCAATCCACTTCAATAAATCCCCCGTTTATTGAAATAACCATATAAACAATTATACATGCCCAACCACAATTAAATAATAATTTTTATATAAAATCATTTTTCATAAATTATTTTTCAAAATCAACCCCTACTGATTTTAAAATCAACTTTTTAAAATCACACAACAAATCCCCCTTTAGCAATAATAACCTGTTTTCCCCAAAATACACCAAATCATCACAAAATAGGTTTTCAAAAAGATTCAAACATATTTATCACAATAAAATTCATAAAACCAAATTAATTATACCAAAACCAATATTTCTATCCATGTGGAGTCGAGAAAGAATCTACCTACCTTTAGGGTTCTTTTGACTTCGACTCTCAAGCAACTGCTCCCCAATCTGAGAAAACGCATCTTGAAAACCACTCTATGTCTCCTTACCTAACATCCACAATCCTTAAAATCAACATCCAAGGAAAAAACATCCCTATATCTACAAAAAATGGTTTTATATCTAGAAAACCGAGAGATAGTGGTATATAGATCTAGAGAGAAACTAAAGATTCTTAGAGGAGAGACATACCCGAGAAGAACCGACTTCAATCCACTAAGAAACCCCTTTTTTCCCCCAAAACGTGTGGGGAGACCCTACGACCCATGAGAACAAAAATTATCAAGTGAGGCTCAATTAGGAGAGATTTTATAGTTAAATAGGTCAAGCCCGAGGGAGTTTGGATTTAAAAACCCTTCCTTTAAGTGGTCGCATGGTTAGTCTGCACGGTTTGGAAAACCCTACACTAGCCGTCCACATGCCACTGTCTCAAGAGAAGGGATCTATACAGTTTCTTTTCACAATTTGTAAAACCATACATAGGCTGTGTGAAGCCTACTGTCTCCCCCTACACAGTATCCTATAGAACCTGCATAGTTTTCCCTAACTGTTCTCAAATCATGCACCATTATAAAAACTTAAAAACATATTTAAAACCATTCCAAACTCACCCAACCTCCTCACAACTCATCCCATGCACTTTAAAAACATGAAAATAAATAACCAAGGATACATACCTCAAGAAAGGGGTGATATAAGCTGACTAGTCCAGTGGACTAGTCTAAGGAGGTACCTGGGGATGTGGGTCCACCTCCGCCACGGCCGAAGCCGCAACAATTCCTCTACGGAAACCCATTGGATGATGATGCCTCCTTCATGAAGTGCTTCCCACTTTCAACATGTCTAGAAAAGGTTGGTGGCCCCTATTCATTGTGGTGCCTTTGGGTTCTGTCGTTCCCTCGCTGTCAGCATAACCGTGTCGGTGGTGCCACATCGGCGGTGCTTTCACAGGCCACCCGGGATGCTTCAGTGGTCCAATTTCCTTCCTGACTGTTCCTACAAAATTTCTGGGATGCCTCCTTTACCATGAGACCATTGGTTTCATCTTGCTACCAATTTTATTGGTCTCCCATGAAGAACACGTCAAACCGAGATCAACGGCGGGTCCAGGCCTTATTCGGTTTAGCCTGCGCCCTCTGTATTAGCGTTATAACATGTCGGTGAAACAATAATCATCATAAGATTTAATAAAACCCCAAAATGAATCCCCGTGAAAACCTCCCATAGAAACAAATGAGTATTGGATCAACCCATTAGTTGGGTGATCCGTGTTCTTCATATTAATCTTGAACAGAAAGAGGAAATCATTTAAATGCATAAACAATTCAGACCCCCTTCCTTGATCACATTGGGTTCGCTTGCATAAGAAGTAGAAGGTTCGTTTGTATTTTTGTTCATCTTTCGTCAAACTCTAGATCGATTCCTCTACCGGAATCATCAAAACTATGTTCTTATTTATAAGAAGACATCACCAACACTTTGTCAGGAGTCCTTCTATAGGTTCCAAAAACCCATGCCAACAATTTGATTAAATAAGTGAAATAACCTCCCATGTTGGTTTATTATTACAACTCATTAATGAATCATAATGAATGAAACTAATAAACCACAAGCGTTTCAATTACACAATGAGAGGTTCATGTAATTAAATGATCGATGTTTATTTCCCGACATTACACTCTAGTCCCACCATTTGCCGCTCAATGATTTCAAAAAGAATAAAATAACATCTTTAGTTATTTTATTGTTTATTTCTGAAAGCCCAAAAAAATAATTTTTCCATATGAATTTTTTCAAACAAAGTTAGGTATCCCTTAAGCGAATCCCAGTGCTACAAGTGTAACAGTTTCCTCAGATTTTTAATCTGAGAACTGGTTTATAAGATAGAAATTTGTGCCTGCACATTTACTAAACGTACCTTAAAAAAGATAAAAAATTTGTTTCGGGCTCTTCGGGCCTCAGAATCATGTTCCGTCAATTTTCGTAGACTCGTAAAAATTCCATATAATAAAAAAATACCAAATTTCTGGGTCTTTACATTCTCCCCACTATAGGTATTTACATCCCCTAAAGATATAACAATAGCTAAGTAAAATATGGGGTTACTAATCATGAATATGAGTCTCCCACTCCCATGTTTTTTCTTGGAGGTTCCCATGCTTCCATAGAACTCTCACCAGAGGTATCAACCATCCATGAAAGAGCTACTCATTTCAACCCTCTATATCTACTAAGAACTCTACAAAAGATATCCCATCGTCAATTTATCTCTCTCCCCAGTCGATAACGTGCGATGGATCATGCAAGTACCTCCTCAGCTACGACACAAGGAAAACATTATGTACCCAGTGAATCTGAGTGGGATGATCTAGGCGGTACACCACCTTACCAACTCTGTGGAGAATCTGGAAAGGCCCGATGAACCTTGAAGATAACTTATCGCCCTAGACTAATCTTTGCAATCCTCGTCGGTGTGAGACCCATATGAAGACATGGTCTCCCTCCTCAAACTCTAAGGGAATATGTCTCCTATCGGCATAAGACTTTTGCCTGATCTGTGTAGTCTTTGTCCTCTCCTGGATGATTTTCACCTTCTCAGTGGTAGCATGTACCAACTCTAGACCCATAAGTGTTGACTCCCCTGGGTCTGCCCAACATAGAGGTGATCTGCATGTTCACTAGTACAAGGCCTCAAACGGTGTCATGCCGATGGTGGAGTGATAACTATTTTTGTATGAGAACTCCACCTAGGGTAGTTGGACCTCCCAACTACGGCTAAAATCAAGGACGAAAGAATGAATCATGTCCTCAAGCATCTGTATGGTCTGCTCTATCTGACCATCTGTCTGAGGGTGAAAGACGGTACTCAAGCATAGTTGAGTCCCAAACACCTCTTACAATCCCTTATACTACTAAGATGTAAAACGATCATCAATGGAACCCTGTGAAGCCGTACAATCTCATGTACATAGAAGCATCTTGATCCCTCTATTGATCCTTAATCTCAGATGGGTAGGAAGTGGGCCAACTTGGTGAGTCGTTCAATGATCACCCAGATGGAGTTGTGGCGCCTAGACGTACGTGATAGCACTGTCATGAATTCCATGAAGATTTCATCCCACTTCTATTTTGGAACCTCAAGTGGTTGTACTAAGCCTTCTGAAACCTGATGCTCGGCCTTCACTTGTTGACTAGTGAGGCATCATGAAACGAACTCCACCACTACTTTCTTCATCCCTAGAAACTAGTACTGATGAAATAGGTCCTGGTACATATTCACCACACCAGGATGTACCGCCAAAGAGGATTTGTAAAACTCCCTCAACACCTCCTCTCATAGCGTCATCAGAACCATGGTACGTCCTCTCAAAATAATGATGTGCTCCCCACCTTTATAAAATCTTTTAGAAGAATGTCATAAGGATATCGGATCACGTCGGGTCTCATAGTAAACAACCTCAAGCTAAGCCTCCCTGAATTGCTAGAGGAGTGGGGATGTGACTGTCACAAACTAGATGTAAGCATCTCAATCACTATCCATGAAGGATAACTGCAACACAGCTAGGTGCTCTATCGCTACACTTAGAAATTGTAAACCCAACCTCCTGCTGAGTGTGTCTGCTACCACTTTCCACTTCCTCTGAGTGTAAACTATATCCAATTCATAATCATGGAGGAACTACAACCATTTCCATTATCTCAGGTTCAGGTCCTGCTGTGAGAAGATATACCTGAGACTTTTGTGATCGGAGTAGATAGTAAACCATTCTCCCATCAAGTATTATCGCAACACATTCCACACAAATATCATTGCTACTAGCTCTAGGTCATGGGTTATGTAGTTCTTCTCATGTTTCCTCAGATGTCAAGAGCCATAGGTGAACACTGCTCACTCATGCATCAGGACACATCCCAGTCTGGTCCCTTATGCATCACGGTAGACTATATACCCAACGCCCTCTTCTGGTAGCCTCAAGATGGGGGCACTCTTCAATCTATGCCTCAGCTCTTAGAAACCTTTTTGACATCTCTCCATACATTTGAAGCATTTCCCCTTCTTTTTCAAAGAAGAAAATGGTGCGGAAACTCTGGAAATGTTAGGTACAAATCTTCGGTAGTACCCATCCAACCCCAGGAAACTTTGCACCTCGGTGACACTTCTAGGTGGCTCACAAAAAATCACTGCCTCTATCATTGCTGGATCCACAACAACCCCAACTTCTGATATAACGTGTCCCAGAAAGTGGAATTCTCGTATTCAGAACTGGAACTACAAGATCTATCCATAAATTTGGTGCTCTTATATTGTATCCAGAACTATCTGCAGTTTGTAGCATGCTCCTCCTTTGATGCTGAGTATATCAAGATGTCTTCAATAAAAACAACCACAAATTGATCAAGGTAAGGCTGGAATATCCTGTTCATGAGCCCCATGAATACTTCTGGATTGTTTTTTCATTCCAAAAGGCATCACCAATAACACATAGTGGCCATACCGACTTCTGAAAGATGTCTTCGGTACGTCTTCATCAAGTACACTGAGCTGATGATAACCTGATCTGAGGTATATCTTTGAAAATCATTGATCTCCATTCAGCTGGTTGAAGAGATCATTAATCCCCAGAAGAGGATATTTTTTCTTCACGGTCACCAGATTCTGGCACTGATAGTTCACGAAAATCCTCAAGCACCTATCTTCCTTCTTAGAGAACAAAATCGGGGCTACCCATGGAGAAACATTGGTCCTTATAGACCCATTCATATACATGTCCTTCAAATGAACCCTCAACTCATGAACATCCACATGATCCATCCAATATACTGGTGTAGATATTAGTGTCGTCTTAGGGTACATGTCAATGTAAAAGTCTCCCTATCTACGAGGAGGTAGTCCCAAAACATCATCATGAAATACACCAACATAATTGTCCACCACAACAGGATAGCTCAGAATTCTCTTGTCCACTACACTGAGGGTGAGTCTGGCCAACATATAAGTGATTGGCTGTACCCTCCTCCAAAAAAATTCATCTTGTGCTGCAAAGGTTTCCTTCTCACTAGTGAAGGAAAACTTGATCCCATTCTCACAGACACACCGCACTTTGCACCTAAAATAGTCGGTCTGAGCATGGACTGTGGATAGCCATTCCATACCCAAGATGACGTCGTAAGGCATTGACACTGCTTCTAAGAGATTCTAGCCGAATATCTCACCTTCTAGAGTAAGCTCACACTATATGCACTAGTGTTTAATCATCTAATACTCTCCCGTAGGAGTCTCTAAACATAAGTATCGAGCCAACAGCTCCATCGGAATCTCCGAGATCTAAATGAGATCTGGGGCAATAAAAGAGTGACTGAATCCTATGTCTATAAGAACTGTAGATAGAGTAGAGTAGACACAGATTGTACCACAAATCTTATTTGGAGCATCGTCATCATAATCCTTAGTTGTCTGAGGATTAGGTCATCCATGTTCACTTGCTCCATGTGGTCAGGGTGGACCACCTAGGGGTGGTGGCAGTAGAACCTCAAATCTCCTCCCACCACCTACTGAACAGCCAGCTCCTCTGCCATGTCTGCCACCCTACGAACCTCCTCACTCAAACCTATATCACTGTCTCAGTAGTCCCTCGACCATCTGCTAAATGTCCACATAGGGAGTGGGATAGTCGTGAGCCATGTGCCCTTGTCTGCTGCAATAATAACAGAATCTAGTCCTCAGATGACCTCCTCTACCTCATGATATCTCCACCTCTGACCTTGTGTCCTAAGGTCATCCTCTAGAAGGTATGGCCTCCTTGGACCTCTGGGTCATCATCCTACTGCATGATATAGATTACTCGGCTACCTATCATCCGGTGGTGGCTCTCACTGTCGGTTCATGCTCAGCTAGGAATATCTCCACTAATAACTCTCGTTAAAGCACTCCAGCCTATGTCGAGATGTTGAGTGATTTCATCGATGCTCTTATATCCTATCAAATACCCTGATCAATAGTTTGTGCCCTAAATAATGGGTCTTGTGCCATGTCGGTGTAGTATTGAGAGGGGTCAGTTAATATCACCGAGCACTGGGCCAATGTCAGGCTACCCTGTTGTAAGTGTAGTAGAACCTGAATATGCAGAAAGCGTAAAGTCGATGGAACAAACTCCACCCTGAAGAGGCTATCAAAGTAATACAAGGAGAGTGACACTTACCCATGTGTCATGAGCTTCAAGATCAACCATCTCCCTACTGTTCCCTAGAAGAGTCTAGCATCTTGGATCACCATCTGGTCTACTGGTGTATTAACCAAGTGGAAAACTAGTGCCACAACATTCAGTGAGTCCTCAACTGCCTACAGATCAGTCTCATGTCGAACCCTTGTAGGCCTCTTCCTATAGAACTCATGAAATGTGCTCAGTCAGTGTGTGTGGTCCACTGGTGGGGCTGGTAGAAACTACTTCCCTATGGGTGGTGGCGCTACCGGTACACCACCCGAAGGTATTATCATCGAAAGAGGGCCATGCACCGAAGCCTCATCACTCGGTGGGCCTTCATCATGATATCAAACTAGAATCCTAGCTGGCTATCTACCTGGAGGAATATTTTAAAGAAACATATCCACCATGGACAATAAGTTATAACTAGTGAGCTGAATCAAAAGAGATCAAAAGAAGAAAATTTTCAAAAACAAACGCAATCAGTGTTTTCATGTACCGAGTTGGAAAACATAATTTGGGTTCCTATTATGTGGATACACTGGCTGCCACAATAACACTAGACTCCCTACATAGAAATACAAACTCAATAAACATAGCACTATTGCCCCGTTGAAAAGATTAGAGTCCTAGTTATTCGGTAGAACTGACCCCTTTGATACCACTTTGTCACGACCCGTCCCCCGGGGCCCATACCAGAACTCACCCATGCATACCTTCCATAAACCAGGGGCTAGTGACTATAATTAAAAGGTAAAAAATATAAGGGGAAGGAATTTACTTTAAACCTATACGCACACAGACTAGGTATACAATGAAGGAAACCCACAAAAAGAACTGATGATAGAAAAATTAATTATTAAAAGCAAAGGGAGCCATAATATAATCCCAAATGAAAATTAAATACATCAAAAAGGAAAAAATATCTCTTGTGGTTGTCCACCAAGGATCCTACATCAAGGGTAGGTAAATTCCAACACTATGGCTCTGCATGTCAACCAATCACCTATATACACCATCCAGTCCTGGCTCCCAAATCTTGTTCAAGGTTGTCTGTCATCTACATAAGAAACAACAAGGTGTGGGTGATGCCCATCCAAGGTTGAGTATAACAAAACCCAGTTGGCACCCCAAGACCCTTGAAGGTCTCCCATAATTCCACAAAGTAAAAACCACAAAGCATGATCCCAATCACCAATAAAAAGTAAAAGAATAATCTCAAACCATGTATACAAATTAAAGAATAAAAATAACGATGATTAGTTGCAAAGCTATATCATCTTATTCTATTAAGAGCCTTTTTCCAAGACCACACAGGGTCTCTAGGTGTAGACCCGCAGAGGATTTCTAGGTGCTGACCTACAGTGGATCAGTAAGTGCTGACCCATAGAGGATTGATAAGTGATGACCCACTCAGAGGATCGCAAGGTGCTGACCCACTCATAAGATTGATAGGTGAAGAACCACAAAGGATTGCTAAGTGCAGACTCACAAAAGATCTCTAGGTGCTTCCCCACTCAAAGTATTTCTATTTGTTGAGCCACTTATAGAATCACTATTTTTTTCTTCATGTCACAGCAAACCGCTGGATTCCCTCACTTAGCATGATTGATTCCGGGAGGATCTTCTCCTCAAGTCGTCAGTCATACTTCAAATACCACTAATTCCCAGAAATAAGTAACCCAAATAACCATCATGTCATAAGGTTTCCAATTAAATAGATGGTGTGTCAATCAGACACTTGGTCTGTATGTTATATGCATTTTAGTATTGAGAGCATGATTGGATTCGAGTTCGATCCAACCCAGACATGCATCAACGTTCTCCAAAACCCAAGTAGTGTATCTCAAAAGAACCACCTCATCCTAAGTGCTCCAATTCCACTGATAGTTTGTCAAACGGATGTCCGATTTAGGAGATATGACCCTTTAAGAGAAACTGGGTCGAAAGGGTCCAGGTCTGGAAAGACCCGGTCAGACCGACCCCCCCCAATCCAGCCCATTGGGCCCAGCCCGAACTGGCTGGGCCTCGTTCAGGTTGCTGGGCTATGGCTTCGGCCTGCTGGTTGTGCAACTAGCCTGACCCACCGGGCTGGGTGTGGGGTCTGCATGTAACACCCCAAGCATCCATGATATTCTTCTCTTTGAATAATACAATAGCTTGCGATCTATGCAACTTTGAGTTATAACACACCACGACCAATAAAACTAGCCATTATAAATAGTAATACCCACTTTTTAAAATTTCATAAATTTTATTTTTTAAAATGGACTTAATTTTAGGATTTGAAATATCAAAATTAGTGTGGGGTGAATATTGGGTATTTTTCTGAAAACTTTCAATTTTTGATTAAATAGTGAAAAGCACTGTGTTATTGTTTAAAACCTACTTTTTATTTAAATAAATATTCATTTTACTAAATTTATTCTAATTAAAAATAGATATCTAATACCAATATTATTTCAATGAAATTCATTGGAGTAATTTTATAATAAAATTAGATGTATAAAATTTTATAGAATTTTTTAATGTCTTTTTCCCACCTTCTATGCACGTTAAAATTTTTTCATAAAATGTAATTTTACCACTTATGTGACTTGAATTTCCATACTCTGAGAGACACATTTGATATCATTAAGTAAAATGTGTTTAAATAAGTTGAAATTAATTTTTATTTAATATTAACTTTTTACTTTTATTTACCACGGATAAAAGTAAATAGGGTAATTAAAGGTAAAAATGATATTATTGTTACCATAACACATGTCCTAAATCTATTGTATAATTTTATTTCGACCAAAAATAACCTTAGTAATAAAATATGATCCTTTTGGTACTCTTGGATTAGATTATGACATTTATTATTATTTTATTTAATGAATAGTTAAAGTGTTAATTTCAAATTTTAATAACTAAAACATTTTTAATATAGTTTTACACATAAGATAAATTTGTATATAAATATTAATTATAAAGATAGAAATATTTACTACATAATGATATTTTATATATAATGTTTATACCTTAAATAATTAAATTTACTTAGAACACAATGATGATGTAGTAATTACCTTATTAATGAATGATTAAAATAATTGATATTATAAATATCCAAATAAATGTAAATTGAGACTTTTGAGGAATTAAACAAATTTTATAGCTTAATATGACATGTTAGGCTTTATTAAATGATTTTTTATCAAATTAATCTTGTTTTTAGCACTTTAACAAAAAATAAAATACTAAATAGTGTCAAAATTGACATAAATGAGTTTTTAAAACAAATACTATATTATTAAATGATATAATCGTCATAAAAATCTATGGTTCGGCCAAAGGATGTATATAATGATATATATGTCATTAATGAACCACTTGGGGCTCGATTGACATTTTATAGTTAGTTTATTAACCATATAATATAAAGATACAAGGAGACATGTAAAATGTAAAATTATTTAACCAAGAGTTAAATCTAAAAGATATGGTTAATATGGTGACCTAAACCTGTCTAAAACCTATTAGTTGAGATTTTTGTTACCCATACCCACCTTAGCATCAAAAAAATTATTTGAAATCTATTATAAACCGAATATGGTTGTATAATAAAACAAGATTTCAAGATTTTCCAAAAGTGACCCTCACCTCTCTTATAAAAGAGTACTTCCCATTATCTCAAAATCACACCTCCAAAGCCATTTGGATCAGCCAACACCTACTCAAATATGCTCCAAAATTCCCTCACTTATACCTAGAGGCCTTACATTTATCAGAAATCCAACTTAGGAGCCCTTTTGGCAAACTTCAAAGGAAAGACCCGAAGAAGAGGTAATAATTTCACCACCTCTTTCAATGTTCTTTTCTTCTTCCACTTCCTCTTTATTTTTTGTTTCCATACCAAAATAATAACTCCAGTACATAATACATGCTATGATGTTATTATAAATTTGGTATAACCATATTAATTATTCTATCCATCATATTAATGGCAAGTCACCATACGTGCATACCTACGACTTACCGTCTCCACGTTGTGGTGTAGTTTGTTGATCAAAAACATCATTATGTGGATGGGTATAATAATGAGTATAACTGATGTAGATAATAAATATAAAATTTTAATGATTCTGTATATATTAAATACCATCCAATTACATACTATTTCACCATCAATAAAATGATATTTTCACTCGTGCGTACGTATGGATTACAGTCTCCACGAACGCGATGAATTTCATTCCCCGTCGTAACCATTAAAGAATAATTTTCATTTTATTATTACAAATAATGTTTAAGAACTGAATATCATTATGGATATGGATAAAATACATCCTCTCCATAACAAACATGACTTATGTAACAAAAAAATATAAAGGAAAATGAATCAGTTAACACCCGAAATGATGATACTACTAAATTATTATTAACAATGCAATATTAGAAGATCATATATGATATCATATTTATGTATGTGGTTCTTGAATAATTTAATAACAGTGATTTAACTATTATAAAATAGGTTTACATACCCTCATCCAGGAAAAGTACAAGTTAAGGGTTAATTCTAAAATCTCTTCATTATCTGAGATTGTTTATACGTGAGTATCTGCTGGCACCTCTTTATCATCCACATCCGTGTTTCTTAAAAATGTATTTCAAAAAAAATTTAATATTTCCTAAACTATGGGTTAATGTAATTTATAGCCTTGTATTAAAATTTATGATATGTTTATAATTGAATCTTTCCTTTATTTTCTAAACAAGGTCCTTTATGACCTTTTCGACCAAATTAAGTAAAGAATGTTTTTTTAACTTATATGACAGGTGTGGCTATTTTCTTCCATTGTAACACCATCGAAGCTTCCCTTACAAGTTTATAAGGATATTTTTAAAATAAATTTTTTCTTTTATAATTACATGACTTTTAAATGATTTCAAAATAGAAAGATATAATTCTCTAAAATGGTTTTGATTTATACTATGACAACATGTTTTGATGGATTTTACACTTGTTTGAAGTTGATTTATTATGATAGAATCTTCTATATTGTATTGAAGGTTTCGTTAACTTTTTTACTGTAGATATGTTATTTTTATACCATTTGTGGTTTTTGGTTAAAGTATTAACTTTTCGTATGCTAGTTTTAATTTGAATGTTTATGTTTTGTTTCAACCTTTTCATATGAGGAATGCATTGGACTTAGTAAGTGACGGGTGGAGCCTGCTATAGCTCCTAGATGAATCAGTAGGCCTCATGAGACAAACTAGTGTCCTGGTATAAGGCCTTGAAATACTTTTAATTTTAGTCTTGGTACGAGGCCTTGACTATGTGGTTATAATGTCTGGAATTATGCATTCCATCATTATAAAATTGGCTATTGATATTTCATTTGATTATTTTACTAGTAAAATATCCCTATGAATAAGTAAATGGAATTATTTGATTTTCATTTTCCATGGTATTATGAAGCTTAAGTTTAAAGGGATTATGTTTTAGTCTTATACATTACCTTAAATGTTTATGCTTATTTATAAACTTTTCGACTATATTGTTATCCTTACTGAGCATCTGAGCTCACCCCTTTCTATGTTTAATTTTTCCCAGGATGTGAAGAAGTATTTTATGGTGGACCTACAAGGATAGTCTAAGGGATAAAAGAGTGTTTAAAGGGGATATTGTTGTTGTTGTTTTTATCTCATGATGTAATGTAAAACTTATGTATGTATCTATTACTTCCAAAGATACTAAACTAATCAGTCTTTCTATACTTGATCTTTTATGATCATGTCAATGTAATGTAATAATACACCAACTATGGTTAACTAAGGTTGGGGCATTACACCACACCCCTCCCGAATGGAAGCAGTCCATTCGAGCTCACCAACCGGAGATGTCAGACTGGTGCCACCCCTCCAACTGACCGATCTGATAGACCGGTCTAGGGTAGGACCTATGGATGCAGGTCCACCTCTATCGTAGCTGAGGCCACGACACTTCTTCTATGGCCGGAGCCATGGAACTTCCTCCACAGTAGCCCGTTGTCTGTCTCTGCCTCCTCTACAATGTGCTACTACGGCACGCCGCCCGCCGTCAACGCGGCTGGAAAAGGATGGTCACCCCTTTCTACCATGATGACTTCGGACACCGTCGTCCCCTCACTACCGCCAGTCGTCACCACCGCCGCACAGGTGGTGACACGCCGGTGGTGCTTTTGCAAGACACCAGTGATGTTCTGGTGGTTTGATTTCCTTCCCAACTGCGCCTATGGGATTCCTGGGATGCTGCCTTTATCGTGCAACCCTCGGTATCATCTTGCTACCAATTTTCTTGGTCTCCCCCGAAGAATACATCAAACTGAGATAGATTCAGTGTCCGGGACTTATTCTATTTTGACCACACCCTCTATGTTAGCATTATAATATGTGGGTGAAACAATAATCATAATAAGATTTAATAAAACCCCAAAATGAATCCTTGTGACAACTTCCTACATAAACAAATGAGTCACAGATCAACTCGTTAGTTGGTTGATCTGTTTTCTTCATATTAATCAAGAAAGGAAAGAGGAATTCATTTAAACACAGAAAAAAATCAAACCCCCCTACCTTGAACATGTTGGGTTCACTTTCATAAGAAGAAGAAGGTTTTCATGCGTTGTCGTTCATCGTATGTCAACCTCTGGATGGATTCCTCAACGGGCGTCATCATAACTTCATCCTCATTTGGAGGTAGACATCACCAGTACTTTGTCAGGAGTCCTCCCATAGGTTCCCAAATCCCACTTCAATGATTTTATTAAATAAAATAAATCATATCCCACATTTTTTCATTATAATGATTCCTTAATGAATCATAATTAATGAACCAAACGAACAATAAGCAGTACGGTTACACAACAAGAGGTTCAAGTCTTTAAATGACTGACTTTTATTGGCTGATGTTACACTGTGGTCCTACCATTCAACGCTTGATGGTTTCAAAAAGAATAAAATAACATCTATAGTTATTTTATTATTATTTTTTGAGAGTCCAAAAAATTATCTTTATCGTCTGAATTTTTTAAAACATAGTAAATATTCCATTAAAATAATCCCAGCACTGTGAGTCTAACAGTTTCCTCATATTTTTAATCTGAGTTCCGATTCAGAAGAAAGAAATTTGTGCTCGCACGTTTACTAAACATACCTTAGAAAAAGTTCAAAAATTCATTCTAGGATCTTCAGGCCTTGGAATCACGTGCTGTCAATTTTCACAGACTGGTAATAATTACATATAATTAAAAAAAATTATACGTAATTTTCAGGTCTTTACAGAATATCATTAAGGGATGTATTTAAGATATTTCACAATATTTGGATATTATGTTTCCATGTTTCCAGATACATTGAACTATTATGGTCCTCATTAATTTATTCTTATAATGTGCTGAATATTTATCTAAAATGACATAATATCCATTTTTGTTAATCCTTGGTCACTATATGACCCTTACGTAGGTCACCCTTGTATGGGAATATTCTATATTTCTAGTCTTTTCAAATATTTGGTAAAGTATAGTATTGGAGAAGTGTGTATAAAGTCAATAATTTTATACATAAACATTACATCATTATATATGTATATTAAATACATTCCAAAATAATAAAATCCCAAATACCAAAAAGGTTTATACTCTTTAGATACTTGATATATGAGAAATTTATTTCATCAAATATATTCAACATCACCCACAAAATTCTTCACACATAATAACCTTTTTATACACACCCTATTTAAAACCTTTCTTAATAATCTCCAGAAATGTGAAGATAAGAAATGGTAATCCTAAATGTTTAGTAAGGATAAAAATAGGATATATTATTCAATGATAATAAATGATTATATGAAAAATATAAGGTTATTACAACATGATCATTACATATAAATAGTATAACCAATAATTCTAATAAAATTAATAATGAGTCATGGAATAAGGCTTTATCATAACGAAATACATAAGTCATATGAGTGTGGAATCATAAATATTCAATCATAATCCATGATTACATATGATAGGAATAATACATAAGTTTGTTGCATATACATAGGCATTGAAAATCATTTCCTTAGTCAAGGATCACTACCAAGACTATTTTTTTGGATAGAGACCTATATTGGATTAGGTTAACTACTAATTCTATCAGTTCCTTAGTCAAAGATCACTCTTAAAACTATTATATTGTAAAAATTAAAATTGTAGAATAATTTCACTTCATATTCCCTAATTTTCATAGTCACAATTCACAACAAATACTATCATAGTGGAAATATTACCATACTTTATTTATTTCACTCCTTATTTCATCAATTCCTTAGTCAAGGATCAATAAAAATACTATCATAGTGGATATAATCCCATAGTGGATGGGATTTACCAACCATTACATAATTACCCAACTCAAGGATCACTATCAGGACTATCATAGTGGATAGAATCCTATTGTCTATTCAGTTCACTCCCTCATTCTGTCATTTCATAGTCAAGGCTCACTACCCACACTATCATAGTGGAAAAAGTCTCATAGTGGATTAGTTTCACTATCCATTACATCATTTCCTTAGTCAAGGATCATTTACAAGAATATAATTGTAGATAGACTCTATTAAAAGACTTAGTTTACTCCCAATTTCAGTTCATATTATCTCAAGTGACACTAATATTTACCAAATTCATTAGAGTGATATATAATTTTTTTCCGACTCATCACATAATGAAAAACATATTTGAAATAAGATCATAAATAATTAATCATTTCATCATTGTTTAACTGGTGAAAAAGAGACAAGTTTTAAAAATATTATATCATTATATAATCATTATCCATCTAGAGAAAAGAGGTAGATTGTATCACAACAACATTCATTATGTGATCACAGACTAATATACCCATGGAAAGAAACATGTTTTATATAAAAATTATTAAAACATCACCATTATAAGTCATTCTAAGCCAATGAGCCTGTACCTCAGTGGTAAGGGCTCCTGCATGGAATCCAAGAGACCCAGGTTCAAAACTGGGTGGAGGAAAATTTCTAGGGGTACTATAGCAGTATTGTAGTAGTTACTGATCGATACTATTTCAGCAGAAACTATTCACCCTATTTGGGCCTTCAGGCCACCAGTTTGGGCCTACGGGTCTCAAGGGCCTTCGGGCCATCAAATGCCTTCAGGCCACAGGGCCTTCAGGCCATTAAGACCATGGAGTAGCCAAATTCACACATAGAAAGCCCGAGAAGAGGATCAGAGCAACAATAATGGTAATGACCATAAGCAAAGCTAACCGGATTGGATGTATGGGAGGGTATGACAACCGCCATCCAGACCAGGCACCATGCAGCTTTGTATGGGGCAATGCTAGCTGATCAGCAATGCAAGGTGGGGATCTAGGCGGTCAATGATGTAGAAGCTGGGGAGGGGTAAGTTCTAGTGGGTTGGGCTTATGAGTCATGTATTAGGGATTTTATGCCTTTGGTCCTATGGGTCATGTACTGTAAGTCATGTCAGGCCTTGTGCATTGGGCCTACGTGTCATGTACGGGTTCCCCTTCAACCCTTAAAAGGGGGATTATCCCTAATAAAATAAAATAAAAATAAGGCCTATAAGTCATTCGAAGAAATAAATTTTATGGCATCATTATAAAATACCCCCATTAGAGATAAGAAACATTAAAGGATGTTGACATAGATGAATGAAATCAATTAAAATTGTATTTAAATATTTATTTCAAAATAAGGGAAAATATTATTTTCCTTCAATGTCCTAAAAAATTAGATAATACAAAAATATTTAGAAAAATATTTTCATTTAAAATAACCATGAACAGTTGTTAGGGAATATAACAATAAATGGATGGTCATGATGGTGTAAAAATTGATTCATTTGGTAAAATTTAAGATAAATATTCAATTCAAACTTTCTATAAAAGCATATAAATAGCATGTTCAGAAAAAATTGTAAAAATACCTTTTTAAAACGTTGAAATAAATTATAATATGGTTTAAAATGAATTTAAATAACCATTGGATCATAAAAAATATCCTTATTGAAAACATTTTAATCAAAATGGACATAGAGTAGAAGGATTCATAACCAAAAAGAACAATTAAGTATTGATTTTATAAATAAACTTATATCAATAATTTTTAGTACCAAATAGAAAAATATATAATGTGAAAATTTAAACCTAATAATTAACCATATGATAATAAAATAAATGTGTGTTCAAAGAAAATTATTATATAATTTCCTTCAATTGAAATTTAACATATATAATTCCTAAAAGAAATAATATTCAAACAAAAACCCTTAGTGATTCAGTAAATTTCAATCAAAACACCTTTAAGTTAATATAATAAAATTCCATTAGAATAAATATATTCATGATATAACATGTAAAAGTGTAAATATGTACTCCATATAAATTTTAATAGGTGCATGACATGAAACATCTATCAGTGGAACAATATTGAGACCAAGAACCCTTACCTAAAGTCATAAATTTCTTAGCACATGCCCATGAACACCTATATAACAAATTTAGATCCATTATATATATATATATATCATATCCATGTTCATATGTATCTTATTATAATTTTTAATTACATAACCATTAATAATTCTTTAATAAATTCATTATTCAGGTTAAAACTAGTTTGTTTTTCCTGTATGTTTTGGTTCAACTATTTCTTGTCCATACTCCTTGGAAGTATTTTAATCATATAAATAATATAAATAATGTCACTAATATTATATTCATTAATTATATAAACATTTATATTCATATATATTGATATGTGATGATTAAAGTAATTACATCACTTCATAAAGACAGCAATCTCTATGTACACAAGAGTAATGTTTCTATTTTTCAATGGTTATAAAAAAAGAATGTTAAATGATAATTCACATTTAAAAATTAATTATTTTTCTCATAAATATCTTATATATACATTAAATATATCCTTATAATCATTCATGTAAATATGAAATGAAAATTGAATCACAACACTTCATGAAGGTGGTAGTCCACACATATGCACGATCATCATTATCATTTTCCAACGGATGAAAATTTTAAAATATAGAAAATATTTTATATTTATTGTATTATAATTATGATATAAAATCATAAATAACAACTAAATCCATATATTTAACCATCCATTATATATTTTGATGAAAAATGGAACATATTACTTCATAGAGGTGGTAGTCAACACAAACGTAAAAGTGATGTTTTCATTTCCTGTATGATGGAGAATGGGGTGGAAAATGGGTGTACCTTAAGAATAATAACATTTAATTATACTTTACAAAATTATTTTAGTATACCATATTTTTTATGAATGGTTTAAGGATTTTGAAGAATAAATAAACATGAAGGAACTTGGTTAAGAATTATACCTCTTCATTAGAAAACATGCCTTACCTTACACTTTAAGCTTTCTAGTATAGTATTTTGGTGGGATCAGGACCTCTAGGTATTGTGTAATAAGGTTATGAGGGTATTTTGGTAGCTATTTATAAGGCCCCATCCTTAAACAATACATAATCATTAATTAAGTTAATAATTCACTTTGAGGATCTTTTTAGGATTAGAGATTTAGAAAATTAGGTCATAACATATACAAAACAATTTGAATATTAAATGTAGACACTTTTACATAGTATCCATTTTTTTACAAAATAAAAACTCTTAAAATAAAAGAAACATGTTTAATTCCATGTTATAATCATCATGACTTTTCCTTGATCCTATTCCACTTTAATTCATATGTAAAATATTTCAAAAACTTGGGATTAGCATAAAAAGATCAATAAGGGATACATAAAGAAGTAAAATTGTTAGTTTCACAAAACAGAATGTAAAGCATGAATACTTTATCATAAGTAATACTTTTCTCCTTTATGAAGTATTAAATACTCTTCACTGAATAAAATCTCATTTCTTTACCTTTTATAACCAAAATATTACCGTAAAACACATAGAACGCACACATAACATATAAAGGTAACTTGGTACATAAACATATTTAAATTGAATAACCATACAGTCAACTTCCACACATATCACTAAATGAAATAGCCATATGGATGACTTCCATACCAAATTAATTGGTGGTTATAACATAACCACCCGTTCTTGGTTTATTACAGAACCACCTATCATTTGGTTTATCACATATCCACAGATCAAATGTCCAAATGCCATTATATAATAATAACACATAAAATATTGAAAATATCAACATTTCACTAATAACATTTCATTTCCAATCACAAGAAATAATTTCAAGATATTGAATTACTCAATCTATTTCAAAAACCATTATCAATACCAAAACACCAAAAAATAGAATAAGGGGTCTCTTTTTTCTTTTAAAAACATTAAGGCTTATACAAGAAGCCAAATACTGATTACAATGGCAGAGAGGTCATTGTCGCTGCATAGATTAAAAACATTCCTTTTATCATTCAGTAAAATGATTCATAGAAAAAATATTTCCTTTTAATGAAATTAAAATTCAATGGGGTTTATTATACACCATTTAAAAGAAGGAGGTGTATATTATCAAAACATGCCTTAATGAAATGAGATTGAGGTGAAGTCTCTTACCTCATGTCTGAATTGACCCATTCATTATTTAATTTATGGAATAACAAACTTATGTTAATTTATACTTACTTAAGAACGTTTATCAAGTTTATTATTCCTTTTATATCACTAATTTTCTATCAATAACAATTAATTAATTATTAAAGTTCATATCGAACATTAAAATAAATAACATAAAATTATACTTAATATTCTACGAATATAAATTTTTTAGGGATATTACATACAAAAGGGGTAGTGTGTGAACCATATAAACACAAATACATGGGTAACCTGAGACATGTATCAAAGAAATAATATTAAGAAGAATAAAACATACCTAAAATCCAAAATTTCTTACTCAACCAAATTTAACATAAATTTATTTTAATTATATATCTTGAACAAAAGTATATTCATAGTTCTCTAATTATAACTTCTAATTACCCATCTATTAATAACCCTTTATTAAAATCATTATTCATGTGAAAACTGGTCTATTTTTATGCATGTATGAATTTGAGAGTTCTTGTCCTTAAAACTTATTCATGGTTAAATCATCGAAAAAATATGAATAATTTTATAAATATTATATTTATTAATTATATACAATATTATAACCATCAAACTAGTGTGGTGATGAAAAATGAATTACATTACTTCATGGAGGCGGTAGTCTTATGTTCATACCAGTAATGTTTCCATTTTTCAATGATTAGAATAAAATAAAGTTAAAGAATAATTAAACATTTAAAAATCTTTATTATATGATAAATATTATATATATTCATTAGATATATCCTTATGATCTTCCATGTAAAGAATAAATTAAAAATTAATCAGATCGTTGCATGAAGGTGGTTGCCCACACCTACCCACAAGCGCTAATATCATTTTCCAATGTATAGGAAGTTTAAAAGGTGGATATTGTTTTATAATTAAATAATAAAAATTATATTATATAAATCATATACATATATTACACTCATTTATTTAATTATCCTTAATATATGGGATATAAAATGAAACATATCGCTTCATGAAGGTGGTAGTCCACAATTACGCACAAGCAATGTTTTCATTTCCTGTAGAACACCAAAGAAGATGAAAATGGACTTTCCTATAAAATTTAAGTATATCGGAGGTAGTTATATCATTATATCATCATTATTATGATAGTTCTGAAACATTTGGTAGAAAAAAATTAACATGAAAAAACTCGGTTAAGAGTTATACCTCTTCTTTGGAAAATCATCTTTGGCATACACCTCAAGCCTTATAAGTGAGTATTTTGGTGATAACAATGATGATAGGTAATAAATAGAAAGTTAAAAATTTATTTGGGTAGATATTGGTTAATTTTAAGCTGTAAAGTTTTGTAGAATAATTATAAGAGATTCCCCTTTATAAGGGAGGGGAGTGGCACAGTTGTAATTATTCTTAACTTTTAAATATTATAAGTGTCTTAGTCAGGGTAAAGTGTGTCCAAAATATTTTGAGTTCAAAGATAATATGATAAGTATTGAAATTAATTAATTTACTAAGAATTTAGATTTTATTTTTTTATCCTTATCACGAAGTTCAAATATAAATTAACATGTTTAATCATTTTATCATGGTGACACCATTTCACCATGGTTAATAATCAAAATTACCAAAAATGAAATTCATCACATTACTAAATTTAATGGTCCTGATTAAAAATATGAAATCCTATATTCATGATTCAATTTTTTAAACTAGAAGAAATTAATATTAAATTTTGTTTTAAAAAATACACCAAAAAATCTTGTTATAAAAAACTATTTTAATTTTAAAAATTAACATACAAAAAAATAAAATAAAATTTCATTATATTCAGAATTATCTAGATTATCTATAATAAATGGAATCAAATATTACATTAAAACCAAATCAAAAACCAAATGGTACTTTTAAATTATTTTATTAAATAAATAGAGATAATAGTTTTTAAAAAATTGGCATTTTTAACCATTCATGCAAAAAAAATTCATTTAAAAAAATCACAAATTTTAACTCTAAGATAATTTTGACCTAATTATTTAAAAAATTATTTCCATTTTTTCTAATAAATTTTCCAATATTGGTTTAAATTAATTTTAATATTCATCACAAAAAGAAAAAAAACCCATTTTTAAGAAAATTTAATGACCTTATTCTCGTTCCATTATTAACAACCACAATTAAATGGATGATAATTAATATTATTGGATATAATCTACTAATTTAATTGTAATAACTTATAAATAGTTATTAATTCAATAAAATAAGATAAAAATACATTATTCAGATAAAAAGAGTCTTAAAAAATATTTGTTTTACCTTTAATATATTTTACCTTCATTTCTAATTAGTTAATAATCAATGAATAATTGCTTATTCATTTCAATAAGGAAAGAATTTCTATATATTTTTCAATAACAATTTTCTTTTCTAAGTATGTTTTTGTGTGCAATGAAATATATTGAACACTTCAAATTCAATAAACAGAAATATATATTCTAAAATATAAGGGGGTTACAAAAGTGGATTTGAATACACCTATATAGTGACCTTTACATGATCACCCATATATGGTGACCCTTAATTAGTCACCAACTCATGGTGATTATTACTTGTTCACCAGTATGTGGATGACCATTTCATAGATACCGTTTTGTAGGGAATCACATACTTATCCACTCTTACAAAGATGGACCTGTATATGGCAACTCATATATCGCACCCTTATGTGGGGTTAAACGTACATGGATCTCCCTTATGTGGGGTAACCCTTACATGGATATATCACTATGTAAATTCCATGAAATTTGATTATATATTTTTTCAAAATATTTAATAATATATTAATGGAGGTATTGTCTCCCTTTTTAAGGTTTTGGACATGCCTGCTCGTGCTCATTACTCCCTTCATTCAAGGAGGTTATATCCCTAGATTCTTATTGGAATGAAGTGTAATTTTATCCAGAGTAAATATCAACATAAATATAATAAAAGAAATAAATTTTTTATCTTTTTATTTACCTTTTAATAATATCAAGGTTGTCACAACCAGGCTAAATATTGGAAAAAGAACCCTCCAGAAAATGGTTGATTTATCTTGATGTCAAGTGGATTTTTCATGGCTTCGCTGAAGAGATCTCAAAATGGCGATCACTATACGTTTAATAATTATTTATAAACATATTTCACTACCTTAATATTTTTATTTTTTAGGATTTAAGTGAAATTGATGAATTTTTTAAATAATAAATTAGTGATTTTATTAACATAAGGTCTGGGTGGGTACCGGGGGTGGTTCCCACACCTTTGTTTAATATTTAAGCTAGAAATATTTAAACCTCATGTGGTGATGTGAGGCATAGAAAATCATGGGAAAGAGTGGTCACGATTTGTTTTAAAGGTAATATCTCAATGAATAAGTTAATTGGTACCTTGAGAATCACCCTATAGTAAATGCATTTTATCTATATGCATGTGATAACTGGTAGAACCACTAATGGAAATTGAACATTTATTAAAGGATTTTTTTACTTGAAATAAAATTTCTAGGGATGGATGCAAGTTTCAGTGTTCACATTAGAGCCCTAAGAACTGGATTTGTTTCTTCATAACCGATGACCAAGTTCTTTATTACATAGATATTATGTGGGGTATATGGACCCCAAATGGGAATGAATTAAATGAAATGAAATAGATATATTGGTCCCTAATATAGTTTCAGTTAGACTACTAAATATATGGGAGAGTATTGGAGTGGAAATGATTGGACCAAGTATGTCAAAAATAGACCTTTAGATACCTTAAGACTTTAGGATAATTGAGATGAGCCTGGGGAGAGTGTTTCTCTCCCATTAGTATGTGAGTACCTTGGTATTTATACCCAAGGTAGTTTTTTGATAGGTTGGGTAAGTGGACTGATTGTGGATGACATTAGGAAGTGTGATGGGATTTATTTCATCTATCTAGACTAATTCAAGTTTTCAATGGATAAAGTGGCATGTGAGTCCATGAGATGGTTATAATGGTTCCAAGGGACACTATTCCCTCTGAGTTACGGGCCTATCCTGGGTGTTGGGGTTGATATTGAGGATCCCATTTATGGTTTTTGTGTTATTGTACAGAATAGGGGACCTGGTGGGTACTATAGTGACCCAATATTTTCATACACAAATATTTCATCTTTTTAGATGAATATTCAATACATTTCACAAAAACATACCCATGTACTATAAAGTTCTTGTGTATATGGAGAATAAATATACAATATTCTTATTTCATGAAAGATATTCAAAATCACCCCCAAATATCTTCACATTTAGTTCCCTTCAAAGACATATCCCACTTAATACCTTTCTCTATATCCTAGGGAAAGGAAACATATTAGTGGGTGAGCTCATATTCTTATTAAGGGTAAACATGGGATATGTAAATCGATTATCATATAAAAGTATAATATATTCATACGGTATATGATCAGAAACATAAAATAAAATTTCATACCCAATCTATCATGGACCATAAACACGATCCTCGGAATAAAACATTATCATTCCAAAATAAATGAATGATAAGTGTGAAAAATAATTATAAATATATCATGAACCATAGGATGATGTCATATAATTGTTGAAACATCATATGTATAGAAACAATTTCATTTGTCCATGTTAAGTATTGGGACCATTAAATCATAATGGAGCAGGAATCAATATATGTTTCCCATTGTGGACCAAGAACATCGACTTTTCTCCCATAATGGATCTAAAACATCACCTTGTTTCCAATAGTAGATCAAGAACATTAACTTTTTTACTATAATTATCACATGATATATAAAATTTTCCTAATTAATTATAGGGATATATAATTTTGGTCCCACCAATCACATAATGAAAACCATATATATGTGTTCCATAAAATCATAAAGCAGTTATTGTATATTTATATCAAAACCCATGAAAATAAAATGGGGTTCATAAACATTTTTTCAGTCCAGCATAGAATAAATAATGGAAAATGAATGTGTTTAATAAAAATTTCATCTTCATAATCATAAAAATTATAGAGAAAGAATAAGGATGGTACTATTGAATCATATCCCCTATAAAACATTAGAAAACAAAATTTGTCATTGATAAATAGAAATTCCCTAAAAATATCATTACAGTATTCTTGAGGAAAATATCATTTTCATTTGGAAATACTTATTTAAAATATAATATTTTTCTAAATATCAATTAAAATAATGTTTTTAAAAATAAATTTCGAAACATCTAAATAAATTCATAAATAATTGAGCATTCAGGATGGTAGAAAATAGATTCATTGCATACACATTAAAATAACATTCCTTTCATATTTTTGAAAAAAAAGTAAAAAGTACCTTGTTCAAAAAAAGAAAAGAAAACTGTTTGTCAACTATTTTAGAAAAATTCAATCATTTGTAAAAATCATTTTAAACAATATTTGAAGAATAGTAAAAAAAATTGAAAAATTTTACAAGACATGGACAAGGAAGAGTATGGATTTTCAACCAAAAATTGAAATAAAGTCTATTTTAATAAAAATCATTTTTTTGGATTCTTGAATACATAAATAAGGTAAAAATTAAATGAAAACATTTAATTTCTAACAATAAGAATATAAGAAAAAATTAATTCATTACTTGTTATATATATCATAATATTTCATAATTTTTAGCTTGATATTATATAAGTATGATAAACAAAGAGATTATATCATAAAAAACTTACCACTTTGGTAGATTTTGAATGATAAACCCTATAAAAAACCATATATTTATATGTATATCCCATAGTTTTCATGGGAAGAATAATAAAATAAATTCATGGTAAAAATATACAATACATAAAAGAAACAAATGGTTAATATGGCTTGTGTATCATAGAACTAAAATAGTGATTAAGGTTATTTACCTAAAGTGTCAACTTTCTTAGTACACATTAAAGCCTCCTTTAGATAGAGAAAATTACTTTGAATCTCTTATTAATAACCCTAGGATTGATCTTTTAGGAAGACCAGAATCTCTTAATCACAGATGAGTATGTTGGGAGGATATTTTGGGAGGGTTTTTTCAGGATAAAAGGATTAAGTGGTGTGAATAAGTGATGGTTCAAGGTTCCATTTTATAATTGAGGAGAAGTTGAATTTCATTAAATACAAAAAAACAATTCAATAATGGGAATTATCTCTCAACCTAATTGCATAAAATAATGATATATATTGAATTATTAGTCTAGTAGGGTATATACACACCTCCACTAAAAAAATTTAACATGTTATTCTCTTATACTCTATGTTTACCAACTTTGACCATTTTAGTTTTCACCATGGTAACTAGTTTTTTATTATTTATTTAACTAGGTAATTTATTCTCTAAGACTAAATTTGAATTATATTTATTAGATAATTTAAACCCACTTATTAGAAATATGGAATCCATTTTATTATATAAAATTTATATACATGTGGTAAATTAATTTAAACATAGGTTCATCCAATGCTCACAAACCTGTTTGAATCTTTACCATGGTAATTAATATTTACTTTATTTACTATAAAATATGAAATAAAAATATAATTTTACCATGTTAACTAATATTAATTATTTTTATTCTAAATATAGAATTCATTTTATCAAATATAATTCCCTAATTATAATTATTTGTTTTAGAATTAATCCTATAATCATGATGGAAAAGTAGTAGTCGAAAGAAAAAGTTTTCATAAGTATAATAAGGTTTTATATCAAGATTCAACATTTAATTTGTTACAATAAACATAATTGTATTAAAAATAAAATATTTTAACTACTTTTTCTTTTAAAATAGTTTTAAAAAATGGAACTTTTTTAATTCTCAAATGAAAAGGCAATTTTTTAATAAAAGTTAGTATTTCTCACTATTCATCAAAACATTAATTTTTTCAAAAAAAATATTTTTTCAAAAAATCTTAAATAAATAACTCTAATATAATTTAGAAGCTTATATTTAATAATTTAAATCAATTTTTCAAATATATTTTCTAAAAGATTAATAAAATTAAGTTTAAACAAAGTATTCAAAGGGAGACGAAAACACTTTTTTGGAAAATATTTTTTTTCAGTATAAAACTAGATTGACACTTAAACCATGCCTAGAAAGATATTAGATTAATGATATTGCATTATATTGAATATATATTATATAAATTTCAGTAAAATCATTCATAAATAGTGATTAATCTAATATAGTAAGATAATAACACATTTCATGCATAAAAAGAATTTAATAAAACATTTGTTTTACTTTCAAATGGTTTTTATTTTCATTTAAAATCAATTGATAAATAATGAATTTATTTTATACACATGTAAACCATATTTTATTCATCATTTATTTATTCATATTCATACCTCCTAATTTAACCAGTATGTTATAAAGTCATACTACAATACGGTTAAAACTCAGTGTTGCGTGTAATGAAAGATACCGAAGAAATTAAATTTATTTGAAAACCCAATTTCAAAAAATATCTAGGTGAAAAATTATACCCCAATTAAAATGAATTTTTATCTAATAATAATATTACTAAAATATAAAAAACTGAGGATATTTTTTCTTTATTGTATCATCATGTTCTCATATAGCTTCCTCAAATTGGTTGTTTCACCACCAATCTTTGAATAAGTGAGTAGTCTTGTTTGATATCCCTTTATCTCTAAGATCAATAGTCTACATGGTTTATTCATAATAGGAAATATAATGATATAAATGAATGACCTTTGAGTTCAGTGTTTGTCTAGTATCAAGTATGAACTTCTATATAAGTGATATGTGGAACACATCATGGACTTCAGAGAGGTTCGATGGAAGCATTAAGTGATATACAATCATTCCTACTCGATCAAGAATCTCAAAATGGCCAATATACCAATAGTATATCTTTTTTTATTCCCAAATATATTAACCAAATTAAATGTATAAATTTATAGAAAATTATTCTCACCAACTTCAAACTCTAGATCAGAATGATGATTCTCAGAATAAAGTTTCTATCGAATGTGAGTTATATTGATGTGTTGTTAAATGGTTTTGAATATTTTTCTAATTTCCTCATCTAGATCAGGTCCCAAGGGATTTATATCACCATATTTATCATATAATGTTGAATGTCTACAATTCTTTCCATGTATGGCTTTAAAAGGTTCCATTTGAATTTTCAAGGGAAATCTATTATTGTATAAAAAATCAATTAGAGGAAGGTGATGATCCAAACCACTTTTAAAATCCACGTAACAATATCTCAACATATGCTAAAGTGTCTGAATGGTTCTCTTATACTGACCATATATCTAAGGATGATAATATCTGATAAAACTCAACTCTTTATCAAGATCTTTATGTAGACTTTTCCATGATAATTGAGGTAAACCTTGAATCATGATCATATGAAATTGAATGTGGTACTATATACAACCATACCACAATATTAATACATATCATATAAAGTTGAAAGAATTATTAATCCTATATTATAGAAATAAATTTTTCTAACTTCATAAGGTAATCGATTATAACCCATATAGATTTTTTCCCTTCATAATTTTTGGGGAGTTTGATGACAAAATCTAATGTGATGTTTTCTAGATTCCATTCTCATATGTGTAATGGTTCCAACATGACCATATAATTTAATATCTCAGCCTTAACTTTATAACGTAGAAATAACCAAGATATATACTCATAAATATCTCTCTTTATGTTGTCCCAGAAGAAATACTCTCTTAGATCTCAATATATCTCTATACTTCTGGGATGAACAGAGAATAAATAACAATGATCCTCACCAGATATCTCCTTTTTAAAATATGCAATGCAAGAAACATATATATTGTTCCTAAATCTTATAATTTAATTATAATAAAGGTTAAAATCAGAAACATTTCTCAACATCTTTCATAGATCAACATATTCCTTCTAAGCCCCTTAAATCTTTACATAGATATATGGTTGAACATTCATATGAGAAAGATAATATTTATACACTTATTTCAAGATTTCAAGATTTCAAGATCCATCCTTTAAAAATCCATTAATATTAGATATTTTATTATCTTCATCATAGATAATCTATCCTGATCCTTTTGTCTCAAATCATCAACCATATTGTTCTCATTCCAAGGGTGTTAATGTATTGAGCAGTAAAAATATTTAATCATCTCCAACCATATTCTATGGAAAAAATAAATAATTTTTTTGATAATATCTAATTGAAAATTTTATGATCATTATATATATATATATAGAACATATTTCTATATAAAGATAATTCATAAATATCTTTAATGAAAAAATAAAACATCTAAGTCTAAATAATTTGTTGGATAATTTTTCTCAGAAACCTTAAATTTTCCATGAGCCATAAGCAATAACAATATTATTCTTCATTATATTGCATCCTAGTACCTTATTTAATACATCACTATATATTAAAAACACTTAACAACTACAGGGAAATGTAAGCACATGTGTTCTGAATAATATTCACTTTAATACATTGGTATTTTATCCACATCCATTTGTATAAAGGTACTTTTATCCCTTTAGAGTTAACACTGTGAGTGTATAAGTTAGTCATGAAAATTTATCCATAAAAACATTGATAATATCCACCCAAACCAAGAAAACATTTAATATTATACATAGTGGTTCGTCTAGGCCAGCGTTCAATAAATTAAGTGTTTTATGTACCACATATATAACCTCTCCTAAAATTATAAGACCAAAAACCAAACCTTTTATAGTTAGAATTCACACATAGTAAACATTTCATTCAACTTCTCCTTCTATGGGTTCTTAAGCATTATTCTCATATGATCTCTATTATATTATTTTCTCTTTTATTGAAAGAATAACATCCATAAATACTACCACAAATTGATCAAGGTATTATATAAAGACTATTCATTAAATCTATGAAGATAGAGGGGTAATTAGTATGACTAAATGGAATCACTACATATTCATAATGTCGATAACTAGTCTAGAATGATGTATTGGTTATATAATCCTTATTGAGGCTCAGTTGATGACATCTTTAATTAATGTAATTCTTATAAAATTATTTATCTCTTTGTAGTTGATTATATAAGTCAACAATATGGGGTAGAGGATAATTTTTCTTTATTATTAATACGTTAATTTATTGATAATCAATGAAGAGTAACATCAATCAATATTTCATTTTAACAAAAAGAAAGTGTGCACCCAAAGGTGACACACATGGATAAATAAATCATATTTCATGATTTTCCTAGAGTCCCTTCATCAATTTTTTTAACTCAATCAAGATCATTCTATAGTGTGTCTTTGAAATAAGAATAGAATTAGGTATATGTTATATTGAATAATCAAATTCACAATTTAGTTTAAGAATATAAAAATAATCCATAAATACATCAACAAACTCCCATAAAAAAATAATATGATTGATGTCTACTTTCTTCCCAACCATCTGAGATAAACACCCCTTTTGAAAAGGGAAAAAATTACCATACAATGGATTCAATTTCAATTGGATGTTTTTATTCATCCTCACACCAATAAGTGAACAAGTTTTTATTTAAAAAATGATATGTGACTTCCCTAACTCTTCAATTGATATGGGATCCATATAAATAATTCCAACTCATTCCTAGAATCTTCTAAAATTCAATTAAAGGGAGAATCATAATATTTTCAAGAACCACTTTCCCACAAACATTAGTCAAAGAAGAATTATAGAAATGAGATGTGATAATCAGACCATTTTGTTTTTTTACTACTAATTTAATTTCTAATCACTTACAATATAAATTAACATTCCTTCATACAATTCCTTATATAAATAAATTAATATAACTATTCTCAAATAAGGTAATTCAATTTTTTATGATACTTATTACCACATAAAATTCATTATTCTATCTCCAATCCCATAATAAAACCAAAATGGTCTTTAAAACCATCAAATATTGAAAATTAGAGTGATTATTAGTGAAAAAAAATTATAGAAAGACCATGTCATGATACCTTATTTTTAGTCTATGTTGCCTTAGGTTTAACTAATTTAATTTATGGTTATAATCTATTTACATTATTGATGATGGTTAATAAAAAGTTTGTGAATTTAAAAAAAACCATGGGAGAGACAAACCTATTGTGCAGAAAGGTTCATTATTATACACTATGTGTTGATCAACTCAAATCCCAATGCACCCTTTTCAAGGTAGTTACCCCAAGGTACAACTTGTAAGAACCCAGTTCTTATTCTTGAGGTACGGGTTTCTTCTTTTCCATTTTCCTTAACTGTTTTTGAGAAAATAAGGAAGATGGGGTTAAATTTCATATTTTGTGGGGACACACCATGTACTTTTCCACACACCGTGTACTTCGGCTGTGTGGGATAAGTACTCAGGGCGTGTAGGCATGTCTGTGATGAAGGGTGTAAAAACTAACTACACACTATGTAGTTGGTATTTACATGTTGTGTAATCAGCCGGTAGGTGAATAGTAAGGCGGTGGGTGTAGCCACTAGCAGAGTGATAGTACACATCATTTATTCAAAAATACACACCTTGTAATCATGTCGATATATGAAAAGTGAGGCGGTGAAAAGTGGTCGCTGAAGGAACTGTTAAAAAATGGAAAGTACAGGTCGTGTACTTGAGAGTACACACCATGTAGTTGTGTTTTTTTTATAAACTGGAAGTAGCCTCTTATTTCAACAGAAAAATCTTAGAACGTCGGGAAGCTGTGGGAGAGGTGGCTGAACCTTGGAAGAGTTCCCGACCGAACATAAAGACTCTGATTCCTTCGTTGATGATCATGTTTGGACCACGCGGGTAAGCCCTTCCCTCCCCTTGTGTGTTTCTTTCCAATTCTTTCCCAAGGGGAAGTTATTTTAGTTTTAATGGTTGGATGTTTATCCTAGATCTACATCATTCAAAGACGATTCTGGAGTCACCGTTCACGTATATCGATCAGTGAAGATTGAGGTAGGTGGTCTGGTGTTTACTTCCAACTATTGAGTGTTTTTGTGTAGCGTTATGCTACGCACCCATGTTTGGGGTGTCGTATGGCTGAGGCCTTGACTGCTAAAATTCCTATAATTGCACAGGTAATTTAATGATTATGTATAAACTGTTTTTTGGGATTGCTGCTTTGATCCAGGTCCACCCCATGGGTGTTTTTCCCTTGTATAGCTATTTGGTCGGGATAACCATGGGTATGCTGTGATTATAGCATGCTTTGTGTTTTCTTGAGGGAAAATGTGTATAAATTTCTTTCTTATGTGTTGGGCTTGGCCCAGTGACTTTCTTAGCCCGAGAGTAGTGATTACAATGCCTGATGGAAGTGTTTTGTTTAGTATGAGGGCAATATTTCTTTATGCATTTGGGTAGAACCTTTTGTGACTACGGGAAATAACTAGTATGCCTATGGGCTATATTCGCTATGCCTGTGGGCAGTCACCTATGGGTTTCGATTCTACTAAGTTGAGGGTAAAGATTTACATGTCTGAGGACAATGTTTACTTTGAGTATTCACTATGGTGATTTCTTATATTATACCTGCCAAGCTAAAGCACAATCTTGGAATTAATAAATGATTAACAAAATGGAAATGTAACTGATAGAGATAGTTACATTGAGTACTACCTAGTTTACTGAATTTTATTATTGCACAATATTGTTGAACATTTTCACTAACAGTTGGGCACGAGACTTTGGTGGTTGCCAACTGGGATTTATTTCTAACACCCTGTTTGGGTCATGTATTGGGCCCAGACATATTATATTACTACAGGTGTCTATAAGGGAAAGGGTCCCTATATAGGTATTTGATTGTTGTAGAGGAGTAGGAGAAAATGGGACCAAGCTTAGGCTTTTGATGCTGTTGAGATCATGTTTCACTACATTGGTTTTTCTTGGATATACATGGTACTTTTTCTGTATTGTATTTGATTGCATCGTATCCTGTTTCAACTACATTCTTAGAAATATGAAATATTACATCATTATATATATATGACTGTTGGTTATCTTTTGATTCAGTACTGTTGTCCTTTCAACTTTATGTTTTTTACTTCTTCCACTTTTGATATGTTTATATTTTTCCACTGTTCTACACTTTGAAAAATGAGGGAATAGTTTCCCCACTATCAGACCTAGGACCTTGCTGCTATTCAACATCCTCTGGCATTTTGGGAAATGCTCTTGAGGTTATGTGACCAACCGGGTTCGGGGCACCCGTTTTGTGGCTTCTGCAACCGGGATGTTATAAAGTTGTATTAAAGGAAATTTATTTTCTTCTTAACTAACTGTTTGGAGCCTATACCCAGGGATAGGACGGAATAGGTATTTGGTAATAAGATTTTCCCAGGAGTAGCTAACCCGTGTACAGGGAAAATCCAATTTACCTCATGTTGTAATTTTTCTGATTTAGAAATTTACAGTTGATTTGATTTTCACAGTTGGGTGACACACTTGTGTTGTGCTATTTATATTTTTATACTAGGTTCTATTTAGTTTCAACCTGCTAAGATTAGGGTATTCCATCTCCTGCATCATTTAAGCACATGTTAGAATCACATGCCATGCATAGTTTCCATGCCATGAAAGTGTATTAGAAATTGCATTTGGTTGTGATAGATGTTGTGCTAAAAAATTCATGTTTTTGTGACAAGTACCTTGATAGATACGCCTACTATTGATAGGGTATTGGTACATGTTACGGTTGGGTTATGGACGCTAAACTTTGGTTCATAAGAAGTATGGGCTCTCTTGGACCGAAATTTAACTGATCATGATCCAACCTTTTTTGTAGTGTTTTGTACAATAAAGTGAATGTTTGGGTGTTAGACTTTGATTTGCGGGGATTATATGCCCCCACGGATCGGAATTTGGCATAATGATGCTTGAAATTTAAGGAAAAAATGAGGGCTCCGGAGTAGTTTCTGAGGTCTACTGTCTGGAAACCCAGACAACACGGTGTGTGGTTTTATGAACACACGCGATGTACTCTTCTGTTCAGGAAGAAATGAAATAAAATTATGTACACACCGTGTACCCTATGTGCACGCCGTGTAGTTTCTAAATTTGTCATAGGCCATGTAAGAAGAAACACGGGATATGAAAACTTTAGAGGGAACACGCCATGTATTGGTTGTACACACCATGTCGTGTTGACCATGTGTCTATCCGTGTGACTAACAACACGGATGGAGAAATATTCTCTTACACACGTCGTGTCACTCCAAACACGCCGTGTAGTATAGTCTGGGAATCCGGCCATGTAACTAAAAACGCGGGTCTGTTTTATCCTTTCTAGTACATGTCGTGTACCGGTGGGACACACCGTGTAGTCTTGACCGGTGAGAGACCATGTATACTTGGTCGTGTGGCTGGGGAAACGGGGTGGTGTACACACTGTGTGTGGGTGTAACACATCTTTTAGTGTCAGATGAGTAGCCGGTCATGTCACTAACAACACGGTCAGTTGGAATCTATGCCATACATGTTGTGTCTATCTGGAACACATCGTGTTGTGTGACCTATGTACCCGGTCGTGTCACGAACAACACAGGTCGGTGAAGCTCATCCAGTACACACCGTGTATACCTTATACATGTTGTGTAGTCTCTTTCTAAGTAGATCCATGTGGCTAAGCCATGTAGAAGGACTTGGTAAGGGGAAGAAAATTCAAGTACATTCCATGTGTGTGGATAACACGCCATGTGTTTGGGTTGTTACACGACCAATTCGGGCAGAAGTTTATGCCCATGTGAAAGACTTAAGGGAACACACAATGTAGTTATTATACACGCAGTTTAGTCTTGTTTTGTAAAACTTGGATATTTCTTTCTCATGTTCCCTCCTTACGTTTCCAGTTCCTAGTCTTTGATGATCTTAATCTAAGGCGTGTTTTGACCTAATAGTGTCATGCCACTGATACGACCACGAGTTGTTCTCCAAGAGAGAGGCAATGATTATACTCTAGAGATAGTTGGCCATGGGCTACCAATGGATCCTCCCGTAGAGCCAGATGCTACGCCAGCCATTATACCAGACACAGGCGTGGATGTGTAGTTCTGTGAAGGCTTCATGTGGTTCGTGCAGACCTTCCAGGGAGTACCACCAGTTGCCACATCTATGGAAGAGCTAACACATATATTACAGTAGCAGAATCCAACTACGTTTTTAGGGGATGGAGGACCATGGGATGCGGAGTCTTGGCTGGTTTCTATGAAGACGATCTTAGAGCATCTGGAGACGCCTCTAGGGAGGAGGCTCAAGCTTTCTACATACATGTTGCGTGATTCCACCAAGAGATGGTGGGATGTTACCACCCAGACTGAGAATCACAGAGATATGGCATGGAAAGATTTCCAGGCTATCGTCTATGAATTTTTCTTTCCGGAGATGTGGGGGGTAGATGGAGCTCGAGATTTCATGAATCTGCAACATGGCGCTATGTCAGTGATGGACTATTCTTCCCGCATCACCGAGCTCCAACATTTTTCACCTATTTTGGTGGGTTATGAGATGTTGAGGGCTAGACACCTTGATTATGGTCTTCGACATGACATCCATGCACTGGTGAACATTTTCAGGTTGCCCACAGTGCATTCTATTGTGAACCAGGCACTAATTACTGAGCGGAACCTGCCAGAAGCTAGTGGTGCAGGCTGGGGTGGTTCGACACCAGTTTCTGGTACTATTTCTACCGGCAAGAGGAAGAGACAAATGAATTTCTCTCGTGGTGGTAGTACGAGATACAATATTTGTTCATGTGGTCAGGTCATGTGCTACCAGTGTGGTAAAGAAGATCACAATAGACTGCAGAGTCCACGTGACCCAGGGGAGTGTCGAGCTTGTAGCAGGATGGTTCATTTTCAGCGTTTTCGTAGGGTGTTTCCACTTGTGGCTAGTGAGAGGGGTTCTGTGCAGACTCCGCATGCGGGAGCAGGTCCAACAGATTCCTACCAGTCATGGAATTGGAATAGGTTGGGACGTTCATGCCGAAGTGGTGGTCATGGTTGGGGTATCCAGACACCAGGATCTTAGAGATAGTAGGAAGGGTCATCTCAGGGTAGCCAGACTATGTTGTAGGGCTGCGACACTAGGTAGGCATATGCAGTGCAATATACCCAACATGAGAAGGATCTTGGACCATCCACTATCATAGATAATATTCTAGTTTCTTCTATTTTATCTTCAAAACTTTTTGATATTGGTGCTACACATAGCTTTATATCTATTCCCATTGTGGAGAGACTTGGGATATGTGTTTCTTCTTCTTCTGATATCATGATGCTAGACACTCTATTGGGGATTAGAACACCAAGTGTGCGTCGGTGCAAGGAGTGCCCCCCTATAGGTTGGTGGGTGTCACTTTCTGTGGGACCTCTATGTCTTACAGATGTCGAGCTATGATATCATTCTCAGAATGGACTGGTCGGTACCCTTTCGAGCCTTTGTTGATTTCTATCATCATAGGGTGAGTTTCACGTCACCAGAGGGTGCAGAGTTTCTATGTAAGGGCGAATGGGATGTCCATGAGAGACGAGCTAGACCTGATCATCATGGGAGAGGTGGAGTGACAGCCCAGATTGCAAGTTTATATCTGGATGACCATGGAATGTGTCATAAGTATTTCTCTATAGTGTTTGATCATTTTAGTGATGTCTTCCCGGACGACTTTTCAGGTCTACCTTCGGAGCGGTAGGTGGATTTATCTATTGATCTTATTCCAAGAGTGGCACCGGCATCCATTCCTATTTATAGGATGTCTACACTAGAGATGCAGGAGCTCAAGAGGTGGTTAGGGGAGTTCCAGGCAAGGGGTTTCATCCGACCTAGTACTTCTCATTGGGGTTCACCTGTCCTGTTTGTAAAGGAGGCAGACGGTACCCTCAGACTCTATGTGGATTAACGGAAGCTGAACCATTTGAAGTTCAAGAACCGATATTCCTTTTCGAGGATTGATGGTCTTTTTGATCAGCTTCATGGAGCATGAGTGTTCTTGAAGATTGACTTGATATCCGGATATCAACAACTGCCCGTTAGACCATCGGGAATACCGCTTATAGCCTTTTGGAGTAGATATGTTCTATATGAGTACATGGTCATGCCTTTTATACTCATGAAAACACTATTAGTTTTCACGGCTCTGATGAATCATGTGTTCCATCCATATCTGGATTCTTTTGTGGTAGCTTTAAGGGATTATATCATGGTGTACTCTCACACTCGGCATGACCATGCCGCTCATCTTGAGATCGTACTGAGTACATTGAGAGAGCATCAGTTGTATGTTATGCTCTCAATGTGCCACTTTTGGATGGACCAGATACACTTCCTAGGATATATTATCTCAGAGTCATGAGTTACAGTAGGCCCAGAAAAAGTGAGAGCAGTAGTTTCCTAGGAGAAGCCTTAGAACATGTTTGAAATATGGAGTTTCTTGGGGCTATATGGTTACTATAGGCAGTTTATATAGGACTTATACCACTTAGAAACTCCATTGGAGGGTTTGAATAAGAAGGGTACGAAGTTCTTTTGGTTAGAATCTTGCGAAACAGCCTTTCAGAAGCTGAAGGAAAGGTTGACATCAGCACCAGTCCTGATAATTTCAGAGGAATTTAAGAGCTATACAGTTTACTGTGATGCATCAGGTATTGGGATGGGTTTAGTTTTGATGAAGGGTGATCGAGTAGTTGTGTACGAGTCTTGGCCATTGAGGCCACAAGAGTGGAATACCTGACGCAATATATCGAATTGGTTGCAATTGTTCATACATTACATTTTTGGAGACATTATCTCTTGGGAGAACATTTTTTGGTATTTACGGACCACAAAATTTTGAAATACATCTTTAACGAGCATGACTTGAATTTGAGACCGTGAAGCCGGTTTGAATACATTTAATAATTCGACTTTGAGCTTTCCTATACACCTAGTAAAGTTAATTTAGTAGCTGATGCACTGAGTAGGAGGACTCAGATACAGGCAGCGCAGGAGGCCAGTGGTGAGTGACAGCTCATGGATATGTTCTCTGAGATGCATCTGGAGGTGCACGATAGTCAGAGGAAAACCTATATTTCTTCATTAGGTATGACTTCTACCCTCTTGTATAGAGTGAGGATGAGACAGCTATCAGATTCAGATGGCCTAGTTCTACAAGTGTTTGTGGCAAGTGAGGACCCTCCTCTAGGTTGGATGATAGGCGATGACGAGGAACTGTGTATCCATGGATGAGTGTAGGTTCCAGAGGATATACGCGAGGAGTTGATGCCGGAGTTTCATTCATCAGTGTGGGCAGTGAATCCTGGAGTTACCAAAATGTACCATGACTTGAGATGCCAGTATTGGTGGCTAGGTATGAAAAGTGAGGTAACTGGTTTTGTTGTGAGATGTTCCACCAGTCGGCTGGTGAAGACAGAGCATCAGAGGCCAGCCAGACTATTACAATGGCTACCCATTCCAGAGTGGAAATGGGATGATGTCGTGATGGATTTCATGACTGGGTGGTCGAGGTCACCTTGAGGCAGTGATGTCGTGTGGGTTGTCGTGGATAGACTTACATAGATAGCTCACTTTTTTCTGAACAAGGAGACCTTCGGTGTTGAAGAGATCGAAAAGTTATATATCCGAGAGGTAGTACGTCTTCATGGGGTCCCTTGTTCTATCATTTCAGATAGGGACTCCCGTTTTACATCTCATTTCTGGTAGATTTTTCAGAGGGAACTGGGTACGCAGGGGCTTCTGAGCATAGCTTACCACCCTCAGACCGATGGCTAGTCAGAGCATACGATACAGGTGCTTGAGGACAAGTTGTAGTCATGCATCTTGGAATTTGGGGGCTCTTGGGAGAGGCACATCCCCCTGGTTGAGTTTTCCTACAATAATATTTTTCAGGCTACTATTGAGATGGCCCCCTAAAAAGCTTTATATGGTTGGCCATGCCGATCACCCCTTTGCTGGTTAGAGGCAAGTGAGGAAGCTTTACTGGGACCACGTCTCGTGCAAGAGAATTTAGAGCAGGTCCATTTGATTCAAAAGCTGATGGATACTGCACAGTATCATCAGAAATCTTCTCTTGATCACCGCAAACGACCCTTGGAGTTCATGATCGGGGATCAGGTTTTCTTGCATGTTTCGCCGAGGTTGGGACACAGGCAGATTTGGAGACAAGGTAAACTTTCACCGAGGTATTTGGGGCCATTCTAGGTTCTAGAGAGAGTCAGGCCTGTTTCCTATTGGTTACATTTACCACAGAGGTATCGGGCCATGCATGATGTACTCCATGTATCTCAGTTGCGTCATTATCACTCAGACCTTTCTCATGGTTTTCAGCCCGAGGAGGGTGATCTTCAGGTCAATGCATCCTTCGAGGAGCATCCGATTTGTATTGTCGGTAGGAGCACAAAGGTTCTCTGAGGCTGGTCAGTTCCTCTCGTACGGGTGCTATGGTATCATGGACGAGTGAAAGACAAGACCTGGGAGCAGGAGATCAACATACGTGCCCTAGGTCCTCGCTACTAGTCGGCAACCTCTGGCTTTTGGGGAAATGCTCTTGAGGTCATGTGACCAACCGGGTTATGGGTACCTGTTGTGTGGCTTCCAGAACTTGGGCGTTACACAAATATTACAGAGCCACAAAAATTTTAGTATTTAGATAGGGATTTAGTGACATTGAAAATACTTGATCTATCCTTCACCAAAATTCCAGAACTTTTTGATGCACAATGAATTATCTCTAGGGTTTTCTCTAAAGTTTTCTCATCCTAGTTTCTATTGGTTAACTAAACCTTTCTATGATACAAATTGTAGCAACCCAATCATTTCATTCATAAATGTTTCATTTTTTATATTAATATTCAATGAATTTCAAAAATACTCACCCAAGGGACGTAAAGGTTTAGTGTATTTGGATAATAGATACACAATATTTTTATTTCTTGGCGGATATGAACATATTACATAATGATATCTAAATTATTAATCCTTATAGAAATATCCTACATAAAACCTTTTTACATAACATATAAAAAGTAAATATAAATTAGGGTGATCTCATTTTGGCAATAAGGTTAAACATGGGAGATATCAGATGATGATCATATAAAATAATAAGATATGAATAAGGTTATCAGATCACAAATATAATTAAAAATTTTCAAACCCAATCTATCATAGGCCATAAACATGAGTCAAAGAATAAAACATTATCATTTAAAAACACATGAATCATAAGTGTGATAAATCATCATAAACCAATAATGATCTATAAGTTTTTTTTATAAATATGGACACGTCGTAAGTAGACAAACCATTACCTATGTTAAGGTTAACTGATAAGACCATCAAATCCTAATAGATCAGGTATCAACACATTTTTCCCATAGTCGATAAATTACACCAACTTATCTCCCATAATAGATCAATCACATTTTCATTGTTTCAATAAATGATCAATCACACATACTTTTCTTTAATAAAATATTAATCACATCAACTTGTTTCCCAAAAATATATCATTAGATATAAAACAATACCCAATAAATTAGATATATATATATAATTACATTTTCACCCCTTACATAATTAAAACCATACATATGTATTCTATAAAATACATAAACATTCAACATAGAATCATATCATTACCTATGAAAACAAATGAGGTCTCATAATCATTACATCAATCTATCATAGAATGGTCCATTCAAAATGAATGTGTTTCATAAATATCTCATCATCAAAATATTAAAACATCTAGATGAAGAATAAGGATGGTATAATTAGATAATTTACCTAGTAAAACATAAGTAACACTGAATGTTTCTATTGTGGAGGAATTTAAATTACATATAAGGATTATCAAATAATTCATGAGGAAAATACCCCTTCCATTTGGAAATCACTTCCTTAAGATCCAAAATTTTCTAAAATATTAAAAAGAAATATTTTTTTAAAAAAATAACATCGGTAAATTATAAAAAAATATTAAAATAATTGATAATTCATGATAGTGTAAAATATACTTCTTATCTTACATGTTAAAATAAATATTCTTTTCACATTTTCACTAAAATTTAAAAAATAATTCATTCAAAAAATAATAAAATGATTCCATTTAAAACATTTTGGAAAAAGTAAAATGTCTGTAAAAATGAATTTAAAAAATCTTTAAATAATACTAATAACATTATTGAACATAATTTTTGGAAACATAGACTTGTAAGAGAAAGGAGTTTTGTCTGAAGTGAGAAATAAATTCAACTTTCATTAAAAAATTCTTTTGGACTCTTTAGTAAATAAAGAGGGGAAATGAAATGAAAAAATTTAATTAACAAAATTAAACAAATAAGAATAAAATAAAATATTTTATTAAGTTATATATTATATTATTTCACAATAAAATTCAAAATCATGGAAAACAATAAAAAATAACGAAGTAAAATCATAAAAACAATAAAACTTTGGTAAATTTTAAATTATAAACCAAATAAAGGGTAGAACCTTATATGGATTTTTATATCCCATAATTCTTATGATAATAATCATAGATTAATTCATAGGAATAATATACACAATATAGAATAAAAAAGTTTTGAATATTTCATGTGTCTCACATATGTAAAATTAAGAAAAAATTCCTTAACCTCAAGTCTTGACTTTATTCATACATGTTTGAACCTCCTTTTCATAGAAAATCCTCCTTTGGATCTCTTATAAAGGACTTTATGATTATTATTTTGGGAATATAAATAGCTTTATAACATGTATAAGGATGTTGGGTAGATATTAGGATAGGTTTTGGTAGAGATAAATGGGTTTAGATGTGTGAATAATCATGGGGGAGGGGGTTCCCTATAATAATTGAGAAGGAATTGTATTTTTTTAAATACCCAAAACAATTCAATAATAGGGAGACACTATAAAAATAATTGACTCCAAGGTTGATAAATATTATATTGGATGTAAGTTATATTCTATCCAAACATATAAAACAAAAAAGAAATATTTTTAAACATTTTATTCTCTTATCCTCTATGTTTACTTACTAATACCGTTTTAGATTTCACCATGGAAACCAATTTTTTTATTTACCAAGGTAATTTATCTATTAAGACTAAAATTAAATTTATCATATTAGATAATTTTAACCCACTAATTCTAAAAAAATAAAATTTATAAAATAAAATTACAATGTGTGTGGATAACTAATTTCAACATAGATGCACGTAATGTGTAAACCCATGTTTTAACCTAAACTACGGTAATTAGTATTTATTTTATTTATTATACAATATGACTTAAATTTATGTAGAAGTAATTACCTAATATTAATTAAATTAATTTAAAAATTATATCTCATTTTATCAAGTTCAATTCAGAAAACTGGCATAATTTAATTTAAAATTAAACCTCCAATCCTGGCCAAAAATTTGTTTTCCAAAGAAAAAATTTTCATATGTATAAAAATATAATAACAAAATTTTATGTTAAACTGATTATAATGACTATAATTGGTTTATTAATAATATAATCTAACTAATTTATTCTTTAAAACCATTTCTATTAAAATTTAAAATTTGTGAATTCTTTAAAAATAAGGTAATTTCTTAATAAAAAAATCAGCATTTGTCACTATTGATGACAAAAATTAATCTATTTAGAAAATTATAAAAAATTATCATTAAGATAATTAAGGAATTTTGATTTAAAAATTTAATTTCTCTTTATCAAATAAATATTATAAAAGTGAAAAAAAAATAACAATGTAAAGTGCGATAAATCCTCTTTTTAGAAAAATACATTTTTTAAGTATAAAACTAGATCCAATTCTTCATAACCCTGAAGGTTTCTTATTTAAGAATAAAAATAATGTAAATTAACCAAAATATAGAGTAACAAAGTTTAAAAATGGTTTTAAATAAAAATTACCTTCATGGGAAACCAACCCCTCCCTAGTTCATCAATACAAGGGTGAATAACAATTTCCCTACTAGTGCACTTGAGAATAGTTCATTCAAAGGAACCTAAGGATTCCCCCTATTACTAGGGTAAAGTTATTCAAAATTTATATATCATATATCATCATTTCATCTAAGTAAATCACCGAATACACACAATTGGATAAATCAATTGTTTTTATGCTTCCAAACTATGGTTGTAGCCTTAGAAATAGCGATAAGTTATGACCAAAATTTATAATAGTATAGATAATAATTCTATTGTGGATGAAATAGTGTCATGGTTATTAACATACATGGAATTATGATATTTAAACAATGGAAAAAATGGTGTTTGTAGACAGTGATATTCCCATGTTTTATCTCACACCCTTAAATTATCTGGTAGACAATGTTAAAACCATGGAAATTGGTCCTTTATTTATATTAAATAAATTACCACATTGAACCATGAATTATATTAAATAATATTTTAAAATGTTTCAGATAATAATAAAATTATAAATTTTACTCAAAAACATTCAATTTCATATTCCACAAACACATATATAGTACTAATATGTCAATAAATATATATATATATACATTGTAAATAATTTTGGTCATTATAAATCTCATATACACCCTCAAATACTACATCACCATCATGGCCACCACTATCAGTAACACCCTCTTAGTATATATAATAATCAGGAATTTCATAACCATAATCATAAAAAATGTGCATACTCCATAAAAAAAATTCACCATTGTTTCTTTCTCTGGAAGAAGTGAAGAATAGATAACCAATATCACTATTATCAGCCTGTCATTTTTCTTTTTTTGATTATACAATTAATCATTTCATATTTTTTTGATGATTTCTGAATGGTGGAATTAAATATTTCTTAGGTTACCACTCTTTCAATGTTGTTCAAATAATCTCAATTCAAATATATCACATATATTTCTAAAAAATATAATTTATAAGTTATTCTCATTTTACAACCCAATTTAAGAATATAAATAGTTAAAATATTATTGTGAATGTATAGTTATTTTCAAATCAACATCACATTTTGAAGAATCTTTCTTTCTAAGAAATGGAATTGAAAAACCATTTCCTTTTAAAAATACCCAAATTTTTATTGCAAATTTCATGTATAAGAACAATGAAATTTCAAATAGAATTCCCACAACCACATTATAAAACAATTTCTACTTATATATAATATCTTCGAAATATACCTCTTAGGGAATTTTAAAAATATAAGAATATATAATTTACTTATGATTAATTACTAGTAATATTTATTATAAAATACTAAAAACCAAAAAACATATAGCATACATTAGTATATTAATTATTAAGTGGTTGTAAAACACATTGTCAATCAAAAAACAAAGAATTCAATAAAATTCATATAATAATAGTATCAACATTATATAATTAAATATAAAACCAGTGATAGAATACTTATTAAATAATACATGGTATAAAAAGTATAATAATACAGTGGTTTCAAAAACATGTTTCTTCAAATAAAGTTTACCTTATTGGAAACATTATTATAAATTATTTTAGGGTGCTTTCTCCACCAATATTTTCAGACCACTAAAATGAATCACATATACAAAGTGAGGTGGTTAAATAAACTAAGAAATAATATATTGATCAATAATCAGTTAATTATATATGTGTAATTTCTAATATTAATTCATCAATCAATTATAATATTCTTTAATATTTCCATATCTTATCAAAATAAAAGTGTTGTTAATTTTTATTTATTATAATATTTAGTTCACCATATCATCAAAGCAATAATATGAATATCAACATCACTATATGTGGTTAAATGAATCATTACAATATTTAAACATTATTATCTTATTTTATCCCAATAATTTTCTCTATAAATCCCTTGACTGATTTAAAATGGTTCATGTCACCATTCATTATTGACATCAAAAAAATAACATGTTAACTATTAAATATTCAATTCACTAATAAAGTCACCCAAGTGGTACATTATCAAAATCAAGATAATTGTTTTCATCATTTAAAGATTCACATTTTCAGTCCTCATTCACTTAATAAGTAAAATCATCACCATTTTTTCTTAGTTTTTTTATATTTATTTAGTTTTTTATAGGAGATAGCTTTAATAGGATCTGATTGTCATCCCTTTTAGTTTTAAACATTAATATATTCAGTCAACTCACCATATCATATAAAAAAAATTATATCAATTCAATAAATAATTCTTAACATTATTAAGTAATCATCATTATCAGGGGAAACTCATGATATTCATTAATAAGTTATATTTCATATTGATAACGTTGGTCCACTCAATATCCTATTCAAATATTAAAATTAATTTAACAATAAAAATATTTATTTACATTAATTATTCAAAAAAAATATTTGTTATATTTAAATCACATTATTTATAATATATATTAATTTTTAAAATAATGTAACATAATATAAAACTTTTCCCATAAAATAAAATTAAACATTGCTTCTCAAGTAAACATTTTATACATGAGAGGAATAGTTAATACTTTAAAAGTTTAGTAATTTCATTTTTATAATTAATAAATCACATAATAATAATCATAAAAAATTATTATAATTTGTTTTTTTAGCACCACTGTGGTTGTAACACATTGAGATTTTGTGAACTATTTTTTTTTTTAATTAATTTAATCTTTTTTATATTTTTCATTTCACGAATAACTTAAAACATATTATTTTATATTAAATAAATATATATGATTTGTTTTATACAAAAAACTAAGTTAATAATTCACAACTCACAACATAAATATTATCTTTCTCTACATGGAACCCTGAGGTTATCTTACGTTACATGCAAGACTGAATTTCTTTAATGACTTCTGTAAAACAGAAGACCGAGTATCACAAATAAATAATTCAATATTAAAATATTATTATTTAATAAGTTTTGACATGACTAATAAATTTATTTTTATATCATTAACTCAATTATAGTTCAACTCATATGTTACAAATTAATTATAAATTAATATGAAAATCGATTGAATATAAGAAAGAATATTATTATTTTTATGGTCACAAAGTTGTTTTACTCTAATAAATTAAATTTATTTCAATTAGTGAGTAATATTAATCTAATATATATGTTATATATTAAATAAAATATTTGTTATATTCATACAATATATTTTATAGATATAATATACGAACAAACCAAATTTTATGCTTAAAACCTATATTTTAATTAAGGCATTTTAAAGCATTTTAATGAAGAACCCATTTTAAATACAATTTTTGGAACATTTATATATTTAATCTGTAAAAATATAATTAATATTTTAAATATGAGAATAATTATTATGTTAGGGTAATATTTTGGTATTTTTCTCCAAATACTCATTTTTTAATTAATAATGAAAAATACAGAATTTTAGTTCAAAACTGTTTTTTCATGTAATTAATTTATAAGGTAAAATTGCATTTTAATTCGATTTACAAGTTTAATTAATATTTTTATCAATAAACCCAATTTAGATCATTGTAATCAATTTTCAGTTTGAAATTGAATATAAAATCATAGCAAAGTTTTGAGCGTTTTTACTTGAAAAACCCGAATTGTCTACCTGATTACAAGATTAAATTTAAACTAATTTTGACCACTTATGTAATTAGAATTTGGAAAAAATGATTCAATATTTTTAATCTGAATAATGTTTAATTTATAAAATGTTCAACTTAGTTTCTGAAAAAAAAATATTAGTGATGTTAATTAAAATTAATTACATCGATTGAGGTAAAATTAAGCTTAACTAAAGACTAAAACATAAATTGAACAGAATAAATGTCCTATAAACTTGTCAAAAATCCATTTTATGGACATATTTAGATACTATTGTAACATTTGTCTACTTTTAACCATTATTTTATCCACTTTCCATGGAAAAAATGTGGGTGGAATCCCATTTCCTAAAATTTATAAGAGTGTCACACCTCCTCCAATATAAAAAAGCCACAACTCCTCCCACTTCCTCGCACTTAACAAGACACTATGGATCGAAAAATATCTTCCAAATAGATCACTAAACTCCCTCACCTAAATCCAAAATCCTCACATTTTTTTGAAATAAATCCAAGGAATCCCTTTGGTGAAAACCAAAAGAAGTTACCCAAATAATAGGTAACATCCTTCCTCAAGCTCCTTTACTTTATTTTCTTTCTCCACTACATAAAATATTATTATTATATAATTTTATAACAAAACCAGTATCCTAAATATTTTAGTATTTTTTTATTATAATATTTTTACCAACACATACACATACTTCCATATAATGGGTAACAATCATGTTGTTTATGTGTATGGTGAACTACCGCCTCACGAAATGATGATTTCTCATTTTTCTTTTACTCCCTCTCATAGTGGGTATTATGGTGAAGAATATATTTATATATGCTAAAAATTATATTTTTTATGTCTTTAAAAAAAATTAATTGATTTATAGCATATATATTTATACTTTCCATATGTGTAAATATGATAATTTCATTCGAGGATGTGTGGACTACCGCCCCCTAAAAGCGATGTGATTCATTTGCACACTAAATATAATGTATTGAGGAATTTTTTAGTGAACCTATATAATATAGAGGACATACCAATTATAATTTAATTATATTATATAAATATATACCAATATGTTATTTTCTTTCTTTCTTCTAATATGTGAATAAAACGGAAATAGTTTTCATGGGTACGTATGGCCTACTGTCTCCCTGAATCATTTATTCCATTTCATAATTCTATATTCTATATATTATTAAAATAAAAATATAATTAATATATAATATATTTATATAAATTTTTACAATCTTGAAATCATGATATATCTCTAAAGATCAAAGATACAACAAATTACGAGACGAGTGAAAAACAAAGTGAATATTACCTGAATCGTAACATTAGCATGAAATTGTTAACCAGAGGGAAATATAAAGTCATAATAAAACCAAATATGGTATTAGATATAATAATATTGTTATGTGAATTATTTATAATAAACCTATATTTATTATATAGGAGGTTCTTACGAGTACTGGTAAAATCAAGACATAAGGTAAGTGAATTTCATCACACTTTCTATTTCCATGAGATACATGCCTTATTCACCACTCACTTATATTTTTTGGTGTATATACTAACCAAGAATGTATTATATTCATATTATAATTAATTATATGTGTATTTTAAATATCAATTCTATGGTATTTTTTTCATGGGTTTTAATTTTCAACTATTAGAAAATTGATAATATAATCTTGCAATAGTTGTACTTCTTTGAGACCATGTTATATTATGAACCTATATTTTTATACGAGGTTTATATAACTCATTTGATATGATATATCATCAATCTTGTTATTTTTATGGTATTTTAATCTTCATGTAAATACGTTTTCTTTCATGGATAGTATGATCCCAAGTTACAATGCAGTAAGTGTTTTTTGGAACATTCTCATTGTTTGTCGAGAATTTTTTATGATTATTCTTCCATTAATTAAATATTTGATCCATATCTGAAGAATACTCATGAATTTTCTTACCAACTAGATATGAATGCTATATCCACATAATGGTACCATTTTACACACTTTGGTACTTAAGATAATTAAGAAAAAAAATTTATGAAAATATGTCTATACCTTTACTTTAAGTTAAAAATCAGTGTTCTTTCAAATTGTGATTTCTAAAAATGTTTTGAAAAATGTTTTACTTTTATCCTATGATGTTAACAGACACTTTTACCCAGCTTTTACCTTTTACAAAATGGTTTCAGAAGGAATATTATTTTTTTCTAGTCAAGACACTTTTCTTAAAATTTAATGTAAAAAATAGTGTTTGGTATATATGAACATACACACCATCATGACCATCATTTCTATGAATATTCCATTCTAAGTTTACCAGTTTATTTTTTAGGAAAAATAATTTTTTAATATGAAAGATATTCATAGAGAAACTCTGGTTTACATTCTCCAATACAAGTCAGACCACCTAATTAAAGATGAGGTTGATGAACATGTAGAGACCATTATTTATAAGGGATAATCATGTTTATAGACTATCCATATGTGAGTATCATAATATTAGGTAAAAATGGTGGCTAAAATTTATCTGCCAAAAAACGAGCATTAAATAATCTCACATTTCTATAAAAGTTCCTGATATGTGTGATTTATGGGTTATTGGATGAATTACATGGAGCCCAATATTTTAAAAAATTGGATTTGACACCTAGTTTCAATTAAATATGAATTTGGGTAGAATATTAGATAAAAACAACCTTCAAGACTCATAAGGTACATAATGAGTGCCTCTGCATGCCCCGAATTTTAATGAATGTACTTGAAAATATTAGTTTAAAATGAAAAAAAATTTCATACCTATATTAGGATACTTTTTATTAGTTTTTTATAAAATATGTGTTCACTATAAGTATTGTACATCTCATTTTATAAATTTATTTGTGGTGTTTCAAACCTTGAAAATGAATTCCCTTTAGGATAATACATATAAAATTTATTAGGAAAAAATCTATGGAGTACTTATGGTATATTTTTTCTAGATAAAGAGTTTCCATGGACCCAAATAAGGTTAAATGTTTCCAGTGGTGGCCTCCATTGAATGATGTTACTATGGTTCAGGGGTTTCAGAGACTTACCTTTTACTATATAAAATTTATCCTGGGTTTTGGGAAGATAGAAAAAACCTTAACAGAATTTATAAAAATATGTAGTTTTCTTATGAATTCAATGGAATCTGATGATTTTCAATAGATGAAAGCCTCTCTAATTTCCACATTTGTGTTGGCCCACCAAATTTCCACCAGCCTTTCATTAATGAGTATGATTATTTGAGTCAGGGGGATGGAGCTATATTAATTCAATTTAATCAACCAATTTCATATTATATTAAGTATTTTTTTAATAGATTATCTTTCAAAATCAGTTTAGGGAAATGAAATTATGTATTTGGTTTGTTCCAAAAACCCTTGGATATAATATTTTTGGGAAAAAATATTTTGTTCTATAATAACCACTAATACCTAAAACATCGAATACATCTATGGATTCACTCTATTAATTAGAAATATTTTAAAGAAGAATTATTGAACCTTGATTTAAAGGTGATATATAAATCTGGGAAAAATAATCAAATAGAATATTCATTATCTAGAATAACCATAATGGAGTTTCTAGCACCCTATAAACCTCAACTAAATTTTTTTTCCGTTTATAAAATATTTTTGATTTCACTTATAATGGTTATGAAAAATATATTCTAATGTTCAACCCTTAATAAAATTATTCATGCAATTTGTAGTAAGTTCATGACTATCATGGATTTTAATTCAGTGATGGTTTTCTTTTTTATAAAAATAGATTATTACTCTCCAAACAATCACTTTTACTTCTTAAATTCATGCACTATTATCATTAATCTATTGTGAATGGAAATGATGGTTTTTTTTAAACTTGCAATAGAATTGTAGATGGTTTATTATAGAAAGTTTTACTTATTTTGTTATGAAGATTTTCTACAATTGTGATATTTTGAAATGAAAAAAATGTCAATTTATATGTATAGATGTATTGTTGCAGCTACTACCAATACATACAATAGTATGGGATTATATTTCAATGGATTTTATTTTTAAACTATTGACATCCCAATGATATAATTTCATTTGGGGGGGGGGGTTGTTGATTATCCAAATATTTACACATTGTCTTATTACACCACCAATTTTTTGATAAGGTAAAGGAAGATTTATTTTTCATGGTGTTCATTCAGTTACATGGGATTCCTAGCTCCATTTTATGTGATTGTGATCCATAGTTCTTATGTAATTTATCAAAATTGTTTTCCCTTTTGGGGGGACCACTTTTTTTTGGTTCCACCTATCATCCACTAAATGATGGCTATGCAGGAGTCATGATCAAATTCTTGAGACATATTTACGGTATTTTTCTTTAGAGAGGCATATTTCTTAGGATCAATATGTTCCTTTGGAAGAATTTTATTAAAACACTTCCAATCATTCTTCTAATAAAATTTTCCATTTTTAGGTAGTTTATGGTCAACATCATCCGAAACCATTACAATATATATGGGGGAAACTTGAGTGGATTCAGTGGGATTTTCCTTTCTATACCATGACGAACAAATATATAGCTTTTATCATAACCTTCTACAGGATCAAAATATCATGGAAAATGTTTCTAATTTATATCCTTAGTGTATGTACTTTGATGTTGGGTATATTTTTTTTGTTATGTTATGTTATGTACTAATATAAAGACACCAAAATCTAATAATATCAATAATAAACTTTCTTCTTTGTATTATAGAACTTTTGGGTATTGGATCATTTGAAAACTTATACCTATAGATTTTATTTTCTTGAAATCACTCATTAGGATAAAATTTTCTATATTTCAAAATCAAAATGTGCTAATGGAGATTTTCTAGAGCCTATAGCACTTCCTATCAGTATGTCCAGTGATTTAATTTTGGTGACATAAATAGAAAAAATAATGGATTCCTTATATCATTTCTATATTCCTTGTAACCAACAGATTATTAAGTAGAAAGGGGTTCTTATAAAAAAATCAGGTTGGGAAGATTCCAAGTTTATCTAGTAATAGGTTACATCCTTACACCTTAAAGAAAAGGTTAAATTATTGGGGGAGGTATTATTGGGACTAGAACCCTAATTGTGCATACTTATAATAAAAGGGGAAGGAGGAAAACATGTTAATTATATTTGTTCTACTACGGTATGTTGTTTCTGTTTGGGGACTATTGAAGGTAGCAATGGGGTTTCTATGTGGTGTTGTTTTTATTATAAGAATCAGACCATTATAATTGGTATAGTTTATCTAGAGAATAGGACTATATTTAGTTCTATGTTCATTAAAAGTAGTCAACTAAAGAGGAGGATTCTCCTTGAATTACCCTTATGATTAGACTTTTCTTATCCAATTCCCTTGTATTGTTACCATTAATAATAAAAAATACTATTGATTTTTTTAACTTTCCTTTTACAATCTCTTGTTTCTTATTTCCTAACACACATTGTGTTCATTACTCTTTTCTACAATTTACAAAATTAAATAGCCTCAGAAAAAATAGGTTATTATAAGTTTTTTCTCCACTATATGGTGACATGGAAAAGTGGGTTATTATTCAGTCCAAATTAATAAATTGCTACTCAAATCCTATTTCACAAAGCTCAAGAATTTGAGGAGGTTCTGACACATTAGCACTAATGAATCATTTAATCAGATAATATTCATTTCATAACTACTCTCCCAGATCTTCCACTACAAAATGTTGTATTACTAATATCCTCTACTATGTGTATCCAAATACCTTAAGAGTAATAGTGTAGTTTTTCTTCAAAACTACTATATTTAGTTATTATCATAATAAACCAAGAAATTTATGTATTTAAACATTAATAGGACATTAATTCCTTAAAAATATATATATAGTGTAAAGAAATAAAGGGAACATCACTCATCAATAGTGCTGAGTCTATATTTTTATCATTAAGTTATTTATTTAAATAAAATTATTTCTTCACAATTTAATAATATATATTTTCTTTTTAAGATAATTCTGAATGATTTTACTTTATACCCATGTTTTTAAGAAATAAAAACTAAATATCCCTCGAAATTTTATCTAAACCAATATTTATATTTTCAGTAACATTATATCATTAGAATAAAATTGATACATAGAACCAATTTATATTTACCTTTCATAGATAATATTATCTTTGACTTTCAAGTAATAGTTACATGTTTGTAAATATTTAATTACATTCTTATATACTTAATGTATATCTCATATTGATTCATTCCAATTTCATCATACTCTTCAATTTTAAATAACTATAATAAATAAATTTAATTACATAGCTCAAATCACGGTGAAAAATATAAGAGGTGGATTATTAGGTAATGGTATATTTTATAAAAATAGTGTAAGGTTAATGAATGATAACTATTTATCTATTGAATCCAATAACATGTAATATTTCTTAATCTCTGGTGCATTCGAAATTCTAGGACATTATTATTAGTTAAAAAATAGTTTAAAAAAACATGTTTCATTTCAATAAAAATAAAAAAGATATTTCAAAAAAATTAGGCTTATGAGGTATTGTTATTTTAAAAACCAACTTCGAGAAAATAAAATTCCAATATTATTTTGAATATAATGATCATTTTCACACCACCATAACTTTTTAAAAAAACTTCCCTTTTAGAACACATAATTGAAAACCCATTTTCTCTACATTGATAAACACCCAAATGTTTATTGAAAATTTCATATAGAACAAAACTAAAATATCTAAGTGAATGCATAAAGAAAATTTTTAAATAAATTCTAATAATACGTACAGAGAAAATAAATATATTTTAATATTTTAAAAATACACAAATAAAATTAATGGTATAATTTATTGGAATACCTTAAAATTAGAATTTTTCTAAAAAGTAATTAACTCTCTACAAATGTCAACATCCTATTTGATTAAATCTATCAATAATAAACATGATATGTTTAATGTGTATATATATATATCCACTAGAAAATTATATGGTACTCACGGGGAAAATAATATTAGTAGTATGTCATAATTTCCTCAAGCAATGATAATATTCCACTATATATCTTCTGTGAACTTATTTTTAAGTAGTTATTACTTGAAAATGAATAATTATTGAAAAATTAATGTGTCTTTAAAAAAACATAAACTAACTAGTGATTATGAACCAAAAAGAAATTTTTTTATGTTTTTTATTAGATGTTCGTAAAAGGAAAATAACATTTGAATTAAGGAAATATAAAGAGAAATATATTTTATTCTAGGTCATTAAACAGTAATGAATCCTTGATTTATAATTATATAGTAATGTCATCAATGATTTTGAAAATAAATATTTATCAATAATTTTGAATCTAGAGACTTTATTAAGATAGTTTATTAGAATTTTTTGAATTCCTTTATAATTAAATCAATGAATAAAATGTAATAATAAAAAACAAAGTTATATAGAATTTATTAAGCCACCTGGTGAAAGAGATAAGTCCATAGAAATTTTATTTGTTTCCATTTATTTAAGAATCAATAAAAATCCAGTATACATCTTTTAAATATGGGTTTTTATTATTAAAAAACATACCTATGATAATAAAAAAATTAAAATTAAAACGATAAATATTTTTATTAGTTTTAAGACCACACAATAAATATCTAGAAGAGTTTACATTTAAAATATATAATATTAATCCTTTTGCATACATGAACATAATTTTCATAGAGTTGGAACTTAAACATATCATATAGGAATAGCTATTACATATAATTATAATTTTGAGATTATATTTATAATAATTGTGAATAGATACAGTGTCCATGGTGATTAGAATAAACACAACATAAATATATAAAAATGAAAATTTTTATTATAATTTTCCAATAATAAAATACATCAGGTTTATTTTTTATTTCAGATATATTTGTAAATTTTTGGGAAGTACTTTGTTAATTTTTCCAAAATTTAAAAAAATAGTAATGAAAAAAATATTTATCAATTTAAATCATTCAATATGTTTTCATGTTCAATGAAAAATATTTTTTATTCCTTGTTAATTTCCAGATTAGTTTCAAGTTGAAATAATAAATTAAATATCTCATTGTTATATAGTGCACTTGGAAGAAAATATGGGTTGATTTAGAAAGGGGGACCATGATTTCAAGAGTAAAATTACATTTAATATTTGATGAAACATCCATTTTTTATTTAATTTCCCTATGTGATAAAATAAAAGAGTATATCAAACTGAATCATCTAAAATAAAAAATCAAAATGAAATTTTTGAATTTTAATCATATGGAAAGAAAGGCCTCCTAGATTCATGCCTCCATATAATAAACAACACTATTTATATTGATGAAAGAATTTATCTTACCTATGGGATTGGGCGAATTTTGATAGTAGGGATTCAAAAGGTTCAATCCCTTGGTTAATAGGGTTTTTCCATTAGAGTAGGGGGTAAGTTGGGTCCATTTGAAAGATATGGTAGGATTACATTGGCATTGTAGGGGGTGGTTAGGGTTCCTTTGGGTGATTTATGACATTCATTCGCAAGAGGAAAGACCCGATTAGGTTATTTCATGAGAGCGGGTAGGGAGTTGGAGGGGTATCTTCAAAGGTCAATCCATTATAACATAGGGGAGTTTTCTTGAAAATTAGTGGTCTTAATTCGATCGGATATATAAACCATGGAAATAAGATACTCTACTTACATGAACAAACAAAAATGTGGCAAAACAAGTGCTTCCATAACTTAATTTTACAGTTGTAACACTTTTCCCAAGTATCACTAGAGTAAAGCCTATTTCCCACCCTTACTAGAGAGAACACCCTTGAAAATCCTAAAAATAGAGAATCACATTGATCACTCTCAGTATAATGAATCCTCTTTACTCAACCATACAATGGAGAATCCTATTATAACACCCTTACTAAGTGAAAAATTCTTTTTAACCTCACTCAGGGGAAACCACGTTCTTTCCTCATTAGAGTGAACCATCTTCTCCTATTCCCATCTATGGGTAACTAAGTTTTCCCACGATTCAATGATAGAAGATACCTTCACACAATTATATTACTTGGGAAAATAATTATCAAGGACTCTTTTAAAACTTCATGACAAACGTGATCTAGTAATTGGGTAAGTCGGGGTGCCTCTTCATTGATCATAAATTCCATTGATAAAAGTTGTCACATGTATTCCCTCTTTAACTAATAGGAACCTTGGGTAATTTTCAATCAATAATTACCTTGATAAAGAGGTCCCCATAATAGTTTTTGGTCAGATTAGTTCACTCAAGAGGGGAGAGGTGAATTGAGTGACTATAAAAATTTATGTTACAAAAAATATTATTTTAAAAGAAATGGTTTTCCCCAATAATAGCTACAGCCCAGCTAATCAAGGTTATACTGTTATAAGAGTTTGATTGTTTAAAAAACTTCTTGAAAGATTGATTAATTCTCAGTAATCTTAATATGTATTATTAATATAAATTTTTAAGTTATCCTACTAAAACAAACCAGTTATAACTTCATTCCAAGACTAACAATCAAAGTGAAATTAGAGTTTTCTGGATTATGAAATAAAGCAGTAAAACAGAGAAGACTAAATTTAAATAGCACAGAAGATATGAAACAAGTGTTTCAGTCTCAAGCTGAGACCTAATCCAATCCACTTGTTGATCACCTGCCACAAAGCATTTTATAAAAATAAACTTTGATCCACACCCTGAATCGGGGTTAACAATAGTACACAGACTGTCCAGGTCACACAGGGACCTCTTCCACAGTTTTCTTGGGTAAACCAAAAATAAAAACCAGGACAAACAGGGACCTCTTCCACAGTTGTCATGGGTAAAGAAGAGTCTAAAGAGTTTGCTGTAAGGATATATAAATCCTTAGTTTAGCACAGGAGTCAGTGTGTGTATGGAATATATAGAGTATACACACTTCTCAAAAATAAGAAAAATAATCACTGATAGAGAGTATATATGAGTTTATAATGCTCTAGTGATTTGAAGTGCAGCTCTAGACACCTTTGATTTAGAAGAAATGCTTCTGAGTCTTTCTCTAGTTTTTTGTCTTGAAAAATAGAGTGTTGTGATTCAGCTTGTGTTCACCACGAGCTTTGAAAATGTGAATATGTTCTATGGATTCTAGTATAATTCGTATTTTCTTCAGTAGAGATGGATTTCATGCATGTGAAAATGCTTTCATTGAAAATCTTGAAAAGTGTTCTTGGTGGTCGTGATCACACGCTTGATTTCTGTTCAGTATCGCGCTCTATTTTCGTTGGGCACTCTCTACTCTTTATCTTATAATGCATGAGATTTAGCTGAAAGGTTCCTTGGGTTTTGTGCCTTATACCTCGTACTATGTCACGGTGTCTAGGAGTCACAGTCTGAGTGTCACGGTGTCTTGTCTTCACTGTGTCTTGGTCACAGTGTCTCTGTCACGGTGTCTTGGTCACGGTGTATCATCTTTACGGTGTATCCTCTCAATGGTGTCTCGGTTATAGTGTCTCAGTCACAGTGTCTTGGCTTATGGTGTCTGGATAACTGTGTCTTACTTAACAGTGTCTTGTACTTAGGAAAATAACAGTATTCAGGCTTAAAGAAAAATATTCATTAATTGGATTGAGCGTAAACATTATAAAGCATGAGTGAATTTGAAACATAAATACACATGATTAAATAAGATTTGTGATCATTAATGAGATTTTATATTTGTAAAGAGATTTGTGGTCATTAAAACATGGTTAATACATGAAGAGTCCAGCAATCTTTCCCTTTTTGATGATCACAAGTCATACACAGTTAAAGTGGGAATTAGATATAGCTATAGAGAAAATAACATATAGATAAGCATATAACTTTTTCTTCCCCTTTTGGGATTATCAAAAAGTTGAAATAAGAGAGGTCAAACAGTGCACATTCTATTTAAAACTAAGCAGAGTGTAGTACATCATAAAGGAGAAATATAGAGATGAATGACATACCCATAAAAAAGTAGTAAGCACAAGTATTATTTAGGGATTGTCCTTCTCTTTGCCTTTATCAGCAGCAGAAGAGGAATCGATATGGGCAGTGGTTGATGTAGAAGAAGGAATAGAGGTGGTAGATATAGAAGGTAAAGGGAGACCTTTGAAGACTGAGGGAGAAAATGTAGGAGCAGTGGAAGATCATGGTCGTTGCTAGTCAAGAATGATAGGCCTGATCTGACTAAGATCTTGGCCAACAAACATGGTAGTTGAGGGTAAAGCAGAGGTAAAAGTTGGTAGTCTAGGTCTGAGAGGATCAGCTACTGGAGCAACAATTATTGTACTCTAGACATGGAGATACGGTCTCAGAAGTTTGATGAAGTCTACAATGATTTCTCCACCATATTCCATGGCCATTTAAAAGTCATCTTTGTTTTCCATGAACATGTCCAACAATTTGTTAAACTCAATTAGCTTCTGGAATTGGTTTTTGAAGGCTTGGGTCACATGAGGAATTCTCAGATTCTCTACAAGATATTTGAAGTGGTTGGTCATATCAGTCTTGGAGAAAATATGGTTGAAATATAAATCCACTTTCTTAGCAATCTCTTGTTGGGAATCATTGGCACTCTTGGAATGGATTTGCACAAGTTCAAGAACCCTATCACTGTTCTTGATAACTTCAGAGAAAGAAGTCACATTGAAGCCACTAAAAGTAGTCTGAAGCTCTTCTTGGACTATAGATCTGAGTAAAGAAGTGTCCAAGGCAGGTGTAGAGGATTCACCAGAGGTCTGAGAAGCTTTGACGGCTGTGGTTAGATAATTGAGCAGATTCAGTACCTTTTGAAGATATCCAGTGTATTCATCAGTGAGTTTATTTTGGTTCACCACAAGCTCTCTCATTTCTTTCAACAACTGTTTGTGCCTTTCTATAATCCTTTCATCAAAGGATAACAGGTAATGGTGAATCTGAGACACAACATCTCGAGATATTTGAGACATAGAATGTTCTTGAGAGGCAGAAACAGGTTCTGATCTAGAATGTAGCTCTTTCTGCATATCTTCAACCATGCTTCTCAGGGTTGATATTTCACTACTGAGCAATTTATTTTCTACTCAATCTTCTTGAATTTCATGGAGCATTTTGGGTTGGATCTGCCAGATAATCTTCTCCAAAAGCAGTGAGGCATCTCTCTCACTCAGATTTGTCATAACACGAGGTTGGGAATTCAAAATATTCTCAACTCCAGACAAGATAGTGTCTCCAAAATCGTTTAAATCATCCTTACTGACAAAGGATAGCTACCCAGGTAGTGGTTCAGGTGATGGTTCAGGTAAAGGAATTGGTTGATGGGTAGGTTGAGGTTCTGGTTCCTTATGAGGGACAAAGATAGAAACTAACTTCAACTGAAACATGGAGGAAAGATCAAGACCAGTGGCAGTAACTTACTTAGATTCACTCACATCATAAAATCTAGGGAATTTTTACTGAGTGCCCATAGGACTAGACTCAGACGGATGTGATGCTTCATCAATCTCAGGATTTTGGGTTTCCTCCCCCTCAATTGAAGCTTCTTTTTCAGGATCTAGAGACTCAGGAGCTAGTTCTAAATTCACAGGTTCATCTTTAAGTTCCTCAATCATCTCATGTCTAGCCAACTGAAAGGCTATCTCTATCCTCTCTTTAGTAGAGGGTATTATCTCCGGAACAGGTTTCTCCTCTGGGAGTTCTTCCAGATTTGCTTCTTCCATAACAGGGAGTTGTTCCAGATTTTTTTCTTCCATAACAGGGATTTGTTCCATATTTGTTTCTTGCACAGCAGGGAGTTCTTATACTACAGCCTCTTTCATAGCTTGCTTCTGAGATTCTGTGACAACTGCTTCTCTTTTAGCCTCATATTGTTTTTCTAGATTGGCATCATCTTTAGGGGTAGGTGGTTCTTCTTGAAGAACAACATGAGGAATAGGAGGCCTTTCTTCTTCAATAATAACTTCTTCCCTAAAAGGTACTTTAGCTTCTTCTTCCACTTCCTCTGAATACTCACGAAGTTCATATGGTTCCAAACCAGGATCAAAAATGTCCTTCAGCATTGATGGATAATCCATAGGATTAAAATTTTCATAAATCTTATCGTTGTATTCCACCCACTCCTTTTTCTAAGGGTTCCAGTTTATTTTTATTCTTTTGATGATGGGTTTAGAGAGACATTACTCGCAATCCACAAGCACTTCTTCATTGGGTCCAACTACTCCTTTGGAAACAAGCATGGCTCAAATCAGACGCGAGTAGAATAGAGAGGTGGATTTGGATGTAACCTTGATCAATTCACATATAGTGAATGAAGTAATTGAACAAGTTGATTTTGAATCCATTTTTTATAAGATGAATCAAGAACACATCTTGGAACTTTAATACAGCAAAGTCACCTTTCCTCAGACTAACAAAATTTTGAATAAACATAAACAACAGCCTAGTTTCCCCATCATGTTCAGCAGCTATGACCCTTCTCCTGGTTCCATTATCGGTTAGGGTTTTCAGAGCATCTTTGAGGTCAAAGAAATAATTTGTAGGTGGGGGTTCTCTTTGATAATCACCAAAAATTCCTTCGTGATATATCCTAAGGCATGAAACCCATAACCCTGATGAGAAGGAACATATTTGGCCATTAATCCAGCTCCTCACAATAAAGCTTTCACTAGATTTAAAGGAAAACTGTGCGTACTTGTAGAACTGAGAAACTAACCTCAGATAAATGGGTATATTCTCCTTTGAGAACCATTATAACCTTCCTTGTTATCTTAAAACATTCAGGACTAGAGATTTTCTATACAAGAGCCATTCGTGGAAAATTTCATTCTTAGGAACAACACTTTGATTAACCAGGTCCAAATTCAATGGTCCTTCAGGCATCATCTTAGGTGATATCATCTTTTTCTTCGAGTTGCACTTATCATGTGTGGATGAAGATGGTCGCTTCATTTTTGGCATCCACTGAAGGTCACGATAGAGAAAGAGGTTTGCAAGGTTGAAAGGGTTCGAATCGAGTGAGTAGGAGAATTTCTGGGTGAAGAACCGAGTGAAACTCTTTGTTTTATCATTTGTGAATGTCAAACGTCACAAAAATAAAAACGCGGGAAAGTAAAATAGGTGAAATAAAATTTACCGCAATACATGTTTAAAGAAATTCATAAATAATTTTCACAGTGAGACAGTGATCAGTCTCCATGGTGAGACAGTAAATGGTCATTATGGTGAGACAGCAAGTGGTTGTCACAGTGAGATAGCGAGCGAATGTCATGGGGACACAGTGAGTGAACTTGTCAATGTGTGTTACGGTGAGACAGTAAATTTCAAATTGTGAGTACAAAGTTCTAACAGTGTGACCGTAAACATGAGATACAGTAACTTGAAAACTGTAATCATGAAACAGTAAAGTAAAACATAGTAAAATATTGAAATAGTAAGACAAGTAAGATATCAATTTGAGATTTATCATGCCAAGGTCATGTATGATGTAGTCTATTCTCTCATAATTTAATGGTTTTGTGAATATTTCAGCCAGTTGATATTCAGTACCAATCAATTCCAAGGTAATATCACCTTTTTTATAATGATCTCTCAAAAAGTGATGTCTTACATCAATATGTTTTGACCTAGAATGTGAAACATGATTTTTTGAGATGTTAATAGCACTTGTGTTGTCACAATTTATTGGTACATGTCTGAATTGATATCCATAATCTAGTAATGTGTGTTTCATCCACAAAATTTGTGCAAAACAACTTCCAACTGCTATGTATTCAGCTTCTACAGTAGATAATGCAACAATATTCCATTTCTTACTACACCATGATACTAGTGCCTTTCCTAAAAGGTGACATGTTCTAGAGGTGCTCTTCCTATCTAACTTACAGCCACCGAAGTCAGCATCAGAATAACTAACTAATTTAAATGATTTTCCTTTAGGATAGAATAGTCCTAGATTGGGTGTATACTTGAGGTATTTGAAAATTCTCTTTACAACATTTAAATGCGATACTTTAGGATTTTCTTGAAAACGAGCACACATACACACACTAAACATATTTTCAGGACGGCTAGCAGTTAAGTAGAGTAAACTTCCAGTCATTCCTCTATAAGTGGTTTGATCAACAGATTATCCATCTTCATCAAGATCCAACTTATAGGTGGTACTCATGGGAGTGTCACTACTTTTAGTGATATCCAATCCAAAACGTTTTAGAGGATATTTATTGTATTTATTTTGAGTTAAAACATTTCCATTATTATTTTGAAATATTTGAAATCCAAGAAAGAATTTTATTTCCCCATTAATCTCATTTCAAATTCAATTTTCATCATTTTAGAAAAATCAATACATAATTAATTTTTTGAAGATCCAAAAATAATATCATCATCATAGATTTGAACTAAAACATCATTAGAAATTCGTTTTATAAATAAAGTAGGATCAGCTATTCCTTTTGTAAAACATTTGGAAATAAGAAAAGTACTCAATCTGTCATTCCAAGATCTTGGTTCTTGTTTTAAACCATATAAATCTTTTGATAGTTTGAAAATATGATTGGGAAAATGGGGATTTTTAATTCTAGGTTATTTTTCAACAAAGACATCCGCATCTATATACCCATTTAAGAATGCACTCTTAACATCCATTTGATATAGTTTGAAATTCAAATGTGCAGCATAACAAAGTAGGATTTCGATGGCTTCCAGTCTGGATACAAGAGAAAAGGTCTCCTCATAGTCAATTCCTTCTTCTTTACTGTATCCTTGTGCAACTAATCTATCCTTGTTCCCAACTATGTTTCCAGCTTCATCTACTTTATCTCTAAACACCCATTTAGTGCCTATGATGAAAGTGTCCTTGGGTCTTTCAACAAGTTTCCAAACTTTGTTTCTTTCAAACTGATTAAGTTCTTCTTGCATAGTCATTACCCAAAATTCATCATTGATAGAATCATCAATGTTTTTAGGAACACATTGTGACAAGAAGGCTTTATGTTCAACCTGATTTCTAAGAGAATCTATAGTTTTTGTTCCTTTCTCTAAGTCTCCTACAACAACATCTAAGGGATGGTTTCTAAGGGTTCTAACCTTTCTATAAAAATAGGGACTAGTGATTTCAGGTTCATCATTAGATTCTAGTTCATTATGACTCAATTAAAGAGAATTTCCAGAATTGGAAGTTTTCACAGATTCTTTCACAGAGAAATGTGTGGACTTTGAGTTGATGTTTAGATTTGATACATCATCTTCTATATTTTCTAGGATGGTTATAGACTCATGTGGATCTGTCTCATCAAACATGATATGAACAGATTCTTCCACACATTTAGTTCTTTTATTGAATACTCTATAATATTTACTTAATATTGAGTAACCTAGGAAAATTCCTTCTTCACTTTTGGATGAAAATTTGTCAAGATTGTCCTTAGTGTTGAGAATAAAGACTTTGCGACCAAAAACTCTTATGTAATTAACCTTAGGCTTCCTATTGTTCCAGAGTTCATACATGGTCTTATTGCGAATTGGTCTAATCAAGACTCTATATAGAATCTTGTATTAACAGCTTTAGCCCAAAAGTAAACAGGTAAGTAATATTCACTAAGCATTGTTCTAGCAATTTCTTGCAAGGTTCTATTTCTTCTTTCTACAACACCATTTTGCTGTGGTGTTCTAGGGGATGAGAAATTGTGACTATAACCATTTTTTGAGAAAAAGGATTCAAACTCATGATTTTCAAACTCATGGCCATGATCACTTATTAAAGATTTAATTTTAAGGCCACTAAGGTTTTATAAAGGCTTGGCATACTTAGTAAAATAAGAGCAGGCTTCACTTTTGTGATCCATGAAAAAATTCCAAGTGTATCTAGAGAAATCATCTACTAGAACAAAAACATAGTGCTTCCCATTTAAACTAGAAACTATAGATGGTCTAAACTAATCCATTTGAACCAATTAGAGAGGTTGGGAAGTAGAAGCTTCTTTGATTTGAAAGAGATTTTGTGTTGTTTTCCCTTTTGACAAGGATTACACACTTTGTCATTTAGAATCTCAAGTTCGGGTAAGTCCTTAACTAGGCCTTTTCTAGTTAGCTTTATAAGGGAGTGAACATTACAGTGTCCTAGTCTCCTATGTCAGAGCCAAGATTCTTTATGAAATACAATTAATCATGAAACATTTTTAGAAGTTAATGAATCAAAATTAATAGAATAAACGTTCTCATTCCTTGATACAGAAAATACTAGTTCATCTTTAGAATTAAATACATTACAGGCATGATTTTTAAATTTAACATGATATCCATCATCACATATTTATGAGATACTAAGCAGATTATATTTTAAGCCATTAACAAATAGTACTTTAGAAATTAAAATCGAATTAGAGTTACCAATCTGGCCTATGCCAATGATCTTTCCTTTGGCATTATCACCAAATGTGACATGTCCTCCATCTACTTTTATCAGATTCTTGAAGCATGAGTATTCTCCTATCATGTTCCTTGAACATCCACTTTCCAAGAACTATAGATTCTTACAGGAGCTCTTTAAGAAGCAGTCATATAACATGTTTACGTAAAGATAGATTTTGGAACCCATACTTGTTTGGGTCTAGTAACATTACTAATAAGTGCTTTTGGAACCCATATTTGTCTCATAGGTTTCCTATAAGCATTATGTAAAGTATTTGAAAAATAAACTGTATTTGGTCCACAAAAACTTGAAACAGTAGAGTGTGTATAATGACTCAAGCTAGATGAGTTGTGTCCATAACTGGGAATAAAACTATATGTCCTAGACTTTGAAATAAAATTCGTTCTACTAAGCTTTCTTTTACCAGGTTGATAACCAATTCCATTATTGTATTTAGGGGCGATTTGTTTTCCAAGAATTTGAGAAAGGGTATTTTCCCATTAGTAAACTTTTTTAAGTCACTTTTTAATTGCTCATTAGACATTTTTAATTCATTTTTTTCTTTGAACAGTTGAGCATTTTTCTCTTTTTTATTAGTATGTTCAGACTTAACATTTGCAGTGAGAGCATGTTGTTTATTTATTGATTTATATTTATCTTTTAATTCATTTCATTTCTCTTCAAGCATGTTAGAGTATTCAAACATTTCTTCATTATTCATATTTTCAAAGTCACTTTCCTCTTCAGAATATTATGAATTATGCATATAAGAGTTCAGTGTTACCTCTGATGTGTTTGTCATAAAACACATATTGGATTTGTTAGCCTGTTCATCATGTGATGTCTCTGAGTCGCTTGAACTATCTTGAGAGGCACTCCAAGTTACTTTCATTGCATTTTTGTAATTCTTGTCCTTATCCTCATACTTCTTCTTATATTTGATCTTTGTATAGTTAGCCTTTATATGTCCTTTTCATTTACATTCATAGCATACAATTTCATCATCTTTGTCACTTCTTTTCCAGCCCTTTTTCCAATTTCCTTTTTGATCATACTTTCCCTTGAAGTTAGGCTTTCTAAAATAGTTCTACTTTTTGTAAATTCGTTTGAATCTTCTGGCCAATTGATCCATCTTCTCATCACTGTCAGGGGATGATTTTTCAGTGGCGGAACTTTGTACAGGAGATTCAAGTTTCCCTTTGTCTTTGAGCTTTTAGAAGGTAGTCTTGAATTCTACAGATTTCCTCATTGATTCATCCTCCTATTCTTTGTTTACTTTCAACTATTCCTCATACATCATCAGTTTCCCAATGAGTTCTTTTACAGGTAGCTTTCTGATGCCACATGATTCTCTAAGTGAGACAGTGGTTCCCCTACATCTGTCAGGGAAACACCTAATAATTCTCATGATTTGTTCTTTGGCTGTGACTTCTCTTCTAAGAGAAATCATTGTGTTGACAACATAATTGAACCTAAGATACATGTCAAAAATATGATCATCAAGTTTCATCTTGAAATTATCATATTTTATAGTATAAGTATTAAGTCTCATTTTCTTTACACGAGATGTGCCTTCATGTGAGACTGATAAGGTATCCCAAATTTCATGGGCAGTTTTACAAGCAAAAATCCTATTAAATTCTTCATCTCCTAAGGAATAGTACAGAGCATTCATGGATTTTCTATTGTTATTGTAAGGAAGTTTAGTAGGTTCATCCCATGTAATTCTATTAGTCACAAGAAGTTTGTATTCATCTATAATGGATGACCAAATTTCAAAGCTCATACTCTCTAGATGCATTTTCATTTTAATTTTCCATTGAGCATAGTTAGTTTCATTAAATAATGTTGGTCTGTTGGTTGAAGCACCTTCCAATATATTATCTATACTAACAAATTACTTTTAAAAGAGGTAGAAATTTATAATTAACAAAAATTTATTGATCTTTAAAGTACAACTACTGTCACAGTTGAGTAACATTACACATATTTCTAATAAAGTATTCTTCTGATACCAAATGTTTGTTGGAGTAGTTCACTCAAGAGGGGAGGTGTGAATTGAGTGACTATAAAAATTTCTATTACAAAAATATTATTTTAAAAGAAATGGGTTTCCCCAATAATAGATACATCCTAGCTAATCATGGTTATACTGCTATAAGAGTTTGACTATTTAAACAACTTCTTGAAAGACTGATTAATTCTCAGTAATCTTAATATGTATTATTAATATTACTTTTGAAGTTATCCTACTAAGAGGAATCAGTTATAACTTCTTTCCAACACTAACTATCAAAGATAAATTAGAGTTTTCTGAATTACACATTAAAGAAGTAAAACATAGAATACTAAATTTAAATAGCACAGCAGATATGAAACAAGTGTTTTAGTCTCAAGCCAAGACCTAATACACTCCACTTGGTGATCACCTACCACCAAGTAGTTTATATAAATAAACTTTGATACACACCCTAGATCGGGGTTAACAATAGTACACAGACTGTCCAAGTCATATAGGGACCTCTTCCACTGTTTTCATGGGTAAACAAAAAATAAAAGCTAGGCCACGTTGGGACCTCTTTCACAATTTTCGTGGGTAAACAAGAGTCTAAAGAGTTTGGTGTAAGGATTTAGAAATCCTTCAGTTTAGCACAGGATTTAGTGTGTGTATGGAATATATAGAGTATAAACACTGCTCAAAAATAATCAAAAGAACCACTGAGAGAGAGTATATATGAGTTCAGAATGCTCTAGTGATTTGAAGTGAAGCTCTGGACTCCTTTGATTTAGCAGAAATGATTTTGAGTCCTTCTCTGGTTTTTTGTCTTGAAAAACAGAGTGTCTCAATTCATCTTGTGTTCACCACCAGCTTTGACAATGAGAAGATGTTCTCTGGATTCTACTGTACTTCGTATGTTCTTTAGTAGAGATGAATTGCATGCATGTGAAAATGATTTCTTTGGAAATCTTGCAAAGTGTTCTTCGTGGTCGTGCTCACATGCTTGTTTTCTGTTCAGTATCGTGCTCTATTTTTGACAGGCACTCCCTACTATTTATCTTCTAATGCATGAGATTTAGCTGATTGGTTCCATTTGTTTCATGCCTCATACCTTGTAATATGTCTACAATGAAACATTAATTATGTAAATGCATTAAAGGCATCAAATATGACCTTTAAACATTAAATTTAAAGGCGAAAAAATAGTTTAAGAAATAGTGCCACGGTAAGTTGAGAAAATGGTGTCTCTTTCATGGTATCTGAGTGTCACAATCTGAGTGTCACGATGTCTGGGAGTCACGGTCTGAGTTTCACGGTGTCTTGTCTTCACGGTGACTTGTTCATGGTGTCTAGGTCACGGTGTCTTGGTCACAGTGTCTCGTCTTCACGGTGTCTCATATTCACGGTGTCTCGGTTACGGTGTCTCAGTCATGGTGTATTGGCTTACAGTGTCTTGCTAATTGTGTCCTACTTCAGAGTGTCCAATTCTTAAGAAAATAATAGTATTCAGAATTAAACAAAAATATGCATAAATTGGATTGAGTGTAACCATTATAAATCATGATTGAATTTGAAACATAAATACACATGATCGAATATGATTTGTGATCATTAATGAGATTTGGTATTAATAAAGATATTTGTGATCATTAAAAAATGATTAATTCATGAGGAGTCCAACAATAATAAAATCTGTAAAACCATCCATGGGCTATAAAATATAATCCTTCCAATCTCATCCAAAATCTAATTTTCCCGGGCACTTGGTCAATGCTTGAGTCCTTTCACTGAGGTTGGATTCTAAAGATAGTATAAGGCCTTCATCTACCCTTCTATTCCAAAGAGTTTTAGTGAGACCCCACAATTTCTCAATTCCAACAAATAAACAAGATTGTGGGAGGATGAGGATGGTATTCCTTCATGGGTTAAGTCCAAACTTCTTAATCAATGGTGGATTCTTTCTACACCCAAATATCAATATCTTCACCTAATACACTAATTAATTTTGGTATTCAATGGAAACCACATATGTTTAAACCCCACATGATCCATTTTCACACCTTTCATGAAACAAATTTCTCTATAGTATTACATTTAATTTCAGGTCATGTATCCTAGTCGTATGATAAGAAACTCCACGACAACATCCTTTTATCATGATGTTAAAATATATAGTAAGATACAACTTCAAAACCTTAAATTAATAACCTCAAACTATATGAGAATTTTTACCAAAAAATAGGATATTTTCGGTCCCTCTTGGAGGTCAAACCCTAAAATATTCACCCCTCCATTTTCCTTCTTTATGGGGATATATTTTTCATAAATACAGTTATGTTATTCATAAACGGAAAATATTCCCCATGAACTCAGATGTACCTTTCACCAGGATTAAATTCCAAATGAAATAACTTCATTGGACTATTTTCTTGATGAAACCATATTACACCTAGAAGTCTATATTCCTTCACGATATAAAATTTTTTCTTCATAGGAGTATTCCACCAAGAGGTTCATATTATAGAAATAGAAGTGTAATTCCACTATAAACATATCTCAACGGTCAATAGGGGACAAACACAAATTTTTTACCTCGCCAAAATAGTTTCTCATAAAAATAAATCAAGGGATACTCAAAAAATGACACATATTCCTTCTCCCATTTAAGAGGATCTTTGATGCATTCTGGTGAAGAATAGTAAATAGGATCATGCTTATATCCTAGTTTGGAATGGATATCATTGGAAAATTTCACAAAAAAACATTATTGAAATCCAAAAATCATACAAAATAAAAAAATATCATAAGAATATTAGAATTTAAATATAAGATCTACCTCAGAGGTCTCCCATAATTGAAGGTCATTGGGAACAACACATGAATCAAACCACCCAACAAAAACAATCTAAGAGAAAGTATCTCTAGGGGAAGACTAAAGTACATAATAATATCCATATCCCCATATCTTCCAATATGTTTTTTCTTATGTAGTTGAATTATCTTTCAATACTTCCCAAAAATCTTATTACACCTCATAAAAAAGGAATTTTCTCGAGTTGCGAAATTTATTCCGCATATATTACTACAATCTGTACTGGTGGTCCTCTCCAATGTTTCGGCCATGAAGGCCCTCATCATTAAACTATTAAGATAAATAATAATATATTTTACAATATTTATATTCATGAAAATACTCCACGTGATTGGAATATAAAAAAATAAGGTTCCCCCTATTTCCACATTATGTATTTTCTACAATGAATGTACTCTCTCAAGCATATATCATGGGAATAATCCCTATAGCTGGAAATTTTACAATGATGGTAGCCCTCTCCATAGTCGTGTTCCCTATAAAGGACCTCCCCATAATAATACTTTGTTTTTAAAATAAATACCTCTATTTAAAAAAAAACTACACTAAGAAGGCCCTCTTATAGAATTCACTTGAAAGACAGAGGCCAAGTACTCTAAGTATATAATATCTTAAAGGTGATATCCCTTATCAAATGGAAGATTATACAAGGATATGGAAATAATTTATAACACCGTCAGATATTCCTCCTTTTAGTATTATAAAAAATATTGAGGTTAATACCACTCTTATCAATAAGGGACTTGGTAAATAACCACTTTGGGCAGATCCAATAGAGGAACCTCTCAATGAATATGAATTGAACTACATGATTATTAAGTAATAACTATCCAAAGATAAAATACCCTTCATTTTCTTCTCTATATCTGCCTCTCAATGTATATTGAAATGAAATTGAAATATGAATGTGTAAAATATATTCATATAAATTTATGGAAAAATCATGATCATCTAAAAGAAAAACCTATTACTTACTCAAAATATGAAAAACATGTCAAAAAAATAAGAGTTCTCTACTACCGGATCATCCTAGATTCCATTTCAGTTTCAAAACATGTGATGTTGGGAAGACATAGTAAAGATCTCCAAATTTTATGTCTTTATTCTCTATGGAATATGAATCTTCAAGTTTCTGACACTCCGTAAAATGTATATAAGATGGTATAGGGAATCATGGAGTGTTGAATTTCACTCCACTCTAGAGTTAGAAAAATATGCTAAGAAATACATCTTGAAAATCCATTGGATCTATAAGGGTCCCACACCCAAGAACTATACAGGCTATTCATCGTATCCAATAGGGTTTTATCATCTCTAAATCCAATAAATGGAAAACCTAGTGGGAATAATCCCTTTACAAGACTCATAAATATTGACTCTAGAAAGTCAAATTAGCCTTCCTATATGATAAAATCTAAACCCTCAGTTGAATCACAACACTAGATAGTGAGTATATCATGATTTAGAAGTGAACTATATCCAGCCTATTCTGGGATGACAACCTACACAATCAGAACATAAATCATAGTGGTTGTAATAATAGAAATACAGTAACAGCCAAAGTTAACAGGGCTTTGGTCATTTTAACTAACACCACCTCCTTGAGGGTGATCAAGTCCCCTATGGATCTATGAATTAATAGTGTTGGAAACAAGTATACATACCCACAAGGATTGTGTAATTTATATCTCGACTTCATACTCCCATATAGAAATCATTATTATTCCATTACATAAGACATTTCTTTCTATTAGGACACACTCAACAAGGGTTTCTTGAGAATCCCTCGGGATTTCCCTCTATAAATCAGTTATAGGGGAGAATTGGATGGATAATACAAAATTTTATAGGGGATGAAATCTAGAACAGTCTTATAATAAAGAAAAGACTGATGATATTTATGATATTCTCTTTGATTAGTATAGAGACCTATCTATCTATACAATTGATAAATAAATGATTCTCATAGAATGATATACATTAGTAAATACCATCAATATATTCCCCACCAATGATTTGAAAAAATAAAATAAAAAATGGGGAAGTCATTATTCAAAATACGGTTCATACTGAAACAATTAAACAATGGGTCTATTCTCATAGTCAAATGAAGACCTAGAATTTGGGGGTTCCATTAAATTCTCAATTACTATCATCTCAGTGATGCATAATAAAATAAAATGGGAAGACTATTACTTCCACCCACCCATCACCTAAATAAATTGAGACTCCAAATGTAGAGGAATCTTTTCTTAGGATGAATTAGATATTAAAGAATTAAAATGAATCAATTATATGTTATTTAAGGTAAACATTCTTACTGAGAACAAATTTCATACTGATATTCACATTTATCCTTTGAATAATCTCACTTAACACATAGAAGCCACAATTCAAAACAGAATAGAATATTTACATATGATCGATCCAAGATCTAGAAAACAATTATATCTATAACTAATGGGTAAGTGATATCCATAGTTTTCTGATTTTGGATTGAAACTAGAACCATGTCATTAGAGATACCCCAAGATGACCAATTTCAGTTTTCAGTAGCAATCACCTACAATCCTAGAACATCAAAATCTATATTATACTTCTATTCAAGTGTTTAGTTATGCAACTATTACACTAGAAATTATTGACTCTATTAAATCCCTAACTTACCGATTGGAGTCTATATAATGACTTCAAGAACCAATTCAACCAGATAAGAAACCATATCCCAACTCGGTGAAAATAAATCCTCTGCCCAATTTCAAATATTTATCCTTTAAAATATTTAATGTCACTATAAACACCATTAAAAACTCTCACAATTTATACTTCAAAGAATAACTATGATAATAATTATTAAATAGAAAGAGGAAACTAAGATTTATTTTTATTTTACAGACTTAGGGATGTCTGACATTTGTATGGTATAACATCTTACCAGCTGGTTCAATCACTGATTGAGAAGATTTCTATCAGCATTTTCTCTAATAATTTAGATCAAAACTAAGATATTCAATGATAATTGACATCACCAATAGAAATAAATGTGATAACGATAGAGTCTTAGACTTCATTTCTAGAGGGAAGGGTCTTTCCTAATCCTTGAACATCCAATCTCTATAAGAGAATATATTATTACTCTACATAAAGAATTTTTGTGATGGGTAATGGATACCATTGATCCTAATCAAATACCCTACAATATTTCTTTGGTTATAAATTGTGGACATGTTTATAGAAATAAGTCCAATACTCATCTAATGATTCCAACATAAATAAATAGGTCTTCTCAAGAATAAAAAATTGATATTATGCTTAATTAATCTCTAACACTACATCAAACACTAGCATTGGTACCCTAACCAATACAGCATCATGAAGTACCTCCTCATGAATGTCAAAAATAATAGTAGCATCCTTACCAAGAACGTATAAAATAATAGAGGTTCCCCCTATAAAAATACTAAAATAATAAAGTTTATTCATTTCTAAATGAGTATGTTCCTATGTATTTTATCAAGCCTATAGAGAAAAATTTTCTAAAGATTCTAGAGCATAAAAATTACAATGAAATTATCCTCATAAGAAACCCTAATTACTATCCATTAAACAAAATGTTCAGACACCCCATCCAAATGTTCTTTGTCTTTAAATACATATTCCATCATATCGTAGATTCTAGGAAATTCATGTGGGGAAATCCACCGTCATAATTGTATAATGTTTCCACCATACTAAAATAAAGGGAAGGAGAGTTATAGGAAGTCCTAAACATGGACACATCTTAGTCAACCAATTGTGACTCGAACATCATCTAAAACAACTATTACAACTTTCTTGGCCCCACATTTCTTTAATGGATTTTATTCTAATAACTAATGAAAATGGAATAACATGAAGAATGAATGAGATGAGGAACCCATACTTATTCATAGTCTAGTTCAAACTCTTTAAGATTCCATGCCTTCTTGTTTAGGGGGATGTAAAATTCCTCTCCAAACTATTCCATGGATAATGAACTATAAAACAAAAACTAGTCCAGATGAAGTGTCCCAATATAGCTATGTCAATGTGATTCACTTCGTAAATCCCTTCTCTAAAAAAATAAGATTCATATGGCTATGATCTCCATTCCATTAATCAATGAGGATGGAGAAGTCACTAAGGCCAATGGGTTCATGGAATATAGGGTTGACATAGACCTTGATGTTTAGGTAATATCCCTTCTAAAGGCATATTATGTGAAGAACAAGAGATAGGAACCCTAGCGGGCTCAGTAGAATCACCAAGGTACTCCTAAATAATCTCGGTATCATTTAAGTGAAATAATACTGGAGGATCAATTATAAAATAATTATATGTTTAGTTGATGAAAAATATTGGAAGGTCATGTCGGCCCATTCTGTAGGTGAAACATTTCACCCCATTTTTTGATTAGGGAAGATAGCCACTAGCACAAACAACCACATCTTCCAAGCCCCAAACCAAGGATGAGCCTCTTGCTGGGAAGAATATGACTTTGGCTCAAATGTATGATATCTTGAAATAGATTTCCATAATTTTAAAAAAGATTTAAATTCTTTATACCCTTAATCTATCAATGATTCCTTGATAAAAAAATTGAGGCCCTTATTATCCCTCAAGAGTTTAATTTTTATTTCCCCACTGCTAAATTATATCATAAGAAGCCTGATGTTGTGGAGTTTAATTCATCAATATCCATAATATTTTAATACAAGGAGATTTCCATAAAAGGATATAGTAGGCCCTTATACATATTTGTAAAGCTATATAACACATACATTCTTTGAGAACTTATTGATAATAATTCTAGAATCAATCTCATTCCATTTTAGAACCTCATATAACTGGGTTATAGTGTGACTAATTTGTCTCCATATACTCTTAAAATCAAAGTGTATTATAAGAATAATAGAAATAATCTAGGCAAGATCATGATAAAGAAAAAATTTAGAGACCTAACCATAATTTCACAACATTAAATTATTTTTTAGGATGACCATGGCTATATTATAATTTTGAAGTTTTTTCATTATACCATTAATGTCTCTTGTTCTCTCTTAAAAAAAATATAGAATGTTTTATGCTAATGGTTTCCCCATCAATTACCATGAATTTAAATATATACATTTAGGAATCTATCAAAGGGAGGGAAAATAACCATTATAGTATCATTTCATCCAAACCACAACCCCTATAGGTTTGGAAATTTCCCTTATAAATTCTTTTATTTAACTTGGTTAGGATTATATATTTTTAATTATTAGAATTGAAAAAAATAACTCTAGAAATTTGGATTCATCCAGATATTAAATCACCATTTGTGAGGATAAAAAATTTGGTCAACTTTCTATCGAATGATGTCTGGATAAAGTTTAATAATAACGGACACCTTCAGAAGAGGAAAAGATTAGCATACCATCTATATAGATCAATCATGTTCCTTAGTATATCTATAATATTACTTGACTTACTAATCACTAGACCCAATCCACATTACCATGAATATTCAACCAAGTGGATATAAATCTTATGAGAGGAATTAAATCTAAAGGATTTCCCATGTTTTCCTTTATCACTATGATATCGATCACATCGAATGAATCCAGTTGTGTGGAAGAATGGTGTGATCTCAATCCTGATAAAAATTACATGGATGAAAATTCTCTTTCATTTTCTTCCAGATCTAAGGATATCCTTACATTAAAAACTAGATAAAAACCCTAACTTTTTGCTAAAATTAATTGAAGACTCCCCTATTTCACCTCTTGAATATTAGGATATTAACAACTAAGATTACCCCAATGATAGTGGGGAGGAAATTAAGTATCTATATAATTAATTGATGATAGTTATCATGAATTGGAACATTTGGGTACTAGATATTTCTTAACACATTGAATTTACTATATAAATTCTATATATCATCTTACAATTCAAAAAATAATTTTTATACAACTTACAATAAAATCTAGGTAAATAAAGAAGAGTTAGAAAAAGAGGAAGACTCAAAGATACCCCTACAGTATTTAAGGAAGTTATACCTACCAGAATTGATCAAATAAAACATGTGAATATGTGTATAGAAGAATACCCATGACCAACATTATTCAATTCATCTATATCTTCTAAAAAACCGGATACATACATCTATTTCTTGAAGTCGCATCAAGATGTCTTCATATGGAATTATACAAAAATATCTTATAATTGATCATGATGTGAACACCCACCATTTTTTTCCTAATGATTATCATATAAACATTTAGTTAGTTAGGAGAATGCATCTGACTCATGCTTCAATTGTGGAAGATTAAGTTTAATATGTCATCAAATCGAACATAATTCGGGGAGTTCAATACAAGAACAATATTGACAATGTCATCCCTAACAAGAATAAGAATGAGTATCTCATAGTTTTCAATGGATTTATAGGTATTAATAAATATTTTATAAAGGGTAACTTCTCGGTTCCAATCATGGAACATTATATCAACACAACTATTGGCTTCCAGATCATATTTATCATTGAATGATACATCTGTTATAACCAGATTCATATGGGTCCCAATGAAGAGGATTCTTCCATATTAAGGTAACCCCAAGTGGTTTATTTAAATTTATTAATTTCATTAGTATTATATAATTATTTTCCCACATATTAACATTCCAAGAAAAAATATCTTTAATACATTTTCAGGGAAGGTCAAGTGATGTGATGTGGATAATATGGTTTCTAAATTTAAATATTGTTATAATCATATTACCTTTATCGAGAAAGTTTTCAAAATACTATAGCAACACAAATTGAAGATGAACCCCTAAAAATAAACTTTTAGTGTCACATTTGGAATGTTTAACGACTTCTTAGTACATCATAATGGATTAGAGAACAACCCCATGAAATCCAAGGTAATCCTTATCATTACACATCATCAAAATATCAATGAGTTTAGAGGGATTCAAAGATGCCTCTCATATGTAAGTTTCCTCATAAAAACCCTTTCAATAAATAACCCATCCTTCATAAAGTTCCTAAAAAACTGATTCATCTATTAGTGGGAAAAATATTTTCATGAATCAATTAATAATCTATGGAAACACCTCTCAATTCCACCAGTATTGATGCCTCAAGTAAGAGTAAAACCACTAATTCTATACACATAATATTTAGAGTGATCACATTGTAAATTTATCCCATAAAAATATTATAAGATAAAATAAAATGGTCTTTATTATCTTAGTATAACCAAGCTTGACTACAAGACACAATATTCAAACATCGAGAATAATTTCTTTGAATTAATATTTTTGGTCTAGAAATTAAGACATTACCTATAGAATCATGATATCCACTTAACCTCTCTTATTGACCTATAAAAGTATATCTATAAATGTATGATGTTGACTTGATAACTATAATTATGGGTAGTCATCCTTAAAAAGTTTGATATTTTTTTCATACCACATAGTGAATTGAAAGAGAAATCATTGTAATACTTTCTTATAGAACATACCACCTCTAAAATCAAACAAATGGATATAGAATTTCCCAATGATGAAGTATTCTACATATATCACTCTCTGCAAAAAATGGTAGATGTTTTTTTTATGGTGCATATATAATTCTAACAGGAAGAAGGATGGAAACACAAAATCAATAGAGTCATCTTGGGAATTATTCTGTTTTATCCGACAAATGTAGTTTTTTCATATTCATTCCCGATTTTAGAATATTGTAAAAACAATTAAGTAAAATACCATGATCTCATTACAGGATTGGAATTAGATATATCAATACGGGTGTTATTAATGAATATAAAGGATGATTTAGAGTTGTTAATCAAGAAAATTAATGGAAAATTTGTCGTAAAGAAAGATAAAATGATTCCCATTCCTGATTACATATAAGGGATAATGGAATAATTCTCCTCTAAACTAACTCTATCTCATTCCCCGCATTTCAAATAATTTATCATCATATGCATTATATTATGAGATTAAAAATTTAACATATCCAAAATAGGATGATATATTCATCAGTATCAAACACTATAGGGTGATGGGCCCATTTGTTAGCTACTACATAAAATAAATCAATGAGATCAAAACCACCCCTAGATAAGAAGAATAAATAACCTCACAAAATTATGCCACTATTGGATAGATTCCGACCGTATTGGACTACATAAAATTGCAATTCCCATGTAATATCAATCCAAGAAGGAACATATTTTATGATGGCAACAAAACTCTATCCTTTGCGATGGAATGGATTATTATAAATCCCCTATAAATGAGTCTTTAACAGAATCATTCTATAATTATTTAAATTAAGAGATACACTCACTATTATAAATGAAAAAAACATAGGATCCTACAATTATAATTAATCAGGAACCAATATCTCCTTCAAAATTAGTAAACATGGATACTTTTGGGAATTAATGAAACAATAATGTATTGAGTTCGCAATGAAATGTCATTATTTCCAAATACCTGCCAATCTCAACCATCAATCACCAGAGTAGTTTCGTACTATTAAATATTATTATCCATTTTTTCTATGTAATAGATGTCATGAGGATATATACCCTAGCTATATATAGGTATTTTATGTACATCCTTAACTCCACTGACTTCTCCTCTAGTAATCTAATGATATATCTTTCAAAGAAGTCAGGAAGAATGATATAATTAACAACATGAAGTTAAATATCATCACTATATTTAGTGTTTCTCACACAATTTCTATAAAAAATGGAACAAACTTCTTATCTATTATGGTGAAAATGACATATCAAAAATATGACATTTAGTCCAACCACTCCTCTTGATACCATTTAGGGAAAATGAATATATTGAGTATTTCAACATTACATTATATATTATACTCTAGAAGATGGTGGATAAAGAAAAAAAGTCCTAAAACAACAAAATTTTTGTATTATTTTTCAGTAATGATGGGTTTTTTATCATTACAAGGCCCTTGGTAGTGTATGATAACCCAAACATGGACATAATCTATCTCTAAGGATCAAACCCATAAGTGTATCTGAAAAATAGTTTATAAAATAGAGTTATTAAAATGAATGAATAATATAATATTATATATTATTCTAACATGAATTATTCTTTATGATTACCATGAGTTTTAGAATACATAAAATAACATGATAATGTTCTAACCATGTGGTGTTAAAATTTAGCCTATAATCTTTATAACACCCTAAGAATTGGTGAATTTTTTTCATGTTAATTTATCTTCAAGATATTTTTCGCTTCATGTGACAATATAAATAGTTATATATATATATATATATTAAAAAATTAATCCAAAAATTCCATACACATGCAATACTAACTTGGCTTTCTCTATACACAACATCAACTCGGCATACGTTACACACAACACCGAGTTTTTGTAAAGCATAATTTTATTATAATTATTTAAAATTATAAAAGTATAACATATCCATTAAAAAAAGTGATATTAACATTAATTAATAATTTTTAAATATTTTTTTTATTTTTTTTATTGAAATAAAACATATTGATGACAAAAGATATAATTTTTGGTAAATTCGTTTTTATGTTTAAAAATAATGTTTTCTAGAATGAACCATTTTTAATAATAAAATTTATTTTAGAAACATTTAGAAATTTAATTTGATAAATTAAACTTCATTTTTTAATTTAAAGGTTCAAAATTATCTTAGGGATAATTTTAGGTATTTTTCTGAGAAACTTCATTTTTTGATGAATAGTGAAAAATACGGCTTTTTAGTTAGAAATGCCTTTTTGTTGAAATAAGTATTAATGTTAAATTATATTATAAATTTTTTAAGGTAATATTAGAACAATTATTCATATATTAATACAATTTAGGTAATTATAATCAATTTCACTTTGAAATTGAATATAAAAACTTAATAAACTTTGGAACTTCTTTCTACTTTACAAACTTGTAATTTCATCTCGTATGTGGGAATAGAATTAATCTTAATTTTGATTCTTATGTGAATTTAATTTTGAAAAACCTAAATACACCATTTTAATCAGTATAAAATTTATATTATAATTATACTTTCTTGATTTTTTACCAAATAGATTAGTAAAAGTGATTAAAATTAATCACATTGATTAAGATAAAATTAATAATAATTAGGGACTAAAACATAATATTAGGAGACCGAATGACCATTAAATGTGACAAAAACCTATTTAATGGCCATATTTATACCATAAAACTTCCATTATTTATTTATGTTGGTTTTTTATGTCTTTTTTTATGTAAAAACATGTGTCCAATGAACTTGTTTTCAAAAATTCTGAGTCCTTTTCCTTCTCTATAAAAGTCCACCTCTTCTCCCACATCCTCACACCTCTCAAAACATTTAGTTTTGGATAATAAATGCATAATAAAATTACCATAATCTCTCTATTATTCTTATAATCCTTCCCTTGGTAAGAATTCATTCCAAAGAATCCTTTTGGCACAAACCAAAAGGTGTTGCCCGATTAAGAGATAACATCTTCTCTCAAGTCATTTGTTTTATTTTACTTATCCACCAATCCAACTCGATTTATTATATTATTATGTAAAAAATATATTATCCTAAATATAATAGTATTTTTTTTATTTAAATGGTTTACCCTTTACTTACACTCACCTCTATATAATGGGTGACGAACATATTGTTTCTTTGTATGGGGAACTACTATCTCATGAAACGATAATTGTTCATTTTTTCAATACCACCTATCATGGTGGAAATTATGATGAAATATATATTTATATATTATATATATTATATTTTTAATTTATTTATTCTTATTTAGTTATTATTTATAACATACCTATATGCTTTCCATCATATGTAAATACGATAATTTCGTTTGAGGAAATGTAGACTATTTCCCCCTCAAAGCGATATGATTTGTTAATACACTACATAGATGGTATTAAGGATAGTTTTAGTGAATATATAAGATATATATTATATCATTAATTTAATTTAATAAATATATATATATACATAATTTTTAATTTCTTTCTTTCAACAAAACAATTAAACATAAATAACATTCTTGTGTATGTACGGTCTACAGTCTCCATGAACGGTGTATTTCATTTCATACTTATGTATTATTTAGATTATTATAATATAAATATATGTTATATACATGATATTTATATCACGTTCTATATTCTGGAATCATTATACAAGTATAAGGACCAACAATATAACAAATTAAGGCACATATAAAAAAACCAAGTGAATATTACCTTAAGTGAAACCTTAACATAGGATGGTTAACAAGCAGGTAATATAATGTGGTACTAAAAATATATATGGTATTTTATATAATAAAATAATTCCATAAAATATTTATAATAAATTTATATTTATTATACTGGTGGTTTTGACAAGTACGACGAGAGTCAAGACACAAGGTAAGGGGATTCCATCTCACTTTTTATTTCTGTGACATACATGCTTTATTCACCACCCATTCCTTTTTAGTTGCATTTATATTAAACATTGATTTATTAAATTGTTCTTAAAATTATATTTATGGGTATTTAAATATCAATTATATGATATTTATATTTTGTGGTTTAAGTTTCCAATGTTACCAAATTCGTAAAACAATTTTTTCTAAATTTTCTTTATTTGAGACTCAAGTTTTGTTATGCACCTTAATGATTTTTTTGAAGTGTATACACATAAATATTACATGTTATTTAATGAATATAATTATTTTAATGATATTATAGGATTAATTTAATTTTTATTTCTTTTATGAGGATTATGGTTCAAAGTTACCGAGTTAAAAGAGTTTATTGAAACAATCTCATCACATTTTGAGGTTGTTTATATTTATGGTTCCTTTGATGAAATATTATGATACGTATCTCAATAACACTAATATTTTCCTTATACTATGTTTATTCATGATATATTAATGTATTTTTATCATTTTTATACTCTTTGGTACATAATTTAATTAAGAAATTGTTTTTAAGAAATCCCGACATTACCCTCTCTTCGATCGGAAATATGTGTTCCTTTAAAAACATGTTTTATAAAAAGGGTTTCCAAGAATATTCTACTAATATAATATAATAATTTATATAAAATTTTACCCTTTTTTTATTTTTCCAATGTTTTTAAAGTAATATTATTATCACTTACTGAATGAGGCATTTTTCTAACCTTTCTATTGTGAAAAAGGAATGGTATGTTTACCTTGTATGACATGTATGGATTTATCCATCGTCGAACCATTGAAGATTTCCTTTCATGTTTAAAGGTTAATTTTTAAGATAATTTTTTTAAAATTGATTTTCATGGAAAATTTTTCCAAATTTTTTTCAGTATTATTTAATAAGATTTCAAGGGAAAGTTTTTTCAAAATGTTTTCAATCTTCTTTTATAAATTTTTAAGGAAAATTGTTTCCAAAATTTTTGAAGATTATTTTGTATGTTTTCAAGGAAAATGGTTTTAAAAATTAATTTAGTCCTAATTTATAAGTTTTAAAATTATTTCCAAGGAAAATTTTTCTAAGAAATTTTCAATATTCTTTCATGTTTTTTTAAGTAAAAAAGGATTTTAAAACATTTTCAATATATCTTTATAATTTTTCAATTAGTTTTAAAAGAAAAATGTTTTTAAATTTTTTTGAAATTTATTTTATAACTTTTCAAGGAAAAAGTTTTTCAAAATGATTTCATGTATTATTTATAATTTCTCAAGGTATTTTATAAGAAAATTATTTTCAAATGGTTTTATTCATTAAAAATCATTTTTCAAAGAAGAAAGGATATATTTCCTCAAGAAATGTTTTTGAAAGATATTTGAAATTTATTTTCCATCTAAGATGATATAAGTTGATGTTACTCATTCCCTTATCAGAAATAATCTATAGGTTCCATTCATATTGTTTCTATGAATGGGTTAGTCTTAATTCCGTGCTCTTTATCAAACACATTTCCTCGTTAATGGGTAATATGTTTATCAAATCTATTTCTCTTTCACGGGATATATGTTCGTGAAATCTGTTTCACTTTCATGATTTATATGTTTATGAAATCCTCTTCTCTGGCATGGGTTATATCTTTATGAAATCCATTTATCTTTCATAGTTTATGCATTAAATGAATGGTTGTGAAACATGTATCTCTTTTCCATAGGTTATGATATTTTTACATGTTTATGATACCCATTTCATTGTATTGGTTATGATATGATTGTTTATGATTTTGTGGAACATGTATATATGAATTTACTATAAAATGGGTGGGACCTATATATACCTCCAATGCATTGGGTAAAGATTTATATCTCATGAGATAGACATGGATAGAAAGAGAAATGAACCTGGTTCAGTATTATAGGGCTGGAACAAGAAAGGAACATGGTTCAATAACATAGGGTTGGAATGATGGATGAACTCAATTCAGTAATACTGGATTAGAATGAGGGGTGAACTCATTTCAGTAATATAGGGATGGAATGGGGTGTCAACCCAGTTTAGTAAAGAAATTTTTCCACTAAGATAGTCTCAGTAGAAATTCCTTGACCACTATGGAAATAATTATAAATTCTAATGTGTTTTCCACAATTCCATAATTTATCCCTAAGTTATTCTTTCAAGTATTATGTTATTTATTTCCTTATGATTCATGCCTTACGAAATACTAATATGTATGCCATGATTCATGAATATAAACTTTGATATGTAGGGTATGATCTTCAATTTTCATAATAATGTTATCATACACTTATGCTCATGATTGTGATTTTTTATCTCCCTTTTTTTCCCTTACTGAGCATTTGAGCTCACCCCTTTGTTATGATTCCTTTACTCCGTTTATGAAGAATTTTTTTTGGTAGAAGTAATAAATTTGGAGATACTTATGAGAGATGTTTAAGATATTTCACTAGGATAGAAGATTTTATTTCAATGTTTCCAATGAAACTAAAATATTAGGTCCTCAGGCATGTATTATTATAATATACAGAATATTCATCTAAAATGGTGTAATATCAATGTATGTTAGGGATTTGTTTTTATAGTTGGTATCAAAGGAATTTTCTATTCAACCTTTGGAAACTATGACGATTAAACGTTAGTGATATCCCGATGTATATTTCTAAGGATATATCTAGGGATTTATCTTAGGAAAAGTATATGGATGATAAAATGTTTAGTAAAATGTACTTCAATTTTGGTAAGGGATAGAGTGAGAGGTTTCCTAGTACATAACCCCAATCTGGATACTACAAGTGTATGTGGCACACCTGGTTTGACACTCCTAGGGGATATTCTTTGGGAATTCACAAACTCCTCACAAACCATCACAAAGTATTTAAATATAATTCATCTATGAATAACCTAGTATAAACCTAGGGTGTCATATATTAAGGAATGTGTTAGGATTTAGTAATCCATTAAGTAATTCTTTTCTTAAAAATGTGATTTTTTGTTATGATAATTACTTCTAAGATTGTTCTTATAGTTTTTGTCAATGGAGGTATCCAGAAGAAACTGGATTAATGTTGAATGATATGGATGATTTTTTTATTAAAAGTCAGGTGGGATGATCCATAAAGTGATATATGTTGTGATCGTGATAAAATATTTTTCACAGAACATGATTAACAATGCATATCTTCACTAACCATTGAACTCGCCAAGGAAGAGAAATAAGTAGTTCATTGAGAGTTCAGGTAATGGAGACCATGGAGGGAAGAAGAATCGGTTTCGATTGTTTCAATGATGTGGAAATAATCACCAAAGTGACTTTATTAAAGGAATGAGAAGATGTTTTGATAGTGGTAAAGAAGGACACAAGGCAAGTGGCTATAAATGAAAAATGAAGAGTTTGATTAATACAATGATTGAAAATTTAAGACTCCCTAAGACATCATCAAATGTTATATGTTTTCACTTTGGAATAAATTCTCCTTATGCAACTCAATGTCCCAGGATGAAATCCCATAAAGAGGATCAGAAAGTTGGTACGAGTAATATTAAAAATGTTGATGGTGTAGATAATACAGATGATATTTGAAAAGAAATAGGTATTAGTAGGAAGTATCCTTGTCAATGGATTAAGGATTTAGTAATCAATTTTTTCATTAATTTGGATTCAAAAATTATGTTATATGAAAGGTGAAATATATAAGTATATTTTAGTTTATGTTCATCGCTATAGATTTAAAATAACACATTGAATGGTTCTGACGGAATAGAAAAATTATATAATGTCAAGGTGATGTCCATGAAAAACACATTATTAAGGAAAATATAACCCTTAATATGTACCTAATGTTGTGATAATGTTGTTTGGATAAAGATATGTGGGATTTGAATAAGTAAATTGGAAGGTACTGATTACCTTGGAACTAATTAAGGACATGTTGACAAGTAGTTCATCCTATCATCAAAAAAGTTTAAAACATATTTTATTTATGGAATATATCAAGTAATCTATGGAATAAAGAAGCATGAATGTTTTACAGAAGGTATTTATGGTAATTTAGGTCTTTACGAGGTTTAAGAGAATTTACCACAGGGGTTTTCATATGATTGGAATACAACAACCAAGATCATATTGGTGATATATAGGGAATCAATGTTAAGCTTATTTTTCTAAAGTTTTGGATTCTCATCTTTAATAATGGTTATAAGGTTATCCATTCATGATAAATTTAAGTTAAACATTAGATGAAGCATTAATTTACTATTTTTTTGTTTAAATCAATGGTTAAAAGGCTATTTATCTATTAACTTTCTTTCAAGGATGTCCATCTTATTTATTTTTTTTGAAATTATATTAGTATTGTTTTAGAAAAGACCATAATGTATGTCAGGTGACAAAAAATCAAGTCTATCAAGGCCATGGGTCTTGAATCCATTCCTGAAGGATGATAAGGATTTCATGCCTACCACGGGACCACACGATGTCCAAGTTAATGTGAAATTATTTTTGTTGAATAATTATTTGTGATGAAATAGTTCGTTTACTTTTTAGGTTTATAGATGAATGTATTAAACATATTAATTCTTATGAATAGTTATATATAAATACTTATTTTTTTATCTTTTATGGTCATTAAGATCTACTAAAATTTTTATTTTAGAACATTAGGTATAAAAGTTAATTTATGGTTGTCCATTACATGATGTAATTAATGAATTAGAAATTGATAAAATAACAACTAAAGAATAAAATTTTTTTATATTAAGTAAGTATATTTACTTATATACTTGGTCAAAAAAATAATTACTCAATGTTAGGATAATGATAAAAAAATGAGTTGCCCTAATAGCTTAATTTTTTGAACTGATGGGATTTTAAATCAGCATAGATTTATGACTTTGAGGACCTAAACTATTTTTTTATCATTAATTTTTTTGTGATTGATAAGCTCAATCCCTCCGTATAAGTATTTATACTTTTCCTCCTCATTCAATTTTCACTCCCAAACTATGTTCTCTAATGTGGAAACCCAGTTATATGTTACATTGGGTAATCATTATGGTCCCAAATTTAACTATTTAGGTAAGTTTTAGTATTCATTTTTATGATTTGGGTTTCAATGAATTAAACTTTCATGTATTAAACCTTTGATAACCCAAAAAAAATTTGAGGGTGAAGTTCATTTTAAGGGGGTATAATATAACACACCTAAATTTTGTGAATTAATTTATCTTATTGTTATTTTTAATTTCAATTGAAACTAGAAATTATTATATATTTATATATATTATAACACTAATTAAAAAATTCTTTTCATGCACAATACAGACTTGGCTTGCGCTACACCCAATACTGACTGGTCATACGTTAAACGCAAGACTGAGTTTCTACGAAGCATCATTTTATTATAATTTATTTAAATTATATAAGTATAACCAAACCATTAAACTTAATTATATGAATATTAATAAATATCTTTAAAATATTTTTTATAATGGTTTTATAGAAATATATCATATTGATAAGGAAAGATATATTTTTTCATAAAGTCCTTTTTATTGTTAAAAATATCATTTCCTCGAATGAACTGCTTTTAATAATAATAATATTTTTAGATACATTTAGAAAATGAATTTCATAAAATAAAATTCATTTTTTAATTTAAAATTTCTAAATTATCTTATGGTGAATTTTTGGGACTTTTCAAAGAAACTTCATTTTTTGATGAATAGAAAGAATTACTGCTTTTTAGTTAAAAACCTACTTATCATTTAAATAATTATTAATGTTAAAATATATTATAAATTTTTTTATGGTCACATAAGATCAATTATACATCTATTTATACAATATATTTCATTATATTCTATTTCAATTTGAAATTAAATATAAAAACTTAATAAAATTTTGACCTTCTTTCTACCTTAAAACATGTAATTTCATCTCATTTGTAGGATTATCATTAATCATTATTTTTTCACTTCTATGAATTTAATTTATAAAAAATAAAATACACCATTTTAATCAGTATAATATTTATATTCTAATTATATCATGTTGATTTTGGAAAAAAATGATTAGTAAAAGTGATTAAATTTAATCACAACGATTAATGTCAAATTATATCATGTTCATCATAAATTCTAATAATGCATGATAGTCTATAAATTTCTTTTTAATTTCACAAATATATCCCATAGGAGTGTCAAATAATGTGTGAAGAGAATCCTATTTTCATTCACAAAGTGATGATCAGGTCAAATCCCAATACACCCTTTTGGACTTTTTACCCATAACTTGAATTGTAAATGATCCACATGCACTTATAGTATTCAGAAAGGGATGTAAATTCTTAGAAAACAATTTCTACATCCTTCACCAAAATTCTATGAAATTTTCCAATAAATAGACTTATCCTTAGACTTATCCCTAAGGTTCTCACTAATATTTTATCATCCTAGTTCCAAAGTATAACTAAACCTTTTCTTTTATACCAACTATATTGACTTAGAATTTTCATACATAAATATTACATATTTTTATATGATTATTCAATACATTTTAAAAATACATCCCTAAGGACTGTAATGGTTTAGTGTCTCTGGAAACTAGATATGCAATATATTTATTACTTGAAATAAATCACCCAAAAATATATTATCATTTAATAAACTTCACAAACATACCCACATAAACCTTTCATAATAAACTAAGGAATGGAAACAAATAAAATGGTGATCTCATAACATCAGTATGGGTAGACATGGGATATATCAATTGATGATCACAATAAGAAATAATACAACAATAAGGGTATGAGATCACAAAAATAATGTATATGGTTCATACCAAATATATCAAGATAAAAAACATGATCCACTAAATAAAATATTATAATTTCAAATACATGCATCATAATATTGATAAATCATTATAAATAAATCACGAACCAAAATTTCATGTAATATAAGTGTGGAACCATCAAAAGAATAGAAATTATTTTATATGTAAGGGTTAACTACTAAGACTATAAAATCATAGTGGATCAGTTATCTCAATCTATTTTCCAAAACATAACAGATTAGGTGTCATCATATGTTTCCCAAAGTGGATCAAGAACACGGACATTTTTCCCACAATAGATCAAGAACATCCTCTTGTTTCCCATAGTGGTTCAATCACATCATCTTGTTTAACATAATTATCTTATGATATATAAATCATTACACAATTAATTTGAGAGATATATATGTCAAAACCAACACACATTCCAAATATTTTTATTCCAAAAGATCATAAAACATTCATCATATCATAATCCATGGAAAAGAAATGGGTTTCATAAATATTTCATCATATCATAACACATGATAAAGAAAAAAGTTTCATAATCATTTCATAATCATTATCATAAATATAAACCATCCATAGAAAGAATAAGGATGGTGCCATTAGATCATATCCCCAGTAAAACATAAACCACACCAAAGTTAGTTGTTTTTTATGAATAGAAATTGTGTAAAAAGTTCATTAAAACATTCTTGAGGAAAAAAACCTTATTATTTTCAAATAACTTGTTTAAAATATAAAAAATTATAAAATATTACATGAAATAATTAATTTGAAAATATCCTGAAAAATATTTAAAGTAATATTCAAATAATTGAGTAGTCATGATAGTGGAAAATCACTAAAACAAACTAACATATAGTGGCAGTTTTTTTATCTAGTAGTGGTTTAAATTGCCACTATATGGTTTTGGGATGGTTTTAGAATACTAGTACTTAATTTGGTGTCAGATTCAACAAACTTTAGTTTTATCTATTTAGTGGAAGTTTCTAGAAAGTGTTGTAGAAGACATATTTACTGGCAACTTTCTTTGCTTTAGCAACGATTTTCGTTTATAAAAATAACTGGGATGTAGTGGTGTTTTTAAACCACCCCTAATACTGATAAAACCACCATTAAGCAAAATTGTGTCCTATTTAGCAGTAGTTTTGACCATTTCCCCTAGAAAAATACCATAATATAACGGCATTTTAAACTTCCACGAAAAAAAAATCTATCTCTAGTGGCAGTTTAAACCGCCACTATATCATGAATTAAAAAAGGAATCTGCAAATTTTATATCCCCAGATCCTATAGACAGAAAAAAATAGTGACACTGAAATTTTTATCAAATCATAAAATATATCATCTACATAAAAGGAAAACAACATGTTAAAAATAAAGAATCATTGTATCTTTATTCACACCAAAACAAATAGAATTGAAACATTGACCAAGGAAAACAACATATTGAAAGAAATAATACAATTCTCAATACATTGAAAGAATCAAACAAAACACAACACATTAAAATAATAATCCTACATATAAAAGAGAGACAAGAAAGTAAACATCATATGTGATCATATATAAATTTCAATATTCATAGCCAATTGAAACACATAATATACACACATGGTTATACAACACATATATAGGGAACTCATTATCCTGATCCCATCTAACATATAAAAAGAGATAAAAAATACCCACATTGGACATACTGATACATGAACAAACACTCTCCATAAATCATTTTCTAATGATGAACTTTTCTCATCACCCTCTTCATCACCGTCTCTAATTCCTGCTACTGGCACCTGTAAGACAATTATATTGAAAATTAAAAAATGTTTTATATTTATATTTTAACTTATAATCAATAAAAGTTTGTTAACTAAATGATTTTGATGTTTTGTGATTTACCATATCACCACCAGACATCAGTTGAAATCCCCATTTGTCTACCAAAGACTTCAAATGGTAATAGTCCCAAACCCATCTATACACTCGACCAGGATGCTCCTTCCCAATGACTTTACGAACTCACTCATCCTGGGAGACTAAGTAGGACTGTATGGGATTTACATCCCATAGTTCTTTAATTTTTACCTATAAATAAAATATCAGTCATATTAGAAGCAATATATAATAACATAGTGATGACTAATAATAATTTATTATATTGAAAAATGAATTCAAACCCTAATTTATTTGGAAACCTCGTTAAAAAACACCCATCAAATTTATTATGAACATTCAACCACACTTCTATTCGGGATGATTGGGGGACTAAACATGGTGACTACATTAAACAAAGATAAATCAACAATTTAATATATTAAACAGATAACATTTCATAATAAATATTTAAAATAATGAAAATATTACCAGAGTCGGTCGGCTTGTAGAAAAACTCTTTGACCATGTAGTGTGAGTATAACACTTCTTCGAAATACCAGTCATTTACTCAAATAAAATTAAGTTCAGAACATATATTTCAAACAATTCAGGTAGAAAAAAATAGAAATGATAACAAATTCACATTACTAAAAAATATACATAACAATGATAATGACTGACTGAACAAGTGACATAAGTGGTTCATAAATGAAGGGATAACTACACATACAATCATTTTCTCCTTTAATAATGTCGGTTTTCTGCTTCATCATTACTTCATCTAATTCTTCCACTAATGAAAGAATAATATTTTTAATATCATGATCAAAAAATAATTCCACTTCTTATTGTTGATGGGATTTAATGTCAGAGGTCATATCATTCAATTCATCACCATATCATACAAGTCTCTTTATTTTACAGGAGAAACTACACTCCACCCTTCATCCATGACATCCTTCATATAATATATGATTTTTTATTTTGATGATAAGATATACAGATCTAGTAGTTCGTGGTCTCCAACATCCATCAAGTAACATAAGTTCACAGAAATAAATTTCAAGGAATTTATTTTAACACCCCTGATAATATCAACCTAATTGCATTTGAATTAAACAACTAAAAATGTCTGTGGTAGTTTAGTTTGATAACATCATTCAAATTTTTATAGTATTCCACTTCATAAAATGTAAATATGCCACTATTTTTTGTTTTCAAAACCTCTTCCCAATCAACTGTACGGAATCTAAATCCATTCATGTTGTAGGCGTCAGACCTTCTAGCTTGTTTTAGAGGACCTCGATCAAGAAACTTCACATCTTCTAACAACTAGGCTTGAGTTTCAGTATTCATGATATAAAAAAATTAATATACATTATTATATTTACAAAAAATATATGTATCAACCTAATATCTGTTTTGATAGAAGTATTTATGAACCTACACGTCGTTAAAACCATTCTATAAGATTTTATTAACAGCTTTTGTTATATCTTTCTCATTTCATGTTCATCCTATCACTCATCTCTTTATTTTTATCATAAACTCTTCAATAAGTGCATCTACAATCCCACTATTTAGCAGCACATATCTATGTGCCTAAAATAATTCCATTTCTGTTAGTGTAACGTTTGACCTCCTCCCAACTAATCGGTCAATAGTAGGAAAGATTTTTAATTTCACATGTATTTCAGATTGAGTCGATGTTTCTTCAACACATACAACTTCATTTAATATTGTCTTGATATAATCCAATTATCTAGAACAAAATTTATGACAATCCTCTTCCAAATAGCCTTCAGAAATAAAGCCTTCAGGTGGATCTTTATTTTTCACGTATGATTTCAAATGCCAAATATATCTGGTAAATAAATTAAAAAAACATAATTATGTATTTAATGAAGTGACAATAATTGTTTATTAAAATTAAAAATATATAAATGAAGTACCTCTTAATTCGATACATCCATTGATAATGTATGGGGTCTTCTAATTTAGCTTTCTCAACCAAATTCCCAGTTAAATGCATCATGACGGAAAAAAATGAAAAAGTAAATACCATATCCATTGCACAAAGTGTCAATAAGAATCTCTCATGAAGTTTACTAAGCTGAAATGGATGTGGAGTTTTCTCACGTAGTTTTCTAAAAAATGTGCAGAATTGGAGTACAATAGTAGTGTACTTTTTAAGTAATAATGTGTGCAATGCCAATGGAATTATCTGCTATAAAAAAATATTTGAATCATTGATTTTAAATCCATATAACCTATGATTATTTATGTCAACATAAATTGATATATTACTTGAATTCTGATTAGATACATTCACATGTTGTAAAATTTGAAGGAATGTATCTTTATCCTTATATGTCATTTCAAAAAGTATTAGAGAATACTTTTCATTCTTAGTTGGCCAGTGATCATTATTTATGTTCATTTCTTGTAAGTATTTTTGATCATTGAGATGATCCTTCAAATTTCCATGCTCATTAAGTAATGTGAAGATCAAATCATCATAAAAATTATTTTAATATGCATCACATCAATATTATTCCACAACAAATTAAATTCCAAAAATGGAAGTTCAAATAATATACTTTTATTCTTCCATTGTTGCGTTCTGATTTCACTTGACGATGCACTTAGAACTAATTCCCCACTATCATTCAACCGATGCACCATCCCCAATTCTATTTCAACATTTCCATATTGTGTCAATATTTCAGATTCTGTTAACAACTTTGGTGGTGGTCTAAGATCAATGAAACCATTTAATTTTTTTCTTGTTCAACTGAAATCTATGAGATAAATTGAGAAATATTAAATGAAACAAGAAGCACCATTTTCTACTATAAGGTGGCCGCTCCAGACCAAAATCAATGTTAAAAATAGGACAATCCAAACCCATGTAAGTGTTCCAACCAGACAAATTACCAAGACCAGTGACGTCACTAATGGTCCATATTAGAGCTGCTTGCATTGTGAACATTGTTCTAGATGATGAATCATATGTCTCAACACTATTACTCCATAAATCTTGTAATTATTCAATTAAAGGATAAAATTATATATCAATATCATTTCTAGGCATTTTAATTCATGGAATAATCATCTAAATTATAAAAGATGTTTGTTACATACACATCCATGTAGGCAGATTATAATGGTCAAAACATATGGCCAAATTCTATAACTAGTACTCAAAGTCTAAAGTGGGTTGAATCCATTGGAAGCTAATCCCAATCAAACATTCCTACGATTAGATGAGAAATCTAGATGTAATGAATCAAATGTCATCCACATTTTTGAAGATCTCAGATGTTATATTAAACCATCATTATTATCATCTACATATTTCTACTTCATGTGTTTAGCAGTTTTTAATAACATGAATAATCTCTACATTCGAGGCCTTAAATGAAAGTGACAAAAAACCATTGAAGGTATGTTCATTTTCTTCTTCTTCATGGTAGTATGCTGATTTAGACTTCCAACATCACCCATAGACAACCATTTATAGGTGGAGCATTTCTTGAAATATTGTATTCTAGAATCCTATATCCAATAAAGCATACAATAATTGGGACATGCATGAATTTTTTTATAATTCAGACCAATCTTGTTAACAACTTTTTTCATATCATAAAAAGACTCAGGGATCTTTTCTTTAGGAAATGCATCACACATAAATTCTAATATCATGGACATTGGCATTTTTGTAATTACACATAGGTATTTGATATAGTACAACTTTAGCGGAAATGAATGTTTTGAATATTTCAAACATCAACTATACAACACTTGATTTCCATCATCAAGTAAACGATGAAACGCATCTGCCTACTCAGTGAAGTTTTCTCTTACAATAGTCTCCAAAAAATCAAGAGTAGGATCCAATAATATGTTATAATCTTGATTTGGTTGTCATGAAGTCTCGAAAACATCACTTTTCACGTTGATATTTGTAACACCCTTAACTGGTTGTTCTGATATGTTTTGATATTGATTTTGGTGTCTTTTAATGCCAAATTCATCATTTATAAGGTTTTGTATTTTATTTTCCATTGTCGATGAAGTTGGGAGATCATTCTATGGATTGACATTAATGATCAAACTTTCGGTAACATTTGATTCTCCATGCCAAATACAACAAAAATAATGAGAAGGGAATTGCTTCGATATCAAGTGTTCATAAACTTCATCCCACTTCAACCATTTTCTAAATTTACATTTTGTACATGGACATCTTATTCTCCCATCAACAAATCGATTGGAAATTGAAAAATCTAAAAATTTCTCCAAAACCTTATCATAATAAGGTGTGTTCTTTCGTAATGAGATCAAGATTTTATCCATATATTTCACAATGTTCCAACACATTATGAAAAAAATTAAAACAGATAAACTATTACTAAATAGGAAAAGAGATTCATATATACTAGTTCAACAAAATTTCTATATATTAAATAATCATACACTACCTTTTAAATGTACGTATAACTATCTATGAAATAAGAATTACAAACACTTCTGAAAAATAATAAAACTATTTGGATAATTAGAATATGTCGAGGAAGAAAATGGTGTAGAGTAGTGAACTTCGACCCTTATTTAATTGATACAGAACAAGAAAGTATAGGGAAACTAGAAATGTGTCAAGAATCAGTACAATGACTCCATGATGTTGTAAATGTATTTATTATTATTTATCCACATCTTTTATTATCTTATATTTATAGACAAAACATAAATAGATAGCATTCTTTATAAATCCATTGAATCTTCTATACATGGGTATTTCCTAATTCTTCATCATACATTTAAAACCCAAAGAAATGTGAAATCTAAAAAATATACAAGAAATATAAAATTAAAATCACAATCAATAAATAAGGTTAATAATACATTTCCACTGACCAAGAACATCCTTTTCGGGTAAGGAAAATTCTTGAGCTATGTAGTACCCACCAATTGAAATCAATTTAGTTGAAAAAAACATGTTTAAATTATTTATTTTAGAGAAAACCCTAATTAAAATTTATTTAAACATGAAACCTGAATATAATTACATTTTAAATTAAAATACCTTATCATTAGGAATTCCTTTAATTTCTCTATAAAGAATACATGGGAATGAATTGTTTTTCCTTGATAAACCCATTACAAGAATCATATAAATTAGTTTTCTAGTTAATAAAAACAAGTTTAAAAATAATATCATTAAAATAACTCCCAAATAAAATGAAGGGTTTGGAGAAACCTACATCAATGAAAAAAATTAGATCACCTTTGATGAATAATATAATATAAGGTCATAGTAGGAACTTAAAAATACGGAAAAAACAAAAAACCCCCCATTGAAAACATCCCTAGACATGAGGTTCACACACCATGGCTGCTAGGGTTAGATAATAGGTGAGAAAGAAGGAATAAATAAGTAAAATAAGGAAGGAAAAGATTTAAGAGACCATCACCTTATGATTTGATTTATAACCCACCATTAAATCACCTAGAGTACACTATAGAAGGATAGGAGAGGTAGAGAGTTGGTAGGGGTAGGTCTTTTGAAGCTTCTTGTTCAAGTTGGGGAATTAAATTAGGGAAAAAATAATTAAAAATAATAAAAATGATAAAAACAATTCCCCTTTTCAAGAAGGTTTCAATGTTTACCTACCGAGTTTACTTTCATGGTTTACAAAACCATGTAGAAACCTTACATCCTATAAAGATATCCAATTTATTATATTGTTCATCCCAAAACACTTTAAACTTAAGATAATCTATAATATATTAAAGTTATACTAATAAAGTTAATAATAGGGTGTCACAACATGTGGTGTAATCCTATGGAGATCTTTATAATCACTCCCTACAACCACCATTATGGTGTATATAGATTTTGTATTATTTTACTTGATTAAAGGAAGGGATCCTCTATGAGGTAGTGGGTTTATTGTATCTTTTTTTGGGGGGGGGGGGGGTTATAGAAGGTGTATAGGTGGTAGATATCCCATACTCACACAGTGATGAGTTACAATGATTCATGTTTTGGTTATTTTGGGTCATTTATTTTGGTATCTCATATATATTCAGGCAAATAGGTTTACAATCACATTGTTTCCTTTCTTTTAGAATTATTAATGTCATGAACCGAATCTGGTCACCATAAAAAATGGCACCAAACCTGGCCCATGACTAGGCCCGAAGGGTGTTCCCAATCCCCACGGGCTGTCACAAGTGCCCAGGTATCATAAAATAAAAATTGGGAATGATTTACCTAAGTTTATAATCATACAATGACAAACAAGTCCAAGAAAAGAAATCTGGATTTTTCAAACAAAAAAAACTTTTACAAAATTTACAAACTGAATTACATGGTTTTAAAAAACTCTCAAAGACCATAAAAAATGAATAAAACCAAAAATTACATCCCAAGAACCACCACTTAGTGAGAGCCATCGCCCTCAAGCCATATCTACAACACCGCATCACGATGGATCGCTAAAAACCCAAATCGTTGACACAAAAAGTTGTACCCAAAATTACAACAAAAATAACCAAGTCTACCTACACCCAAAGGTGTAAGTAGGTTGTGAGTAAAATCATAGTAGGATACCACCACTAATAGATTCCATGTGATAAAAATTCAAAGAGGAAAATCATGCAAGTTTTCAAGACATGAAATGATAGTAACAATTTCTAAATGATACAAATTAAATAAAAGTAGTTTTCAAGTGGGATATTTTAAAGAATCAACACTTTTAAAAATAATTTCAATGCTAAGAAAATTTCCAGCCAACCATACCATATGCAGACGGTAAGCACAAAATAAAAAATTAGCACAACAAAATGGGAAAGTAACCCCTGGGCACTAGCTTTTGTGGGTCTAAGGAACCTTGTGTCGCGGTAAGAGTAACCATCACAATATTTGTTCTTGTAAACACGATCCACTAGTAGGGATCATACCCATAACCTAGTGTTCCCCCATCATCATCATCATCATCATCATCATCATAGTTTAGTTAGTGATGTAAGCATCAAACATGCTACGTGAAGCTGAGGCCAAACCCCACAGGATCACTAGAAAAATAGTAAACGTCCACCCACCTAGATACTCGGGTTTCCCTCTTGTGCTCAAACAAGTTAAACAAGTCAAGAAATATAATTTGCATATAAAAATACCACTTCCACACCAAAAATTCACCAAAAATCCCCCATGTATATCACGCAAGTCACATAACCTATTTTTTCATTCAAATGCATTTTGAAATCATACTCACACCAAAATATCCCACAACGCTTTTCACATTTCGTTAAAACTTCAAAAAATACTATAAAAAATTTTATAAACCCTTTCAAAGATAAGAAAAATCACATAAAATCCCAAAAACACATCTTATAATACTTCTTTCAACAAAAAAATCATTTGGCACATCACACTCACACAAAAAAGGCCACAAACCTGTTTCACCCCTCTCTTGCCATTTGATAAAACATTTCAGAAATTTAAAAAACATTATGAAGAGGTTTTATATCTTAAATCACCACTTTACCTTTACAAAACCCATATTAGTTTAACACACTCGCCCAAAAAGTACATATACTCCCTTTTCCCACTTTGTTTAACCAAATAAAACATTTACAATTTTCACAAAACAATCCAAAAGGGTATAACTATGTCTTACACAAAATGCCATTTCAAAACCCCCTTTCAAGGAAAAAATCACACCAAGACCCTACCAAAGCATAATTTTTGTCCCTAGAAACTTTTATTAAACCATTATCAAGTACTTCAAAATAACCTCAAATTATACCACAAAAGATACACATGAAAAACACACATTTTCATTAAACACATTCAATGAGTGAAACAAGGTTTTACACATAAAACCTATTAAAACCCCTATTTTAAATAAAACATTTTACCAATACCCTACCAAATTAGAATTGGAAGCCCAAAAAATATTTGAAAAACTACTTTCATATGTTATTACATCAACCCAAAAATTACCGCAATGTTTACACATAGAAAACACCCAATTTGAAACAAAGTGCAATTATAAAATTAACTACATAACAAACTCAATCAAAAATGGTTTTTTCACAATGCACAACATATTAAGAGAATTAAAAATAATTAAATCATGCATTATAACTCATCAAAAAATTATTACGCATAAAATCGCCTACCTTTTGAATCAAAACCCCCACATCATGGTACGAAACATCAACTGCACCACCGCCGCACCTCAAGGAAGTGAAATCCAACCTAAAACCCAAATATCTGACTAAAAAGACACCAAATCAAACCCTAGTTTCAAACCCTAACATCATTACATTTTTGAACTTCATGAAAGAGTGAGAAAACCCTAAGGATAAGGAAGGAAATGAAGAGAGAAACCCTTACATGAAGAAATCTTGAAGCAATCGACCCAAATCTACAAATAGTTGAGTTTTTAAGTAACCAAATTTTGTAGAGAGGCATTAAGAATTCATTTTAGTTTAAGTGGGTACTAAATCTAGGTAAAAAGAGTGAAAATTTAATGATTTGTGGAAGAAATAGTTTACCTCTTTAAATTTAAAATATTTGAGAATGATTAAGAAAGATTTCCCAAATCCGCAGAGGAGATGAGCTCCAAAGAGGGGGATAAGAGAATGGGAGAACCCCTTGGGTAAGTGGTATCCGGTGAGAGTAGAAATCACCAAAAAACCATCAAAATTGAATTTGATATTAAATAATTATTAAAATATTTTAAAGCATAAAATGGGATTTCGGGTTGGCCCAACAACTTAATAGAAAACAAAAATCCATCATTATTATGGATTCCTATGGGGTACAAATTGATATGGTGGTTTTAATATACCAATGGATGCCAATTAGGAAGCTTAATTGTGTAAAATATACAAAAATGAATGATGATAAAATAAACAAAATTTATTTCTAAATCTGAAAATGGGCTCACGGTTTGGCCCAAATTTTGAAAACCCACCATTTCCACAAAAAATGAATGGGAAACCCCCAAAACAAAGAAAGAATGGAAATTAAATGAAAAATAACTTTAAAATAAGTCATGTATGTGAAAATTCTCCCCATCATAAAACATTCCACCCTCAAAAAGCCACAGCAAGGCTAAAGGAAAAAGGTAAACACAACCGAAAGGCCAAAATGGACTCCTCTGCCAAGTTTCACCCACCCCCAAAAGGCCAAAACACCTCCAATTAATCAATAAAAGAAGGAATAATCTCACCAGTTAAAACATACATCAGTTCCTAAAATGATCATGTATATACTGTTTTTATCCCAGAAGAAAACTCCTTAAGAACTATCCAAACAAGATTCCATCAATTTAACCAAATGTACAACAACAACAAAAAAGGTTACACTTACCTTGCTTTAAACAGACCATTTGGAATTCCCCACTCCCAAAATTTACCCAAGGAAGATTTAGGTAGTTAGATATCTCCAAAAAGACTACCTACCACCAATCCAATACCAAGTACCAATCTTTGTTACTAGTATGGGGAGACACAAATGGGCTCCCCACTATAAGAGACAAGTCTAATTTTCCCTAGACAGGATCGAGACACTAATAGGGGAGGCCCAAAAACACTCCCCAATACAAGGGGAAGACCTCTATTTGAAATTTCCAAAGGAACATACATTAGAATCATAGTGGGTATCCCCACCATAACAACAAACCATCTTAACCGGCCAGCATTCGCTAGCACAGGAAGAACCCAAATTTAAAGAGTTGGTACAATCACGTCTTTAATCTTCACAGTTTGATAAACAATTCACTAATCATGTGGATCCTTCTACTTGTATGGTTTTCTTGGGCACAGTTACTACTAACCATGTGAAAACTGTGCGCTCAGTCTGTCTAGAAAAATTCCCAACCATACTTCAAAAACAAAATTGAAAAAAAAGGGGAAAAGAAAGACATTAGGCGATAACATGGGCACAAGGACCTCCACCTATTTCCATTGAACGGGAAAAATAGAGGAAAGAGGATGACACCAGAGGTTTAAACTATTCCCCTTCATTCGTACTTAGGATAGGACTTTGTTCAAGGTTTTGAATGACCCTGGGACTTCCCTTGACTATGTGCCAGCTTTACTCTAGGGCTTATGGCTGGAGCCCAAAATATTGAAGCATCATAGGCCTCGTAGTTAGGATTTGGAAACCCCTATATGTAACTTCTTCTTTTGGTTCCACAAACAACTACACCATAATCCCAAACAAGTTTACCAAGACATAACACACTCCAAAATCATCTTTCCATAACCCGACACTTCACTGAAACAAGGGCATAGAAGATGCACACACATCACCCCTTCTTTCTTCAGATGATATACAGAAAGAGGAAATGATATATTGAAACACCTTACTTTAAAAAAAGGGTGTCGATATTTCCCAAAAGGGGAAACACTTCTAAAAAAACAAAGACCCACAAAATATTGTACAACTTCACCTTTACAGTCAAACGAGCATGCGACATCACAACGCATCACCAAACATGACCAATGTGACTGATAGAAAAAATACATTGAGGCGAGACCTTATGAAATGTCCCCAAATATCACACACTTCCAAAAAAATGTCCGTAACAACCTCTCATTACAAGATTTCTCACACTGGTGGTTTAATATAAACCCCTTCTACTAAGATAATATGAAGGACCTATGGAACCTCTTATACACCATCCAGATACTCATCCCCACGAACAACCACAGACTACTTCTACCTTAGATGAATTAGGTAACTTCAAAAACTAAGGTCTCTTTCAACCTTCCATGAGCACTATCCCGCTATAAGAGGATCTGAAAAAACAAAAAAGTAAAGGTTATAGACTCATTCTACAAATCTTGAGAAAATATTCCTTATATTGATCAACTGGAAAATTTTCCAATGACAAAACAATATGGGTTGCACTTCAGTAGTGCACTAACCCTTAATGTGGGAATACATTATCCAACGATAAAACCCAAGGACCCAACCAAGTAGGTCCATTGGTCAATATGTGCTGCAAACTAGATCCAAACACATGAAGGGAACCACCATAATGTCATCCCAAAACATTTCTCAAAATATACCACTAACTGATCCTTCAACCCAGCTACCGAAAAAACACAAACCCAAAACAAGGTTCAAACAATAGGAGTTATTAGACTCAAAACATCCCAAAACATCACCATTTTCAAAAACACATAATACACACCATCCTAAACCAGTCATCAAGACATAATGTTTTCCTTTAAAAACATTTCTTTGAATAAAAATGGTTCAATGGTTAGCGTATCCACCAATGGTACCCCATGGGCTTCACACATTCATGTTTTTATTCCACACAGGGCACCCTTCTCATATACATCCAGGAACTTATCCATTTGTTTCATTAACCATCCATCATCCCATATAACCCTATGCATGTGGTCGCTCACAAAAATACCAAAGGTAAAAATAAAAATTCTTTCCCCTTTTTCAAAACCAAAATAATCAACCAATACTTCCTTTTTCATAAGACCGCTAACCAAAAAATCAAGATCCCAATAATTCAAATGAGTACTCACTATCAAGTCATATACATAAATTTTAAAATATGTCATCCCATTAAAACACATTTCAATAGTTTATAAAACTCTATTGGAAACACTTTTTCAAAACCAACTTTAACATAATTTCATGATTCCAAAAGAGGTGTAAACACACCATTTTACATTTAAAAACAGTTCTGAAAATTCATTTGTACCATTTTACAAATAAAAACATTCCCTCTTTGTTATAAAATCATTTCACAGAAACCTTACACTTCTTGAAACCAATCCACTATTTTTAAAACTAATCTTTCATGATTCAAAACTAAAGAACAGAAGACTATGCAAGAGAAAACTAGTTTTAGTGGGTGGCTTAGATATAAGGTGGGTGACCATACGCCAATCACTTCACCATCATAGAGAGTGCTCCATGAAAATATCCCCGACTCCACATGGCTTTCGAGGCCCAGTGAGCTCACTGAGACCGTTAACCCAACTCTCTTTTCATTTCCCCTAATCATCCTCAAACCATGAAAACCGAATGACTCAGAAAAATCCCAACTTCTCTTGGCGAATAAAATCCAATCATGGGTTTTGTTGGCCAAGAACACTGCCAATATCTAGAATTTCAATTTCCGGTAGTCCTAACTCTAGAAAATCCGGATTTTTCCCCATATAAAATGACTTAACAGAGTGAATCTCCTCTAATTCTTGTTTTTCACAAACCGAATCTGGCACCATAAAAACCAGCACAAAACCTGGATCGTTACAAGGGCCGAAGGGAATTCCCAATCCCTACAGGCTGTAACAAGTTCTTGGGTATCATAAAAAAAAATTTGGAATGATTTACCTAATTTTAAAAACATACAATGACAAACAAGTCCAAGAAAAGAAATCTGGATTTTTCAAAGAAAACCATCTTTTACAAAATTTAAGAACTAAATTACATGGTTCTAAACAAATCTCAAAGACTATAACAAATGAATAAAAACCAAATGGACAGCCCAAGAACCTCTACTTGGTGAGAGTAATTTCCCTCAATCCATCTCTACAACACCACATCATGATGGACTTCTAAAAAACCAAATCGTTGGCACAAAAGTTGTACCCTAACCTGTGGAAAAAATAACCAAGTCTACTTGCACCCAAAGGTATAAGTATTTTGTGAGCCAAATCCCAATAGGATACCATCACTAAGAGATTATATGTGATAAAAAATTTAATAAGAAAAGCATGAAAGTTTTCAAGATATGAAATTCTTGTAACGATTTCGTAAATATGAAACTTAATCAAAAGTAGTTTTCAAGTGGGATATTTTAAAGAATCAAGACTTTTAAAAATAATTTCAAGGAAACTAAATTTTTCAGCCAATAATACCATATTCTGATGGTAAGCATGATGTAACTAATTATCACAAGCAATGGGAATGTAACCTAGGGGAACTAGATCATTGTTGATCCCAGGTACCTTGTATCTTAGTGAGAGTAATCATCACAATATTCATTCTCATGAACACGAGCCACTAGTAGGGAGCATACCCATAACCTAGTGGTTCCCATTCATCATCATCATCAACATAGTATAGTTATTTTTTAAATTATCAAACTTTCTATATGAAACTGAGTCCAAACCCCATGGGATCACTAGCATACTAGTACACGTCTAGCCACCTAGATACTCGGGTTTCCCTCTTGTTCTCAAACAAGTTCAATAAGTCAAGAAATATAATTTTCACATTAAAATACCACTTCCACATAACAAATTCACCAAACAACCTGAATTTATATCATCCAAGTCACATAATCCACTTTTTCATTCAAATTCATTTTGAAATCATACTCACAACAAAATATCCTACAAAACTTTTCACATTTTTTAACACTTCCAAAAATCTTATAAAACTTTTATAGAACCTCTCCAAGATAGTCCAACATACATAACATCCCACACACACATAATATAATACTTCTTTCAACAAAAAAATTCATTTTTAACATCACTTTTAAAAAAAATATCCCACAAATGTGTTTCACCCCTCTCTTTCTATTTGATAAAACATTTCAACAATTTTAAAACATTCTTAAAATGTTTGACATCTTAAATCACCACTTTACCTTTCCAAACCCCATATTAGGTAAACACACTCATCCAAATAGTATATATACACCCTTTTCTCACATTTTCTAACCAAATAAAACATTAAAAATTTTCATAAATTAATCCCAAAGGGTATAACTATGTCTTGCACACAAAACCCATTTCAAAACCCCCCTTTCATGGAAAAAATCACACCAAGACCCTACCAAAGAAAAATTGGAAGCCATTTAAACATTTATTAAACCATTATCAATTAATATAAAATCACCTCAAATTATACCACAAAAGATACACATGAAAAACACACATTTTCCTAAAACACTTTCAAGGAGTGAAACAAGGTTTTATACATAAAACCTATTCAAAACCCTTCTTTTAAAACCAAAATTACACCAATACCCTACCAAATCATAATTATAAACCCAAAAAATATTTAACAAACCACTTTCATATGTTATAACATCAACCTAAATATTACCATAAGGTTTACACATAGAAAACACCCAATTTTAAACAAAGCGCAATTATAAAATTAACCGCTTAACAAACTCCATCAAAACTGGTTTTCTCACAATGCACAGAATATAAAAAACATTAAAAATAATTATTTCAATCATGATAACTCATAAAAAATGATTACACATGGAATCACCAACCTTTTGAATCAAAACCCACAAATCTTGGTACGAAACATCAACTGCATCACCGTCACACCTGAAGGAAGTGACATACAAGCTAAAACCCAAATATTTGACCAAAAATACACCAAATCAAACCCTAGGTTTAAACCCTAACTTCTGTAAATTCTATAACTTCATGAAAGAGGGAGGAAACCATAAGGAAAAGGAAGGAAATGAAGAGAGAAATAATTACTTGAAGAAATATTGAATAAATCGGCCCAAATCCACCAATATTTAAATCTTAAAGTAAGAAAAACCGGCAGGGAGGCTCAAAGGAGTAATATTAGGTTAAGTGGAGACTAAATTTGGGGGAAAAGAGAAAAAATTGAAGGAGTGGTGAAATAATCATTTTACCTCTGCAAATCTGGTGTATTTGAGAATGATTTAGAAATATTTCCCGAATTCGCAAGGTATATGAGCTCCAAAAGGGCTATGAGAGAATGGGAGTGTGTCTTAGGTAAGTGGGCTCGGGTGAGAGTTAGAATCACTGAAAAACCATAAATATTGAATGAGATATTAAAGAATTAAAAAATATTTTAAGTAGAAAATGGGTGTCTAGGCTGGCCCAACTCCTTAAAAAAAAACCCAAATCCATTATTATTATGGATTCATATGAGGTCCAAATTGATATGGTGGTTTTAATATACCAGGGGATTCCAATTGGGAAGTAAAATGGGTGTACAAATTTTAAAAATGTAGGAGTTATAAAAGAGACGAAATTTATTTTTAAATTTGGAAATGGGCTCGTAGTTTGGCCCAAATTTTAAAAACCCATAATTTCCGACAAAATAAACGAGACACCCCAAAAACAAAGAAATAATGGAAATCAAATGAAAAATACCTTTAAAAGAATTCATGGATGTGAACATTCTCCCCACCATAAAACATTCCGCCATTAGAAATCCACAATAAGGCCAGAGGCGAAAACCAAACCCAATCAAAAGGCCAAATTGACTCCTTTTCCAAGTTTTTTCTGCCCCCAAAAGGCCAAAACACCTCCAATTGATCAATCAATAAATTAATAATTTTACCAACCAAAACATACACTACATCCTAAAATGATCAAGTATATTCATATTTTATCCCAAAAGAAAACTCCTCAAACACTATCCGAACAAGATTCCAGCAATTTACCTCAATGAAGAACAACAACGAACAAGGTTACACTTACCTTGCTTTAACTAGACCATTGGGAATTCTCCACTCCAAACATTTACCCAAGGAATATGTAGGTAGTTAGAAAGCTCAAAACAAGAATATCTACTGAAAAGACAATACCAAGGACCAATCTGAGTTACTAGTATCGGTAGTCGCAAATTTCCTCCCTACCATAAGAGACAACTCCAATTTTCCTGAGACAGGATCAGGACACTAACAGGGGGAGGCCCGAACGGACTCCCGGGTACAAGGGGTAGACTACAATTCAAAATTTCCAAAGTAACATACATGAGAATAATATTGGGTCTACCCAACACAACAACAAACCATCATAATGGACCATGATGCTCTGGCACTGTAAGAACCCAAATTTAAAGAGTTGGGACAGCCGCATGTTTAATCTGCATAGTTTGAGAATCTGTGCGCTAATAGTGTGGATCCTTTTAAATGCATGGTTTTCTAGAGAATGGTTACTACTAACCACGCGCAAACCATGTGATCAACCTGTCTAACCAAATTACCAACCATAATCCAAAAACTCAATTGAAACCAAAGGGGAAAAGAATGACATTGGGATATAACATAGGAACAAGGCCCTCCACCTCTTCCACCGAACGGAAACAATATAGACAGGACGACAACACCAGATGTTTAAACTATTCCCATATTTAATACTAATAATAGGACTTTGTACAAGGGTTCAAATGACCCTAGGACTTCCCCTGACTACCTCCCAGATTCTCTCTGGGGCCAATGGATAGAGCCCAAAATATTGAAGCATATTATGCCTCACAATTAGGATTTGGAAACCCCTATTTGGAATTTCTTCTTTCTATGCCACAATCTACTACACCGCAATCCCAAAAATTTTTACCAATACATAACAAAATCCAAACTCATCTTTCATTATCCCGACATTTCACTAAAACAAGGGCTTAGAAGATGCAAACACATCACCCATTCTTTCTTTAGATGAGAAACAGAAGGAGGAAATGATATATAGAAATAAATTCCTCTAAACCAAGTATGTAGAGATTTTATGAAAGAAAACACACTTCTAACAAAACAAATACCCAAATAAGATTTTACAACTTCATCTTCACATTCAAACAATCACGTGGCATCATAATTCGTCACCGAACATGACCAATGCAACTGATAGAAACAATACATTTAAGGGGAACATATGAAACATCCCCAAACATCACCCAATTCCAAAAAATGGTCATAACAGGATCTCATGACTAAATTCCCCACACTAGTTTTTTAACATAAACCCATAATTTGAAGATACAATGAAGGACCCAGAGGCCCCCTTAGACACCATCCAAATTCACATCCCCACGAACAACCCCAGATTACTTCCACCTTTGATGAATTAGGTAACTTAAGAATCTAAGGTCTCTTTTTACCTACCACGAGCACTCTACCTCTACAATAGGATCAAAAAAACCATAAAGGAAAGGTTGTAGACTCATTCTACAATGCTCAAGAAAATATTCCATCTATTGGTCAACTGGATGATTTTCCAACGGTGAAACAATCTGGGTGGCACTTCAAAAGTGCACTAACCCTTAATGGGGGTGTACCTTATCCAAAGAGAAAACCCAAGGACACAACCAAGACGGTCAATTTGTCAATATGTGCCATAAACTAGATCTATACACATGAAGGGAACCACCATAAAGGCATCCCAAAACATTTCTCAAAAGAGACCACTAACAGGTACTTCAACCCAGCTACCGACCAAACAAAAACCCAAAACACGGTTCAAACAAGAGGGGTTCTTAGACTCAAAATATACCAACAAAATCAACATTTTAAAAAACACATAATACACACTATCGCAAACTAGACATCAAGACATAAAATTATCCTTTAAAAACATTTCTTTGAAAACAAACGGTTCAACGGTTAGCGTATCCACCCATGGTTCCCCATGGGCCTCACACATGCATGTTTCTAGGACACACCAGGCACCCTCCACATATCCATCCCGGAACTCATCTATTCATTCAATTTACCATCCATCATCCCATATAATCCAATGTATGTGGTCTCTCATGAAAATACCAAAGTTTAAAACAGAAAAAAATCCCCTTTCCAAAACCAAAACAATCAACCAATAATTCCTTTTTATCAAGACCGCTAAGCAAGAAATAAAAAACCCAATTATCCAAATGAATAATCACTCTCAATTCATATATATAAATTTCAAAACATCTCATCCCATTAAAACACCATTAAATAGTTTAGAAAACTCTATTGGTAACCCTTTTTCAAAACCAACTTTAACATAATTTCATGTTTTCAAAAGTGGTGTAAACACACCATTTTCCATTTCAGAACAATTCTGAAAATTCAGTTCCACCATTTAAAAAATCAAACCATTCCCTATTGATTAAAAAATAATTTCCAAAAAACTTTACACTTCTTAAATCAAAGTCATATTTTATTTAAAATCAAACATTCAAGGTTTCAAAACTAAAGAACACAAGACAATACGAGAGAAAACTAGATTTATTGGGTGGCTTGGACGTATATTTGGTAGCCATACACCAATCACTTCACCATCACAGAGAGTAATCTAGGGAAATATCTCTAGATCCACATGGATTTCTAGTCCCTTTTAGCTCACTGAGACCATTAACCCACCACTCTTTTCATTTCTCTTAATCATCATCAAACCCAGAAAACAAAAGGACTCAGATAAATCCTGACTTCCCCTGGCGACACGAATCTCATCATGGGGTGTGCTGGCCAAGAACACTACCCATAAATGGAATATAAATTCTCAACATTCATAAATCTAGACTATCCTGACTGTTTCCCATATAGAATGACCCAAAAGAGTAAACCTCCTCTGATACCATTTTGTCACGAACCGAATCTGGTCACCATCAAAACTGGGATGAAACTCGACCCGTGACATGGCCCAAATGGCGTTACTGATTCCCACAAGAAGTTACAAGTTCTTGGGTATTATAAAAAGAAAATTGGGAACTATTTACCTGAGTTTATAAACATACGACGACAAATAAGCCCAATAAAACAAATCTGAATTTTTCAAACAAACCCATATTTTAAAAAATTTCATAAATGAATTACTTGGTTTTAAACAACTCTAAAAAATAAAACATTTGAATAATATCAAAAATGTCGGCCCAATAAACCAAAAATGGTGAGAGGCACCACCCTAAATCCATCTCCACAACACTGCATCATGATAGACTGCTAAAAACCCGAACCGTTGGCACAAAAGTTGTATCCTAACCTGCTAAAAAAATAACCAATTATACTTTCACCCAAAGGTGTAAGTAGGTTGTGATCCAAATCCCAGTATGATACCAACACTAATATATTCTATGGGATAAAAATTAAAAGGCAAAAATCATGCAAGTATTCAAGACATGAAATGCTAGTAACAATTTCTAAAAGATGCAACTTAAATAAAAGTAGTTTTTTTAGTGGGTTGTTTTAAAGAATCAACACATTTAAAACTAATGTAAGTGCGGATGAATTTTCTATCCAAACAAATTTTATGCTGACTGTAATCACAAAGTAATTAATTATCACAAGCAATGGGAATGTAACCCTTAGTCACTAGCTCGTTGTGGGTCCCAAGTACCTCATATCTCAGTGAGAGTAACCATCACAATATCCATTCTCGTGCACACGAGGCACAAGTAGGGATCATACACATAAAATAGTGGCCCCCCATCATCATAATAATTATAATCATCATAGTTTATTTTTTTTAAGCTTCAAACTTGCTAGTTGAAACTGAGGCCAAATCCCATGGGATCACTAGCATACTAGTACACGTCCACCCACCTAGATACCTAGGTTTTCCTTTTGTTCTCAAACAAGTTCTAAAAGTCAAGAAATATTATTTGAATGTTCAAATACCGCATCTAAATCACATATTCACCAAAAATCCCACATTTATATCATGTAAGTTACATAATCCACGTTTTCATTCAAATTCATTTTGAAATCATACTCACACCAAAATAGCCCACAACACTTTTCACATTTATTTAACACTTCCAAAAATCATTTAAAGAAAATTATAAAAACTTTCCAAGATAATCCAACTCACATATCATCCCACACACACATCACATAATACTTCTTTTAACAAAAAAATTTATTTTTCAAATCACACTCACACAAAACTGCCCACAAACGTGTTTTTCCACTCTCTTTCTATTTGATAAAACATTTCAACAATTTATAAAACATTTTGAAAATATTGGACATCTTAAATCACCACTTTACCTTTAAAAAATCATATTAGGTAAACATACTCACCCAAATAGTACATATACACCCTTTTCCCACTTTGTTAAACCAGATAAAACATTTACAATTTTTACAAAACAATCCCAAAGGGTATAACTATGTATTGCTCACAAAACCCATTTCCAAACCCCCATTCAAGTCCAAAATCATACCAATACACTAACAAATAATAATTGGAATCCCTTTCTACACGTATTAAACTATTCTCAAGTACTAAAAAATCACCTTAAATTATATCACAAAATATACACATAAAAAACACATGTTTTCATAAAACACTTTCAAAAAGTAAAACAAGGTTTTACACATAAACCCTATTCAAAAATCCACTTTTAAACCCAAAATCACACCAATACCCTACCAAATCATAATTGGTAGCCCAAAAAATATTTAAAAACCACCTTCATATGTTATAACATCACCCCAAAGATTTCCATAAGGTTTACACATAGAAAACACCGAATTTGAAACAACGTGCAATTATAAAATTAACTGCATAACAAACTCCCTCAAAAATGATTTTTACACAATTCAAATCATATGAGGAACATTAAAAATAATTAAATTAAGCGTGCTAACTCATCAAAAAATTATTACACATGGAATCACCTACCTTTTGAATCAAAACCCCCAAATCTTGGTACGAAACATCAACCGCACCACCTTCGTACCTAAAGGAAGTGAAATCCAACCTAAAACTCAAATATTTGACTCAAAATACTCCAAATAAAACCATTTATCAGAACCCTAACTTCTGGAAATTTTATAAATTCATGAAAGAGTGAGGAAACCCTAAGGAGAAGGAAGGAAATGAAGAGAGAAACACTTACTTGAAGAAATATTTAATAAATCTGCCTAAATCTACCAATATTTTAATCTTGAAGTAACCAAAACTAGTAGGGAGGCTCGAAGGAGTCATATTAGGTAAATTGGGGACTGAATTTTTGTAACAATAGTGAAAATTGAAGGCATTATGAAAGAAACATTTTACCACTTCAAATCTGGGAGATTTGTGAATGATTAAGAAATATCACCCTACGTCGCGGGGTAGATGAGCTCCAAAGAGGAGGGGTGAGATAATGGGAGTGCCCCTTGGGTAAGTGGGATCAAGTAAGAGTAAACATCACTGAAAAACCAAAAAATGAATGTGATATTAAAGAATTAAAAAATATATTTCAAAGTAGTAAATGGTATTTTGAGTTGGAACAACACCTAATAAAAACCCAAATACATCATTATTATGGATTATTATGGGGTATAAATTGATATGGTGTTTTTAATATACCAAGGGATGCCAATTGGGAAGTGTAAGGGTGTAAAATATTGAAAAATTATAGAGTAATACAAGAAAAAAAATATTTTTTAATATAGAAATGGGCTCACAGTTTGGCCCAAATTTTGAAAACCAACCATTCCCACTAAAATGAATGGGAAACCCCAAAAACAAAGAAATAATGGTAATTAAATAAAAAAACATTTAAAATATGTCATGGATATGACAATTTATTTACACATTGCTTTATATTTTAATCATACTTGTTGTTTACATTTGGGTTTGAGTTGTTATGTCATGTTTTGTTATATGTTATTTCAAAACTTCTTATCATGTATGTATAACCTATAAATTTAATGGAAGTCTATTTTGAGTTTTGGGGTCGAACCCACTTGTCTTGTAGTATATCATTTTTTTTGAAATATTTCCCAATAGATTATGTTTGATTCTCAAGAACTAATTTCTATCTCGTGGTGATCAATAACTCCCTTTAGGCCATGTACTGAGATGAATCATGGATTTGGAGGGGGAATCTAAGTTTGGTTTATTACATGTGGGATACTGAAACATCTTCCTTTCTCCCTCCCTATTAGATAAACCTCAAGTATGGTTATCCACTTTAAAATTATTATTAAAGACTTTAAGATCAATGACTATTCAGAAACTCTATTTATAAATTTCCAGTATAACATTAAATTCCTTTATAAATATTGAACTTCTACATTTATAAAGTATTATAAAGACTTGGATTTAATCCATTATAAAATATATCAATATTAATTTCTAGATCAATGAAAAATTCAAAATCTTATTTTTCTAATTGATTAAAGTTAAATTAATATAATAGAGTGGATACATTTTTCTTATACTTTAGTTCAAGTGATTTTTATCCCATTTTGATTTTTACATTTTGAGGGAAGTATTTATCAAAGAAAACCCTCATTAAATAACACCATAACATAGATTAAATGTATTATTCATTATTTATATTATTTATTAAATCTCAACATTTATCAAAATTTCTTTCAAGATGATAAATTATTTAAAAAACATTCTATTGTTCATAGTGTTCCCCTATGTTAAATATTTTTTCCAATAATGATACCCACCATTAAAATATTAGTGGATCCATGGGCCTACAAAATAAAATAAGTAATTTTCTCATGTCAATTCCTTGATGAAGTAGGAATTTTCATATGGTTATGGCTATTATCCATAACATGATTCATTGTGTTAATTCAACTATGATGTTTTAAATATTTTCACCCATGAAGTATTTTGAAAATATGGATAATCATCATATTTACAACTGTATCCACCACATTGGGCATTCTTATCAGTGCATCTATTTCCTCCATCTATTTTAGAAATTTTAAAAAAAAATAGGATGAAATTAATTAAATAAATTTGAGTATAAAATTATATCCCCACACACTTATTCTAACTCCATAGAACTAAGGGTTTTCTATAACAGTATTTATCCCAATTACCTATTGTCCCTAGGTTATCTGATATGTAATACTATTAAGGGGTTTGAATTAGTTTTAATAATTCTTTATAATTTCATTTCTAAATAACTATATTAAACTAGTTAATGTCAAGAACCTACTAACATTAGAAATTGTCATTTACCTATTTTCTAAAAAACAAACATGAACACTAGGCACACAAGTTTTTTAAAAGGTTCACACCCGAGGTCAGTTACTTTTTCCTTACCACTCCCAAGACAATCATAGGATATAGATGTTTTAATAATGAAATAAAGTGATTAAATTAGGGTATTTATCATCCTTAACCTAAATCCATTCCCTAATAAAAATTCTCCACCCTTTCTTGATATTGTATCAATATGGTTTACAATGGTGTCCAAATTTGAAATAAAAATACCTCTCATCATATCTATAATGATTCAACACAAAATACAGATCTTCTATTTAATCCTTCATAATATTTAAAAAAAATTCATGCTCCCCACTGATTTAAGAACTTCATGTAAAAATTATTTAATGATAAATTATAAATTTCTAGTCTTACTTAATTCCTCATAAAACACTATTCTTAAAATCATTTCCTCCTTTTTAAATCTCAAAGGAAAATGATGATATTTTACAATATTAAAAATTATAAAGTCCATGAAAATCAATAACAAAATGATCTCTATATTTGGAACTATTAAAAAATATAATCATGAAATCATATAGTCTGGTCATCTTAATTAGAGTCAAAAAATATCTTCTTTGAATCACTAGAACTATCACACAAAGATAATCAAAGATATTCTTTGAATATCTATATTTAAAAAACCTCAAAAATCATATTTAGGAACCCAAAAATCTTAAAATAGGGGGAAGGCAAGGATCAGGACTGGTAGTGAGAAGCGGTGAGGCTCGGGACTAGCGTAGAGGCATGCAAAGGGTGGTGATGCTCGGGACCGGTAGCGAGGTGTGATGGCGATGCGGGGCGGTGAGGTGTGGTGAGGGTAGGGATTTGAGGGATCGGGGGGTGCAGGGGTCAGGGCAGTGCAGGGTTCGGGGAAAAAGTGTTGGGATTTTGAAAAAAATGAACGTTTTAGCAACGGTTTTAAACAAACCGTAGATAAAATATTTCAAAAAAATTGTAGAAATTTAATAAACTGACATTAAACACTGATTTTGGTGTAGTGAATTGTGTTAATATCAAACATGTTAAAATAAAAAATTCCTTTCAATATTTTTTTAAAAAGCCAAAACTTCCTTGTTCAGAAAATGAAAACAGGATTCATTTTAACCCATTTTATAACATGAAAAACAATGGTAAAAATTTCTTTAAAACCCATTTGGGAATATTAAAAACTTCATTTATAATTTTTTTTCAGAAAACATAGAAATGGAGGAAAATGGATTTTTTACTAAATATTGAAATAAATATTTTTTATTAAAAACATTATTTTGGTATATCTAGTTTTTAAAGAGAGAATAATGAAAGTAAAACCATTTTTCACTGGAAATAATTAGATTATATGGAAATAAATTATTTTTTGTAGATTTATATCATAATATTTCATCACTATAGAGAATCTCGATAAACAATGGGATTGTAACAAAAATAAAATTGCACTTTGGTAACTTTTGAATTATAAGCCCCATGAAATAAATAATCATATATTGATATGTAAATATCTATAATTTTCATAATAATAATCATAAAAATCATTCATCATTAGTATATACCCCACATAAAAGAAACAGGTGGTGAATATGGCATGGGCCTTAGAGAAATGAATGTTAGACAAAAATACCTTACATGCTTTGTGAAATTTTTACTTGTAAGCCCCATGAAAGAATAATGGGATAAGAAACATTTAATATTAGAATAATAAATAAATTCATGATATTTCACATGAAATGGTTTTTATATACACCTCATGAAATAATACAATTTCATTTCATAACATATTTCCCAAATAAGATAATTTGAGATAAAAATACCTTACCTCATGTATCGACATTATTCATACAAATTAAGAACTCATATATAATAAATATAGTTTTATTATAAATATATTATAGAAAAATACTCTATATATCATACCATATATAATTACTTATGTCCTTTCATTACCCATTCATTAAAAATACCTTATTAAAATCTATTTTTGGGAAATAACTTCTTTTTTTTCATGTGTGTTTTTGTTTGGTAATTTTTTTAATTTTACTTTGATCATGGTTTAATAATAATATTAATTTTTAACATAATATAAATACAGATATATTCATTATATTTTTTTAATGTAATCAATAAAATTTATATATAGAAAATGAATAATATTGTTAATGGAAATAGTTGGTCATATGTACAAATGAATGTTGTTTCCATTTTCTTAGAGGATATAACCAAATAAAGATAAATATTAACTCAAATTTATAAAATAATTTTTGTATCATATATATAATATATATTCATTAAATATATTCTTATTTCCCTCATTTTCAAAAAAATGCAAAATGTATCACAACGCTTTGTGGAGGCGGTAGTCCACATGTACGCATGAGCAATTTTATCATTTTCCAACAAATTGGAAGTTAATAAGGGAGAAATTATATTATAAATATAGATGTATAAATATTTCATAAATATTGTATACATATATTAAATCCATAATTATATCCATATGTGATATGCAGTGATGTAAATCGAATTTCATCAATTCATGGGTCGGATGTCTGCTGTACACGTGATCAAAGGTTTTGTTTTCCATTTAATGGGAGAGGATACAGATAAGGAATATTCCATTAACAAAATGAAATATTAGTTTATAAGAGATATTTATGTTATTTTATCACTATATTTGGATAATAATTTTAGGAGGTGGAAGAAGAAATACATCTAAGTCACTCGGTGAAGAATGATACCTCTTCTTCGAACAACATACCTAGGTTTGCACCAAAATCCTTTTTAGAAGGGATTCCTAATAAAAATAAGGGCTCTATTATGTGGAGATGTAATTAAGAAAGGTATTTTATTAGGTATTTTTTATCTAAAAGTACTCAGAAGTTTGAATATGAGAGAATAGTAGGTGACCTTTTATATGTGGGGGAGAGGACAGACTTAGAATTTTTTAAACGAAAAAAGTATATCCACTCTTTAAACTTTACAAATGGACAAAAAATGGATCATTATAGGAAATTAAATTATATAATGTGGAAATTTCTCTATAAAATAGAAATTGGACAAGTTATAAGGTTATTCTAACCCTTATGTTTTTAGATTAACCTCTTGATAGACTCATTTTATCCTTAATCATGGTAATTATGTTTTACTATTTTCACTATTCATTATGAAAAAAAATTATGTTGAAATAATTTTATAATATTAATTATTATGATTAAAAATATTTAATACATTTATAAAAAATAAATTCATATATTTTCCATAATTTAATTACAAATTCATCCCTTAGACACGATGAAAAAGTGGTTTTCCAAAGGACAAGTTTTCTTAAGTGTAGAGTGTTTTGATATCAAAATACAATATGAAATTGATTTCAATGACATAATTTGCATTAATAAATTTATAATTGATCAAATTTAACTTTTTAAACTAGCTCAAAATAAAACATATATTGTAAGTTATTTAAATGAAAAAGCAGTTTTTTATAAAAATTGTTATCTTTTACTATTCATCGAAAAAAATAAACTTTTCAAAATATTATCAAAAAATTACTCAAAGATAATTATAAAATAAGATTAAAAAATAAATTTATTTTTTAAAATAAATTTTCCAACAGTTCCAAAAATTACTTTTATAATATGTTCACAAAAAGTAATAAAAATATTTTTTTGACAAACATTTACTTTTAGAGAATATAAAGACTTTAAAAAATTAAGTATTTTTTATGAGTATGTTTTATTTATATAAAGCCATTATAATTAATTTTAAAATTTTATCTATTTCTATTCATACCCCCATGTTTATTGACTTTGTTGTAATTTTCATTTCTGAATAATAATATTAATATTATGTGTTGGTTCATTAAAACTCTGTGTTACGTGTAATTCGAGCTATTGAAGAAATTTAATTTATTTGAAAAAATAAATTATAAAAACTTAGGTTGTTACACCACCTTATAGAATATATCCATGTAACCTCACAACAATTTACATGGTATACACAACCAAGGAGATCAACACGTACACACCCTCTCCCAAGCCTCACAACACGCAACCCGACCCGAGAGAGGATTTTAGAACCAAAACCTCAAAGGAATACTCCTATAAACTCTAACTCATTATATAAACACATACATACAACCTCTAAACTATATAAGAATTACACCATCACTATCTATATTGGAAAATAATCATAATGTACTCCTCCTATGTCCAATTCTAAGTCTTGGGTGAAAAAAAATGTAAAACAAACCAAGTAGGGAAAAGTACATGGTGTTTACTTCTGGAACATAGTATGTAATCCTAAATTAACTACATGTTCAAGTTTCATAGTCCACTCATCATGTTATTTTCCAAATTAGGTGTCATTTTACCCATGTACACAATGTTTACCCCACATGGGGTACCTTCTTGTGTACCTCATTATAACTTGATGTGTAAAACACTCAAGTAAACGATGATTCCACCCCCATACATGGTTTTTACCCCACAATTGGTGCATATACATGTACCCCCCCCCCCCCACACCCACCCACCCTATACACACACACACATGGTGTCACAGCTGGTTTTTCATGTCTTGGTTTTTGATATGGTTCATTGGCAATCCCAATACATTTATTGGGTTTTAGGTTAGATAAATGTTTATTTTTTAAGTTCCATATATGTCTAATCATCCTACCATGGGTGAACCATATATGTTTTGGGTGTTTTAAGAGAAAAGGGAATTTACTTCCAGATTTGGGTCAATCGTGAGTCCATTTCCAAATTTAAAAACAAAATTTCTTTCTTTAATAAATCCTTAATTTTTAAACATTTTTCTCACATTATACTTTCCACTTTCACTCACTTGAACTATTAAAACCACCATGTCCTTTTGTTCCCCTTATGAATTCATAATCATGGAAGATTTGGGTTATTTATTCCGGTATTGGGCCAGCCCGTGATCCCATTTCCAGTATAAAAAATAATAATTTTTTTATTTTATATCTCTTTCATTTTTTAATATTTTTCGGTATTTCAACTTATAACTTAAGACCAGGAACCCTAGATGCACCCCCCAAGTTCCATTTTCCCTCATTGGAGCTCATCTTAGTCACGAATTAGGGTGAAATCTCTCAGGGATTCTCAAATCATCCAGATTTGGTAAAGTAATTTGTTTATTTCATGAATCATTCATTTTTTTCAATTTCCATCCCAAATATTCTTTCCCTAGTTCCTCAAAACCTAATGATCATATCCAATAAGTTAAAATCCATTCTTTTTCCTCTTAGAGTGCATATCTAAGGGAAGATGAAGAGTTATCTTTTTTATAAGGTGAGATTCCTTCTTCTTTCTCCTCCCTCTTCCTTATCCTTCCACTTTATATTGGTTTCCTCTTATCCCCAGGTCATGAAAGACCTATTGTTATGTAATAACATGATATTTTATGGGTTTTTGGTTCATTTAGGGCTGGTCTTCATAGATCTAGAGTGTTGGGAACCATGGTGAGTGATATTAGGTTTGTGTTTCCTTTCAGCCATGGTTTTGAGGTAGGTTTCCAATTTCACATGTCCTTTTTATTTAACATTCATATTTTTCATGGTTTTTACAACATATAAACATTATTATTATTATTTTATAAGCATTATATAAATTTATTTTGTGTGAAAAGTGGTGTTTACGCCTTGTTTTGTGGAAAGTAGTGTTGTTTTGTTATAAACTTGCACACTAAGTTTTTGTTTAAATGTCTTGTTATCTTTCACACCCAGTTTGTGATGCTTAGAACCTGGTTTAGAAATTTAAATAAATTTTTGGCATGATAATTTTGTTTTATAACCTTTTTATTATTAAATATATTTTTTTTATTAATTATTGCATGCCTCATTTTCAGGAAAGCCCCAGGTTGGATTTTTTGTGCACAAGGAGATATAAAATGATTTGTTTAGCTGATGAAAAATATTAGAGTCATGTGAACCAATGTTTTTTTGGGTTCTTTATTTGGTTTCCATGCGGTTTTGGGTTTTCATAAATAATTGTTTTGTTTCTTAAAGTGTTTTGGCATGTGTTTCCAAGGGAAGCCCTGTTTGGAACATTTGTAAAAATGATAGTGAAATTGTTTTACAATCTGAATATTTTCACGGTGGTAACCAATATTTTGAATCTAAAAATTGTATTTTGGTTTCCTTATGTTGCTTTCAAATGTTTCTTTGGTTTTACCAATAAAATGTTATATGGTTTATAACATGTTTTGGCATGAGTTGCCCGAAAATAGCCATTTTGGAATCCTTACAAAAATGGTTGTGATTTGAATGTGTAACCTAAAGGTTTTAAGAAATTTATAAAAGTAGTTTTCTACTGAAATTTTTTTTTATAAACCTCTTTATTAAATGTGAAATTTTTACCTTTATAAAATGTTAGTTTTAGAAACGATTAAGGGCCCATTTGGAAACTTTGTAAAAAAATGGTGAAATTGTTTATTATGAAAAACTAATGTAGATGTTTCTCGTGCCATGATTATATGTATATAATGGATGGGATTTATTTACTGAGTAATCCTTATGATGCATTCTGAGAATGCCTTGGGTTTGACTCTTTATGTTATTTTTTATTAATGGCGTGAGGTCGGTCCTTGGAGTGACTCGGGGTGATGACTTTTGTGAATTATCATTACATATATATTGTGATTGGATGCTTGGATGACATTAGTTGGATCGTCCCTTTTTATATAATTTAGACATGGGAACCTTAAATACTAAGAGAACGTTCTAAAAACGATTGCTACACTGGTTATGGATGGACTAAACAATGTCCCATAGTAGGTGGATATATTTTGGGTTTATTATTATGGGATATGGCCCCTCAGTTTTTTCGGAGTTAGGGTGGCCTGGCATTTTGGCATTCTGATTTTCATTGTATATGGCATTCCAATAGGGATGGAGTCTCATTAATTAGTATGTTTTGTTTTTTTCTTTATCTATTCGGTTCACCCATGTCTATTGGATTTTAGTTTATTTCAATGATAAATATGATGCATGTATGTATATTTACATTACCATTATCGTATGATTATTATTATGCCTTATTTTTTAATGGTTTTCATGGAAAGTGGTGAGATGGTTTTGATAAGGATTATTAAAATAGTATTCAAATGAATGTTTTTTATTCTCTTTTCACAAATATGAAAATTAAAACATCACTTTCCCCTTGAAAATGTTATTTGCAGACTAGTTGAATGAATCTAGTTATGGAAATGAATAAGGGTAATGGCTCAAAATTTGTTTTTGAGTAATCTGGTTGAAAAATATACTTTTATATATTGTAGTTTAAACTTTAAATTGATGTTTCTTTTATTTTAAAACATGTGCATTGGGAATAGATTATCGGGTTATCTTACTGAGTTTTAATACTCTAGCCTATAGATCTTTTCTGTTCTTAGCTCTTGTGTAGGTTTCAGCTTGAGTTCAATCGGCATGAGTGATGTGTGATCACTATTTTGAAGAGTGTCCATAGGGTTCACATGGATTTAGTTGGTTATAAGGTCTAGTAATTTTAGTTGTATCATTCAGTTTTACTTCCAGTTTTGTTGTATACATGATGATCAATTCAATTTTTTATAAATATGTATTGGGATATCCATTTCATTATACTATTTGTTTTGTTGTATATATTTGGTAAAAATTGTTCCATTTTATACTCTGATTATCCTCGAAACTTTTCACCATCCTAGGAGGATTAGGAACACCTCTTGAGACTTTTCATGAATTGGTTCAGGTGCCCGGTTCCGGGTCGACTTAGGCTAGTTCGTGACAAAATGGTATCAAAGGAGGTTGTCCCCTAGCATACCTTACTTTTTTTAGTGTCCATTGTTATTTTGGGATGTCAAGGTAGACAGTGTCATATTTTCAGGACTTAAGGGGTAGTTTTGGGTAGATCATTGCAAACTCTTGCTCATTCTGATCATCGTGTGTCAATGGGAAGTCTGGTTTTATTAGTGTCTTTGGTTCTTATTTATTGTTTGGTGTTCGGATATGAAAACTGGAGTTGGACTAATGGCCTCTGTGACCTCAAGGGTCTTGGAAAACCATGTGGAGCCGGAGCATACTCCTAATAAGGCTCTCTATTTTGGTGGTGTGTTTGACATATGGTCACTAACCATGTGGTCAAGTCTCCCACCTATTATAGTTCTCCTTTTTTTGGGTCTCTTAGACCATTCTTGAATTCTGTATTTTGTTTTGAAAATCCTTGTGTGGGAATTGTGAGAATGGGTTTTAAAGTAAAGTTTTGTTATTGAAAATTGAAAATTGGGTTTTTAAAATTTAATATGATAAAGGTTTTGGAATATTTTTTTTTTGAAAAAAAATCTTGGGGATAAAGAGGAAATGGATTAGCAAGATTGAATTTTCCTTAATCTAAACTAATGGTTCGTTGAAATAAAATTTTTGGAAAGAATGTACTGTTTTAAATAAATTATGAAACTTTGTTTTAAATTTTGTGTTTTGGGCTGTTGAAATGTTTTTGAATATGAGTAATTGGTTTTTGAAATTTGGTTTTCATTGGCTGGTGTTTTCTGGAAAAAGGTTTCGGCCTTTTTGGTTGTCAGATTATGAAAATACACCATACTAAATTTTTAAAAAGGGACAGGGCTATTTATACTAGAATGGTTATTTTTGGAAGTTCTATTAAATGAAATGGATTTTCATTTTAATCAAATTATTCTTGTTGATGTTTGGTTTGTTTTTTGAAATCTAAGAAAGGTTTTTGATTTGGTGGTTACTGTTCTTTTAGAAGGTACATGATTATTTTTGGACTGATGGTTGTTTTATTTTATCCTTTGGTGCTTTAATGGGTGCTCACATGCATGGTTTTATGGATATATGGATGAGTGGCCAGTCTAGAATTGTGTTTGTGTGCCCGGGGTGGCACGGAAATGTGCATATGAGTGAGACATGATGAAACACCATTGGTGAACAGGAAAATCCACCAATTTGGTTTGTTTTTCAAAAGTTTTTTAAGATGATGAATTGTGGTGTTTGTTATAAAACAATGGTTATGTGGATGTTTTTTCCTATATCTTTTATGTTTTTTTATTCGTTATGTTTACTTGTGATATGTAATTCATACTCTTGTTGTGTCTTCATATGAGATCTTGTTGGTGCCTCGGTTTTGGGGAAATGTTTAGTGGGTTTCTGATTAATAATTTGTATGGACCACCTATGTGAATTAGTTGAGGTAATGGTTTTATCTATTCATGGGTAGAGAGTTTTGGGTATTTCTTGGTTGTGTTTTTAGTGGCCCAATGATTGGCTCCCCTTCCCTCCCCAACCCATGTGGTGGGGGTTTGGATCAGTGCAGAGTGTCGGCCCAGTTCTTTCCTCCTCTGTTCGGGACTGGGTGGTTTAAATGTTAATGTTGTGTCCCTATTAACATGGGTTGGTAGGTTATTCTTGGAGATTTTTGGTGGGCCTATGTGGGTGAGTCCCAATTCTATCTCATGTTAAATTCCTATTTGTCCATTTCTAGTTGGTTTATAATGGTGGGGAGACCCACTAGGGGTCTCATTGATATTCCTTCTTAGAATTTGTCTAGTGTAAGTTGTTTCTTAAAGGTGGTGATTCCATTCCACACTCACCTGGAATCTTTGGTTTCTGTGAGTACTCATTGTTTTGTGTGATCATTGGTTTCATTTGGAGAAGTCCCAACAATCTGGTTCTTGGTTTGGTTGTGTATTTAGTAACTCAATCCTTCAGTTGATTCTCAATAAGTGGTTGTGAGTATGTGTTTTATTTGAGGTAAGAGGCTTAAGATTCATTAATGGTGGATGATATTTCCTTGGATTGAGTGGTTGGACCATATTGATAAAAAGGTTTCAGGTGTTCATTAATCAACTAGAATGTGTTGTGGCTTTCTGGGGGTGGAAAGCTTTAATGGTGGGGAGAATTATCACACACAATTTTTCATGTCCTTGTTTTGATCCATTTTGTTGGCAATACCAATAATTTTCTTGGGTATTTGGTGAGATTAATTTTTAGTTTTCAAGTTCCATATATGTCTAATAATCCTACATGGGGTTACTCATATCGTTTTTTGTGATTTTTTGGAGAAAAGGGTGGATACTTTAAGATTTGGCCCAACCGTGAGCCCATTTCCAGATTTGAAAACAAAATTTGTTTCTTTTATGAATCCTTAGTTATTTAATATTTTCACTCATTAAAATTTCCAATTGGACTCCCCTGATCTATTCAAACCACCATATCCTTTTGGACCCCTTAAAAATTCATAATCATGGTGGATTTGGGTTATTTATTCAGGTATTGGGCTAGCTTGTGAGCATATTTCTAGTTTTCAAAAAATAATTTTTTTCTTTTATATCTTATTCATTTTTTATATTATTAGGTGATTAAATAACTCACTAGAGCCCTATACTCACCCCCATGTTCCATTTTCCCTCTTTTTATCTCATCTTAGTCACATATTTGGGTGAAATTTATCAAGGCTTCTCAAATCATCCATATTTGGTAAGGTAGTTTTTTTCGTTCATGAATCGTTCATTTTTTCTCTTTTCCCCAAAAATATTATTTCCATAGTTCTTCTATACCTAAGGAGCCTCTCTAAGTTGTTACAATCCATTCTATTTCCCTTAAGGGAGTATCTCTAAGGGGATATGAAGAGTTTTCTATTTTTGAAGGTGATATTCCTTCTCATTTCTCCTCCCTCTTCATTCTACTTCAACTTTATTTTGGTTTACTCTTCTCCCCTAGTCATGAACAACCTAGGTTTATATTATACCATGATTTTTTATGGGGTTTTTATTCTCTTAGGGCTGATATTCATATATCTAGACTATTGGGAACTGTGGCGGGTGATAACGGATGTGTGTTTCCGTTCTGACATGGTTTTGAGGTAGTGTTGTTTTATTATAAACTTGCACATTAAGTGTTTGTTGAAATGTCTTGTTATCTTTATAACCTATTTTGTGATTCTTAGAACTTATTTAAGCCATTTAAATAAATTTTTGGCAATAAAATTCTATTTTATAACCTTTTTAGTGTTAAATAGAATTTATTTTATTAAATATTGTGTGCCTCATTTTTGGAAAAGTTTCAGGTTGGATTTTTCGTGCACAAGGTGATATAAAATGATTTTTTAGCTTATGAAAAATATTTTAAGCAAGTGAATAAATGTTTTTTGGGTTCTCAATGTGGGTTCCATTCAGTTTTTGTCTTTCATAAAGAATTTTTTTGGGTTTTAAAGTGTTTTGGCATGTGTTGCTAAAGGAAGGCATGTTTGGCACTTTTGTAAAAATGATAGTTCATTGGTTGTACAATCTAAATATTTTCAAATTTTTTACCAATTTTTTGAACCTAAAAATGATATTTTGGGGTCCTTATATGGCTGTACAATGTGGATTTGGTTTTACAAAACAATGGGTTTTCGTTTATAACATGTTTTGGCCTGAGTTTCCCGAAAATGGCCTGTTTGGCATCCTTATATAAATGGTTGTGCTTTGGAAGTGTAACCTGAATGTTTTAAGTAATTTATGAAAGTGGGTTTTTGCTTTAAATGGTGTGTATACACCTCTTTATTAAATGTGAAATTTCTAAATTTTTTAAATGTTACTTTTGAGAAACGCTTAAGGGCCCATTTGGAAACTTTGAAAAAAAAAAGTTGAAATTTTTTATTATGAAAACCTCATGTGGATGTTTATCATGCCCTGATTATATATATATAATAGAGAGTATTTCATTACTGAGTAATACTTGGGATCCATTATGATATTTCCTTGGATTTTACTCTTTATTTTCTTTTTGATTAATGGTGTGAGGTTGGTCCTTAGAGTGGCTCAGGGTCATGTCTATTGTGAATTATCATTATATATGTGTTGTGATTGTATAATTAGCTGGAATCGATTGGATAACCCCTTTTTATATATATGAGACATGGGAACCTAGTATATTGAGAGAACATTCTATGAACGATTACTACACTGGTAGTGGATGGACTGACCAGTGTCCCATAGTATGTGGATATATTTTGTGTTTATTACTACGAGTTTTGGCTGCTCTGTCTATCATGAGTTAGGGTTGTCGAGTGTTTGGGCATTTTGATCTTCATCGTGTGTGGAATACCTATGGGTATGGAGTCTCATATATTATTATGTTCCAGTTTTTCCTTGATCTCCTAGGTTTACCCATGCCTATTGGATTTCAGTTTCTTACAATGACGAATATGATACTTATACATATATTTACATTGTCCTTATTGTTTGATTACTATTATTCCTTATTTTGTATTGGTTTACTTGGAAAGTGGTAGGATTTTTTTTGATAATGTTTTTGAAAATATTTCTCAAATAAAAGTGTTTTATCCTCTTTGAAAAAATCTGGAAATGTAATCATAATTTCCCTTTTAAAATGATATTGACACAATAGTTGAATGAATCTAGTTTTGAAAATGAATAAGGGTAATGGATCATACATTTTTTTTTAGTAATCATGTAGAAATCCATAATTTTATATATTTTAGTTCAAACTTGAAATTGTGGTTTCATTTATTTTAAAGGATGGGCATTGGGAATAGATTATCAGGCTGGCCTACTGAGTTTTATTACTAACGCCTATAGTTATTTTCTATTTTTGACCCTTGTACAGGTTTAAACATGAGTTTAATTGCCTTGAGAAACGTGTGATCATTATGTGAGGGAATGACCAATGGGGCCACATGGAGTTAGTTGGTTATCACGTCTGATCTGTTTAGTTGTATCGTCCAGTCGTACTTCTAGTTTTGTTGGATACATGATGATCAATTGAGTTTTTTGTAATTGTTTATTGGGTTTTCCATTTCTTTACACTATTTGTTTTATTGTATATATTTGGGAAAAAAATTCCCTTTTAAACTCTAATGATTCTCGATGCTTGTCGCAATCCCAGGAGTATCCAGAATGCATCTTGGGGCTTTTCGCGAATTGGTTTGGGTGCCCAGTTTTGGGTTGACCTGGGCTAGTTCGTGACAAATGGTATATTTAATCATAGTGAAAATCCACTACTTGTATACATTGAATAAGAAATGGTTGTGTACCATACACAACCATGTGCCTCGGCACACATTGAGTTGTCACTATGAAGTACACACCCCAGATACACAACATGTTGTCCAAAAAAAGCCATCTTCCCCAAATAATAAGAACACACAATTTGTGTTCTATGAACCACACATTATGTACCTATTTTTTCCCAAATATTAAAACCCCAAAATGGCATGAAACCCATGATTCCCCCCCCCCTCAAAACCCACTAGATTGACCCTCTAGTGGTTCCCAACAACCCAAAAACAAGATTATATCTTAGAAAAACTAAACTATGGTGATTTATGATGAAAAATTTTAAAAGTACCTACCATCAGGTGGAAAAAACAAAAGCTTTGATCCAATCCGGGATCTTTTGGTACCACGTGATGATCTGGATCCTCTTGAGATCTGAAATAGAACCTCTTTCTCCCTCTCTAAATCTCTCTACTCTCTTCCTCTCCCTCTCCCTCTCCTCTCTCTTTACAAAATAACCCCATTGGATGGGTATATGAAAATATAAAATGGTGGTAAAAATATAGAAAAAAAAGATAAAAGAAAGAAAAAAATAAAAAGAAAAGGAAAAGGAATAAATAGAAGAAAATGGGGTTGGAAAAACCCCAAATAATGTTGTAGGGTTATTCCTTATTAAGAAAGAACCCATCTTTCAAGACTAAACCACTATGTTTTCATTCTGATATGATGATCCAAACAAAAGATATCATTAAACAACCTTGCATGAAAAAACAATTTTTAATTAATTAAAAAATACATATTACACCAAAATTAGAAGGAATCATATTTCCACCAAACTTCTATTCAAGAATAAACACTATATTCTTGAATAAATAGATTGGTAAAAAAAATATCCAATATCTCTTAATAAAATAAATTACCATTTTCCCCTTTAAAACCACTTAAGGGATAAAATTCAAATTTCACATGTTTTTCATAAACCATCATGTTATGGTTCATGGAAAGATCCCCACTATAAATTCTTCTCACATAAAGAAGATTCACTGGTAATCTGAATAATAAGATTTATGCTAAAAACCAATTCTTTCAACACTACCACAACCATCCAATGACTTGTCTTATAGTACCTAGGAAACTCATAGAAAGATAGAAAATTAACTACAACTAATCTAAGGCTCCCCCACCATAGGAGTATCCTTATTGTCACCCCTCAACCAACATCCAACCTCATATCCCACATTCGTTAAACTATCAAATGCAATGGCTAGACGTGGACAAAATACTCACACAAAAGTGTGGACCTCATGAACCAATTGGTATTGCACCTAAATAGTGTGTGCATACCCCTGCTGAACAAGGATTTACCCAAAAAGTTTCACCAACCCGGACACCTCTCCTAAAGGTAGAGTTATTCTCTAAATCCCCCTCACAACATATCATAATCAAATGACCCACATCCCAACAAACCTAGGATAACATGCCTAAACCCACCATTTTTCTTCTCATGGAATCTAGTTCCAACAATGTAGAGATCCCTCGACACTCATTTAGAAAAACAAGGTATCTCTGTCATACCATAATCTACCACATGAACACCCTCCCCATGATAATTGATCCTAAAACCATGAGCAGAAAACTACATTCTCACCATTATACACCATACACAACTAGAACCCAAAAAGGATAGTCATTTAACCAAACCTTCCCCCACAAATAAGAAAAGAAACAATCATCACACTCAACACTCAACCTAATAAAGCCAAGGAAAAATCATCCTCACCATATAACATATTTTGGCTACCATAACCTTAGGTAAACTCAAGACTCATCCAACCATATCTCATACGTCTATACCTTCATCAGTCCAAGCATGACCAACAGGTCAACCCAAAGCCCGTACCAACCTAGAAGGGTTTCCATGAATACCTTGAGGAAGGGAATATGTATCCATAATAAGATACCACCTCTCTATAAGATCCATGTGACATATTATTACAAGGAAAATACTTGTGATTCAGTTGAGTAGAATGATACCATCTATTTATATGAGAAAACATAATATGAATAGTTTTTAACACTTTAAACAATTGAAACTATACCATTAGTAAAAGCACATACATCTAGTAAAATAACTTGAGGATATTTAGTTCTTGTTAGGATGTATAAACATAGGCCTATTTCCTTTAATCCAGGGTCCAAATAAATCATAAATCAGAAAATCCATAAACACAAGTGTCACTCAAGGAGAAAATCACACAATAGTAACATCGAATACCAAGAATAATAATTCTATAAGACTAGTAACCTAAACTTCCTATCATAACATTTTTTCATGATGTACCAACCCTATATCCATAAAAATCCCTAACACATTCCTTGATATTCTATTACCAACTCCCCAAAAATTATAAAAATTAAAAAGAATTCTCTGATACCGTATTGTCATGAAATAGCTTGGGTCAAACTAACCTATCACCCGATCTAGGTTAAGAAAAGATCTCAAGAATGCTTCACTGTATGCTAAGGGCTACTAGCTAGTGATGTGGGCATGAAATGATATAATTAGGAAATTATTTCCTCATACAAGAGTGTAATAACAATTTAAATAAACTAAAAAAATACACATCCATGAACATCAGAGTGTGGATAAATAAATAAATAATTGAAATGGTCTATAATAAATGAAAAGATTCATATATACTGGACAACCAAGAATATTTACACTAGTCCGACCACATATAAAGAATAAAATAAATATACAGGGCTCTACTACTAATATGATCCAAACCACATAAAGGATATCCTAAAAAATTGAACACCTTTATCATAACCCTTATACTAAACGCAATCCATCCTAATCGATTGTGAAAAACTATCCCTCCACTTGATCCACCACATCCTATTCTCAACCTAAAAGAATATATAAATTTTGTATGTACACTGAGGTGTATGCATATGGGTGGGAAAAAACTCATTAGGACACCCTAAATATGGGTCCTAATAATTTTTACATTACATGTGAATTCAGAACATGATATGCTCATTCTAACTGAATGATTCTAATGAAATAAAAAATGAAGCAAAATATAGGTGAAAAAAGGATAAACAGAAGGAAAACAACTATCCATGGGTTCTATAATAACACCAGCGGTAAATATACCCTAACTCTAGACCCATCCAAAGGAATTATGAAACATGTCTCATGTAGGCACAACATCAAGTGCATCCACCTGATCAAGAAGGAGCTCCAAAGTCCTATGTAAGAACAAGAATCAATTTTAGACCCTAGGATCTCATTCTAGGTGTTTAAAACAAAAAATTTCATCTACTAGGATCTTGTACTCTAATGTAATGATATGAACTTGCAATATGGACTCACTTTCAACATCAACATGATACCACCATGTCATAATATTCATTCAAAACTTTTTAGGTGATAATAACCTATCATTTACTCTTCAAGCTACCAGATTAATCCCAAAATCATAAATCAGGCCCTGGTAGTGTAATAGACTCTACAATCTACTAACCCAAGATAGGGTTTTCAACTAAAAAATGGTGGTTGTACTTATCTAGATCATATATTATCTCTTTATCCCTACCTCGCAACATCCAAAAAATAGAGGGGAGAAATATAGTCAATCTTAGGTCCAATGACCGATCCAATAATATACAGAAGGTCTACTCCCTTATCTAATCGTGATTAAGAATAACCTCATACATCTAATCCCACAAACTCAATCACCTGGGTTTTCTACACCAATCCAAACCAATTGGAACTAGTGATATAGCCATTGACTGTCTCATATGGAAACAAGCATGTGGAACCCTTCATGGTTCCCAAACTTTAGCTTGGGATGGAAAACCTATAAGGGGTTCCACCAACAAAACCGAACCTCGGGAAAAGCTCACCAAAAGAAACCATAGTTGAACTCACAGAAACGATCCCAATGATCACCAAACTCAAAGGGGACCCTCAAATAGCACTATACCCATAAGGGGAACAACCAACCATAACCCACCCAGAATGGAAACCTCAAGAAACACAAAATATTGAAGGGAATTCCTAAAAATGGGTCCCTAAAACCCTACTCAAACTCTGATCAATAACACCTAGTTTTACAAAACATCCCATGATATATTCCCTACCCAAAGTCTCTTGATAAACTGAACCATGGGAAGAAACTAGATAATATCATCTAAGAAGCCTCTCATTCTAACATTTAAGAATCAATCTATAAAACTAAAAATAACTCACTTAGAATCCTCTACTGAGGAGATCCAAAAGCACACACCCTCTCTCGGGCCTCATAGCACACAAATTGACCCTCGATGGGATTCTAAATTCACAATCTCAAAGGAATACTCCTATAAAATCTCTATTAGAACAAAATACAAAAAAATAGAAGGTAAATGACAAAAGGATTCCACCATCATGATCTATGAAAATAAAATATCACAGTAGATACCTCTTATGACTAATTCTAACTCCAAGGTGAAAAACATGCAAAACAAGGTAAGGAAGTAAAAGTACATGGCCTTTACTTTGAGTACACGGTGTGTAACCCCAAAGGACCTCCCATGATATGTTTTAGAATCCACTCGATGTTTGATTTTCAAAATATCATAGTGTTTGATCCTTTCACACAATCACAACTACAAATCACACCTTAAACTGTGTAGGCACTTAACAGTGCTAGAAAGAATTACTGATAAATTATATCTTTATTAGTGCTAAAATAAACGCTCAAAAAGGGAAACCTTTGTCATCACTTTTTTAGCTCTGATAAAATGGAATATTTATCATCACTTTATTTTAGTACTGATAAAGGTTACCATTTATCAGCACTTTATTGTTAGTGATTATAAGGGTCCACAATAAAATGATATATGTAAACAAATAAAAATTAAAAAATAACAATTTCATTAATTAAATAATTATTGTTAAAAATGAATAAATTGAATATACATATATTAAAATTTTAAAAACAAAAAAATAGTATATATTAAATATATAGATATGAAAAAATAATAAAATGAAAAAATTAAACAAATAAAATTTCAAAATGCGTAAATTATAAAAAATATTAAACATTTTATTAATTAAATAATTATTGATAAAAATTAATAAATTTAATATACATATATATAGATTATAAATATTAATAAATAGTATATATTAAATATATATATATATATTTAATATATTGTAATAATTTAACAAAAAAATAGAAATGAATAAATTACAAAATTATTTACAAATTTATTAATGAAATAATTTTTATCAAAAATGAATAAGTATTATATATATAGATATATTAATTATGAATAGTGACAAATAATATATATTTAATATATATATATATAATGACTAAAATTTTAATTAAAAAAATATTAATGAATTATTCATTTTTAATACTTTTCAATTTTTCAATTTAAATTATATCAAATGTTGTGTGTTACATTGATTTCATGTACAAATATATATGTAATTAATTCATTTTAAATACAACCACACACTCAAATATATTTATGCTATATATAGAAACACATACACCTAATATTTATGTATCTTATTCAAATTTTGTTATATTTAAGAATTTTCATTATATCATGATATATTATGTTTTTAATCAATCAATTTTATTTATTTATTTTTAATACTATAATAGTTTGGGTGTTCATTTTTAATATTTTTTTATTTTTGAATTAGATAGTTTATATTATTTATTTATATTTATTTATTTTCTTTGTTTTGGTATTTTCAGTTCATATATCCATGTTTTATTTATAATTTATATTTCATTAAAAAAAGTTATTCATTTTTTCAATATTTATAAAGTTTAATCATTCTAAATTATTAAATTTCACCCATTTTTAAAATGCATGTATTTAAGATTATATGTCGACTAATAATGTTAAAAATATATTTGTAAGTAAATATTTTTAAATAAATATATTTATAAATTTATATTTACTATATTTATTTATATATTTATATATTTATAAATATTATAAATATATAATTATTATTTTTTATTTAGTATTTATATAATTGTGAAAAAATAAGTATATATATTTAAATAATTATAAAAGTGAAATAAATTTAGTTAAATAGTTATCGTTATTAATTCTTTTATCAGCGTTAAAATTTTAGCACTGATAAAATGAATATTTATCAGTACTTTTTTAGCACTGATAAAGATCAACCTTTATCAATGCGAAAAATGTGTTGTTCAAATATATCTTTATCAGTGCTAAAATGTTAGCGATGATAAAGACTATTTTTATCAATGCTTTTTTAGCACTGATCAATATCCCTTTTATAAGTGCTTATCATTTTAGCGCTGATAAAAGTGATCTCTTTCAACACTTTTCAGAAAGAACTTCTAAAAGTGTCTCCGATCTTTTTAAAAGAACTCTAACCATGAATATGTCACTCATGATTCTCAATATCTTGTAAAACACCTCTAATTCTGGTGTGACTCCTCTACGTTCTCTTGATGAATCAAGGATATAATCCAATGTATTTTATTTTCTACTTCTCCTCTATCGTTTTTTGATTTTATGGTTTCCACATTTTTCATTTTTTCACTGTTCTTAACCACGACGAACCTTATAATGAGTGACCTACAGTGACTCTCTTGTAACACCTATACCCCAGTAGTCATTTCAGCCATAATAAACCAATATGGAATGGTCATTCATAGCTAGTAAAATCCTCCATAGTTTCAATTCGATCCTCACATAGGTTAAATATGTTCCTTCTATAGTGCATGATATGATTCTCTTAAATTCTACTCTCAGGCAATAATTTTTTTGATACTAAAACATCTCAGTATTTTATTACTTATTGTGTTGTGGATCATATGGGATTACATGTTGAAATGAAACCTCGTGTTTTGAATCTTTGAACACCTTATGGACAAATATAATTTACTATTTAATTTTGAAACATATTCTATAATTTTCATTCAGGATAAATTTTTCATGTATTTCTCTGTTCTTGAGATGGATATCTTTGACATAATTTTGGGAATGCATTGGTTAACATCCTTCAAGTTGTTAATCAATTTTTATACCCAGTAATTTAGTTTCAAATCATTAGATAGTGTTGGAAATCACATTAATGTGTATTGGTGTGTGAATGTTTGTAGAACAAAACTATATGTACTAATTATTAGGACTATAGAGGATTAAAAAAATATCCAAAATTGGAAGTTGAAGAATCCTTGAGAAGACAGAAGTGATGTAAAATATAGGTGGGGTGACATTCAATTCTTCCAGACCATTAGAGTGGAGGTATTCCAATTTCTCTTCAATTGAGGAGACTTTATGAGTGGTTCCATTAGTGTAGGATCCTATAACAATTTAATCCACATTTCCTCTTTGATGTGAAACATTTTTATTGATGTGGTCAGTTGGGGAACCTCTAATGGTCACTTTGATCTATTCCTTCTAGGTTGGGTCATTATATATGGTTGGTAGATTATTTATGGATGAGTAGTCTATGGATGATGTTATACAGGGTTATTCTATACTGATAGGTAAAATCCTAGTTTATTATACTCTGGTCGATGGTCTCAGGACACAGAAGCTTCCTATTGTTTATTAATGAGTATATTATATTTCATTTGAAGTTGATATTATAAATTATTCATAATGTCATTAACATAGAAATTGTATTTAAGTAAAAAAATGAAAATGAGCAATTAGTCTCAATTTTATTTATGGTCATCTTATATATATATATATATATATATATATATATATCATACCTATACCTACACAATGTTTCCCCTATTCTGTAAACTCGTTCGAGTTTCATATGAGACCACTACACACTACATATCCATCTCCTTTTGTTAAAGAATTATACAACACATAATATTCATGAGCAACATAATTAACTTTTCATAAAAAAGAACCACATGTTTCACAAATAAGTTTGTGTAAATAAGGATTCATTTTTGGTAAGATAGATATACAATACAATACATTACATTCCTAAAATTCCACAATTAAATGTTTCCTAAATGAAAATTATTATTGTCTTGAATAGAGATATAATACTTCAATAATGCATTATAACTAACCTTCACTACCTATATTTGATACATCCTAATATGATTGATTTTCTTCCATCTATTTATGATGGATTTATCTTCGTCTTTCAAACTATAGCTCCTACCATCATTGTGGTTCTATGTTCTTTAATGACAGACCTCCCACTCAAATTTTATTCATTAATCTTCATCAAATATGCATCCATGGCTTTGAATACCACATCTCCTAACTCATTCTACAACTCTTTTAGCCTTTCAACCCCCTCATTTATTACTTCTTGTGAACATAAAAAATGAAACCAAAAAATAATCAAAACATAATGAAGGAAATTTTTTGGATTCTTGATATGCATTTTTTTATATGACTCACTCGATTACTTTTGAGAACACTTCCTTAAAAATTAGTTTTATTTTAACTGTGTCCACATTGGATCATATTAGAACTCTAATTTTAAGCATACTTTAATGATAATAATACTACAATGAGTCATCTAATCCAACTCTCAAAGGTATTCCTCCCACAATGATAAAAGTGGTATGGCCCTGTTTTCGGCTTCATCTTCAGGATAATTTCTCTTGGAAGCTTGTAGAAATGGATGTTTTTCAAGCTCTCCAATCTACATCACATCAATACCACCATAATTTTGTGTCTCCTCTAAGCCAAACCAAAAAAAGAAACATTTCAAAGGAAGTGGAAAACAATTAATGTTTGTGAGTAGGATTAAATGAGTGTGAATGGAATTCATGTGGACTTCAATTTTCATTCCTTAATTTTTATAATGTAATATGTTATAATTCATAATTAAAATTGTATATAAGTTATTTTTTAACCTAAGTGAAAACTCTACATTCATCTCCCGAACAATTATTTCATTTTTCTACTTGTGACTCATCCCTTATCTCTTCTATGCTGCTTGAAATAATTTGAGCAGTATTTATAAAAAATGATCATGGTATGAAATTTAGTTAAAGTATTTCAAGAAACATAGGTAGTTGTTCAAAAAATATGGGAGATAAATATAAAATAAAAAAAATCAATAATAATTGTTTGGGAGGTAATTCATCAAGTAACATTGGAGCCACAATGATGGAGGAAGGCAAGTTTGAAAGAGGGAGTCAAATCCATTATCAAGAGTTATAAGATAAAAAAGGGATAAGGAAAGATTAAATAAAGGTATTGAAGTTTAATTGTACTATAGTATTGATGTATTATATATCTATTCTAGAAAATAAAAAATTTCATGAAAGATTCATGAATTTGTGTATTTTTATTCATGGAATGTATTGAATTGTTGTCATTCAAGACAAATTAAATGTTTGACTACTCATGAAAACAATGTCTTATGCACACTATTATGTTACCAATCCCGATGTAGAATATACAATTGATGATGAAACTACATAATTTTTAGGGTCTCAACAACTTGTGGATGAAAAAAACAACAATGATGCAAAATCACAGTGCTGAATAAAATTATAAAGGTAAGAGATCTGGGTATAAAATTTGAGCTTGGTTGGAATCAACACGTTCAACCTATTTACCCAAAAAAATCAATTTTCATTAGTTATCTTGGGGTTAAATGCGGATGAATCTGTTGATTCATATTGATTCATGGTGTCACATCCAACCTGTAAGGACTCGGAAATTTCAAGGAATTTTTTTTCTTAATTTCTTTGGAATTTTGCGAGTCTGTGGCTTCTGAAGGCAACAGATTCCAAGGCCCGATGTGCCCGGAATCAATTTCCAAAGTTTAGTTTGGGTACGTTTAGTGAACGAGCGAGTGGGTTTTTCTATCTTTTGAACCGGTGCTCAGAATCAAAATCGGAGGGCACCGTTGAAACCGCAATGCCGATAATTTCTTAAGAAGAACTTTTTTAGAGTTGTGTTTGCTTAGGAAGAGTTGTTTAATTTTTGTGGATTAGGACTACAGATAAATAAAAAATGTGCTACTAATTTTATTTCTTTTAAGTGGTTAAAATCCTAAGGATGGAGGTTGGGTTGGAACTAACCACCAATGTGAGGTTAATAGTGAGGTGGGGCCCCATGAGCCCCACCCCTTCAAATTCCCAAACCCCCTCTTAAATATTGGCAACCCCCCATAAGTTTTTGACCTTCTCTCTCTCTCTTATTGAATTCCAACACACCCTATTAAATTAATTGGACTGATAAATTTATTGAATCAGTTTTTTTTGAATTTTAAATATTTTGGCATGTGAGAATAAATTAAGACAAAGTCTTAATTTATTTTTGATTGGTTCGTTGTGTGGAGTCTAGGGGGAGAATAACCAAGGTCTTGAAGGAAGTCGTCTTCCACGTTGAAGAACGTGAAGAACTTCAAGACCTCGATGAAGAACTCCATCACCGCAGGGAGCGATCATCGTGCCATTCTTCTCCTCTCTACAGCCAGTGTGAGACGCCGCTCCACCTCGGACGATCTCCGTCAAACCATATGGAGCATTACCTCACAATGGAATTTCTGCGATGATCTTCGTTCGAAAACTCGTTGAGGTAGGGTTTTTAATTATGTATGATTTAATTGCCTTATTTCTTTCGTACTAAATAAAAACAAATAAAGCGGATCAACTTATTTCCATGTTGATCTGCGAATGTTTTAATTGCGGGTTGGGAATTTTTGGTATGCTTCGAATTTTAATAAAGAGATCGTGGAATGTTTTGATTCAATTTTATTTAAATAAAATTGATTTTTTTCCCTTGTGAACCTTGTGTAATCTTGGTTTATTGATAAATCCTAACACAGAGCGCACAGGCCGAACAAACACGGCCTGACCACCCTCTGCATATTGTTTTCGACGTATGAATTGACGGCGACAAGGAAACGGGGCCGCAGAGGCAATTTCAAGACTCCGTAGATTGTTTAATTGATGTTTGGATTGGCAGGCGATGATTTAATGGTCCGCATAGGTGATTTGAAACCTCCACAGTGAAGATCAGGTCCCGGTAGGACCACTGCCAAAGACGGCAGGTAAAACGGACCACCGGAGCGCGTCCAGTGGTCCGTGGAAAGTGGCAGCGGCGCGCCACCCCAGTGTGATGGCACCGGAGACCGGCAGTGGGGGCACGCTGCTAGAAAAAGCCTCCACTCCTGAGCCACGGTGGACCGGAATAGATTTGTTGTTTTGGGTTTAGGGGAGGAGACACGGCATTAAAGCCACATCGTTCGGTCAACCGGGGGGAACAACCCCACCCCCCCCCCCCCCCCCCCCGCGTCCGCTCAGTCAGCGGGTGCCCAGGCCAGACTGGCCGCTCGGGGCCGCCGGATGAGACAGGGCGGGCCGCCCTCTGATCTGGGCTAGGTCGGGTCGACCAGGTTCAGGTCGACACAAGGTTTTTCAGGCCGGGTCGGTCCGGGCCCAAACCCCCCCTAAAAACGGGTTGGTTCGTTTAAACGCCCGTAACTTGGGATAAAGGCCTCCAATCGATGCACCGTCAGTTGCGTTGGGATCCCTGGATTGAGATGGTCATTTCGGTATATTACACTCAATGTTTCGAAGAACTTGGGGTACGGCCGGGTTGGTTCGAACACGAAACCAACCGGGTCCTCGGAGCGGAAATGCTTATAACTTGAACTCTGGACTTCCGATTGACGTGTCGTCAACTTTGTTGGATTCTTATTAGTGAGATGGACCTTTTGGATTACTCCACTCAAGGTTTGGATGCATTTGGAGTGCGGTCGGGTTGGTTTTGACATAAAACCCAACCGGGCCCCTGGAATGAAAAAGCCAATAACTCTCAGATCGGGCGTCTGATTGACGCGTCATCTGTCGCGTCGTGTTTCTATTGACGTGACAGAACTATTTGATACATCAACTCTGGTCTACATGACAGTTGATGTATCGACCTCTTGGCTCGTGGAGCGGACCCTCCCAAAACGAGCGTGCTATGTGCGGAAACCCTACAGCTGGCTGAGACTTGACGACTGCTGATCGATCGACTCGGAGTGTTTCGATAGCCCAGTGGGGAGCGCTTGGTTGTAGCGGCAGACCCACGATGGAGGAGCGCTTGGTTGTAGGGGCAGACCCACGGTACTCAACAGAAGGAGTACCTCTGTAGGCTATGAGGGGGAGCGCTTGGTTGTAGCGTCAGACCCATGGTGGGAAGCGCTTGGTTGTAGCAGCAGGCCCACAGTACTCGACGGGTGGAGTACTACCGCAGTACAAGGTTAGTAGGAAGCACTTGGTTGTAGCGGCAGGCCCACTGTACTTGATAGAGGAGGAGTTTCCCAGCAGTTATGGGTTCGATGGTGAAGACTTTTGTGCTGTAATTCTCTGTGGGTTCGACGACAGTGACTACCGTATTGGAATCCTATGTGGGTTCGACGGTGAAGACTTTTGTACTGGAATCATCCATGGGTTCGATGATTATGACAACCATATTGGAATCCTACGTAGGTTCTATGGTGAAGACTTTCGTACTAGAATCCTATGTGGGTTTGACAACGATGGCAACCGTACTGGAATCCTCCGTGGGTTCGACGGTGAAGACTATCGTACTGGAATCCTCCGTGGGTTCGATGGCGACAACAATTGTAGTGGAATCCTCCGTCGGTTCGACAACAACGACAATCGTACTGGAATCCTCCATGGGTTCAGTGCTGATGACTTTAGTACTTGTATCCTACGTGGGTCTGACAGTTTTGACCTCTGTTGTAGTATCCTACATGGGTCCAATAGCTTAGCAGGTTTAGTATCCTACATGGGTCCTAGGTTAGATGAATCAGTGACTACATCTGATCATCTCTATAACCTTACGAATAAGTATACATGTGTGAGCTAATTCTTGACTTTCAATCATTATCTTCGATATGATTGGGTTGCTTTCCTATGTGGATTGGGTTGTGCTTTCATGTGTGGATTGGGTTGTACTATCTTTTGTGGATGTGATGTACTTGAGATCGTGAGTTGGAGTTGAACTGGATTTGATGACTTAGGTATATGTATGGGAATATACCTAAGTAGTGTTGGATGATACTACGTGATTGCATCTTTTCTTTGTGGTTTATCCTTTGTGGATTCAGGGAGACCTTCAGGGGTCTAAGGGTCCCTAATGAGTATCGTATACTCACCCATGCACGGGATTCACCCGCACTACGTTGTGTTGGTTGCAGACAATAGACATCTCTAATCTTGGTTGAGGCTTGAAGAGCGGGATGGTAGCCGGAGGAGGATATCACGACGAGTTGTTGCCCGGAGGTGGATATCACATCGAGTCGGTGCCCGGAGGTGGATTCACGACGAGTCGGTACCCAGAGGAGATGGACGGATGTGGAGTGCTGAGGAGGAGATCTGTACCTACCTCTCATATATTAAACTGGAGGATGATCCAAGAGTGGCTTTTCACCTTGAGCTGTTGTTCTTGAGTTGTACATTACTTTCAGTTGTAGCTGTGCTTTTCAGTTTGGGTTTGTATTCTGGCCCACTTACTTTTCCGCACTTACTATTGTACTCAGTTACTTAGTATTTACTTCTGCTGGCTTACTATGTGGTGTTTGTTTACTTTATAAAGGCAATGCATTCCCCTTTATATCAGGATTTATGCCTTTGGTGCTAGTCTCCAGCCCCTGTCCTATGGAAGGCGGGCTTGGGGTAGTCATGGCACGGGTCTCGAGGACGGGTCGTGACAAATTAGTATCAAATGAGTTCGGTTCTACCACAGAACTCAGAACTCTGATCTTTATTCTATGTGAAACAATAGTGTTAAGGGTATTTAGTGTGGTTATCAGTCTAGGGATTCCAGTGTTGGTGCGGCGGCTGACGTATCTGTACACCAGGACCCTGACTTCTGATTTCCCTCTCAGTGCATGAAAACATTGATTGCATGTGTGTTTCAAAAGTTTTCTTTGTGATTACTTCTTGTCAGCTCACCAAGTATAATCGTTGACCATGGTGCACCTGTCTCTTTTCAGGATGGCTCCACTACGGCAGCCAGCTAGGGTTCCGAGAGAGTACTCGATGACGGCCCACCGAGAGATGAGGTTCCGGTGTGGGGCCCTCTTACTATGTTTAAGCCTTCGGGTGGTGTACCAGCAGCACCACCACCCTTTGGGTAGCATATGCCTCTGATATTTTGAGGCGAGACAGTTCCCAGGTAGCTGTGGACTGGATGGAGGCGATTGCTAGAGTTATATGCCTAGTTTAGACACTAGTAGAGCGAATTGTTGACCTAGCTACTTGTGTTTCCCAGTGACTAACCATGAGGTTGGTATGTTTAGTGAAGAGGCTTCAGTATGTGGACCGATACCTGAAATAGTAACTTCGGGTATTGTTTCAGCTACATCACTACATGTTGGTCAGTAGACACTACTGGTGGTACCAGTAGAGGACACTTATAGGCTTAGTTCCTTACATGTTTCAGCACCAGATATCCCTCAAATTCTGAGGCAAGCTCGACTCACAGGCAGCTAAGGACTGGCTTGAGGAGGTGGCTGAGAGTTTCTTAGAGCTTATACAGCTTCGGCAGGATGACATGTCGGTATCTGAGAATTCATCAGGGCATACCAAACCATTCCCGGTACTCGATAACTACGATGCTATCAGTGCTTTAGGGCTCGGACTTCTGAGTGAGGTGTGTCTAAAGTATATCTGAGCCAACACTTCTTTCTCTATGAATTCCTACTTATACTAGGGTTCTAGAGAGAACCTTTGTGGTTGATAATTCTTTGGATGAGTGGATGCAGCCAGTTAAGGTTAGTAGTGGGAAGCAGGAAACTGGCACCAGTCTCGAAGATTTGGGCGTGTAAAATGTTTCAAGTAGAGAAGGTAAAAAGGACAGATGAATCTGCAAAGTAGCAGACATGGAAGCAGAGTTAGGAGAGCAGCATGGTGTGGTTAACAAATTGACATGTTGTAACCACCCACCTTTGTAATCCCTGCTAGGATCAGGGAGCTAGAGGGCAGTGGAAGGAGTAGCTGCATGCGGTCAAGGAGTGTGACCGAAAGGCTCTAAGGATGATTCGAAGTACGAATTGTGTCTTCTACTATCTTCCGTAACAACAGATATCGATACGAATCATCCCTTCCTTCCAAGAATCTTGTCCCAGACCTAGAGTTTCTGGTTAAGCCATTGACTTGACCCTAACGTCTGGAGATACCATTGGGAGGAGACTCGATAATCACACTTACGCCGATGGTGTGATCTGACCCTTGAGGTGAGAGTTTCGGTTGGAACCTCTTGGTGGTAGCGTCAAGTCCTTATGACATTAGTTTGAGTATGGACTGTGCAATCACAGTTCATACCCAAATTGATAGTATTAGGAAAACGTCTGGATGGGTTTTCCTTGGTCGGCGAAAAGGGAACCCCAGTCAGCATTGGATTAACTCATGCTTAGGAGGGTGTAGCCAATAACTCTTGGGTCGGCCAACCTTACCCTCGTCGCTGTAGGAGTTTTGATTTTCAGTTCTAATCAAGAAATGGAGGCCTCTAATGTTCGAGGATGGCAACCATGTTCTTATACAGGTCTCACCTTGATGAGGTTTACAGAGATGTAGCCGAGGCGACGAGATATCTATGAGGTTCAACGGACCTTTCTAGGTCCCCAACAAGGTAGGTGAGGTGGTTTACCACTTGACCTTTCCACCTCAGTTGCACCGTGTGCAAGATGTCATCCATGTATCTCAGCTAATGAAATACGTACATGACCCTTCACACGTCATCGACCGCAGGGAGTTGGATGTCGATGATGGGGCGACATTCATAGAGGTTCTAGTGGAGAACTATGATCGATAGGAGCGGGTCCTATGTGGACAGTCGATTCCTCCGGTGCGCTTTCACTGGCAGCACGAGAACCTCCAGGAGAGCACATGGGAGCAGGAGGCTCAGTTAAATGGTCAGTACCACTTTTGTTTCCCTAGTTTCTGTTATAGATTTATGGGTACGTAAATCCCTGAGGTGGGAGTAATGTAAAGACCTGGAAATTTCAAGAAAATTTTTTTTCTTAATTTATCTGGAATTTTGCGAGTCTGTGGCTTCTGACGGCACCTGATTCTGAGGCCCGGTGTGCCCGGAATCAATTTCTGAAGTTTAGATTGAGTAAGTTCAGTAAACGAGTGAGCGGGTTTTTCTAACTTTTGAACCGGTGCTCGAAATTGAAATCTGAGGGCACCGTTGAAACCGCAACGCCGATAATTTCTTAAGAAGACATTTTCCAGAGTTGCGTTTGTTTGGGGAGAGTTATTTAATTTTTGTGGATTAAGACTAGAGAGAAATAAAATTTGTGCTATTAATTTTATTTCTTTTAAGTGGTCAAAATCCTAAGGATGGAGGTTGGGTGGAACTAACCACCCATGTGAGGTTAATAGTGAGGTGGGGCCCCACGAGCCCCACCCCTTCAAATTCCCAAACCCCCTCTTAAATGTTGGAAACCCCCCATATTTTTTTGACCTTATCTCTCTCTCTTATTGAATTCCAACACACCCTATTCAATTAATTGGACTCATTAATTTATTGAATCAGTTTTTTTTTGAATTTTAAAAATGCTGGCATGTGAGAATAAATTACGACGAAGTCTTAATTTATTTTTGGGTGGTTCGTTGTGTGGAATCTGGGGGGAGAATAACCAAGGTCTTGAAGGACGTCGTCTTCCACGTTGAAGAACGTGAAGAACGTTAAGACCTCGACGAAGAACTTTGTCACCGCAAGGAATGATTGTCGTACCTTTCTTCTCCTCTTCACAGCCGGTGTGAGACATCGCTCTACCTCGGACGATCTCTGTCAAACCATATAGAGCTTTACCTCGCGACGCCATTTCTGCGACGATCTTTGTTAGACAACTCATTGAGGTAGGGTTTTTAATTATGTATGATTTAATTGCCCTATTTCATTCATACTAAAGAAAAACAAAGAACACAGATCAACTTATTATCATGTTGATCCGCGAATGTTTTCATTGTGGGTTGGGAATTTTTGGTATGCTTCAAATTTTAATAAAGAGATCGTGGAATGTTTTGATTCAATTTTATTTAAATAAAATTGATTGTTTGCCCTTGTGAACCCTGTGTAATCTTGGTTTATTGATAATTCCTAATGCAGAGGGCACGGGATGAACAAACATGGCCCGACCACCCTCCGCAGATTGTTGTCGATGTGTGAATTGACGGCGACAAGGAAATGGGGCCGTAGAGGCGATTTAAAGACTCCGCAGATTATTTAATTGATGTGCGGATCGACGGGTGATGACGGAACAGGCCGCAGAGGCGATTTGAAACTCTACAGTGAAGATCGGGTCCCGAGAGGACCACTAGCGAAGACGGCAGGCAAAACAGACCACCGGAGCGCGTCCGGTGGTCTGTGGAAAGCGGCAGCGACGCGCAGCCGGAAAAAGCCGCCACAGCTAAGCCGCGGCGGACCGGAATGGCTTTGATGTTCTGGTTTTAGGGTAGGAGGTGCGACATTAAAGTCACACCATTCGTTCAACCGGGGGGAATAGCACCCCCCCCCCCCCCCCCCGCGTCCGCTCAGCCAGCGGGCCCTTAGGTCGGACCGGCCGCTCCGGGCCGGTCCGCCCGTGGAGCCGGGTCGGGCTGCCCTCCGGTCTGGACCGGACCCAAGCTAGGTCGGGTCAACCTGGTTCAGGCCGACCCAAGCGGTCTCGGGCCGGGTCGGTCCGGGCCCAAAACCCCCCTAAAAACGGGCTGGTTTGTTTAAACACCCGTAACATGGGATACATACCTTTGATAGACGCACCGTCAATTGAGTTGGGATCCTTAGATCGAGACGGTCTTTTCAGTATATTACACTCAAGGTTTCGGAGAACTTGGGGTACGGCCAGGTTCGTTCGAACACGAAACCAACCGGGCCCTCAGAGCGGAAACGCTTATAACTTGAGCTCCGGACGTCTGATTGATGTGCCATCGACTTTGTTGGAATCCTCTTAGTGAGATGGACCTTTTGGCTTACTCTGCTCAAGGTTTGGATGTAGTTGGAGTGTGGTCGGGTTGTTTTTGACTTAAAAACCAACTGGGCCCCTGGAACAAAAAAGCCAATAACTCTCAGACCGGGCGTCCGATTGACGCGCCATCAGTCGCGTTGCATTCCTATTAACATGACGGAACTTTGAGATACATCAAATCTGGTCTATGTGACAGTTGATGTATTGACCTCTAGGCTTGTGGAGCGGACCCTCCCAAAACGAGCGTGCTGTGTGCGGAAACCCTAGAGATGGCTGAGACTTGACGACTGCTGATCGATCGACTCGGAGTGTTTCGATAGCCCTGTGGGGAGCGCTTGGTTGTAGTGGCAGACCCACGATGGAGGAGCGCTTGGTTGTAGCAGCAGACCCTCAGTACTCAACAGAAGGAGTACCTCTGTAGGCTATGAGGGGGAGCGCTTGGTTGTAGCGGCAGACCCATGGTGGGAAGCGCTTGGATGTAGCAGCAGGCCCACAATACTCGACAGGTGGAGTACTACAGCAGTCTAAGGATAGTGGGAATTGCTTGGTTGTAGCATCAGTCCCACTGTACTCGATAGAGGAGGAGTTCCCCAGCAGCTATGGGTTCAACGGTGAAGACTTTCATCCTAGAATCCTTCGTGGGTTCGACGACGATGACAACCGTATTGGAATCCTACGTGGGTTCGACGATGAAGACTTTCGTACTGGAATCCTCCGTGGGTTCGACGAAGATGACAACCATATTGGAATCCTACGGGGGTTCGACGGTGAATAATTTTGAACTAGAATCCTCCGTGGGATCGACGATGATGAAAACTGTACTGGAATCCTCTGTGGGTTCGACGGTGAAGACTATCGTACTGGTATCCTCTGTGGGTTCGACGACGACGACAAACGTACTGGAATCCTCCGTGGGTTTGACGACGACGACAAATGTACTGAAATCCTCCATGGGTTCGGCGGTGACAACTTCTGTACTTGTGTCCTACGTGGGTCTGACAGTTTTGACCTCTGTTGTAGTGTCCTACGTGGGTCCGACAGCTTAGCTGGTTTGGTATCCTACATGGGTCCCAGCTTAGATGAATCAGTGGAAACATCTGATTATCTCTATCACCTTACGAATAAGTATACCTGTGTGAGCTGAGTCTTGACTTACAATCATTATCTTCGATATGATTGACTTTCTTTCCTATGTGGATTGGGTTGTGCTTTCCTGTGTGGATTGGGTTGTACTATCCTGTGTGGATGTGATTGTACTTGAGCTCATGAGTTGGTGCTGAAATAGATTTGATGACTTAGGTATATATATGGTCATATACCTAAGTAGTTTTGGATGATACTCCGTGATTGTATCTTTTCTTTGTGGTTTATCCTTTGTGGATTCAGGGAGACCTTCGGGGGTCTCGGGGTCCCTACTGAGTTTCATATACCTACCCCTGCACAGGCTTTGCCCGCACTACATTGTGTTGGTTGTAGATGACAGACATCTCTTATCGTGGTTGAGGTTTGAAGAGCTGGACGGTACCCGGAGGAGGATATCACAACGAGTCATTTCCTGGAGGTGAATATCACTTCGAGTCAGTGCCTCGAGGTGGATTCATGAGGATTCGGTACCCAGAGGAGACGGACGGACGTGGAGTGCTGAGGAGGAGATCTGTACCTACCCTTTAAGTAAGAAACTGGTGGTTGATCCAAGAGTGGATTTTCACCTTCAACTGTTGTTCTTGAGTTGTACTTTACTTTCATTTGTAGTTGTACTTTTCAGTTTGGGTTTGTATTCTGGCCCACTTACTTTTCCACACTTACTATTGTACTCAGTTACTTAGTGTTTACTTCTACTGGCTTACTATGTGGTGTTTGTTTACTTTATAAAGGCAATGCCTTCCCCTTTATATCAGGATTTACTCCTTTGGTGCTAGTCGCTAGCCCCTGGCCTATGGAAGGCGGGCTTGGGGTAGTCACGGCACGGGTCCCGATGACGGGTCGTGACACAACCTATAACGAATGAAATCCTTTGGAAAGATATAACGGTAATGTTACAATATACTTTCTCTATTTTACTAAAAATTATTAAATAAAATATTGATTTAATTTTCATTATTCCTTGTAGACTTTGTTTATTTTAGAATATTTACTTAAGAAATTTGTCTTAATGGCCACTGGAAAATCTCATAGAGGCTTATGCACTATTCTTACAAAGTTATATCTTAGGGATGCTGAGGGGAAAATAAATCACCGCCCACCACATAGTTATTCACAAATTATTAATAGGAAACGTGGATTGGTTTCATCAATCATCACAATGAGAAATAATTTCAGGCACATTTCAGTCTATAATATATTAATTGAGATTTTTTTATCCAACATGATTCAAATTTTTTAATTTATGAAACTACAAAAGAGTTCTAAAAATAAATAACGGGCATCAAAACCAATGTACCCCTATTGCAAATCAAGGTTGGGGTACGCTTCATTAGAGCATAAATTAGTATGTATTTTAAGTCAATAGTAAATGTTTAACTATGTGATATGAAACAACATATGTCCCTTTTTTATGCATATTGATGCAAAAAAATATGAAGCCACTTCCATCCCACGTCATGTTCTACGAAAGCAGGCTGGTCTGAATAAAGAGGGTAAATTAGTTCATGAAAAAAAGTATGGGAATCTTGTGTAAGTATGACATAATTGTAATTCATTATTCTTTATAAAAATATTTCATTAAAATATCTATTGTTTTTTCATATTGTTTTATATGGTTTAAGCACAGGAATTGGAAATTCCCTACTAGAATAAAAGCTGTATTCAGTAGCTTTGAAGTAGCCTGAACAATATGGTCATGTTAGAGGATTTGGTTTTGGAGTATCTCCTCAAACATATTTATAGAAGATAAAACCATATTAAGATAAATATAATATGATGAGAATATTTCAGACACAAATAGACTCACTACAATATATTATTTATCAGTCTAGTTTGGAAAACCAAGGTATAAGAAATGATCAAAGAGAACCATAGGTGAAGCAAAGATACATTCATGAACCAAATGATCCCACTAGCTTTGAGGCTCATCATTTCACCCAAACACATACCTTACTTGAGTTAATAAATTTTTTCCTTAATCTTTCTCCAAAATTCCAATCAAACAACATCTGATAACTTGAAATTACTAAAATTTAATAGGGCACATTTGTATGTGATTTTTATCTCTCAAAACTCATGTACTTTTGTCTTGTGATGGGTACGGTGTATAATATCTAGGGAGACCAGCTACAAAATCAATACATCCAATAGTGTCACATGAGAGTGGGGATTGAGGTAGCAGATGATTTGACTGATTTTTTTCTTGTTCCACTTGATGGTCTAGATATTATAATGGGTAAATCCTTTATTGGAGATATCATAGAATGGTTATATACTCTTATAATGATACATGTGGTATGTATTTAACATTTTTTTCATATGAAAAACATGTAATAGTTGATTAAAAAAGGTCTGAAGTGAGGTATGAGATTATATATGGATAAAGTGGTGGGGAAACAGAAGGTCAAATCAAGAAAATCTAGTGAATTGGCAAAGAGAAAAAAATGATCTTTTGGCAGTACTATCTCCCCGCCAGTTCAAGAGAAACATTTATTATCATTACAACTTTATCTAAATAACACATTTAATGATAAAACTATGTATTACATTGAATATGAAGAATAGATGTATGGATATTTTTTTGTAGATGTAATTAGTCTCCAAATTCTAAATTAGATTCTCAAGCATGAATGGTTGGGTGTCTCAATTATGAATACATACATAAGGTAAATTTTCATAATATGTATGTCCAAATAGTGAACTAATATGTTTATTAAACTTAATAACTATTCATATTTTTTACAGGAATCTATATCACAACTATATAAAAGGAAGATTTTTCAAATCATGATTTGGATTCATTAATCCCTATATCATTTCTACGTTGGAAATTATATTTTATGTGGAATAAATTAATAAAAAAACATTTCAGTTCCTCAAAGTGTTTAATAAAAAATCATTAGATGATAAACTCTTTTTGATGCCTACAAAGCAAAGGTAAAACTCTAAAATCTAATCACATAAAATATATTTTATATTTTTTCAATACTTAATTGTTTTCATTTTTTAGGATGAAATGGATGCTGATAGTAGTCAATATTGACACCCTGAATATTTATATTTTGGATCCAACACATAGATATGCAACCAAAAGACCACACATGATGTGTTTTTTGAATATATAATACACCGTAATAAATATTTTATAGATAAACCTATAATTATATGTTCAATCTATGTTTTAACAAGAATTTTGTTATGATAGGGCGGTCGGTCAATACATGCTAGATCATGGAATGAAGTTGGTTTCTAAAGGGATAAATCCTGTTGATTACTAAAAATACAAAAAAAAGCTATATATATAAATATTTAACTACAAAAATATTTTAAAAAAATTACTTATTTTGGTTAATGTTTCTGCAATGTCTTAAACAAGATAATGACACTAATTGTAGATATTATGTTTTCAAATTTATGAGATAAATCACAAAACATGAAAATACCATCATCCATCAATAGATAATTTCTAAAGGTAATTGCAATTTCATTAAATATATTTCTTAATAATTTGTTTGTCTATATTTTCTCAGTACTATCAAGATTTACGATTACCGAGTTACTAAAAATAATAAATAAATTTTTTTATAGATTAGTGGGTAGCATAATTTTTGTCAGAATGTATGCTGACATCAAATTTAGGTGATCACCTACTATGTTTGTGATCTAGTTTGAGTTATAACCTTTGAAAGATATTTGGGGTGTGAAGAATTAATGTCATAATTCTTATATATTATTTTTGATATCTTTCTCAAGGAGAGTTATAATGGAGGAAACCAATTTTTTTAGAAGTGATGACATACAAAACAATACAAATTTTTGAAAATAGATAAGGTGGAGGTGGATATGGAGTTAGTGGCATAGTTGGAGGTGGGGAAAGAGGCCGAGGCATAGTCGGAGGCAGACACAGAGGTAGAGACCGATGTGAAGGAGGAGGAAAAGGTGAAGACCCTGGTGGAGACCAAGGCAAAGGAGGATAGGAAGTGTTGGCTTAAAAACCATAAAATTGTTTTTAAATGAAGTTAAATTAGGATCATACCATGCTTGTGTTTCATAACAATTGTTTAAAAGTGCACACAACACTTGTCACTTAAGATAAAAGCCATTATACAAGTGTTTCAGGTGACTTATTTAAATAATGTTTTTCACCAATAGTCTTGATAATTTGGACAAATATTTTTAATTCATTTATGATGTGTATGAATTAGTCTCCTGTCAAACCCACACATGATTCCAAATGTATGGATCAAAGTGCGTGTTTCCATTTAAAAATGGAATTTTTGTAAAAAAACACAAGTTTCATACTCAAAAATGAGGAAACATATTATGATTGTTTTAATAATTTAGATAAATGATCCATGAGTCATTTAGTATAGGTATAAATTAGCCACACCTCAATCTGATGCATGGTGTGACTGGTATAACTCCAATTACATCTTTTTATTTAAATTCGACATTAATTTTAGTGAAAGAAACAATTGCAAAACTTAAATCTGAGAAAAAATATTTGGATTGTTTTATTAATTTAGGACAACAGTCCATAATTCATTTTTTATGTGTAAAAATCAATTGTACCACAATCTGATGCATGTTGTGACCGGTATGACTCCAACTGTCTTTTATCAGTTTAAAATTGAAATTTTAATAAAACATTCTCACTCACTGAAAACCAATAAAACATGCTTGGGTTGTCTTGATAATTTGCGAAAATAATTCGTAATTCATTTGTGACTTGTATGAATCGGTCTCATGTCAAACTCATACATGATTCCAATGGTATGGCTCCAAGTGTGTCTTTTCAGTATAGAATGGAATTTTATTAAAAAAAACACAAGTGACATGCTAAAAAAAGAGGAAACCCGTTTTCGTTTTTTTGATACTTTTGGAAAATGATCTATGAGACATTTAGGACATATATAAATCATCCAAAACTCAATTTGATGCACGGTGTGACCCGTATGACTCCAAGTTCATTTTTTATTCAAAATTGACATTGTTTTTAGTGAAATAAACAACTGATATACTCAAAACCATGAAAATAAATTCTTATTTCTTTATTAATTTTTGAAAACAATAAATAAGTCATTTTTTGATGTGTAAGAATCAATCCCACCTCAATCCAACACACGGTGAGACCAGTATAACTCCATGTGTCCATTATCGATTTAAAATTGACATTTTAATACAAAAAAGTGTCACACACTAAAAACAAAACATAGTCAAATTGTGTTGTTAATTTGGGGAAATAATTATTAATTAATTTTTGATGTGTATGAATTAGTATCATATCACACCCACACACGATTCCACCTATATGGCTAAAAGTGTGTGTTTCTAGTTTAAAATGAAATTTTAGTAAAAAAAATATGATTGGAATACTCAAAATAGAGTAAATACATTATTATTATTTTGATAATTTAGTTAAATTATTCATGAGTCATTAGGAATATGTAGAAATACTCCGCACTACAATTAGATGCATGGTTTGACAGTTAGGACTTCAAGTGCATCTTTTTATTGAAATTGACATTAATTTTAGTGGAAAAACCAACTAACAGACTTAAAACCAGGAAAATGCATTAGGATGGTTTTGGTAATTTTAGAAAATGATAGGAATTAGCCACACCTCAATCTGATTCATGGTGTGACTAATATAACTCAAAGTGTCTGTTATTAGTTTAAAATGACATTTTAATACAAAAACGTTTTACTCACTAAAAAACAAGAAAAAATGCTTGTATTGTATTGATAATTTTAAGAAAACAACTTTTAATTCATTTGAGACATTTATGAATTGGTCTCATGTCAAACCCACATATGATTCCACCTGTATATATTAGAGAGCGTGTTTCTAGTTTAAAATAACATTTTAGTAAAAAACAAGTTGCATACTTTGAATAGATGAAACACAATATGATTATTTTGATACTTTATGACGATGATCCATTAATCATTTGAGACAAGTAAAAATCAGCCTCACCTCAATATGTTTCACAGTGTGACCGATATGAATCCAAGTGAATCTTTTTATTCAAAATTTACATTAATTTTAGGGAAAAAACAACTCACATAAGCAAAATAGAGAAAACATATTCATATTGTTTTAGTACTATAGGAAAATGATCCATAAGTCATTTTTGATGTGTAAGAATCATATGCACAACAATTAGATGCATATTGTCACCAATATGCCTCCACATACTCAAAATTGACATTAATGTTAATAAAAAATCGACTAACATAATCAAAACCGAGAAAACGCATTTGGAATATTTTGGTTCTTTAGTAAAATGATGCATAAGTCATTTTTTATGTGTAGTATTTAGTCACACTTCAATTAGACTCATGATGTGACCGGTATGAATGAAACTTTTATTCAAAATTTACATTAATTTATTAAAAAAACTAACACACTCTATAATATTTTTTTCTTGTATTTGTGTTTGAAATTTTATATCATTTAAATGTATTACTTGTATCTTATTTTGGTAATTTCTATTCTATTTTTGGTGATGTTGTATATTGTTACAGTATATTGCACCTGTTTTTGGTGCTACAGTTTTTTGTAATATGACACTGTAGTTTTCACCTTTATACATGCTACTAAATGTGCTGATAAAGATGGCATTTATCAGTGATTTTATAATCATCGATAAAGGTTTCTTTTATTATCACTTTCTAAAGTAATGATAAATGTATCTTTTATCAGCACATTCTAAAGCACCAATAAAGGTATCATTTATCTGCGCTTCTCAAAGCTTGGATAAAGGGTCTATTTATCAGCGCTAAATAAAATTGTTGATAATTGGAGTCTTTTATCCATGGTTGTAAAATCACTAATAAAAGTATTCTTCATCAGTTCTTTTATTTGTAATGATAATGATACCCTTTAAAAGTGTTTTTATATCACTAATAAAAACCTTTCCATTTTTACCACACTGAGGTTTCCAGCACTTTTCTAGTGTTGATAAAGGCCTATTCTAGCACTATTAAAGGTGTGTTTTGTAGTACTGAATGTGTACCCCACACAGGGTACCAATCGATGTACCTCATCCCAACTTGGTGTGTTAAGTTCCCAAGTACATAATGTATCCACCCCAATACTTGGTTTGTACCCCACATGGGGTTCCCAGCCATGTAACTAACCATGCCCCCCCACTCAAGGTCTATGTAAGCACAATACACAACCACTAGCCATGTACCTCGCATGGGATCTGGTGGTGTACCCTATATGCCCATGTTCCCCCGCACACACCAAGCCGCCACTACACAACATGTACCAAGATACATGATATATAGTCCAAAAAACTCATCTTCCCCAAAAATTAATAACACATGAAATGTTTTCTTTGAAACACACATTCTATTCATGGGTCTTCCTAAATAGGGAGACATCAAAATGGCCTAAAAGTGTATATTTCTTCTAGTAATCACTAGATCAACCCACTAGGGGTCTCTAACAATAAAAAAAATATTAAAACATGAAAAAAAACTGACCTATGGGGGTTTATGATGAAAAAAATAAATATTCTATACCTCATGGTGGAAACCACTAATACTGGGATCTGACCTGCAATCTATGATTGTCGCATGGCGATATAACTCCTCCTGAGCTCCACGGTGGCACCTCCCCCCCCCCCCTATATCCCTATATTTATCCTTTTCCTTTATATCATATGAAGACCCATAAGGGAGGGTTTTACTCATGGAGAAATAAGGGGGAAATATAAAAAGGGTAGAAAAATATAAACGAAAGAAAAAATAAAAAGAAAAGGAAAATAAGAAAGAGAAGAAAAGGGGGTCTGGCCTTACCCAATCAACCAATGTAGGATTATGCCTCAGCTAGGTAACACCCCCATTCCAGGCACAACAAAGAAGTGTTAATTATGATCCATCAATTCAAATAGAAGATATCACCAAATGAACATGTGAAAATAAATAATATTAAATTATATAAATATTAAATATTCTAACAAAATCCATACAGCTCAAAATTCCACCAAACTCGGGTTATATGGTAAGAACCATATTTCAAGGCCAATATAGTGGTCAAAAAAATTATCCATGATCTCTAAACAAGAAAATTTTCCATTTTCTCCTCGAAAACCACATGAAATAAAAATTAAAATTTAACCTATTTTTCTTAAACTGTCAAGATGTAATTCATGAAAATTAATACCAAAATGATAGAAATAAAAAAAATATTGAGGTAGTGAACCCTCAAAAACTCCACACATAAAACTAGATATGCCTATCTAAGTCTATAAATCCTTTAAAGAAACCTAAAAAAAGAGTGTGTGTGTGTGTGTGTGTGTGTTTGTGAATATGCATATCTATATATATCAGGGTGAGAATACACATATACTTTGTATGATTACACTCAAGTCCATTGTGAAAATATGGAATAATCATATTGATGCTTCAATGAATAAAAAAAGAACCAGAAAGCACTTACACATGTCAATTATCCCCAATATTACTAAATCACTATCACCCAATCATACGTCCAATTAAATAAAGTAGTAAAGTAAAATCATATCAATATGAACCCCCATGAATACTTTCCCATTTGTATTCTACTCACATACCCCAACATAAAACTTCTTGTTCTTTAATCTCTTATATGTATATATATTGTTCTTATTGTGGATCAGGTCATGAATCTATCTACCAAAACCCCCACAAGGTCTAACATATTGTGTTGGAATTAGGAAACAACGACATTTCTATATCTATATACATCATGGTAGTGTATCATGAACATTATGTACATTAACCTCGTTTCCTCCTTCCATTCATTCCCACCACTATATACAAATATCATCCTCGCATCTTCAACAGTAGGGTATCAAGAACATTAAGGACATCAGCATCATTTTCTCCTCTTTTTATGAATGGCCCCCACTATTTTCTAGTAACCACATGAACTCTACTTTAAGGTAGAGCAAGAAGAGGGGGTATTCATCCATATTCCATCACCAACCTGGATGTTAGGGAAATCAACTGGAACCCAAATCCTTTTGGGATCAATAATATTATCCAAATTAGGTGGAGGTGTGTGTGACATCTCAAGACAATTCATGTAGATTATATCTTCACACATGCATGATATATAAGAATATAAAAAATTTCTCGCCCATAATATCACAACCTCTACACCATCATCACCATTCACTACCATCACGGTTAATTACTAATCCACTAATTTTATCCTAATTAGAATTCAAAACAACCACAAAATCAATAAAAATAACAATGATTTTTGTCATCTAACCCATTTCAGATCTTAATATTTTCCAATAATGTTAAATTAATTAATCTATAATTATTTTATATTTAATGAAAAAGGATCTGATAGCCTCTACTCATGTTACACTTTGACCATTTCCCATTCATTTTAAGCATTAATGATTTATTTATAGATCATTTTGTCACTAAAATTTTATTAATAGCCCATGGATTGTTTGAGTATAGATCAAAACCATTTATTCATTGATTTCACATTTCATTATTCTTCAAATCCATTGTTTCTGGAATTTAACTTTTATCACCATCCCTCAAGTAATCATTTTCCACCCAATCCCATATCCATTTTCACTATCTCTAGTCAAATCCCATAGTATCAGAAAATCTAAACCACATTCCCACGATATCCAACAAAAAACCACACAATACTTACATATAATTAATAGAAAAACATAAAAAAAACTAGAATAGAAACACCACACAAACAAATAATTATGTCATACATCTCATATATTTTATGTAGGTCCATCATAGACACTATTCTATTTTTTAAAATTTTATAAAACCATTTCATTAAAAAGTTCATTAAATTAACCTAAATGAGTGGTGATACTGATAAATCAATAAAAATAAGGATCGTACATCATGATAGTGATCAAAATTTTATTTGGTAAAAAAACACCTCTATTTTCTTCATTTTATACATGTTACTTGTTAATTTATTATTACTTTCATAAGAAAAAAATCACGGTTACCAGAATCACACAACCAAATCAAGACCCTCTTTAAATTATTTATCCTTTTTTTAATAGTTATTTTAATAGCTCAATGAAAACTGTTATTTAATATCGCAATGGCATAAAACAAGTTATCAAAACAACACTAACATTTCTGAAACAAAAATTGATGATTTTAATAACATTAAAACATGTGAACATTTTTTAATCACCCACTAATTCTTTTCATATACTTTATATATAATTCATTAAGTTCATTGACTTAATTATTAATATCCACCAAGAGAAAACAAAGTCATGTAACCATTATACTTTTCATAAATAAAATATATTTTTTGATTCCCCTACCATGAATAAAGATTCAATAATCAATATATAGATCAAATCAAGGAAAAAAGATATCATGAGGTCAAAATGACATGAGTGGAACCACAAAAACCTAAAACACATTCTTACCTTGTCAAAATCACATCCACAGCATCCTCTAAAATGATCCATCATTATAGATAAGGATGCCAAGGGAATAAAGGGAAGATAACCAAGGAATATAGAGTTATTAATCACCTTGGATCACCAATAATAGATTTCATATGCCAAATATAAAATCCACCCAAGGAGGGGATGAAAGGTCTCTTAAAAATTCCCCTCTATCTCCCAAAGGATAAGGGAATAATGAAAGTTATAAGGACACATGAATTGGTACCTTGGTTTGAAAAATAAATGACCACACTGTAATGGTATAGAGAATGACATAATGATTGTGATTTCAACATAACCACAATGCAACACACTGGACCTCACCATAATGGATCTGATTCAAGTCAAGGTAAGGTGATTATTTGAGAATCATGGTTAAAATCCTCTTATTTAAACTTTTATTGACCACCTAATCTTATAAACCTAGGGAAAAAGAGTGGTGGAATAAGAACCACCATGTTTTAGAACCCTAACTCCCAAGTTAATATCAAAATCTTTGAAAATGACCATGATTAAACCAAATCTACATGATGTAATGACACCAAAAATGGAAGAATGAACAAAAAATCATCCACTAGCATCTATGACGTAGTGAGGAGGATCATGCCACAACTAATGACCTTCTTTTCATCTTGATCAATCTTAGACCAGGATCGTGACAAAGCCAATGGTTTATAGTGTATGGATCCTTATAATTGAAGATAATAAAAATACCAACCTCCCAAATGTGTATATTTTAGCTAAACAACAACTTCATAATTGTCCTCTAATTGGCCCTCCATGGTGTATCAGAAACATGATGCTACAAAATACATTAAAAAGGTAGAAAAAGGAATTCCACCACTGGGCTTCCATGACACAACTCAAAGACTCCATTTCTTAACTCCTAATGTCTTTGGAACAACATGGACCACCACGCAAAAAAAAAACCTCCAACTGAAATCCTAAACCAAACTCCACTATACTTTCCTTAAACCTCCTCTTGTGGTCTCCAATACCCAAAACACAGAAAGTAAAAATACAAAAAGCTCTAGAATATTACTTATATAATATTACCATTATATGTATAAACAATTGATATATTATGTAAATATTTAGAATATCATATATTTAATTTTATTTAAAACATGATCATATCAAATACAAAAATTCCTTCTTGCATGTTTTAAAAAATTTCCTCAAATGAGGTATCCTAATTAGAAAAATTAAAATTAAATATTTATGAAAAATTTATAATTTTAATATCAAAATTTTATATTTATACCTATTATTTGGTAATTTTAAAATATTTTATAAATTATACTAATAATTTATATATATATATATATATATTATATAAATCATAATTCGTGTAAAAAAATTTCAAAGTTATTTAACAATAATAATTAATATTTATTGAACATTTATTTGTTAAGTGTTTCATAAACATTAAATAATTAATTATAAACCTTTTATATTGAATTAATTTATGGTCGATTTATATATCAAATATATATCCCAGAATACATTTTAAAAATGATTCATCAACATTTTTTAATAGATAAAATTCAATTCATAATTGAAAAATTAAATAAATCATATTTCACAAGCATATCGTATTCTACGATATCATTTATATCATAATGTATGAAAATGCTTCATTGTATACAATAATTTATGATAGATTATAGGTGTATTTGATATCACCTCCACACCTAGAGTGTCGTACATTATAATATCACCCGTATCATTTCATTGATATGATACTTTATTTTTTTATCATATATCATCAATATCGTAGTATGTGATACCATATATTGTTCACAGAATGAAGAATGCAATGAATATTAATTTTGTCACAGCCTATGATATCCCTATCGTAATAAATTACTATATTTAAATATTATAATATACTATATAAAATTCCTATGTATATTACAATGCCAATATCACTTCTTATGATATAATATATCATAATTCCAATCGTAGTATAAATGTTCGATCATTTTTTAATGATATGGAATACAATATGAAAACTAATTTCAAAATTATTCATTTTCCTTACGATTTATGGAATGAAACAATCATGGAATTTTTATTTTACCACTGGTGGGTTTCCAATGATTTATTAACACTTAATCAACAAAAAATATACAACAATAAATCTTATTTTCAAAATATGCCATAGATGAAACCCAAAACCATGTAAAATAAAAATGAAAAAAACATTATATACCTTTAACTATTAGATCCACTAATACCATCATCATAATTATGCTTAATGATTATTATTCAAAAGAAGAAAAGAGAATCTATTCATAGTATTGTATCCATAGGTTGATTTGAATTACCCACCACATGGGTGGGACTCTCCTTCACTCCATGACATGATAGTGCCTCTCACAAGAAAGAGAAAATAATATGAGAGATCTTAGGTATGGGAGAACTTTTCAAGGATTTTTTTAATGTTTAGATGATCACCATTTCATGGTTTCCACCTCCTTATATAATCCTTTACAAGTCTCTATACATTTACAACTTATGTTACAAAACATATCAGAAAATGGATTGGATGATAATGAATTCACCACATGAATATATTCAAATGTTCCTTTATAATAATTCATCTTATTAAATTTTCCATATAAATTACATTCATGTAATATTAAAAAACAATAACAATTAATGTTAAAATTCCTCAATTGGTCATACGGTGTTTATGTAAATCTTAAAATATGATTTTTTTTAAGAAAGTACTGCCTTACGAAATACCATATCATAAACTCTGATAAGATGGGACAGTAACATCTATACAATGATTTATAATTTATTAGTATTTTACAATATGATATGACTAAATTCATTACATATATAATTCTTTTAGGGTATATATCCTTCATATATTCATTAAATTATAGATCGTAGATGGTGATATGGATTATATAACGTTTTTTGATATATATATCATGATACAATAACTTTTTGATATAGGATATCCCTTATACTATATATAATTCTTCCTCATAAACTATATATTCTTCTTCTTATACATCATTAGATTATATCTTTATTTAATCATGATGTCGAATTTAAATTTTATAATAATTTAACAATCATGTAATTATTGAAAAAAATACTTTATAGCATATAACTTTTTTTCGATGACTATTATGGAATTTATGAAACACATAAACCATATGAGGCTCCTTAATTAATGTTAGAGATTTATAAATGGTAATTCAGGGCCATTTTTTCATAATTTATATATTTTTCCACAATATTTAATATTGAAAATGATGTGTTATATAGAACAATATCCATAAATGAAGTAATAATTGAAGAAATTATTGTTGGGAGATAACTAAACATTATTATAAATAATTAATTGATTAGGGATTCGTTTAGGTGATTCTAATAATATTTATTATTAGAAATCAGACTTGAATATCCATTGAAGTAACTAATCCCTTTAATTAAAATTATAAGTAAAAATGGGCTAATTAAGAAAGTATTTTTAATTCATGGTGACTTATGGAACTCACTATAACTATTTACATAACTATTATATCCTTTATTGGAAAATATTTTCACAAAAATTCACATAGATTGAGGGTAATAGGGGTAAATTTACTTAACTAAAAATTATTGTCAAGAATGAAAAGGTTTTTATAGTGGTTTCAACACAAATTCTTAATCCCCTCTTCATAACATCTATATTCCTGGGGAGGTGTGTATTACACTAAGTACTAACTTTTTAGGGAACTCACAACACATTTTCTATTTTAAAAGAGGCACAAACAAAATAAACCCCCTTCAGTCAGGTGGAAGATCTAAATATTAGTAACACACTTTTGATAGGGGTATAACAAGTACAAGAGATTCCTCTTATATGGAAAAAAACATAAACCAATTATAGTGGAATAACATATAAAACAGATAAAATAATTACAACTCAATGTAAATATAAAAGGATTGAAATTATGATTTTTATATGAACTATGAAGCATGATAAACCAGAAAAAAAGATGAATCAATAATTTCAAAAAGTAAATGTGGAAATAATTGAATGATTTTAGTAACCAATAATATATGGCTCCCTTCCATATCCTTTTTTTAACAGAAGTACAAAAATATATTATTTCCAAAATACAGTATGATTCCTTGTTTATGATATATGGTTAAGTCCCTTGAGTTTGAGAAGTTCAATTTACTATTTTTTCATTAATAAAAGTTGTCTTATTTTTTCTTCAAATGGTAATTCATTGAGATATTGACATTTTTATATGAAGTAATTCAATAATTCATTATATGTGTTTATAAAAATAGTTATTACCTGTGAGCTTATTCACATGTTATCACAATATTTTTCCATCTAAGGAAAATATTTTTGTTACTCTGTCTTATGATAGTTATTGATAATGCATACACATTAAAACATTGAGTATGTTGATGAACTTAATATAAAAATCAATCGAAATAATTTCCCTAAATTTTCCCTTAATAATATTTTAACATAGTTATGTTTTTCTATGAAATTATATTACATCTAATTGGATATTGGATGCAACATATATGAAATAGAAAATAATCTATTGGTACGATTGTTTTAACATCTGTTCAAGTTACCACTATTTTTTATGGGAATTCTCATTAATTAAAAATTAAATTTTAGTTATTTGGTTTTTTATTCCACATTTTATCTTCATGTTTTGTGTGTTCAATTTATATTTATATTATTTAGTTTTGTTTTATCATGAAAATAGATGTTTTTTATGGATTATGTTTTTTCTGTGTAGTTTGTTTAATATAAACATTTTTTTTAGTTAATCATATTTGAAAATTTTATTGGCTAGGTTATTCTGATGTGAGAGGCAGTTTAATATTACATGTATTTCACCTAGTTAAATCATATAAATGGGTATTTTAATTTAATTTGAAACAATTTAGATGAGAAATTTAATCTATTATAGTAGTCATATTTTTTTATTCTTACCCAGATTGTATGTAGGGGGACTTAGTCTTGTATGGAAAATATTTTTAGTGATTCATTCTTCCATAGAAGGGGACTTCATCTGATGTGGTGTGGGATATTCACCATACGTATCTAAGGAAATTTAAATCTCATTTTGATGCATTATTTCAAAGTTAGTATTACACTATGCTAGTTGATTGAGATTTGTTACAATGACAAATAATTTTGTGTACTCTCATTTAAAAACATGTCCCCATTATTTTCACTCTTTTATACATGATGATATTCTAACCTTAACGAATTCCCAATCTTAGCTTCATCAAAATGTTTTTTTATAATTTTTTTAATTCCACGGTCTCAATAATCCTATATATATATACATAATCAATAATGTTCTTAAGAGGAGGAGGAGGATCTTTTCTGGTGCATTGTAATTTCATTCACCCCGGCTTGTTCTCATGAATAACTCATTTTTTAGATTATTGGAGGATATATATAGTGATAAATCAAGTTATTATCATGGTTAGATTCTTGTTTCATTCCTAGTGTTTTAAAGCATGTTTTCCCCTTTTTTCATAGGTATGTGTTGTTTTTATATTCTATCTAGTCCCTAGGGGTGAGTGTATTAGTTTATCTTGGATTTATTAATATGTTTCATTCTAGGAATTATTTCTTCACATTCCCTTGATCTGGAAGAGTATGATCTTTAGATAATTTCATTGGTTGTATCTTCTTTGATTTTCTATTGTAGTCCTACCAATTTTATATAATAAAATATTATGGTGGTTTGTGTTCATTACATGCATGTATATTCAAAGTGGGAAACTATACTTTATATCTTGGTGTTCTACACTATTCTAGATTCTTTTTTGTACTCTCTGAGTATGTCCTAGATTTCTTTCTATATTCTCTCCATATTTTTTTCATTTGAATAATATTATTGAACTGGACCCTTTATCACATATTTTAAGAATTTTTATTGTCTTTTATGGTTACTTTACCCAAAATTTGGTATCAAATATTGTTCATTGTATTTAATAATGTCTTTTGTTATTTTTTATGATGTGAAATTTGATAGAGAGAATGGTTTTAATTTATGGATATTTAACATTCCACCTCTTTTAGTCCACAATGTGCTTTGAAATTATTTGTGTGTTTTAAAGAATAAATTCAGCAACATATCTATCCAAGGATAGGCTATACAATCTTTTTTGATGTTGACATTGATATCATTAACAAATCCCATTTCTAGTTATTATTTTCCCTAAGCGACAAGGTCATACATGATGTTTTTTATGATACCTTTTAATACATTGTATTATTGAAACATGAAAATATACATATATATAACTAAGTCTCATATTTTTAGGTTACATAATAAAATATATCTTTAAAATTTTTTAAAAAAATTCTGGTTCACCTATCAAGGTTTATCTAGATGGATTCAGTAAGGAGGTTTTGTACATGGATCATTTATATCTGTAGATAACATATAAAGATTAGGCATGTATGTTACTGAATTCCAAAAATAATTTATTTAATACTATTAAGGATTCAATAATGTATGTAAGGGATTCAATTACCATAAAGGAGTGAAGTATATGGTCTTATCTATGGATCTTCAAACCCATGGTTTAAATATGGAGGTTATTGGGGTTTTGTTTGAGGGTGAGATATTGGATTTGTGGTAATAAATAATATATTATGGAAAGGAAAACAATAATTGGAATCATTGTAAATATTTTAGGTACAATCAGGGTGGAAAAAAAGTACACATTAAGAGGTACAATCTCAAAATTAAATTTAGGGATCGTGAAATGTGGTGAAATACTATATTTTGAAACTATTTATTTTATTTAGAGTCAATTAGTCCCTTTATTGTATATACAAAGAATAGCTCTATGTTGTCTCTTTTATATGATCCATGGAATAATTATCCATGTGATTGGTAGGAGCACCTAGTTGGAAGGGTGTGTTTGAGGCTAGGTTATTGGGTCTATTCAGGTCATGTTGGGGGTTTTTCTTCTATTATCTTTCTGTGTTTCAAATACATATACTTCTTACAAACTGAGATATTATATATATGTACTTTGAATATGTTTTATTTATCTACAGATTAAATTCCTGCAACTTTCTATATTTCTTTTTTGGAAAGTTCTAGTGGATTTCTTGGTATAATTTGCTCCATTATCGAGAAGAGAAACATACCAAATGACACTAAATCGGGTGGAGATATGTATATGTTGTTAAGGTCTCATTATTTTTTATTCCTAGAAATAGGATGCATATTTTTTATCATGTGTGTGACATTTGACAACTAGATACCACTAATCGGTGTCTTGGTTAATGGATCGCCAAATAAACTCAATCATGCCTCCCTATACACCAAAGGAAATAGACCAGTGGTGACGGTTTATGGTTCTACCATGGAGAGAGTATACCCTAGAATCATAGAGAAGAAACAATAGAAAAAACCAAAAATAATATATCAATAATAATGAGAGTATGCACAATCAATAATACAATAATTAAATAACAAATTTATTTCATAATCACATAACCATACATCCCAAAAGGTCTCCCACTAGTCCATCCACATTGAAAAATATAGATAGAAAAATAAAATAAACAAGTGGATCTACTATAATCCTTGATACTCACCTCATCCCATCTGAGTGATGTCACTTTATTATGCAACTACATGCCTCTACCCCACCTGTACCCGTGAATAATGAAGTCTACTAAAGTAACCAAGTTTCATGGCCACCCAAGAAGGGTGTGAGTACAAATTAGTAGGGAACCACCAATTTGGTATTAAACATAACTATTAAACATTGTTTATGCACTAGTGATATGCTTCAAATAAATAAAAATGTCCAAAAATACAATCAAATCATCACTGTTGATCCTTGAGTTATGACATGACACCCTAGATTGGCCGCAATTTCATTAGATAACGATGGATGTCCTTGGGAATAATACCCTCATATGAAACCTAGGGTCATACTTGAGCCCCTCTTATAATCAAATAAACTTGTCTCAAATATAGAGGTATGCATGTATCCTTATAGTAAATAAATCATTATACTAAAGACTCAAGGGCATACTCTCCCCCATATATCATATCAATAAACACGGGGATGGGATATCACCCTTCTGGGAAACACATACCATTTGGAAATATGGGGAAAACATTCCACACCCAGGAAAATGTCATCTAGAAACCCAATGAAATAAACTCCTTACCTAGGAACCTATAATATCAGAAACTATGGGTAGAAAATCCCCACATAAGAAACACACATCACCTCTATAAGATTATGGGAATACTCATGCCCAATCCTGAAACAAGTATCAGAAACTGAAAATTGGGGGTGTACACACACCCATCCCTAAAATAGAGATCATCATATAAAACACATGGGAATATATTCACCCTACTAAGAAACATATGAAATTTAAAAACTAGGGGAATAATCTCTTCTCAATACCATCATATTATAAAATTCATCTCTAAATGGATGGAACCTCACTTGAACCCCTCACACATCTACCTGGTTGGACTCTCAAGCACATAACCAAGACCATTTCAATTAATTCACGTATTCTACAGTGAAAACTAAAATAGATTCTATAATATCTTATGAACTACTTCACTCTAGGTTCAACCCATCATTGGGGTACCTATAACACCATTATATGTTATAAAATATGTTTTTCAAATAAATCCAATTTCATCAATAGAATATATTATACACAGCACTGAGTTGTAACCATAATATAGTATACCATTATAACGTAGAATTAAATTGGTGGGGATTAATAGGGATAACTAAATTATTAAAATCATATTTTTTAAACATGTATAAAATAAATGCATTAGTCAATAACTAATTTTAAATGAAAATGAAAATCATATGAAAGTAAATGAAATGTTTTTCTGAAAAATTATTTTTATCCATATAGTTTTTTTTATCTCAATAAATTTACTTAATCACTAGTGGGGAATTATTTTCAATGAAATTAATATATATTATATTCAATAAAAAAATTTATCATTCATGTAATATTTTATTAGGCATGGGATAACAAGGGAGATCAGCACTTTAGTTCATCTCTTCATCTAACAAAAAGTCTCAAATGACGAGCCCAAGGGTACTATTTGTAAGAAAATATGGGACCATGGGTGAAGTCAGTTTGGCATGCTAATATGGAACATACGTTCAATTTGAATAAACATATTTCACAAAAAGGTGGTATGTATATGTTAACTTAGGTTCACATGTTGGGAATAATTCAGGGAGATTGTGTGAAACCATGGAGCCTTTATTAGGAATCCTTCCAACATCCCTTTTTAAGTTATTCATATTTTCCATAAAATGAGAGAGACAAAAAAAATCACCCCCCCCCTTGGAATAATGAGGAATTATTCTTAATGATTATGTGACACTGGGATGAAAAGAATTTATGAAATAAGAACATTTGGTTCCTAAAATCGGATAGGTGTGAACTAGTGTCGCATGCTACTTATTCATGATGGTTTCAAATAGTGAATGTGCACACTATTGTTATGCACTTTCAATACAATTTAATTTCATTCACTTCATCAATGCACTAAACTATCAGGTAGTTTATATAAATAGTGGATGGTTCTCCCCTCTATTAGGACCTTCATGATAACATGAGTGAATAATAAACCACCACTATTCACCCTTCTGAGTCAAGATTCATTAAGATATGCAAACATCTACTGGCTTCACCCAATACTTATCATACCAACACTAGTAATTCATGCTTTATTAGGTCATTTAACTTGGGTGAAGGGCCTGGATGAGTCTGGGGGCTGATGCATATAGGCAATAAGGTTGGGTGAATCACTTGCATGAAGGTCCTAGGAAAAGGACATTAGAGAAGGGTTTGGGAAAATATTTATACATGTAAAATTCTCTCACTGGTGATTTAATACTTTTATCTCCTTTAATAAGTCATTCTTTCTTTCATTCTCATTACATTTTTGATGAATCATAATTTTTTATTACACATAAAAACATAATGGTTCATACTACTTTTACTTCTTTATATGATAATGTTACCACTCATATCAAGGAGATGATTGAAATTTTTGGGACAAGATAATATCATCAATAAGACTCTATATTAATGAATCTAATAAATATCCTAATGAAACATCGTCATGAATACCCTATTTATGAGCTCCTCCCACTATATGGGAATGGTATTTTATCAGACATTCCCATCCTCAGGCTAAGTGATTACATGTTGCTGTCTTAGTTTTCAAATTACACTAAAGTTAATAGAGATAATAGTTATTATGTGGAAATTTATATAAATGAGATGGATCTAGCCTAGTATACTTGATTCATCACACAATAGAAGATCTAGACACATTACCTCCCATATCTTAGCCCAAGACACATTATTTAAAATCTATTTTCCATCTCTAAGGTACGAACTAATTTAAGGGATAGAATGGGGAATGGAAACTATGTGAAGGAGGAGTTGTTAGGCCTAAATAGATGTGGGTATACTAGGTTTTCAAGATGTGTGCTGAATTCAAGAAGGAACTTAGGGAGGTTTCAATTTATGAATTTGTATGGATTCATAAATATGATAAATTAATCCTCTCAAAGGAAACATTGGGGGTTATAGGAGGATGCCCATATTGGAATGTTAATTTATAAAAAAATCTATACATATCACAGGGAGGACCCCCCCCCCCAAGAGATGACATCCACTTTCAGTTCTGGATGATGAAATTTCTGAAACCCCATTGGAAAGGATCATGTTTTAAGAATCCAATGAGATTACCTTCAAGTTAAAATTATGATATTTTTAGAAATTAATTATAAGGCCCCAGCCTTAAACCTTACTTAATCTTGAGTTATTACAAGATTACGCATTGAGGATCTTTTCAGGTTTAGAGTTTTAGAGAATTAGATCTTAAAACTTGCATTACATTCCACATATAAACAAAGTGGTTACATAAAGATAGTATTCTTTATTCCCATCAATGGAAACATATTGAAAATAAGACATGGATTCTTTCTTAACACTTCCTTGACACTATCATCATATCATGTACCTTTCCCTTGACCTGTGAAAAACATTTCAAAAAACTTGGGATGAGCATAAAAAGCTCAATAAGGGATATAAAAATATGGAAAGGAAACATAGGTACATATATACATAAGGATGAGATCATACTTTACCCATAAAACATAAGCACTTTAACATACCTCATCAAAACATGAATAAATCATAGAAATCATAAGACATAAAGGTAACTTGAGGCATTCATAACATTCTTACGTAGGGAGTAACCCTCTTGGTTACCTTTGGAATACCCATCACAGTATATTCCCTAAAATCTCTTCGGAGAAACCTTAACGTTTCACTCCTTCACGTTACCCAATGCATTGGAGAGCTATATCGGGCTCACCCTCCCTTAGTTTATCACGGAACCACCCGTCTTCATAATAATGCCCAAGAACCATAACATAATCGTATCACATAAAACATGCATAAAGGAAACATAACATTTCCACATTTCAATCACAAGATATCAATACAACACAAAAAAACATTGTGAAAACCATTTTCAATACCAAAATAAAAGAAAAGTAAAACACGGTATTTATTTTTCTTTTAAAAAAGAAGGTATGGCTTGTAGAGGAAGCCGAAACTCAAATAACGGTCACGACGGCGGAGAAGTCGTTGTCGCCGCATACGTACGACAAAAACATTCCCTTTTGTCGTTTAGTAAATTCTTCGTATAAAAAAGATTCCTTTTGAATAAACGTAAAAGTCAAAGGGGTTTATACACCGTATAAAAGAAAGTTGTGTATAAAATAAAATATGCCTCAATGAAAGGAGATTGAGACGAAGTACCATACAAAGATCATTTTTTTAAATGAAGTAGATCTATTATGTTTATTCACTATATTTTCATATAAAGAAAGTATAAATACAAGATAGGACATAATAATATCATGACATAATTTGAAAGTAAGAGATTAACCCAAAGAACGAAAATTGGGTTAAGAAATTCCCATACCTCGTATCCGACTTGACCCGACCGTTCTTTAATCTCCTGGATAATAAAGTTTACTTAATCTCTACTTGCTTAAAAACATTTTTCAAGTTCATTATTCCTTTTATACCATGTTATGAACATCATGTAATCATTTAAGTTAATAATGTTTATTTTGTCGGTATTTGGTTCTTAAGTCAAAAATAGACTTCTTACACTTACATGTTGTTAATTAGGTCAAAGGTTCGTTATATCCAGAATGATATTAATGATTTGGATACCATATATATCATATATATTCATCATATACATGTATTTATAATATTAAATCACATTCAGAGGTATGAAATGAAATTCACCGTTCATGGAGACGGTAAGCCGTACGTACGCATGAACGCTACTTCCATTTCTATTTCGTATTTTCTGGAATGGAATCATAATTACATAAGAGTATATTATAATTATAGTATAATAACATATATAATATCATTAACTTTATCCTTTAAACATCCCACATATGGTATTAATGAATCAAATCACTTTCAGGGGCGGTAGTCCGCACTTCCTAAAATGAAGATATCGTGTTTACCCATAATGGAAACCATAAAGGTATGCCCAAAATGAAAAAAAAACAGAAGCTTAAGGAAAACATAAACATATGATATATCATATATAAAAATAGTGACATCATAATGGCCACATTTGAAGGTGTTAAATGAGTATTGAACAATCATCGTTTCGGGAGGCAAAATTTTGCCATCCACGGAAACCGTATGTTATTTAACCATTTGATGTAGTTTTGTGATATTGTAGCTCAAATAAATCTTATAACAACATCCTAGTATATTAAAGATACTTTTTTTGTTACAAAATAAGTAAATAAAAAGATTTTATGGGGTTGGAGAAGCAAAATAAAACAAACGAACATGAGAGAATGAATTACCTTTAAAAGTGTAACTCCTTTTGCTTTGAGCCTAAAGGCATCCTTTGAAAGGATTGTTCCCAAAGGGAATCCTCTAGGATAAGGATAGGTATGTGGAGAGAGTAAATGTGCAGGGTTTGGCCGAGCCAAAGGCTTTAGGAGTGTGTGAAATGAGGTTGAGGTGGGGGCCTTTTATAAGAGAAGAGGAGGGGAACTTTTGGAAACCATGAAACTATTATTTTATTTCAAAATGTGTTTCGGTTTTAAAAGGACCCACATTGATATAATTCGTTGCTAAGGTGATAATGGTTTGAAATACACCCATACAATAAGTTTTGGACATGTGTAGGTTTTAGATTTTTCATTATCTTTCCATTTTATTTAAATCATTAAATAATGAGGTCAGCGCTGCATCATCATGATGTCATAAATAATTTAATTTATTTAAAGTCTAAAAATTATAAAAAAACTACTATGATTTAAGAAATATTTTTAGCTTTCCAATGACTATTTATAATCAAAAATCTGATCTTTATAACCCCATGTAAAAAAATTTTTTCGTTAAACATATTATGTTTGTGTCATTTTTACTTTTACATTAAATAAAAAGTTATTTATGTCATTTCCCAAACAAAGTGGATACATGGGGTCCCCAAGTTGACCCATGGCTTGTCTTGGTCGGACATGACACAACCAATAAGTTTAGGACATGTTTCTAGGTCATTTCATATTATTAAAGCATTATTTTTACCTTAAACTACACTAATTACCTCTAATCGCGATTAAGAACTTAATAAGTTACTATTCACCAAAAAATTATTTTAATCTTATTGAACCACATTTTACTTATTAATGAAAACAATTTATGTAGGATTTTTGAAATTCAATACACAAAAGTGGCAAAGTTTCATTTAAACGAAAAATCAGTTTCTTTAACTAACACTTAGTGGTTTCACTATTCATCAAAAATTGAAGTTTTTCAGAAAATTACCAAAAATTCACCCTAAGCTATATTTGATATTCCGAATTCAAAAATGAAGTCTATTTTACAAAATTCAAAACATAAAAGTCACATTAATTAATTAATAATTAATTCTCGCTGTTATGACAAATAGCGTGTTTTTATGAAACAATAAGTATCAAAAGATTGACACTAGTTTAAGTCCAATTTCAAAGTGAAATTGATTACAATGACCACAATTGTATTAAATGGTAAGAATATTATCTAATTTCACCTTAAAACCAATTCAAAAGATAATATAATCATATAAATAAATAATATTAAAAAGTAGTTTTGATATAAAATGCATTATTTTTCACTAAAAATGAACATTGTCAGAAAAATACCAAAAATTCACACAAAGTAAATTTTGATGTCCCAATCATAAAGAATAAGTTTATTTTGACAAACATAGTTTATAAAATTGTGAAAATATAGATTTAAAAAAGGTTTGCCATCAAAAGGCAGTAAAACAATCTTTTAAAAATATTATTGTATTCCATGCTTAAGATTGGATTTATTTTCATTTTAAGCCTCTAAAACAATATCTAGTTCATTAATAGACATAGATAAAAATATCTATTATTCATTACTTACATGGGATGTTACATCCTTCCCCCCTTTAAAAAATTGTGTCCCCGCAATTTATTTACTTATCGAATAAATGGGGGTACTTATCCCTCATTGCATTTTCAGATTCCCATGTTGCCTCTTCAATCATGTGGTTTTTCCACAAAACCTTTACCTAGTGAATCACCTTATTCAATAACACTTGCTCCCTGTGGTCAAGAATCTAGACCGGTTGTTCCTCATAAGATAGGTTCTCTTCCAGCTGAACTACCTCTGGACTCAAAACATGAGATGGATCTGGCATGTACTTTCTCAACATCAAAACGTGAAAAAAATTGTGTACCTGAGATAAACTCGGAGGTAAAGCCACTCGGTAAGCAACTGATCCAACTTTCTCCAGAATTTCATACGGTCCAACGAACCTTGGACTCAACTTTCCTTTCTTACCAAATCTCATCACACTTTTACAAGGAGAAACCTTGAGAAAAACATGATCCCCTACCTCGAAAGATAGATCCTTCCTCTGGTTATCCGCATAACTCTTCTGCCTGCTCTGAGCTGTTCTCATGTGTTTCTGAATCAGCTAAGATTTTTCTGCCATCTCTTCTACCAATTCTGGTCCCATCAACTTCCTTTCACCCACTTCATCCCAGAAAGCTGGAGTTCGACACTGCTTCCCATATAATGCCTGAAATGGTGCTATCTGTATATTGGAATGAAAACTGTTATTATATGAAAATTCAACCAAATAAAGATGTTGGTCCCAACTTCCCTGATAATCCATAAAACAAGCTCATAGCATATCCTCCAATGTCTGAATTGTTCGTTCTGACTGCCCATCTGATTGAGGATGAAAAGCTGTACTAAAATTTAATTCAGTACCCAACGACTTCTGAAGGCCTTTCCAAAAGTTAGAAGTAAACCTGGGATCACGATCCGATACAATAGAGAGAGGAACTCCATGTAACCTGACTATCTCTTTAAGATACAAACGGAAAAGTTGATCAAGAGAGAAAGTATCTCGTATTTCAAGGAAATGAGCAGACTTGGTCAAGCGATCAACAATAACCCAGATTGCATTATTACCTCGAGATGTCTTCGGTAATCCCACAACAAAGTCCATGGATATATTCTCCCATTTCCACTCTGGCACCGGTAAAGGCTGAAGAATCCCTTTTGGTAACTGCCGCTCTGCTTTAACCTGCTGACAAGTCAAACACTTCACAGTAAAATCAGCAATATCTCTTTTCATTCCATCCCACCAGTAATACTCCCACAGATCTCTATACATCTTAGTACTGCCAGGATGAACTGAAAATGGAGAACTATGAGCTTCACATAACAAATCTCTCTTCAACTATGAATCACAAGGAACACACAATATCTTCCCAAATCTCAAAACACAATCATTATCAATGTTGAATTCAGGCAACTTACTTTTCTGAACCAGCTCTAACTTTTTCTGCAACTCGCTGTCTTGCTTCTGTGCTTGCTTGATTCTGTCTGATAGAGCAGATTTCACTGATACCTAAAACAAAATAGAAAGACTTCCTACACCAACAACTTCTACGCCAAAGTTCATCAAATCAAAAACCAAAGGATCTCGTTCCAAACTTAGCATGGTTAATGAAGCATTACTTTTTCGACTCAAAGCATCGGCCACTTTATTTGCTTTTCCTGGATGGTAATGAATTGTACAATCATAATCCTTGATTAATTCCAGCCATCTCCTTTGTCTCATGTTCAATTATTTCTGAGTGAATATATACTTTAAACTTTTGTGATCAGTATATATTTCACAGTTTTATCCATACAAATGATGCCTCCAAATTTTTAAAGCAAAAACAACAGCAGCTAATTCCAAATCATGTGTAGGGTAATTTACCTCATGATTTTTCAACTGTCGTGAAGCATAAGCAATTACCTGATCATTCTGCATTAGGATGCAACCAAGTCCTTTCAATGAAGCATAACTGTATATAACAAACTCACCATTCTTGGAAGGTAGTGCCAAAACTGGAGCATTGACCAATCTTCTTTTCAATTCCTGAAAACAATCATCACATTCTTTTGTCCATATGAACTTAACACCCTTACTAGTTAGCTTAGTCATTGGACTATATAACTGTGAAAAATTTCTAACAACCCTTAGGTAATATCCTGCCAAACCAAGGAAGCTACACATCTCAGTTACATTTGTGGCTCTTGGAAAGCCTTCAACAACTTTTGTTTTTGCAGGATCAACAGTTATCCCATCTTTAGAAACAATGTGACCAGGGAAAGAAATTTGTTGCAACCAAAACTCACACTTGCTGAATTTCCCATAAAATTTATTTTCTTTTAAGTTTTGCAAGATAACCCTTAAATGTCTTTCATGCTCCTCTTTACTTTTAGAAAACACCAAAATATCATCAATGAAAACCACCACTTATCACCTGATTCAACTGAGCCATCACTGCAGTAAACTGCTCAATTTTGATTTTGACCATCTCAGTATACTGATTTGGAAGGTCATTTCCCTCAGTATGACTTCCCAAAAAAACATCTCTGTTTCCTCTGCGGAAAACCATTCTGAACAAACATGTCTTAGATGAAGCAACATTATAATATTCAAATGCTATATCATTTCAATTTGATGATAAAAAAAATATTTTTGGATAATCATTTAATATAATTCTAACTCCTAAAGTTATCTAAACCGACCTTTGATACTAACTATAAGGCCTCAGCCTTAAACCTTACTTAATCTTGAGTTATTACAAGATTACGAATTGAGGATCTTTTCGGGTTTAGAGTTTTAGAGAATTAGATCTTAAAACTTGCATTACATTCCACATATAAACAAAGTGGTTACATAAAGATAGTATTCTTCATTCCCATCAATGGAAACATATTGAAAATAAAACATGGATTCTTTCTTAACACTTCCTTGACACTATCATCATATCATGTACCATTCCCTTTACCTGTGAAAAACATTTCAAAAAACTTGGGATGAGCATAAAAAGATCAGTAAGGGATATAAAAATATGGAAAGGAAACATAGGTACATATATACATAAGTATGAGATCATACTTTACCCATAAAACATAAGCACTTTAACATACCTCATCAAAACATGAATAAATCATAGAAATCATAAGACATAAAGGTAACTTGAGGCATTCATAACATTCTTACGTAGGGAGTAACCCTCTTGGTTACGTTTGGAATACCCATCACAGTATATTCCCTAAAATCTCTTCAGAGAAACCTTAATGTTTCACTCCTTCGCGTTACCCAATGCATTGGAGAGCTATATCGGGCTCACCCGCCCTTAGTTTATCACGGAACCACCCGTCTTCATAATAATGCCCAAGAACCATAACATAATCGTATCACATAAAACATGCATAAAGGAAACATAACATTTCCACATTTCAATCACAAGATATCAATACAACACAAAAAACATTGTGAAAACCATTTTCAATACCAAAATAAAAGAAAAGTAAAACATGGTATTTATTTTTCTTTTAAAAAAGAAGGTATGGCTTGTAGAGGAAGCCGAAACTCAAATAACGGTCACGACGGCGGAGAAGTCGTTGTCGCCGAATACGTACGACAAAAACATTCCCTTTTGTCGTTTAGTAAACGCTTCGTATAAAAAATATTCCTTTTGAATAAACGTTAAAGTCAAAGGGGTTTATACACCATATAAAAGAAAGTTGTGTATAAAATAAAATATGCCTCAATGAAAGGAGATTGAGACGAAGTCCCATACAAAGATCATTTTTTTAAATGAAGTAGATCTATTATGTGTATTCACTATATTTTCACATAAAGAAAGTATAAATACAAGATAGTACATAATAATATCATGACATAATTTGAAAGTAGGAGATTAACCCAAAGAACGGAAATTGGGTTAAGAAATTCCTATACATCCTATCCGACTTGACCCGACCGTTCTTTAATATCCTGAATAATAAAGTTTAGTTAATCTCTACTTGCTTAATAACCTTTTTCAAGTTCATTATTCCTATTATACCATGTTATGAACATCATGTAATCATTTAAGTTAATAATGTTTATTTTGTCGGTATTTGGTTCTTAAGTCAAAAATAGACTTCTTACACTTAAATGTTGTTAATTCGGTCAAAGGTTCATTATATCCAGAATGATATTAATGATTTTGATAACATATATATCATATATATTCATCATATACATGTATTTATAATATTACATCACATTCAGAGGTAAGAAATGAAATGCACCGTTCATGGAGACGGTAAGCCGTATGTACGCATGAACGCTACTTCCATTTCTATTTCGTATTTTCTGGAATGGAATCATAATTATATAAGAGTATATTATAATTCCATTATAATAACATATATAATATCATTAACTTTATCCTTTACACATCCAACATATGGTATTAACGAATCAAATCACTTTCAGGGGGCGGTAGTCTGCACTTCCTAAAATGAAGATATCGTGTTTACCCATAATGAAAACCATAAAGGTATGCCCAAAATGAAAAAAAACAGAAGCTTAAGGAAAACATAAACATATTATATATCATATATAAAAATAGTGACATCATAATGGCCACTTTTGAAGGTGTTAAATGATTATTCAACAATCATCGTTTCGGGAGGCAAAATTTCACCATCCACGGAAACCGTATATTCTTTAACCATTTGATGTAGTTGTGTGAGAGTGTAGCTCAAATAAATCTTATAAAAAAATCCTAGTATATTGAAGATACTGGTTTTGTTACAAAAGAAGTAAATAAAAAGAGTTTAGGGGGTTGGAGAAGCAAAATAAAACAAATGAACATGAGAGAATGAATTACCTTTAAAAGTGTAACTCCTTTTGATTTGAGCCTAAAGGCTTCCTTTGAAAGGATTCTACCAAAAGGGAATCCTCTATGATGAGTAGAGGGATGTGGAGAGAGTAAATGGGCATGGGTTGGCCGAGAAAAAGGCTTGAGGAGTGTGTGAAATGAGGTAGAGGTGGGGGCCTTTTATAAGAGGAGAGGAGGGGCACTTTTGGAAACCATGAAACTATTATTTTATTTCAAAATGTGTTTCGGTTTTAAAAGGTCACACATTGATATAATTCGTGGATAAGGTGATAAGGGTTAGAAATCCACCCATACAATAAGTTTTGGACATGGGTAGGTTTTAGATTTTTCATTATCTTTCCATTTTATTTAAATCATTAAATAATGAGGTCATCGTTGCATCATCATGATGTAATAAATAATTTAATTTATTTAAAGTATAAAAATTATAAAAAAACTACTATGATGTAGGAAATATTTTTATCTTTCCAATGACTATTTATAATCAAAAATCTGATCTTTATAACCCCATGTAAAAATTGTTTTCGTTAAACATATTATGTTTGTGTCATTTTTACTTTTACATTAAATAAAAAGTTATTTATGTCATTTCCCAACCAAAGTGGATCCATGGGGTTTCCAAGCTGACCCATGGCTTGTATTGGTCGGCCATGACACAACCAATAAGGTTAGGACATGTGTCTAGGTCATTTCATATTATTAAAGCATTATTTTTACCTTAAACTACACTAATTACCTCTAATCGCGATTAAGAACTTAATAAGTTACTATTCATCAAAAAATTATTTTAATCTCATTGAACCAAATTTTACTTCTTAATTACAACCATGTATGTTGGATTTTTGAAATTCAATACACAAAATTGGCAAAGTTTCATTTAAACGAAAAATCAGTTTCTTTAACTACCACTTAGTGGTTTCACTATTCATCAAAAATTGAAGTTTTTCAGAAAATTACCAAAAATTCACCCTAAGCTATATTTGATATTCCGAATTCAAAAATTAAGTCTATTTTACAATATTCAAAACATATAAGTCACATTAATTAATTTAATAATTAATTCCCGCTGTTATGACAAATAGCGTGTTTTTATGAAACAATAAGTATCAAAAGATTGACACTAGTTTAAGTCCAATTTCAAAGTGAAATTGATTCCAATGACCACCATTGGATTAAATGGTAAAAATATTATCTAATTTCACCTTAAAACCAATTCAAAAGATAATCTAATCATATAAATAAATTAGATTAAAAAGTAGTTTTGATATAAAATGCAGTATTTTTCACTAAAAATGAACATTGTCAGAAAAATACCAAAAATTCACACAAAGTAAATTTTGATGTCCCAATCATAAAGAATAAGTTTATTTTGACAAACATAGTTTATAAAATTTTCAAAAGATAGATTTAAAAAAGGTTTTCCATCAAAAGGCAGTAAAACAATCTTTTAAAAATATTATTGTATTCCACGCTTAAGATTGGATTTATTTTCATTTTAAGCCTCTAAAACAATATCTAGTTCATTAATAGACATAGATAAAAATATCTATTATTCATTACTTACTTGGGATGTTACATTAATGGCCTATATTGGAACAAAATCGCTATGAAGATTGGGGTTATACTATTAATCCTGAAATCCCTACTTTGTACCAACTAACAAAATTTTTAGCAATGTGGGTAACCACCTATCTACTTCTATTTCATGAGTCCCATAATGGTGTAACACTAGGTTCATTTGACAAGGTTGTGATGTTGGTTCATTAAGAACTTAATGGATCTTCATGAATCAAGATGGAAAATCTCCATCAGTTATTATATCACATCAACATAGGGAAGTCTGCTCTCCATATTTTGGTTTCAATTTAGCTCTTTTGGGGGTGGGTGATAGAAAATTTTAATATATTTTCACTCTACAGTGAATTAATCATCCATATTTCATTTATGTAAGTTCTATCTATCATTATAATTATTTATCTAAAATATATAGAATTATAAAAGGTTCTAAGTTTATCTTCACAATTTTACTTCTCCCATTATAGAACACCCCCCCAATTAGGATAACATATGAAAACAGTTTCGTTGAGTATGAATCTCAATCTTATATGATGTCTTAGTGAGACTGTGTCATGGATACATGTGTATACGATGAGAAAATAATTTAGGTATATGTACCTTATAGGTTTTCAAAAAAATTCATGTGCATACAACAGTTATCCATGTTTCCACTAATAGATGTTGAGGAAGAGAAACATCTAATTGTGATAATAAAACCAGTGGTGATGATGAAACAAGGGGGATCCTGGTATATGATCAAATTAGTTCATTTGAATGAATCTATTAGTTTTACATTGGGGTATTCCAATTCATTTATCTTCACATACCATCATGGAATGTGGGTGAAAGGAATTCCTTGGTTTATCATTGCAATGAATCTAGGTGCAACACCGAGAGATTTTGTGAAATATTTATTTTCGAATAAATTTAATATTTTATATATTTTTCACAACACCAAGTTTATCTTGTGTTACATCAAACAGAAATGTTATCTTTTGTTTCACGCAACATTTAAATTAAACAAAATGTGACATACTATTAAAATATTTATATTTAAAATTATAGTTATCTCTTAGACCTTAAATGGTGGGTATGAATAGGATTTACTAAATTATGAAAATATATGGTTTACACATGTATATAAAATAAATTATTTAGTGACAAGTTAATTAATAATTAAAATAAAAAACTATTTTAAAATAAAGGAAATCTTTTTATGAACAACTTTTTTTTTGCCAACAAACATGTTTTACATCATTAAATTAAACAGACCACTTTTGGGGAATTATTTTAATGAATTTAATATATTATATATTCAATCAACTATTTAACATTCATATTATGTGTTCTCTAGAAAATATATAATAATAAACCCAATTACTATTCAAAAAATGTATTTTTTTAAACAGTTTTGCTGCCTTTTTTAGTGTACTTATTTTTAAAATAAAAATTGAAATTTTTTTAAATTTTAATTAAAAATATAATCTTTATTTTTTAAATCATAATATTTAAATTATCTTGAGTTTAATTTTTTATAATTTTCAGAAAAGATTAGTTTTTTTATGAATAGTGAAAATATAGAATTTTAATTGAAAAGTAACTTTTAATTTAAATTATATTTAAAGAAAAACTACATTTTAAAATGGTTTTAAAGTAAAATTCTTTTAATTATATATATATTAATACAATTTATGTCATTTTAATCATTTTATACTGAATTAAGATATAAAAACATTGTAAACTTTTGAACATTTTGTCTTTGAAAACGTCCTTTCTCATCCTGAATATGGGATTAATTTTAACGTAAATTTTTCCAATTATGTGAATAGAATTTGGAAAAATTGGTTTCATATTTGGAATCAGAATAATTTATATTATATAATAAGTTTAAATATATTTTTGACCAAAATTAATAGGGAAAAAATAAAAATTAATTATCACGGTTAAGGTAAAAATGGGGTTTTCGGGGGGACAACTAATATCATAAGGGTTAAATTAACTTGAACGCTTGTATAAAATTTATTTTATAGCCCTATTTTGACCTATTATATCTAATTATTTATAATACTCTATCGTTGATCCTTTTTTCATGACAAAAATGTGCGTACACTTATATCTTTTCAAAATATTATAAGTGTGATACTCACCTCACTTATAATATTCCACCCACTATTCTCTATTCTTAACACCTTTAAAACCTTTTAGTTCAGAAACTACCTTCCTAAATAACTTCTAAACTTCCCTCCTCTCATCTTGGATGCCTTATTTTTCAAAGAAATCTAACCTAGTAAGTATTTTTGTTCAAACCTAAGGAGGTTATCCGAAGAAGAGTTAACATTCTTCAATGAGCATTTTTATTTTATTTATTCATCGATATAGTAATATTATTATTAATACTTAATGATATAATAACCTGAATATCATCCATATTATGATATGTTTTTAGGTTAAGTTATTTACCTAAAACTAACTCTACTTCCATCTTATGGGTTAGGATATCATAACACATGTGTACGATAGACTTTCACCTCGTGAACCAATGTCATTTGTTTTTCCATTACCACCTATAATGGTTGGGTATGTTGACGGATATGAATTATATATATAAGATATTTATATAATAATTATACCTATGGATTATTTATATCAAATATATCATTTTAATTTATATTCCATAGGGGATACGATAATGCTGCCTGTGTGTTTGGTGGACTACTGCCTCGCGAAGCGACGTGATTTGTTTTTCACTTAAACTTTACATGGAAGATAATTAGGATAAATATATTTCATATTCATGAAATAATTTTTATATTAATGTCATATTTATCATTTTTAAAGTTAATATATTATTTTATTTCATAAATTCTCACTCACTGAAAGATGATAACATCGTTCATGTACGTGGGGACTTCCACATTCATGAAGTGATGTAAAACTCTTTACATAACCAAACCACGTTGATGATATTTATAAATGAATAATAAGGTATTCATGATATTATTATTATTATGTAAATATAATATATTAAATACCTCATTTTTATAATGATCGTTAAAAAATGAAAATGTAACTCATGCGTACATATGGATTATTGTATCTACGATCGCAACATACTTAATTTCACAAAACAATATTTGATGATTGGTTTTAAGAGTATAATTGACTTATAAATATGAAAATTATGTCATGAATATTATTCTACAGATAATGAAAACATGATCAATGTAATAGGACAAAAAAATGTTGATCTTTAACTGTATGTGTTTTCAACAAGTCAATATGTGGTAGTGGATAAAGTGTTGATTCCTAAAGAATTGTTATGTATATATGTAATGTAATTGGATTCCACACTTACAAATCTCTACTTTGAAAATGTGATGATTATAGGTGTTGTTCTTAAATGACCAAGTCATGTGTTAAGGAGAACACATTATTTATAACAATTTTGGTAAGACTAAATTTTCCATCATAAAAAGAAATTATTAATGCATGAGGAAGAATAAAGAGATGGTTTAGATATGGGTTAGAATTTTTTTCTTTATTATTCTACACATGTAACATATTTTAATGTATTTTACTAAATATTTTGGTCCAACTACACAATCCCCAATAGGTTATCCCTCAACCACTCAAAGGGGAGCCCAAAGGGTCGACCCCCATGGGATATCCTACACAAGGAGGCATTGAATGGTGGAAAGGGTTGTGTATAAGCTCTGACGAGAATAGTTCCATCTATTTTTGGGTGATACCATCTGTAAGGCCCATGGAGTTTTCAAGACCATGGTCATGCAAAGTATGCACTAGAAGCACATAGGGTCATATCACAAGGGTGGGTGTGTGTATATGTAATGGGTTTCAAACCCCATAGTGGGATCGACCAAACAATGGTCATAACATTTCTAAAATACATAAGTAGAGAATGATGAGATATCTGATATGGGACAACTCTATAAGAGGTATTGTTCATCCCTAGTTAAAAATCTAGATATAACATCATCCATATAATTTGATATATCTAAACCATCAATCCAAATACTGCAATATGTGAATTAAAATAAGTCAATCATGAAACTTTTTTATTTTAATTCTTCCATGCATATTTCATAAATTGCAAATCGTCTTTAACCAATCGATGAGGTGTTCGCCCGGTTGATCTTAAGACATTCGACCAAGTCAAATCAATATATTAATGTGTAGATTCATGTAATATGAACTGAAGTAAAGAATTAAACTTCTCTTTTTATGTGAATGATTGTTATAAATTCATCGCATGAATCTATCTCATAACATAGTGGCGTCATAAGAAGACAATACTTGAAGTTATCTCAATAATATGTGACATCACAAGAATCTATTTTGATAACTTGTGAAATAAGGAAGAAACCCGTGAAGGCATCATACTAAGGCATCAATATAGTCACTAAGGCATATCAAGAACTTCAGTAAGGTATCATGTGATCAATGGAGTGATCATGTGAATGATTCTTGCAGTTCGTAAGATCATTCTAGTGCTTGTTGAATGTTTTGACATTCATGAAATTCCATGATCTTCGAGTGTTTGACATTTTAGTTTGCATTATGGATTTATTTGAAATGAAATTTTTTCAGAGTTTAGTTGGTATGTAGATTCCTATATAAATTAAATCACCTCCATGTGTCCTCCACTGAATATTTTGATCTCTCTTAAAAACAATAGGGGACCACGAGATTCATTCTTATAAAGGAGAAGAATAATGTGATATATTTTCCTGTGAAAAAAGTTTTTTCTCATGTTATTCAATCAATTGAATGAGATTCTATGATCCACCCTGTATTTTCGAAAATCAGTTGAAGTTTCTCGTGTGATCCTGGAAAACTTGGATCATGTCAAGGAATGAAGAAAACCCACAAGATAGGGGACTAGTTAAAGGGACTAGAATGATGATGGACAAACCTTGTTCCCAAAAAAGAATATATAAGATTCTTTTGATCTTGAAATTTTTTTACGGATATAGTCATGGACAATCCAATTTTATCATGAATGTGAAACCAATGATCCATCCAAATCTCATGAATAATTTTAGGAAGACATGAGGATAGTCATATTGTCACATCAAGGGTTTTAGGAGACATGTTCATGAATCCCCACTGGTCACGAAAAATAGTCATAAGGAACAATTTTTAGGAAACAAATGTAAACCGTACATCATCTTGAGACATTTTTGTAATCATACGATCACATTGGGAAGATCATTTGATCAAAAAAGACATATCATGCACTTTTCATTGAAACACCCCATGGTTTTGGAAGTAAATATAGAATGCAATTTTATAATCTATCCTCTTCTATGTTTTGAATTTCCAGAAATGGTCATCTAGAGTTGTGCTCAGTAAGTCATTTGGAGTCTGATAGAACAAACCTGATTTTTGGTGAATAGTAACATACCATTATGAATAGTAATACTAATTGTAATATGACCTAATGAATAGTAAATAATAATATTATTTTATTTTCACAAGGCAATAGGATAATGAGATCTTAATTAATTTCCCAATGTCAGATAAAACTAATTGCACTTCAATGTTGTTATTTTTCGAATTAACTGTAACCTTGTTTAAAAATTAAATTAATAATATTTAGAAAATTATTTTTGAAAAATGGATTTCACTTTTTAATTCTACACGTTGAATAATGTTAGGGGTGAATTTTTGGGATTTTTCTAAAATTCAAGAATTTTTTATGAATAGTGAAATACAATAAAATACCATTTATACAAATTATCAGCTAAATACACTATTCGTGACATCACAAGTGATTCAAGGCCACTGGGTTTGAACTCACATGTTATTATTACTATTATGGGTCACATGAAACAATATTATTGGTTGTCTTGAGGAAAATAATAAAATAATGAATTAAACATTCAAAATTTACTCCTCTCCTCCACTATAAATACCACCATCACTCCCCTATTTCTCTCACCCCTCTAAAGCCTTTATCATTGTCTAAATTCTGCCAAATTCCCTCCCCAATATTCTTACCCATGTCCTGGAGCTTCTGGTCTCACCAAAAGACCAAAACCAAAGCCCTTAAGGAGGATCTCAAGGAGAAGAGATCAAGAGGTAAACAACCTCTTTTACTTTCATTCTTTTCTTTCATTTTAAGTTATTCTCTTCCTTTCCCTTTGGATTGTGTTGGAATATTTCATTAAATATTTCCCCTTAATTTCCATATTATGTATTAATGATGATATATTCAATTCCTCTCATCAAACTATTTTTATGAAATTTTAAGAGACGTCATTAGGCTGCCGAATTTTTGTGAGAAATTTAGCAAGTTTTCTTTCATTTTATGATTCCTTTATTTTCTTCTTATTTCCTCACCTCCTCTATAAGAATGATCATGATAACTCCAGTATAATCTATATACTGGATTTATATCATGTGAATGGAAGAACCATCTTAAATATTCTTACTCCATCCCTTTTATTTTGTAAATGAAATCGACGTCCATAAGGTTCCGATTTATAACCTTCATGGACGACGAAGTTTCATTCTTCAATTTCTTCTTCATTACATGTCATGAAAAAATATTCATGGTTGAACCATACTATAATATATGTTTTATAACCTAATTAATATTCATGAACCAGAATATGTACATATAATTAAGTTATATGACAAAACTAATTCATAATAATCCAAGTACCGCCGAATAATCAAAGTGGTTGTCATCTAATGATTCAACCTCATTTCATGTAACAAAATGATAGAAATGGAAATTAACAATTATTTATGTTCATAAATAATATTTAATTTCAATTATGGAGATTTACATCCACTAAACTTCCTTACTTAAAAGCAAGTGAACCGAATATGAAAATCAAGAAAACAAACACCCTGAAACGACATAATTCAATATAATAAATTATAAATAATAAAATAAAGGAACTAAACATAATTATCATAAACTAAATACATGTCTATTAGGTTCTGAAATAAGTTATTTATATGTATAATTTCACATTCTAGGTCCTTAATTTCAAGAGGAGAACACATTCGGATCTAAGGTAAGGGTTTCTTCATCTCACTTCCATTTTCGTTAGATTTTCCATATTCCCTAGTAATACTTTTGTATGGTGTATGTATACTGAAAATTTTTGTCACATATTGTGATTATATTTATCTTAATGGTATTAAATCTATCATTTTTATATTATTAATTTTTGGACATATGAATCATTTGATTACAAAGTGGTAAGGGGTTCCTCATCTCACTTTATTTTCTGTGAGATTTTCATCATTTGCCACTTATTTCTTGTATGTGGTATATGTGTACTTCCATTCGATATATATAATAAAATTATTCTCTTTATATTAATTTTATTAAATTATTAACTTGATATTTATTATGTTTTGGTCATATGATTCGACCGATCACATTGTTGTAAGGGTTTTTTCACCCGAACTTCTATTTTCATTCGAGATACGTTCATTGTCCAATTACCTCGATGTAATTATTATGTATTGTTATGTACTCATCATATGTTCTGTGTGAGTATCATATATATTTTTAAAACCCATAATATTTTCTTATTTTATGGACAGTTACACGTTTTAAAAGGAACATTCAAAACTATTTCCAAAATACAAGCCCGATTCAAGGGAATTTCTCAAATTCTTATCTATTTTCAAGGGAACTCTATAATATGTTTTTGGGAATCATTATCCTTATAAAATCACTCATATTATTATCTTAATTCACTTCTGGTTTTATATAAATATTTTTCCAAAATAAATCATCTTTTCAAAATAAAAGAGTATTTATCTCAAGAATTGCTTAATGATTTTATAAGAGTGTTTTCATCTAATTCAACACTCTTGTTGATTCCATGGAATTATTGGGTTTAATAATTTATGAAGTCATATACCATATTTTATTTAATGGTTTATGACTAACTTTATTGTGGATGATATATCCTAAAACTATTCATCATATTATTCTGAATGGTTAGTGTTTATGTTCAATAATTGGTGAAAGTTAGTAACATTTCATATGATAGTTTCAATATGAATGTATATGTTGTTTATGTTGATCCCCGCTCATATGAGGAATGAATTGGACTTATTATGTGATGGGTGGGGCCCTCTATATCCCCTCTATGCATCGGTAGGTCTCATTAGACAACTAGACGTGGAATTGGCCGAGGCCTTTCCCAATGTGATATGGATTTAGGCCACGGACTTAATCACTAGACATCTTGGCCGAGGCCATGAAAAATTGATTCAGAATGTCCGGCATATGCACTTCCCTCATTATGATGCTAGTATTTGAAGTTCATGTGGTTATTTGACTAGTATAATACCCATGATTATGTTTAATTATGGCATTATTTATTTAGCTCATATTCCTTCCATAATATGTTTCAAGATTGTTATTAAAGGCATGTGTTTTCAATTATTCACCATGTCTAATGTTTATATTATCTTCTGTTGTATTTCTTACTCTTACTGAGCATTTGAGCTCACCCCATTCTTATGTTTCATTTTCTCAGGACATGAAGAAGTAATTTATAAATGACTTACAAGCATAATCTAGGAGACGTGATGACCCTAATGGGATAAATTAGTGTTGTTTTTTCTTTCCACATGTAATTTTGAACTTATGTAGGTATCTTGTTTCCAAAAATACTAAACTACTCGATCCTTTGGGATTCATATTCCTTGTATGTATGCCAATGTAATCAGACAAGGCACCGGCTCTTGGAAACTGGGGTCGGGTCCTTACATCCATGTGGTAGTAATTTTTTTCATAAAGTAGATAGTCAGTGAAAGCATCTTGTGGATCATGAGAAGTTTAAAAGACAGTGATTTATAAGTAAGTGCATAAGATCAAATGTATTTTTTTTATAAATATTGATAAAGTGATAATTTTCTAATCAAATTATCCTGAAGGCTGAAAAGCAATATCTTCATCAACAACTGTAGGAGATGGAAATATTCTAAATAGGTTTTTTATATGTTGGTTGTGTACATATTTGATTAAGACAGTTCAATGTTTTTGTTATATTGGTAATCCTAAAATCATTGTGTGATTCTATGTGATCTGATAATTGTATGTCATAACCACGTGTGATTATAGTGGAGAATCTGTGATTGGGGTTCCTAACCAATCATTTTAAGGATTAGGCTCACTTTGGTACTGAACCTTGTAAAAATTCTATTTTCCTGTATTATTTTCTTTTAATATATTTAGGATTGGTCGTGAAATAAAAAAAGAGGATCAGATCCTAATAGTTCAAATGAGATTAATTTCAAAAGAATGTAAAATTGTAAAAAAAACACCACTGATTCCCCCACCCCCTTCTCAATTATGTAACATTTCCCTAGTAAATTCAATTGTTATCAAAAAACTGGTTTTCTCTATTAGGATCCACTAAGTACTAAATATGGATAATCTTAATTCTTTCAATTATATGTGTGTTCCTAGTTTTGATGTAAATAACTACACTATTAGAAGAGTAGGATGTTACTTTATACTTAATCTCTTGGACTTGAAGTTAATGATAGATTTACAGTAGGATTCCCACCTATTTATAAAGATTCTTTTATGACTTTTATTGATAAGTGGAATATGAAAGTCGATGGAAAAGCTCAAAATTTCATTGTGATGTCTCTTTCTGAAAATTATTACACAGATGTTGTGGGCCTCAAAAATTCCAAGGAAATCTAGGACAAATTGGAAAGTAACTATGAAGGAAATTTGAAAGTAAAGGAGGCCAAATTGTATATTTTAAAGAGAAAATTTGAAGATATCTAGATAGGTGTAAAGTCCTATGTTTTTTAACCGAGTTTAAATTACGAAGGGTTTCAAAAAAATTCCATTTATCGATGGGTTGATTTTAAAACCAAGCTCTAAAACATTATTCTGAGTTTTGGAACACCTAAAGGTGTCGTTTTTGGACTTGTGTTATTACCCTATAATTTTAACAGGTGTCCCAATGAGTCTCGGGATCACTAAATTTGAAAAAGTCCAATTTAATGGATCTGCATAGGCTACACACGGTTTCAGTCCAACCTGTGCAACTTACCCAGTTTAATATTTTATTTACTTTAATTAAATAAAATTAAATGGGAGTTTTTTGTTTATATAAAATAATGTGTTAACAATAATAATGTTATTATTATTATTATTCTGGTGTCTTAAATTTTTTTGATGTTAAAAGATTTAATTTCATGGTTAATGGGTTGTAGAATTTTAGTTAAAAGATTTTAATTTCATGATTAACAGGGTGTAACACATATGTAAAATTAATGTGACTTTGGGGTATGTCAAAGAAACATTTAATTAAGTAATGAGTTTCAGAATTATTGAAGAAGCATTATTATTAAATAGTGGTTTTGCGTTATATCAAAGGTTTGAGTAATAATAACAAGATTATTATTATTATGGTTTAATGAGTGTTATAATTATTATTAATTATGGTTGTTATTATTTTATAAATAATAATAGTAATGTATTTGAGAGTTTCTGTTAGATTTGAAAAAAATTATTTTTTAAATAATAATAATAATGAGGATGTAATTATTTTTATTATTGAGTTAATTAATTAAGTTCAAGGAAAATGAAAATTTAATTAATTATGGGAATTAAATTTTTCTGATTTATTTGAAATCATGCATTTTAATTAAATATGGAGTTTTAGATTTAATAAGAAAAACTTTTAATGGTGACAATAATAATAATGGTATGAATATTATTATTATTTTTATAATAATAATCATTATTAATTATTACAATTAATTTATGGGTTTTATTAAAGTTTTAAGTTATAGGTTCGAAAATAAATTAATGGGAGGACCATTCTCCCTTTCTCTCATGCTGATGTGCGCACCCCCCCCCCCCCCCCTTCAGGCGCGATGCAAAGGAGGAGTAGGCTTCCTCCATGGCACAGCCCTCCGTCTCCAGACCACCTGCAGCACCCCTCCAAGGCCGATCCTCCCTACAGCGCACCACCTGAAGCGTGACCTACTGCCGGTCGGACCCCCTGTTGTTGCGCATGACACTCGGGCATCACCCCTATAGCAGCGCGACCCCCCTCTTTGACATGTCACCCCTCTCCTGGACTTCATTTTGTGTGCGACGATTAATTTCGGACACTTCACAAATCTCTTTTGGCTCGTCAAGGTGATTTCATCTACATGTAACTCGTGATTCACATCGGCCATTTGACTCCTCTCTCTCACCTTGTTTATTCAGCTAAAACCCGAAAGTTTGGGTTTAATTTGATTGTTTCCTTCCTCTATTTTTATGGTATGAGAATGTTGAATCGGGACCCATTAGTCTATAAGAAGTCATCTACTGCAAAGGGAGAGGTGGATGGACTCGATTTTCATTGTCTCCATTACTTCGGGTAAGGATATACATTTCTCCTGTTTGTTTTGAACCATCTAATATAGATTATGACAAGTTATATCTGTCTCTAGTACATTATTTATGGTGCATTGAGCCTTGTCATTCTTTTTTTCTGATTCTAAGTTATGTTGCAGTGGGTTTTGATTAATGTAGAGGATGTGCACATGTGTATATATATATATATAAATGTATTTATATACATAAAGGTGTGTGCATGCGGTTGTAGACCAGTTGCAGATTGATTGACGTCGTATGTCAAGCTGCTGAATATTGAATTAGTTAAACCCTAAGGTAGGGTCCCCTTTTAAGTCCTCAAATTTAATAAATTAAATAATTAAATTATTTTTTCACTTTTGTGGGTATTTAAATTATGCAGCGAAGTATTTATATTCAGTTCTTTTCAAATGTGAATTTCGTAAGTTTGAATAAATTTCTAAATGTGATATGTGATGTGTTGATTCACAACTTTGGATTTTTTTAAATGACGTTGCCCACACAAGAAAAATGAGAACATGACAATGTGTTGGTTTTAATCTTGTATTACTGAATTTGATAAAGTGACACAATTAAATAATTAAATGATGTTTTATTTTCACTAAGATAAGATAATTAATTTTGTATATTAATTATTTTCTTTGAGATTGTATATAAAAAATAATCAATGGATTAATTATAAAATATTGATTTAGCTAAGTGAGATAATTTATTCACGGATTAATTGTGATATGTTATTTTGGATAAATCAAGATAATTAATGATGGATTAATTAATACATGTTAATGATGTGAAATGTTATTCAATTATTGAATTGATTAAATGGTATGAATATATTAATTAATTTTTGAATTAATTAATTGTAATGCATTAATTTAAATGATGAATTGTTAATTCTCAAAGTTATATATCATAATGTTGATTTAAGATTTTAAATGGTAGGTTTGATTAAGAAATGTTGGAATCAGAATGAGATAATTGATCTGGCAATTAATTGTGATACGTTTTTTTGGCTAAATAGAGATATTTTAATGATGGATTAAATTAAGTTATTTTGTAGTGATATTTTGGAGAATTAATTATCATTTTTTCAGTTAAGGAATTGGGATAATTTAATTTTGAGTGATTTATTTAGATAACTAGCCTGTGGTCAAGAATAATTAATTGTAAATTAATTATTAACTATTTAGGTCTTGAATGGTTAGTTAATTGTATAATTATTTGATGGAAGTTTTATGTTATTAATTAGTTGTTGAGTTAATTAACAGATCTCATTAATTAATTTATGAATTAATTAATGGATTTTTTTGGGGGTTTTGACATGGCTTTCTACACCAATGATAAATATTTATGTATTATTGATAAACGGGTTTTTAGACAGGGACTGATGCTCCAAATACTCATGGGGTGAAAGACATGGGGTTTTACACCCATCTTGTATGAAAATATTCTTTTATGGGATAGGGATTGATGCTCCAAATACCCACGGGTTGTGAGACATGGACTGATTCTCTAAATACCCACGAGGGTGCTATACATGTCTTTCTACACCCATTAATTCACATTAGATTGTGGGTCCAATTGGTCGTACATGATTGAATTAAATGGTTAATGAAATAATATGTGGTGATTTGTGAATTGAATATGATAAAGGGTTCAAATTTGTTAATGAATTAGGTGAATCACTGTTTAGTGGAAAGACCCAAGAGCGAATCACTATTTTTTTATGGATGGGGTTGGACATAGTACTTGAAAGAATAAATTGAATATCTTATGATGCGTTATACTAGTCGAAGAACAAGCATGGAATTTGGTCTTTACTTTGATTGCATAGATGGTCGTTAGAGACATCTATTGTGAGTGACTTATATGGAGGATGTCGGGCATAGGCCTGATCTTGAGACTTATAAAATATAATGAGGTTTTAATAATTGATAAATGTAATTGAATGTCTAATGACGGTTGTCTATGCATGAAAAATGTATAATAAAAGTTTAGAAACCTGCTTAGGACTAAAGTAGGTACTTAGGTATATATTTACTTTGTACTATTTACTTTATTTATTCATGTTTTTACACAGTTTAAATTATTTATTTAATGTATGGTATTGGGGTAGGCATTGGTGGTCCTGGCCTATTGAGATTTATTTCTCACACCCTACTCGGGCCTCCATTTCAATGGGGTACCTGAGTAGATTCTATTTGGTTGCAGGGTTGAGATGTTTACTTATACTTGGGAGATAAGAGTAGAGGACTGAGTGGTAGCTCAGGATGCTCGAGTTGAAAGTCATAGGTCTTTTTTTTCTATTATTTGTATTGTACATGATGTGTACAACATGCTGTATTGTTTTTTTTATTTCAATTATGTATCCAAATCATATCATTCAATCATATGTTGTATAATTGGCACTGGCCACTTTTATAAAATGATTACTATTTTTCTTCCACTTCTTTGTCACTTATGTATTAGTGCTTCCACTATTGATTGTTATTTACTCTGATATATCGCTGTGAAACTCTGTTAAGATGGTATAGTCTCCCCATTGACTATCCTTAGATCCTCACTGCTCGTCAGAAACCTCCGGCGTATGGGTAGACACGCTTGAGGTCATGTGGCAACCTGTCTAGCCACCAGTTCAGGGGTGAGCCAGGTCGGTACATTACAAGGTGGTATTTGAGCTTCAAGTTCTATTACTTTTCCTTTGTCTTACAATTTTTGGGTTGTTAGATAAGAGACAAGGAATGTGTTGGTACTTGGGTTAATAGTCATGCTTAGGACTGATCACCCCATGTATGGTAAATGACCAAGTGGTTAGGGATGTGAATTGATGTTTGTAGTATTTGAGGTTATAGTTGATATGATTTCACCATGAGTGGCTGGTGTATTTTAAACTTCTTGTTGATTATGAAAATTTTGAAAAAATTATCTTGTCCAAATATGGTAATGAATTTATATTACATGCATCATATTAGACACTTAGAGATTAACATGCCATGCATATAGGCCATATCATGAAATTACATTAGTATAATGCCTTCTAATATTGATTGTGTGCCTTGAATATATGTCATGTCTTGTACTTATTACGCAAGCCTTTTTATATATCATGTTTCAGTGATATAATTAAAATGCTTGAGTAATAATGTGCAATGCTTATATGCCATGATTCTGTGTTATATCATGTTTTAGTGATTTTAGTATGTCGATTTGTGTTAGCTACATGTAGTGTCATGTTAGCTTGATGGTAAATGATTGGTAACTTTTGATAAAAAAAATTATTTCAATTACAATGGAACCAGTTTTCAGTCGTAAGGTGTATGGGTGGATTATAACTGCAAAAAAGGGTAACCCATGTTTTTAAACAATTAAAAAGGGATTCTAAAGTTAAAATGTTAAATGAAAAAAATGTCTTAAATGGGATCCAAATGAAAGCAGTAAAGTGTATGGGTGCCTTATTGATTGGTAGATGGACATCTATGACTGAATAATATAACCATAGTTTGTTTGAAAATTGTTATCTATGTAAAACTGTTGGTTCTTTATTTTAATGAAATGTTGTGGGGTTTCTTTTTGAAGAACGCAAATTGAATAAATTGGACCCTTGGAGGTCACCTTTTTGGAAAAAGGAATTTGGATGCTAAGTTTCCTAATAAAAATGAAATGACACTAAATGTAAAATTTTTAAAGAACATGTTTGTTATAGCATTACTGTTTTGTCGTAGGGTGTTGTTTTAAAAACCAAGTGAATTTTTATCAAAAAATACTTATGGGTTTTCTGAAATTCATTCAATTGATTAAAGGACGAAATGAATTACTTAAATGGATAAAAATGGACTTTTAGAATAGTGATATCGGTTTTTCATGACTGAGAGAGAGGGTCAAAATTTATGTTTTGTAAGAGACTAGCCTATGGGACTCGGGTGTTTTTACACGTCGGTTTATTTAAATGTTTGGCTTTCATGTAAGAATGTTTGATGTGGTGATCGTTGTTTGAGGAACATCACATGTGTTTTTAAGGTGTTTTAGAAATAGCGCATTAGTAAGCAGCTAAATTTTTTTGATGTCATGGACAATCCTAAGGTGGGTAGTGTCACATTGATTTCGGTAAACATGTTGGAAGGTGATTCCGATCTTTTTGAACATAGTCGTCTGGTAGTAGTTCAATTGATTTTTTTAGTGACCTTCGTTTTATCTTAGTGTACCATTCTGAATACGATGAGAAAATCCCCTACCTTGACCTCTTCATGGAGACACTAATATATCATCTGTCTAATGTCACACTAAAGTTCTAAATGTTGTTGGTCTTGACGAGTGGTTATTATCTGGGTTGTACATGGGATGTGCGGATTATTTTGGCTATGCCTTCTTTCAAGTTGGGTCAAGGTAGTTTTTAAATAGCCATGTGAAGGCTTAACTTGGTAATGTCACCAGAGTTCGGGAAAGGACTTCGGGGTACATGCGTTTGGTGATGTAATAATTTTAAAATGCACGTCGTCAGTTAAGGTTGAGTGTGGGTTTTGGGACCATAATGTCTTCCTAGGAATTCATGCGCAATCTGTTTTTATTGGTCGATCATGATTTGACCTTTTTCTTAATGAGTTTCCTTTAATGGCCTTATATGTAAGCTGTGTTTTGTGAGCTTTGGGTTGTTTTTTGAATAATTAAGTGGTTGGACTTGTGTTTTGCATAAAAGTGTGTTTAGTGTTTGAAAACATAACATGTCTTTAAAATAAAACATTTAGATCTTGGGAGGTTAGATGCTGTTATTATAATTCCTGATGACTTCTTGGAAATGAGATGTTTTTATGGTGGGTAGATTGTAAAGTCTCGTGTTTTTTTACAAGGTTAATATTATGAAGCTTTTAAAAAAATCTGTATATTGATTGGTATATTTTTAAACTGATATCTGGAAATTTATTTCGAGTTTTGGAACACATAAAGGAGTTGTTTTTGGACTTGTGTAATTACTCGATAACTTTCGCGAGTGTCCTGATGTGTCTCAAGAGCCCCAAATTTGGAAAAATGCACTTTAATGGATCTGCACGAGCTGTGCACAGTTGCGGTCCAACCCATGCAACTTACCCAGTTTAATATTTTATTTACTTTAATTAAATAATATTAAATGGAAGTTTTGTGTTTAAATATAATAATGTGGTATTATTATTATTATTATTATTATTATTATTATTATTATTGTGTCTTAAATTATTTGGATGTTAAAAGATTTTATTGTATGATTAATGGGGTGTAACATTTATGTTAAAATATTTTAATTTCATGTTTAATGCGGTGTAACACTTATGTGAAATTGATGTGGTTTTTGGGTGTCTCAAAGAAACATTTAATTAAATAAGGAGTTTTAGAATTTCTGAAGAAAAATTATTATTAAATACAGGTTTTGAGTTATATCAAAGGTTTGATTAATAATAACAAGATTATTATTATTATGGTTTAATGAGTGTTATAATTATTATTAATTATGGTTTTTATTATTTTATAAATAATAATAGTAATAGATATGGGATTTTTTATTAGAATTGAAAAAATAATAATTTTTTAATAATATTAATAATGAAGATGTAATTATTATTACTATTCAGTTAATTAATTAAATTCAAGGAAAATGTGAATTTAATTAATTGTGGGAATTAATTTTTTTTGATTTACTTGAAGTCAAGAATTTTTAATTAAATGGAGAGTTAAAGATTTAATGAGAAAAACTTTTAATTGTGACAATAATAATAATGGGTGTACTATTATTATTATATTTACAATAATACTAATCATTATTAATTATTTCAATTAATTTATGGGTTTTATTAAAGTTTTAATTTATATGTTATAAAATAAATTAAAGGGAGAACCCTTCTCACTTTCCCCCACACTGAAGTGTGCACTCCCCCCCCCCTTTGTGGTGTGATGCATAGGATGTGCAGGCTTCCCCCATGGAGCATCCCTCCTCTTATGGACCACCTGAATATCCCCTCTAAGGTCAATCCTCCCTACGGCGCACCACCAGAAGCGTGACCTACTCCCAGCCAAACCACCTGCTGTAGCGCACGACACCCGAGCAGCACCCCTATAGCAGTGCGACCCACCTCTTTTGTAGGCCACCCCCTCTCCCGGACTCCACTTTATGTGTGACAATTCCTTCCGTACTCTTCATGGATCTTGTATGTCTCACCAAGGAGACTTTTTCTACGTATAACTCATGATTTTCATTGGCTATTTGACTCCACTCTCTCACCTTATTTTCTCGGATGAAACCCTATGGTTCAGGTTTAATTCGATAGTTGTGTTTCTCTATTTTTAGGGTATGAGAATATTGACTTGGGACCTATTGATCCATAATCTGACATCTGTTGAAAAGGCTGAGGCAGGTGGACTCAATTTTCCTTTTCATCATTGATTTGGGTAAGGAAATAAATTTCCACTGTTTGTTTTTCACCATCTAATTTAGAGTCTGGAAAATTATAGGAGTCCCTGGTACTTTATTTGAGGTGTGTTGAGTCTTTTCATTGAGTTTTTTGTGATTCTAAGTTATGTTGTAGTGGGTTTTTATCAATGTATAGGATGCGCACATGTATATATATATATATATATATATTTATTTATATACATAAAGTTGTGTGTGTGTGGTTGTGAACCAGTTGCGGATTGGTTGACATCATATGTCAAGCCGCTAAATATTGAATGGGTTTGAACCTAAGGTAGGGCCTCCTTTCAAGTCCTAAAATTTAATAAATTCAAAAATAAAATGATTGTTGCACTTTTATTGGTATTTAAATTATGCAGTGAAGTATTTATATTGAATTATTTTTAAATGGGAATTTAGTAAGTTTGATTAAATTTCTAAATGTGATATGTGATGTTTTGATGCACAGGTTTAGAAGTTTTTAAATGATGTTTCCCACATGAGATAAATGAAAACATGACTATGTGTTGGTTTTAAGCATGTATTGCTGAATTTTTTAAAGTGGCACAATTAAATAATTAAATGATGTTTTATTTTGGATAAGATAAGATAATTAATTTTGTATATTAATTATGTCCTTTGAGACTGTATATAAAAAATAATCAAATAATTATTTATAATATATTGATTAAGTTGAGTAAGATAATTTATTCAGGGATTAATTATGATATGTTGTTTTGGGTAAATCAATATAATTAATGATGGATTAATTACTACTAGTTAATTACGTGAAAGGTTATTCCATTATTGAATTGATTAAATAGTATGAAATAATTAATAAATATTCTAATTAATTAATTGGAATGAATTAACTTAAATGATGATTTGTTAATAGTCAAAGTTATGTACCATGATATTAATTTAAGATATTTAATGGTGGTTTTGATTAAGAAATGTAGTAATTGGAATGAGATAATTGATCTGGAAATTAATTGTGATACGTTTTTTTGGCTAAATAGAGAAATTTTAATTGTAGATTAAATGACGTGCTTTTACAGTGATATTTGGAGAATTAATTATCATGATTTCGGTTTAGGAATTGGGATAATTAAATGTTGAGTGATTTATTTAGATGACTTTCTTGTGGTTAAGAATAATTAATTTTTGATTAATTATTAACTATTGAGGTGTTGAATGGTCGATTAATTATAGAATTATTTGATGGGAGTTTTATGTCATAAATTAGTTATTGAATTAATTAATGGATTTGATTAATTAATTTATAAAATAATTAATGGATGGTTTTGGTGTGTTAGACAGATAATTCTACACCAATGATAAATATTTATGTATGATTGATAAAAAGGTTGTGAGATAGAGACTAATGATCCAAATAATCATGGTGTTTAAGACATGACGTTCTACACTCAGCTTGCAAGCTAATATTTTTTTATGGGACATGGATGGATTCTCCAAATACCCATGGGTTGTGAGACAAGGACTAACGCTCCAAATACCCATGAGGGTTCTAGACATGGAATTATACACCCATTAATTGACATTGGACTGTGGGTCCAATTAGTCGTACATGATGGAATTAAATGGTTAATAAAAGAAGATGTGATTATTTGTGAGGCGAATATGATAAAGGGTTTAGATTTGTTAATGAATTGGGTGAATGACTGTTTAGTGGATGGACTGAAGAGAGAATCACTATTTTTTGTGGATGGGCTCATAAATAGTACTTGAATGATTAAATTGAATATGTTATGACACATTATCCAATCCAAAGAACAATCTTGTAATTTGGTCTTTTATTTGATTTCTTATATGGTATTTAGATGCATCTATTGTGAGTAACTTGTACGGGGGATGTCAAGCTTAGGCCGGATCTCGAGACTTATATAATTTAACGAGGATTGAATAATTGATAAATGTAAATGAATATTTTATGACTATTTTGTATGTATGAAAAATGTATAATGTAGGTTCAGACACCATCTTAGGGTTGATGTAGGTACTTGGGTATATAGTTACTTTGTGCTGATTACTTTATTTATGCATGATTTCACACTATTTAAATTATTTATTTAATGTCTATTATTGGGGTAGACACTGGTGGTCCCAGCCTACTGAGATTTATATCTCACACCCTACTTAGGCCTCCATTACACTAGGGTATCGGAATAGATTCTATTTGGTTTCAGAGTTGAGATGTTTACTTATACATGGGAGGTTGGAGTAGAGGGTCGATCGGCAGCTCGGGATGCTTGAGTTGAAAGTCGTAGGGCATGGTTATCTTTTATTTGTATTATACTTGATGTGTAGATCATTTTTTATTGTTTTTTTCTTTCAATTATGTATTTATAACATGTCATGAATTCATAGGTTGTATAATTGGCATTGTCCACTTTTATAAAATGATTACTATTTGTATTCCACTTCTTTGTCAATTATGTATTGTTGATTCTACTATTGATTGTTATTTACTCTGATATACTAATGTGCAACTCTTTTAAGAGGGTATAGTCTCCCCACTAACTATCCTTATACCCTCGCTGCTAGTCGTTAGCCTCTGGCTTATGGGAAGACGTGCTTGAGGACATGTGGTGACCGGCCCGGCCACTAGTTTAGGGGTGAGCCAGTTCGGGATGTTACAATAGGTAAAGAAGTAAATATTGATGACTACTTCATAGGAGACAATGATATTGTCAGTAATATTATGGGTTTTGGAGAAAATTTTGATGACTTGACTATTTTCAGAAAAAACTGATGATAAATTTTCCGGACAGGTTTGATACCAAAGTATCATCTTTATAAGATAATAATGATCTTACTCTCAATTAATTACAGAACATTCTCATTGTAAATGAAATTAAAATGATTTCATTCATAAATAATAGGGTAAAAGATGAGATTTATTTTGAGGCCATGAGAAAACTCAATATCAAAGATGATAAAATTTTAGAGTTAAGTAAATCTGATGAAAAATATGAATATGAAGATTACAACAGAATCATTTATCTTGTATAAAAAATATTCAAGAAGGGAAAGTTTAAGGGGGAATATAAATTAACACCAAGGTGCTACAAATATAATGACATTAGAAATTTTGTTGTAAATTGTCCTAAAAATGTATATGGAACCTGAGACAGATGATGAGAAACATTAGAAAAAAAATGGGGGAAGATCTTAAAAAGTAACAACCAAATTTAATGGAATCCAGAAATGATTATTTAAATGTAAAAGAACAAGATTTATGATAAAAGAAAATAAAGCTTACTCCACCTCAACCAGCCAATCAAAAGATGAAACTAACTTCCTAGATCATGTGTACTAATTATTCATTGCCTATAGTAGTGAAGATGTTGAAATTTAATGAACATATCTAGATCACATGTTGAAGACTGAATTACATAACTTTCTAGAGAAAAATAAAATGCACAAGAAGGAAAATATACTCTTATTGAAATATAAATAAATGATAACTAAGGAAAAGTAACAATGTGAAAATAAATAGCCTCTTTACATTGAAAAAATCAAAATACACAAACTGAAAGTTGATGAAATAGATAATATGGTAAATTAATTCAAAGAAAAACTATCAATCGGTGAATAAAAAAATCAGAGTCTCATTTTAAATGTCTTGAAAAAAAGAATATATTGAATGGGATTATAAAATATTTCATCAAGTCTATTGAGTTCCGGTTAGATTCATCACAAACTGGTGAAAAGAGGGATTTAAAGAAGGTGGATTATCCAGCTCTCTATGAATTTCAAAATAAATCTATTATCTCTAACAATATAGGTCCTAAAATAAATTCTAGACAATTTTTTAGCACAAATACTAGTGAGAAATCATCTTTTAATTCAGAGGAGGAAAAAATTATCCAAAAGGATCACTTCCCCCATAGTAGAGACAAACTCCATATATGAAAAGACAATAACAATAATCTTCATGACAGGGCTATTATCAGTTAGGAAGATCAAGGTTCAGAGGACACTACTGGGGTTGCGGATTATTTGGGAGAAAATCATATTTATGCTGGTATATCATGTACCTACATGAGATGAGACATGAACCAAGGGGAGTTATTCTAGAAAAAGGGGAGCAAGTTTTTAAAGAAAAAATCTATTGTTATAAATTTATCTTATATTCCAATAGAGGATAAAATAAGGAATGATTATGGTTGGTAAATATATATATAAACCACACACATAATTTTTTATGAGTAAAAAATAATACAAAAGACTTTCATTGAGGTAATAGACAATAAAAATAACCTGAATGAAAATGGAAGTTCGGGTGGAAAAACCCTTACCTTAAATCTGAACGTGTTTCGCTCTTGAACTTAAGATCCTGAAATATCAAATTATACTTATTAATAACCTATTTCATATCCTATAATAAGTGTATTTATTTTATCATAATTCTTTTTAGTTCATATATGCCCTTATTGATAAGTTATTATATTGAATTTTGTCATTCCGTAGTGTTCGTTTTCTTTATTTTCACAAATGGTTAACTTGTTCTTAATTAATGGAGTTCATGGGGAATGGCTGTAAATATCTAGAATTAAATTCGTATATTATTTATGATCATCTATAGGTGTTAGTGGTCATTTATATTATAATTAACCATCCTTAAAACATTACATAATCATGAATTAAATGAATAATTCACATTGAGGATCTTTTTCGGTTTAGAGTTTTAGAGAATTAGGTCATAACTATTACATTACATATAAAAAGTTACAAAGTAGACACTTCTACTTAGTTCCCATTTTTTTCACAAGAAAACTCTTAAAAAAAAGATTCATGTCTAGTTCCATGTTTTAGACAGTATGACTTTTCCTTAATCCCATCTTTGACCCAATTCATCTTTAAGTCATGTGAAAAACATTTCAAAACTTGGGATGAGCATAAAAATCTCAGTAAGGGTTATGAAATAATGAAGGTAAAAATTAGAGCATAAAAACATAATATTTCTAACATACCTCATGAAATAATAATATTTATGAATAACACATATGAAACATAAATCGTAAAGGTAACTTGTGGCATCCATATCATACTTACATTGTAGTTATCAAAGCTACGTAGGGAGTTACATTTGGAATACCCAACACAGTATATTACCTAAATCTCTTAGGAGAAACATTCATGTTTACCTCCATCATGTTACCCAATGCATTGGAGAGCTATCTCGGGCGCACCCGCCCTAATTTTATCATGTAACCACCCGTATACGCACACAATGCCCAAGAACCATAACATATTCATAACACATAAAACAAACATAAAGGAAAGATATCATTTCCACATTTCAATCACAATATATCATTTAAATATATTGACAAAAAAATACATTATCAAAACCATTTTCAATACCAAAATATTTAAAAGAGTATATGGTATTTATTTTCCTTTTAAAAACATTACATCTTGTTAAGGAAACCAAAGATCAAATAATACTCATGGTGACGGAAAGGTCGTTGTCACTACGTACATTAGAAGAAACATTATTTTTTGTCATTTATTAAAACACTTATTATATAAAATATTCCTTTTGAATAAAATTAAAATTAAAAGGTGTTTTTACAACGTATAAACAAAAGTCGTGTATTAAAACAAAATATGCCTCAATGAAAAGAGATTGAGATGAAGTCCCTTACCTCGTGTCTGACTTGACCCGTTCATTCTTTAATCTCCTGAATAATAAACTAAATTTAATTTATAATTTATTAAGAACCTTTTCAATTTTATCATTACTTTTAAATCACTTATTATAATGTTATAAACATTATGTAATCATTTAAGTTAATAGTGGTTGTTTTGTCGATATTTGGTACTTGAGTCAAAAATGAACTTCTTATATTTATAAGTTGTCTATGGGGTAAATATTCCATTATATATAGAATTATATAAATTATTTATATATCATATATATCTTATATATCCAGTATATACATTTATTTATAATAGTACATAAAATTTGGAGGTAAGAAAAGAAATGCACCATTCATAGAGACGGTAAGCCGTACGTACACGTGAACACTAATTTCATTTATATTTCATATTTAATGGAATTAAAACATAATGATACATAGTATATTATAATTCCAGTATAATATCATATATATAATCTTAGTAACTCCATACTTTATACATCCCACATAAGGCATGAATGAGTCATGTCACTTTGAGGGGGCAGTAGTTCACACTTCCTCAAATGAAATTATCATGTTTACCCATTATGGAAACCATTAAGGTATGATATAAATTCAAAATACAGAAGAATAAAGAAAACATAAACATAATATATATAATATATAAATATAGTTCCATCTTAATGGTCACCAAGAGAGGTGGTAGAAGATAATTGAACAATCATCGTTTCGTGAGGCATTAATTTTCCATCCACAGAAATAGTATGTTCTTTACCCATTAAATAGAGGTGTGTGTAAGTGTAGTTCAAATACTTCTCATTAAAACATCCTAGTATATTTAGGATACTGTTATTATTAAAAATAAATAAATAAATAGAGTTTAGTGGGTTGGATAAGTAAAATAAAACAAAATAACTTAAGAAAATATGTTACCTTTAAATCAGGTAACTCCCCTTGGTTTGAACCAAAAGAGTTTCTTAAAGTGCCTTCTATGACAACCCTGCTTTTATTACAAACTTAAAAATGATTTATTACATAAAACTTCACTTGAAAAAACAAATAAGATCGAAATTTTTAGTGTATTTGGGTCTTAGGATCATTACATAAAAACTTGAAACCTGAATTACAACATCTTTATTGAAAACTTCCTTTAAATGACCACTACATTCCCTCATACTTAGCATTGCATGAGATAACCTGAGGACATTCATAAGAAAAGGGTGAGCTATAAATCCCAGTAAGGGAATACACATGGAATAACATGAGGGGTACAATACATGTTAGAAATTAGTCATATCAATATAGCACAAGAGAAACATGAACAAAAAGGCATGATAAAGCATGATAATCATAAAATGGAAATGTGACAACAAAACTTAACATGGAATTAGCATGAGCCAAGACTCATTGCACATGGAGCATGAGTAAATCCTCATTGCACATGAAGCATGAGTAAACCCTACTTGCACTTGAATTAGCATGAGTCAACACTCATTGCACATGATGTATCATGATACTATACTTTACCCAATGCATTGGAGTGCTATAAGGGCGCACCCTTCTTAAACATTTCATTTCATGCATAAGTGTGCCACATGGATCATAAAACATTGATTCATAAAACATAATCATTTATTCCACGATAAAGGAATGTGGAATTAATACATGAAAAATTATAATCAATAAGTAAATGTGCATAAAGGTGAATACCCTTGATGGAGAAATGGGCATGGTATTCACTACACAAAGGCATGGGCTTAGAAAATTGGTACAATTTCGACAGCATAACGGCATGACATAAGAATTCATAAAAAGGGATGATGAGAGAGAAAGGGGTTACTCATCATATTTACATGTAATGGACAGTAAGTAGGTCACATAGATACATGTCCCAAAAATTGTAATTGAATTTAGATTCATGATACAAAATTATTTCTTGAATGTAAAAGAAGAAAGAGAAGTTCCTTTCGGAATTTTGGAAAAGTAACGGGAGTACATGGGAAGCATTTAATGAGAGATAAATGGGTCTCCCATCATTAAAAAAACAAGAGAGAAGTATGGGGGAGGTGTGAAACCATACCCCAACATTCATAATTGAAATTAAAAGGGCAATACAACTTAAAGGAAATTGACAAAAAGGAGAAAGGAAGAAAAAACCCTTACTTGGAAGTGTGCTTACAAAGGCTAGAGAGAGGCTTGTGAGAGGCTTCTTGGGAGCTTGGGGCACCTTGAAAGGGTTATAGAGAGAGTAAGGTAGATGTTTGACGAACTCCAATGGCTTTGAGTTGGGAGGAAGTGGGAGTTTGTGTGGGTTTATATATGAAAGGTGAGGGAATTCTTTATTATTTAGGTTTGGGACCCCTTATATTAAATTAATCCAAAACACAAACAATCCCATGGTTTTGCCCATGGTTTTTGGAAAAGGGAAGAGGAAAACAATATTTTATAAATATTAAGTCCGAAATTCTTAAAATATTAGGGTTGCTTATGTGGAGGTGAGTCACACTCCCATGGAAATTAATTTAAAAAGGCAAGGTGTTGAATAAGTCTTGAGGGGTCCATTAAAGCATTTAAAAGTAAGTAAAACAAACCCAAAACCACATTATTTTAATGGTAAAACATATATTGGCCTAACATAAAGATTATAGTATTTTATTACATCACTATTGGGTCATTATGATGTAATAAAACACATTAAATATTTAAACGGTTTTTAATTTTTACCCATAAATTTGACTGTCTCAGAAAATTATGGAAAATTCACCATTGGATAATTTTGACATCCTGATTCCAGAAATAACATTTACTTTATCTTAATAATTTTCTAAATATGTTAATTTTCACTTTTAAAATAAAAACATAAATTTATCGAAAATTCACGGGTTTTGACAGAAATGGCATTCAAACCTTAATAAAAATTATAATTGCATTCATAAAATTATAAGATCATTTATATTTAATAAAAATTAATTTAATAATATTATTATTATTTTACAAAAATATTATTTTATTCAAACATCTCTTAATTTAATAAAATATAATTATTAATTAAATAATAACAAAAAACACTATTTGTACTTTAAAAACTATTTATAAAGTATCAATAATGGCTAGAAATTATATTCATTATTATATAAAAAATAATGTACATGAACATAGTACTAGAGAATTGTTACATAACCCCTTAAAACAGTCACATGGGACCTAAGGTTAAGGTGTGCGATGGTGACAGACTCTTGGGGTGGCTCGGATAACATCGCTCCAGTGGTTATTTCAATCAACTTCCACTTTTCCCGTAGACGGTCACGTTCGATCTTGACATGATGAATCTCAGCTTGGGCTTGGTCAAGAGCGAAGCCCAAAGACGCCACCTCTTTTCCAAGCTCCGACAAATGGGCTTCGTATGGGGAAATTCTACTGGATGCGGTCATCGCTTCCTTTGTCTGAGTAAATTGGTTTTGTTAAAGTCCTATATTTATACTAATCATGTGATCACTGTTCAACGGCTATATTAGCAACGGTCAAAATTCTTAACATAAAACCAAGGAATTTGATATTTTATATAAACATAAAGAGACATTTAATTAGATCAATAGGGATTTCCATTAATGAAACTTTGGTTCGTTACAATATTCCCCCCTTAAGAAATTTCGCCCTTGAAATTTTTCTTTTCCCGCACTAAAACAAATGTGGGTAACTCATCTTCATCATTCACTCTGATTCCCAAGTCGCTTCTCCAAACTTTTGGTTTCTCCACAACACCTTGACAAGGGGCATTGTCTTATTTCTTAGAACATTTTCTCTACGATCTAAGATCTTCACTGGTTTCTCCTCATAAGAAAGATCATCTTCCAATTGTACCACCACAGAAGAGAGTACATGTGAAGGTTCTGATATGTACTTCCTTAATAGGGATACATGAAAGACATCATGTACTTTTTCCATGGTAGGTGTAAGTGCTAGTCGATACACCACAGCCCTGACATGATCGAGAATCTTGAAGGGTTCTATGTACCTTGGACTTAACTTACCTTTCCTTCCAAACCTCATGACCTTATTCCATGAAGATATGCGTAGAAACACCATGTCTCCAACTTAAAACTCAAGGTCTCGTCGACGATTATCTTCGTAACTCTTCTATCGACTATGAGCTGCCTTGATATGTTGGCGAATGGTTTTTAACTTCTCCACCATTTCCTCGACCATTTCTAGTCCAAGTAGCTTACGTTCACCGACCTCATCCCAACATGCCAGTGTTCTGCACCTTTTCCCATACAGGGCTTCATATGGTGCCATTTGGATGCTCGAGTGGAAACTGTTATTATAAGAGAACTCAACCAGAGGAAGATGTTGATCCCATCCTTCTTTAAAGTCCACTGAGCATGCTCTCAACATTTCCTCAAGTGTTTGGATAGTCCTCTTGGATTGGCCATCATTTTGAGGATGATAGGCTGTACTAAAGTTCAGTTCATTATTCAGAGCATGTTGAAGACTCTTACAACACATAGAGGTTAATATTGGATCTCGGTCATACACAATAGATAGTGGTACTCCATGAAACCTTACCACTTCCCTTGTATATATCTGTGCCAGTTGATCCAAAGAGAAATCCTCCCGAATAGCAATGAAGTGTGCAGTCTTTGTAAGACGATCCACAAAAACCCAGATTGCATTGTTGCCTTTGGATGTCCTCGTATGTCCAGTGACAAAGTCTATGGTGATGTTCTCCCATTTCCATTCTGGTATGGGCAATGGTTGCGTCATCCCCTTATACTTCTGCCTCTCTGCCTTCACTTGCGGGCACACCAGGCACTTTGATGTATATTCAGCGATCTCCTTCTTCATATTATCCCACCAAAAGTTTTCTCAGAGATCTCGATACATCTTTGTGCTCCCTGGGTGAATAGAGAAATTTGAACTATGTGCATCATCCAAAAGTTCCTTCTTCAGCTCCGGACTTGATGGAACACATAGTCTTTTCCCAAATTGCACAATTCCTTCTTCATTAACATTAAACTCTGAGGATTTACCTTTTTTGATAGCTTCCAATTTTTCCTGAATTCCAAAATCGTTCTTTTAAGAATCCTTTAAACTTTCTAAAAGAGATGGTTGAAAAACCATTTGTGAAAGGATTGATGATGTTCCATTCTTTATTATTCCCATGTCCATCTTCATCAAGTCTAAGAATATTGGATTCTTCTCAATTCTCATCATTGATAGAATCGATGGGTCCTTTCTACTTAGGGAATCTGCCACCTTGTTCGCTTTCTCAGGGTGGTAATGGATTGAACAGTCATAATCTCTGATGAGCTCTATCCATCTTCTCTGGAGCATATTAAGCTCTTTCTATGTGAATATATATTTAAGACTCTTGTGGTCAGTATATACCTCACATTTCTTTCCATAGAGATAATGCCACCAGATTTTCAAGGCAAAGATCACCGCCGCCAACTCCAGATCATGCGTTGGATAGTTTCACTCATAGATTTTCAACTACCTTAAGGCATAGGATATCACTTTATCATTCTGCATCAGCACACATCTTAATCCCTTCTTTGAAGCATCACTGAATACCACAAAAAGTTCCCCACTTGTGGGTAATGTGAGCACGGGAGCAGTGATAAGCCTCCTTTTCAACTCCTTGAATCTTTCTTCGCATTCATCACTCCAAGCAAACTTTACTCCATTTCGAGTTAGCTTGGTAAGAGGGTTGGACAATCGTGAGAAATTTCTCACAAATTGTCGATAATATCCAGCTAACCCCAAGAATATACGGATATTTGTTACTAATGATGGCCTCGACCATCCCTCAATTGCATATGTTTTGGAGGGGTCCATAGATATCCCATTCCTTGTGATGATATGACCCAACAATGAGACCTCCTTCAACCAGAGCTCACACTTGTTGTACTTTTCATTGAGATTCTCCTTGCGCAAAGTCTCTAGTACAGTTTTTAAATTCTCCTCATGATCCTTTTTGGTTTTGGAGTATATTAGAATATCATCTATAAATACTACCCCAAATTTTTCAAGGTAATCTCTAAAGTCTCTATTCATCAAGTCCATGAATATTTCTAGAGCATTGGTGAGTCTGAAAGTCATTACTATGAATTTATAGTGCCCGTATCTTGTACGAAAAGCAGTCTTGGAGACATCTTACTTCTTCACCCTTACTTGATAATATCCCAACCGCAAGTCCACCTTGGAGAAGTATTGTGCTCCATGCAGCTGATCGAACAAGTCATCATTTTTTGGGAGAGGATAATTGTTCTTTATCGTGATTTTGTTAAGTTCACGATAATCGACGCAAAGCCGCATTGACCCATCCTTCTTCTTGATGAAGAGGACTGGTGCACCACATGGTGAAGCACTTGGGTGTATAAACCCTTTATCCAGATTCTTCTGTAGTTGTTTCTTTAGCTCTTCAATCCCAAAAACATCCATTCTATATGGATTCTTGTATATTGGTATATCCTCAGGAATAAGTTCAATTGAGAACTCAACATCTCTTCTAGGAGGAAGACCAGGCAGTTCTTCGGGAAACACTTCCGTGAATTCCCTCACAATAGGCATTTCTTCAAGGATGGTTTCTTCCTTGGACTCAATCATCTGAGCCAAATACGCGTGCTCATAGGGTAGTAATATTCATGCTTGAGATGATGGAGCTAAAGGAGATTCATCTTCCTCCTGACACTTGTAAAGAATCGGGGGTCGATTCTCGATATGGAGTGTGATTTCCCTCTCCCGAAAATTTTTGTTGGCTCTATATAAGGAAAGCCAATCCATGCCAAGAATTGTATCAAATTCCACCAGAGGGAGTACGAAGAGGTTCGTCGGGAAATTTAATCCACAGATTATAACAGGGGAGGACTTATACTCATGGGATACAATGATTGCCCCATTTTCCGTACTCACCGACATCTTTACATCCATGATTTGTGGTGGTGCTGGGATTGTTCTTTTGAACTTTTGATATATAAAAGAATGCGTAGAACCTGAATCAAAAAGTGTGTTCACTATTCTTTAATGAATAACTAGCGTACTAGTCACCACTTCATTTTCGGGGTTCACTTCGGCAGAAGTGATGGAAAAAGGTCTTCCTTGCTGCCTTGGAGGTTGTTGGTTGTCTCCGAAAACCCTTGGATTAGGGAACGGATTTGAAACATGACCCGGTTCTTTTCATTGGAAGCATTGAACAATGCGTTGAGGTTCGAACGGAGCGTTCCTCTCCTCTGTCGCAGACACGGGTCTTTCTTGCCGACAATTAACAGCTAGGTGCCTTTCTCTTCCACACCTGAAGCATTTTATCGTCCCCTTAAGGCAATTTCCAGGGTGCTTCTTTCCGCACTTTTGGTAAGTGGGGTGCTGGATCATCTTATAACTGTTGGATTTATCCATCAGACCACCAGAATTGAAGTCCACCTTACACTTATTGTCCCCGTGATACCCTTGTGATTCCCCGATCTCCATTTCAACCTTGAGGGCACATCGGACAATTTCTTCATAGCTATTGAAGTCACGGATCGCTAATGCTTTCCGCAAGCTAGGATTCGGCCCACCAAAGAAGCAGTCAACCTTGCATTCGAGGGTAACGACAAAGCCAGAAGTGTATCTTGCATGCCTTGTGAAGTTTTCCTCGTTTGCTCCAATAGATTCTTCATCTTTTTTGCTTGAGGTAAAGTAAGTCCCTTTCCATCTTAAGCTGGAGGGTGCGCGGAAAATATTTATCGAAAAACATATTCCAGAAATCCTTCCATTCCAACACCTCGATCTCCTCCTCAGGATTCGTATTTTTGATCAAAATCCACCATTGATCAGCTTCACCCTCCATACGATAAGCAGCCAGGAGAACCTACTCTTGTTCAGAACATTGAAGGATGTGGAAGATATTTTCAATGGAGTTGATCCATTGTTCAGCGATCGTGGGATCGGATGATCCACTAAAAGTAGGAGGCCTTTGCCTCATGAAGCTCTCGATAGCGACTTGTTCCTTCTTATAGGGGTTTAGGCATTCTTCTTGACCCGTGTTTCTATTCAAAACTTGAGTTATCTAAGAGAAAAGCATGACAAAGTTCACGATTCTCGCTCCCATTGTATTGGGCATCTCATTAGTACAGTCATCACACTGATCTTTACAATGGTTGTTAGCCTGAGTCCTCCTATTACCAGCCATTAGCTAGAATGAAAGGAATGTTACGGGTAACACATAAAGGGTAATCCAAAGACAAAAGTTGATTACTTATAAATAAACTTTTATTTCCTTAACACATGAGTCTATAGGCTTCAATCTAGGATTTTCATGATCTACTTTAAAACATACATTCTTAGGGGAATTTTTTTTAATTCCCTTAATAAGGGTACATACTAAGCTTGTGAATTTATCAAAACATATCCCTCGGGAGTGTCGTAACCAAGAGTGCAGCAAGGCCCGTTGTCGTGCACCAGTTCCCGTTCGAGTCTTTCTCAAAGCGGTGTTTTCGGGTTTTACCCCTAGGATACATTTGTACCAGAGCCGCCTCTACCTGCTCGTATCCAGATAGGGATGTATTTGCTTGATAAACCACATACTCAATACTCACCAAAACTTAGGGACGTTTATATTGTACTTAGTCTTGTCTCTAAGGATTTACTAGGGTTTTCTAATCCTAATCCCAAAAATAACTAAACCTATCCTCTGATACCAACTATGACAACCCTACTTTTATTACAAACTTAAACATGATTTATTACATAAAACTTCACTTGAAACAACAAAGAAGATCAAGAGGTTTAGTTTCTTTGGGGATTAGGATCATTACATAAAAAATTGAAACATGAAATACAACATCTTTATTGAAAACTTCCGTTACATGACCACTACATTCCCTCGTACTTAGCATTGCATGGGATAACCTGAGGACATGCATAAGAAAAGGGTGAGCTATAAAACCCAGTAAGGGAATACACATGGAATAACATGAGGTGTAAAATATATGTTAGAAATTAGGAATATCAATAGAGAACAAGAGAAACATGAACATAAAGGCATGATAAATCATGATAATCATAACATGGAAATGTGGCGACAACACTTGACATGGAATTAGCATGAGCCAAGACTCATTGCACATGGAGCATGAGTAAATCCTCATTGCACATGAAGCATGGGTAAACCCTCCTTGCACTTGAATTAGCATGAGTCAACACTCATTGCACATGACGTATCATGATACTATATTTTACCCAATGCATTGGAGCGCTATAAGGGCGCACCCTTCTTAAACATTTCAATTCATGCATAAGTGTGCCACATGGATCATAAAACATTGATTCATAAAACATAATCATTTATTACACGATAAAGGAATGTGGAATTCATACATGAAACATTATAATCAATAAGTAAATGTGCATAAATGTGTATACCCTTGATGGAGAAATGGGTATGGTATTCACTACACAAAGGCATGGGCTTAGAAAATTGGTGTAATTTCGGCAGTGTAACGGCGTGACATAAGAATTAATAAAAAGGGATGATGAGAGAGAAAGGGGTTCCTCATCATATTTACATGTAATGTACAGTAATTAGGTCATATAGACACATGTCCCAACAATTGTAATGGAATTTAGATTCATGATACAAAATTATTGCTTGAATGTAAAAGAAGAGAGAGAAGTTCCTTTCGGAATTTCGGCATAGTAACGGAAGTACATGGGAGGAATTTAATGAGAGAGAAAGGGGTCTCCCATCATTCAAAAAATAAGAGGGAAGTATGGGGGAGGTGCGAAACCATACCCCAAAATTCATAATTGAAATTAAAAGGGCAATACAACTTAAAGGAAATTGACAAAAAGGAGAAAGGAAGAAAAAACCCCTTACTTGGAAGTGTGCTTCCAAAGGCTAGAGAGAGGCTTGTGAGAGGCTTCTTGGGAGCTTGGGGCACCTTGGGAGGATTCTAGAGAGAGTAGGGCAGAGGCTGGACGAACTCCAAAGGCTTTGAGTTGGGAGTAAGTGGGAGCTTGGGTGGGTTTATATAGGAAGGGTGAGGGAATTCTTTATTATTTTGGTTTGGGACCCCTTATATAAAATTAATCCAAACTAGAAACCATCCCATGGTTTTTGCCCATGGATTTTGGAAATGGGAAGAGTAAATAAATATTTTATAAGGACATATTCTGAAATTCTTAAAATATTAGGGTTTCTTATGTGGAGGTGATTCACACTCCCATGGAAATTAATTTAAAAAGGCAGGGTGTTGAATAAGTCTTGAGGGGTCCATTAATGATTTGAAAAGTAAGTCAAACAAACCCAAAATCACATTATTTTAATGGTAAAATATATATTGGCCGAACATAAAGACTATCGTCTTTTATTATGGCACTATTGGTTAATTATGATGTCATAAAACACATTATACATTTAAACGGTATTTAATTTTTACCCAAACATTTGACTGTCTCAGAAAATTATGAAAAATTCGCCATTGGATAATTTCGACATCCTGATTCTACAAATAACATTTATTTTATCTAAATAATTTTCTAAATATGTTAATTTTTACTTTTAAAATAAAAACTAACATTTATCGAAAATTCACGGGTTTTGACAGAAATGGCTTTCAAACCTTAATAAAAATTATAATTGCATTCATAAAATTATAATATAATTTATATTTAATAAAAATTAATTTAATAATATTATTATTATTTTATTAAAATATTATTTAATTCAAAAATCCCTTAATTTAATAAAATATAAATCTTAATTAAATAATAACTAAAAACACTATTTGTACTTTAAAAACTATTTACAAAGTATCAATAATGGCTAGAAATTATATTCATTATTATATACAAAAATAATGTACATGAACATATTTCTAGTGATTTGTTACATAACCCCTTAAAACAGCCGCATAAGACCTAAGGGTAAGGTGTGCGATGGTAACAGACTCTTGGGGTGGCTCGGATAACATCGCCCGAGTGTTAATTTCAATCAACTTCCACTTTTCTCATAAACGGTCATGTTCGAGCTTGACATGATGAAGCTCAGCTTGGGCTTGGTCAAGAGCGAAGCCCAAAGATGCCACCTCTTTTCCGAGCTCTGAAAAGTGGGCTTCGTATGGGGAAATTCTACTGGATGAGTTCATCGCTTCCTTTGTCTGAGTAAATTGGATTTGTTAAAGTCCTATATTTATACTAATCATGTGATCAATGTTCAATGGCTATATTATCAACGGTCAAAAATTTTAACATGAAAACAAGGAAGTTGACATTTTATATAAACATAAAGAGACATTTAATTAGATCAATAGGGATTTCCATTAATGAAACTTTGGGTCATTACACCTTCAAACTAAGGTAATGATTCTATGAGGAAGATAGGGATCTTTAGATATTATTTTAATAGAGGTTGGATGATCCATGGGGCTTGAGAGGTGTGAGTAATGGGTTGGAGGTGAGGGCTTTTTATAAGGGGAGGAGTTGCGCTTTAGGGAAGTGTGAAAATATTATATTATTATATAATGATTTTTGGTTTCTAATGGTCCAAAACTAATTCAATTAGAACATAACATGACTCATGGTAGAAATAAAATTATCCAATAATAATTGTACCAGTTTTGGATATTATTCTAATTTTATAATCTTATTTATTTAAATCATATAATAATGAGGTAAACAGAGCATCATTATTGTGACATACGTAATTTAATTTATTTGATTTATAAATATTACAAAAAAAACATGATGTAGGAAATATTTTTAGATTTAAAAATAATATTTGTAGTCAAAAAGATAACTTATATAATCTTATGTAAAAAACTAATTAACAAAAAGATATTTTTTATGTCATTTTTGCCTTTACTTTAAGTATATTAAAATAAAGTGTCATTATCACTCTTAAGTGGATTCCTAGGGTCCCAAAATAGATCCAAGGATGAAAAAGGTCGGAAATTACTCATCAAATATGGTTAGGACAAGTGTTATGGTAATTTTTTATTATTATGATATTCTTTTTACCTTGAATTACCCTATTTACCTTTAACCACAGTAAATAAAAGTCAACAGTTACTATTCACCAAAAAATATTTCCATCTTATTGAACCACATTTTACTTACTAATAACAACCTTGTATGTATTATTTTTGAAATTAAATTCACAGAAGTGGTAAAATTTCATTTAAATGAAAAGGTAATTTTTTAACTACTACTTAGTGGTTTCACTATTAATCAAAAACTGACGTTTTTCAGAAAAATACAAACAATTTAGCCTAATCTATATTTGATATTTCAAATTATAAAATGGTGTCTATTTTAACAAATTAAAAACATAGAAGTTTTATTAATTAATTTAAAATTAATTCTCGTTGTCAAAACGAAAAGCGCATTTTTAAGAAATATTAACTATCAAAAGATTGACACTTGTTTATGTCCAATTTCAAATTTAAATTAATTCCAACAAGCAACATTGGATTAAATGGTAAAAATATAATCTAATTACACTTTAAAACCAATTAAAAAGATAATCTAACCATATAAATTAATTAGATTAAAATGCAGTTTTGAATTAAAATAAAGTATTTTCCACTATTCATCAAAATTTGAATTTTATCAGAAAAGTACCAAAATTTTACCCAAAGTGAATTTTGATGTCCCGATTATAAAGAAGAATTTTATTTGGTCAAATATAACATATAAAAGTAACCAAAACAATATTTAAATTGGATTCTCCATCAAAAGGCGGTAAATCCACATTTTAAAGTAAATTATGATTAAAATTAGATTCATTCACATTTTAAGCCTCTAAATTTTATTGGATAAATGTAAAAACATTTAACCAACATGTACAATCATATTTTAGTTAGTTTTTTTCATTCTCTTCAATACAACATCTAGGCATTTACTACCATTTAAAATAATAATATTATATTATTATTGTGTAACGTAAGATTTCAAAGAAACCCGTTGTTGTGTATCGGGTACGCCATCAAACATAGCAACCCCTTTAAAGTAAAATTAATATTTAATTAACAAATATTAATAATTATGAAAATGTATTATTATTTATTTACCTAGTATGTTATATACATAAATTGTTAACATTTCATGAGGATGAATTATTATATAAAATTTTAATGATAACTGTTTCGGTTAATTTGTGGGTTTTGACTACAATGAAGTCATTTTCCTTTATAACATAATATCATTTGTACAAAGGGATTACAAAAACTTACATAGGGTATATTAAATATATAATAATCTGGTTTAACCATAACAAGAATGGTCTCATGACCAAAATTGAGAATGATAATAGAAATTGAAAGCCCATCGTCCTTGAATGTGGTAAATTGACACATATCAGTTGGTGTTCTTGCTACTAGTATAAAGAAGGTAAAAGGAATAGATGATGATAAATTATTCCACTATCATGAAAACATTCCATTACATTTAAGGTATTGGAGTCATAACAAAATTTGGATAAGGAGAGGTGATAATAGAAAAATAAAACAAATAAACTTGAAAGGAAAGACAAAGAATTAAAAAAAAGAGGAATATGCCTCTTGAACCAAACTTCATTAAGAGCCTCCTTAAGTGAGAAGTTTTGGTATTTTTATGAGACCAAGGCTTTATGGACATGTTAGAGGAGGTTGGGAGGATATTTGGACAGAATTTGGAGATGGAACCAGGCTTGAGAGGAGTGAAGAGAAGGGGGAGTGAGAGGGGGTTTTATAATGAAGGAGAGGAGAGTTTTCATAATTTTTTAATCATTAGTTTATTAATTTCCCTAAAGACCAGAAATAGTTATGACTCCATGACCATGAATAGTATTAAATTCATATGAGGTCAATACAAGTGGTCATACATCACTTTTGATGTCATGAATAGTGTATTTAACTGATAATTTGTATATAAGGTATTTTACCCTATTTCCTTATTCATTAAAAATTCATATTTTTCTGAAAAATACCAAAACTTTAACTTAACCATTTTTTGATGTGTAGAATCAAAAAATGCCATCAATTTTTCAAAAATAATTTTATAAATATTATTAATTTAATATTTAATTAAAATCATAATTTATTCTAAAAACAACTGTTTTAAAATATTTATTTACTTATTCCAAATCTTAGGTATATCATACTTCCACTTGAATATTATTTATATACTATCATAGGTAAGGTTTATGTTCATTAGGGTATATCACTATTCATAAGGGTATGTTACTATTCATAAGGTTCGGTTAATATTCACCAAAAATTAAGTTTTTTATAGGACTCCATATAACTTACTGATCGCAACCATGTATGTCAGATATTAAAAATTCACATCACAGAAGTGAAAAAATTATATTTAAAAGTCACATAGTAGTTAGTAGTTAATTAGGACATATTTATAAGAAAGGAATTTCCATTGAAAAATATTGGGTCGTTACATTCTTCCCTCCTTAAAAAAATTTCACCCTTGAAATTCAAAAAATGTTACATAAAAAGATTCGGGTATGTCATTAACAAAAGATTCTTAGGCTCCCATGTTTCCTATTCCGTCTTATGGTTTCTCTAAAGAACCTTTACCAGACGAGTAGTTCGATTTCTCGATACTTTTTCTCTGGTATTAAGAATCTTCATAGGATATTCACAATAAGAAAGATCGGGCTCAAATTATATTTCTTCATAGGTGAGTACATGTGTTGGGTCTGACATGTATTTCCTTAACATTGACACATGGAACACATTGTGAAATTTAGAGAGACTGAGTGGTATTTCGAAACGGTAAGCTACAACTCCAATTCATTTCATAATTTCAAATGATCTGAAGTACCTAGGATTTAATGTTCCCTTCTTATTGAATCGTATAATACCCGTCCATGGAGATATCTTTAAGAAAACATGATCTCCTACTTCAAATTCTAAATCCTTCTTTTGGTTATCAGAATAGATCTTTTTCCTACTTTGAGCTGTTTTGATATGGGTTTGGATAATCTTCACCTTTTCCATTGCTTCTTCAACATGTTCTAAGCCCATGATCGTTCTTTCACCAACATCATCCCAACAAGTTGATGTAGAAAATCTCTTTCTATATAACGCTTCATATGGTGCCATATGAATACTTGAAAGGAAGATATTGTTATAGAAACCTTATACAAGAGGTAAATACTAATCCCACATGAATTGAAAGTCAAGTGAAGAAGACCTCAACATGTCATCCAAAGTTTGAATAGTCTGTTCTGGTTGTCCATCAGTTTGTGGGTGGTAGGAAGTCCTCAAACAAAGATCAGTATCTAGGGAATTTTGAAGACTTGTCTAGAATTGTGATGTAAAATGGGGATCACGATCAGAAACAATTGATATCGGTACGCCATGAAGTCTTACAACTTCATTTATATATAGTCTTACTAAATGTTCAAATGGTAAATCTCCTCTTATAGTAAGAAAATGCGCCCATTTGGTAAATTGTTCAACAATGACCCATATCACATCATTATTTCATGGAGTCTTTTGTATCCCCATTACAAAGTACATCGTAATATCATCCCATTTCCATATAAGAATAGGAAGGGGTTGCGTGACTCCTCTAGGACGTGGTCTTCCAACCTTCGCCTATTAACAAACCAAACATCTCGACACATAATCAGCAATCTCCCACTTCGTGTTTTCCCACCAAAAATGTACCTTTATATCTTTATACATATTTTTTTATCAGGGTGTACAGATAAATTAGAGCTATGAGAATTATCCAATAGATACCTATTTAGCTCAGGAATAGCAGGAATAGAAAGCCTCTTTCCAAATTTCAAAAACCCACCTTCATATGTGAATTCCATCAACTTCCCATCATTTGAGGCTTAAATTTTCTTTTGAAACTCCTCATCATTAGCCTGAGAACTTTTTATCCCTTCCAGTAAATAAGTTTTGGCAACCATTTGGAAAAGTACTAATGTGTTACCTTCCTTGATAATTTCTATATCCATCTTTACTAGATCCATAAACGAAGGATACCTTTTGTAACGACCCGAAATTTTGAATAAATATTGTTTCTTAAATTTGTGTGTTATTTTATTTTTCATAATAAACAAAACGGTTTCTTTTGATAACATGAGTATAATTAAAATGAGACTGTTGGGTTTTGACTATTATACGACCGTTAGTTAGTATGTCCTTTGAAAACTGAATGTTGCGACTTTTGTCTCTAAATACAAGTGATCTTGGTTAATTAATATAGAAAGAAGATTTGATGGCCTCACCCAGTAGTATTGGATGGATCGAAGCCCATCTAACAAAACGTGGGAAAGAGGTAGCACCACTGGGCTTTGCTCTGGACCAAACCCAAGCCGAACTTCATCGTGTGAAGCTAGAACGGAATCGCCTTTGCGAGAAGTTCAAATTGATAGAAATTACTACTCATGCGATGTTGGGCAATCCTCCCTCAGATTCTCTCACCTTAGCACACCTTACACTTAGGTCCTATGCTGGTGTGATAAGGGGATATGTAAGGAGACCGTAACTTCCTTGTGTAATAATTTGTTTAAAATAAAAAATTTCATTTCTTCTTATAATGAAGTTTATGAATTTTCAAATTTCCGGATTATTATTGTATGAATATTTTTGGTTAATTTTAGATAAAGGATATTTTAAAAAAAATGTTTATGTAAACCTTAAATAATTAAAAATGTGAAATTATTTTCAAAAAATGGTCTTCTACAATTACGTTCTGTATGAAATTTAAAGTCTAATAAGATCAACTTAATTGTTGATGAATAATAAATTATGAATAGTGATTTTATGCTTAGAATTAGTAATGTAACCAAATGGATTTGTAATCTCACTTAAATAAATAAATAATATAATCTAGGCACCTTGATTAAGTAATGTGATTCAATAAAATGGTTAAATAACGGTTTCATAAATTATTAGTCATGTATTAGTTTTTTGGGTGAATAGTGTTTTTTAATAAAAAATATTTAGAAAATTATTTTTATAAAATGGATTTCATTTTTGAACTCAGAGCATCGATATTATGTTAAGGTAATTTTTGGGGATTTTTCTAAAAAATGGATTTTTGGTAAATAGTTTATTTATTTAAAAATTAAATTAAAAATATTTAGAAAAATATATTTATAAAAAGGGGTTCATTTTTTAAATCAGAGAATCGATATTTGGTTAAGGTGAAATTTTGGGATTTTTCTGAGAAAGTTGAATTTTCGATGAATAGTGAAAATACAGTTTTTAAGTTACAGGTGTTTAATGATATCATTAAATGATGTATTAAGTATGTAATCAATATGGTCGACTTATGAATAATAATATAAGGTATGAGGTGTCCCAAGTGGCCAATACCATGGGAAAATACCATGGGAAAGCCCATGGTTTTTCCAAAACCACTAATGAGGTGTCCTTTGGCCATTAATGCCTTGTCCCCTCACTTTCCCTATAAATACCAAGCCATCCTCTAATACATTCGACTACCAACTCTTCCCCAATGAAGCTCTGGTCTAATTACCTCCCAAGGAGTCCTCCCAAGGAGTCCTCCCAAGGAGTCCTCCCAAGGTTCCCCCAAGCCCTCAAGGTCCCAACCATTGAGTTTTAAGAGTTACATTTTAAGGTAAGGGATCCGACCTCTCTCTTTCTTTTCAAGTAATCTCTTCCATGTCATTTCTTTTATGATCCATGATCTTATGTTGGAGGATATTATTTTATATTCATCCTACTGTATTTTTTCATGTTCATATGATTAGAGACCCCCCCTTTCTCTCATCATTTCATTTGAAGAATGTTAAAGTGGCATCATTAGGCTGCCGAATTTTTAAATGGTTCTTTCACCCTTCTAGTTTTCAAGAACTACTATCATGTCAAGTCTTTCAAGTACCTTTTTATTATGTCGGGGTATGATCTATATATCTATCATACTGATATTTTATGTTCATATGATGAGATACCCTATTCGATCTCATCAATTCATTTTTGTTGAAGTTTAAGTGGCGTCGTTAGACTGCCGAATTTTTAAAGGATTCGTTCACCTTTCTCATTTTTCAAAGTTCTACTTTCATGTCAAGTCTTTCAAGTTCTTTTTTATTATGTTGGGGTATGATCTCTATATCTATCATACATATCTTTTATGATCATATGATGAGAGAAACCATTTTATCTCTTCAATTTAGAATTTTGAAGTTTTAAGTGGTGCTGTTAGGCTGCCGAATTTTTAAGTGGTTCTTTCAGCCTTCTCGTTTTCAAGTTCTACTATCATGTCAAGTCTTTAAAGTTCCTTTTTATTATGTTGGGGTATAATATCTATATCTATCATACTGATATTTTATTTTCCTATGATGAGAGACCCAATTTTATCTCATCAATTCATTTTTTTGATGTTTAAGTGGCGTCGTTAGGCTGCCGAATTTTTAAAGGATTCGTTCACCTTTCTCATTTTTCAAAGTTCTACTTTAATGTAAAGTCTTTCAAGTTCATTTTTATTATGTTGGGGTATGATATCTATATCTATAATTCAGATCTTTTATAATCATATGATTAGAGACCCTATTTTATCTCTTCAATTCAACATTTTGATGTTTTAGGTGGCGCCGTTAGGCTGCTGAATTTTTAAGTGGTTCGTTTACCCTTCTCATTTTCAAGTTCTACTATCATGTCAAGTCTTTCAAGTTCCTTTTTATTATGTTGGGGTATGATATCTATATCTATCATACTGATATTTTATGTTCATATGATGAGAGATCCTATTTGATCTCGTCAATTCATTTTTGTTGAAGTTTAAGTGGCGCCGTTAGGTTGCCGAATTTTTAAAGGATTTGTTCACCTTTCTCATTTTTCAAAGTTCTACTTTCATGTCAAGTATTTCAAGTTCATTTTTATTATGTTAGGGTATTATCTCTATATCTATCATACTGATCTTTTATGTTCATATGATGAGATACCCTATTTGATCTCGCCAATTCATTTTTTGAAGTTTAAGTGACACTGTTAGGCTGCCGAATTTTCATATGAGATATCTAATTTTTGTCTTCCTTCCATGTTTTTTATTTCAAATGGTATGTCCTTAAATTTTAATTATAATGTTCATATATCCCTCATATTCTGTCCCTCTACAGTTTTATGGGTCATTTATGAATGTTTGACCCATGTCCCCTCTCTTTTCAATGTTTTCTAAAACATCGAAACATAGTCGTTATGCTACAGAATTCCCATCTCAAATGTCTTTCGCTTTTTCTAAAGTTCTTTTATTTTATTAAGTGAATACTCAAAGCTCTCTCTTATATAGGGGTATTCACATATATACCAAGTTTTTCTATTTTAAATTTTGGGATTTACATACATAAGACCCGCTTTCCCTTTCCGTGGGTTTAAAGTGACGTAAAGATCATGTCTTTAAAGCAGTTTTTAAGACATTATGATTATGAAATGAAACCCATTCATTTTATGCTATATGGGTTGTTTATGAAATGATTTATGATGATATATTTGGCTCACATGATAATAAATACAAGTCAAGGGTGTGCCCTGATAGCGCTCCAATGCATTGGGTAAGACTTAATCTCTAGAGATGACTATTTTTAACGATGCCTTGGTGAATAACCTTGGAAATTTTTAATGACACCTTGGGGATGGACCTTGGTGAAATAGAAATGATTTTCAATATTAAATGTTGTAGCCACATCTTCAGGTTATGAAGAACTTTATTTTTATTATGATATGCCTCTTGATTTATTTCCCATGCCTTAAAGTTCTTTTTCATGACATTGTTGATGTATCTCAAGTTCACATGTTAAATGTTTTCCCTTGTTTCCCTTACTGGGCCTTCTGCTCACCGTTTCTTTTGATGTATGTCCCCAATTTATGAGATGTAGTAATGATTCTAGGATGAACATAAGGAGAAGCCTTTAAAGTGTTTAACAAGAATGTTTATTTTTGTTTCATGTATTAAGTTTTTGGATTCCAAGACCCTAAACCTTAAAGATCCTCAGTTTTGTATAATTTCATGAATGTTTATGTGACAAAAAGGTGGGATGATATAGTTGGTATCAAAGGAAGGTTTAGTTATTTGTGGAAATTAGGATATGAAAAATTTAGGAAGAACCCTATAGAAAAGTTTAAATATAGGAAATCTTCCTGGTATTTTGGTGAGTATTGAGTAAGGGGTTGCCAAGAAAATACATCCCTGTCTGGATACGAGAAGGTAGAGGTGGCTCTGGCATAGATGTACATAGGGGTAAAACCTGAAAAGACCACTTTGAGCTAGACTCTAACGGGAACCGGTACATGACAACGGGCCTTGCTGCACTCTTGGTTACGACACTCTCGGGGGATATTCTTTGGTAAATTCATAATCTTAGTATGAACCATTATTAAAGGAACAAAGATAAAATAAAATAAAGATTCACATAAGAATATATGATCATGGATAACCTAGATTGGAACCTACGGGATCATAATTTAGGATATACTTTTCTTCTACAAGTTATCCTTCTATGATTTAAGTTCTTTTTCATGATTATTGGCTAAGTATTTAAGCCCCTAATTTTACTTTCTTTTCTTAGTTAATGGCGTGAAATGGAAGAACATGTCCCAACAACCAATGTGATAGGAAATGTGATGATTGTCGTATTAATATGACAGAGATGATTATGGGATTAAAAGATGATTATTATTTTGGAAGACGTTCACTATTTTGGGAACCCTATTTGTTCGAGGTAAATAGATTACTATGGTATTTTCTTTGAGGAGTAAAGGTTGAATTATATTTTGAAGAATCGATGAATTTAAGGTGGAATTAGAGTAATTTAGGTTACTTATGGAAATGATTAACCTATCTTGGGGAAAATATGTTTAGGTTACCTACATTTGTTATAAGATGTTAGGAGTGGTTGATTTTGTTTGGAGATGAAAGATGAAGTTTATTTTGGAAGACAATGATATCAAATCCTTCTTGTATTTCGGTTTCAATCTTAGTTTGGTTTATTTTGAAGAATTTTAAGGACAGTTATTTATGTAATGGTCTATGATGAACTTTGGGTAGTACCATGGAACTTTGAAGATTTAAAAGTATTTTGCCTTCCTATGGGATTATTTCTTTTTTAAGAGTTGTTTTATCTTACCTTTTCTATTTTTGGGATATTGTTTAAGGATAGAAGAAATTGATAGTTAATCTTTTGTGGATTATGTGACTCTCGAGAAGATGATTCTTGTACTTTGATGAGACCAAGTAGTTTTGAACGCTCATAGTTTGGAGAAAAGATTAGTTTCGGTAGAAACTTATTAAAGGATGAAACTCTACTTGAAGGTAGGTATATTTCTTTATATTTTTATTCTATGTAGTAAATTAATTCCTCAAAACTATGAAATGGAATGTAAAACAAAAATGTTGTATGTTAATGTTTCCTACTGGGTAATCAAAGACCGTTTATACACATTATAAGTTTGTGATTTTCTTATTGTAAACTTTCTCCTAATCATGTATTCTATCACTCTCCCTCAGAACTTGAACCTTTGTTTTTTCTTCCATGTACATGTTTTCCTACATGGAAACCTTGTATGGGTTAACTCAGGTGGCCTTTTTAATTTCTTGTCTTCCTTTTAAAGTAATAGTATTACTGACTCTTTTTCCGATGTGGGACTTTCAATGAAATTTCAAAACCCAATTTTAAAAATTGTGAGGACACAATTTCTTAAGGGGGAATATTGTAACGACCTGAAATTTTGAATAAATATTGTTTCCTAATTTTGTGTGTTATTTTATTTTTCATACTCAACAAAACTATTTCTTTTGATAACATGAGTATAATTAAAATCATACTGTTGGGTTTTGACTATTATATGACTGTTAGTCAGTATGAACGTTGAAAACTGAATGTTGTGACTTTTGTCTCTAAATAAAAGTGATCTTGGTTAATTAATATATAAAAAAGATTCGATGGCCTCACATAGTAGTATTGGACCGATTGAATCCCATATAACAGAACTTGGGAAAGAAGGTAGCACCACTGGGCTTTACTCTGGACCAAACCCAAGCCGAACTTCATCATGTGAAGCTAGAACGGAATCACCTTCGTGAGAAGTTGAAACTGATAGAAATTACTACTCGTGCGATGTTGGCCGAGCCTCCCTCAGATTCTCTCACCTTATCACACCTTACACTTAGGTCCTATGCTGGTGTGATAAAGGGCTATGTAAGGAGACTGTAACTGCCTTGTGTAATCCTTTGTTTTAAATAAAAATTTTGATTTCTTCTTATGATGAAGTTAATGAATTTTCAAATGTCCAGATAAATATAGTATGCATATTTTTGGTGAATTTTAGAGAAAGAATATTTTAAAAAAATGTTTATGTAAACATTAAATAATTAAAAATGTGAAATTATTTTCAAAAAATGGTCTTCTACAATTATGTTCAGTACGAAATTTAAAGTCTAATAAGATCAACTTAATTTTTGATGAATAATAAATTATGAATACTGATTTTATGCTTAGTATTAGTAATGTGACCAAATGGATTTGTAATCTCACTTAAATAAAGAATTAATATAATCTAGGCACCTTGATTAAGTAATGTGATTCAATAAAATGGTTAAATAACGGTTTCATAAATTATTAGTCAAGTTTTAGTTTCTTGAGGTGAATAGTGTTTCTTAATTAAAAATTTAATTAAAAATATTTAGAAAATTATTTTTATAAAATGGATTTCATTTTTGAACTCAGATCATCGATATTATGTTAAGATAAGTTTTGGGGATTTTTCTGAAAAAAATTGAATTTTTTGTGAATAGTGTATTTATTTAAAAATTAAATTAAAAATATTTAGAAAATTATTTTTATAAAATGGGGTTCATTTTTGAAATCAGAGCATCGATATTTTGTTGAGGTGAAATTTTGGGATTTTTCTGAGAAAATTGAATTGTCAATGAATAGTGAAAATACAGTTTTAAAGTTATGGGTGTTTAATGACATCATTAAATGATGTATTAAGTATGTAATCAATATGGTCGACTTATGAATGGTAATATAAGGTATGAGGTGTCCCAAGTGGCCAATACCATGGGCAAATACCTTGGGCAAGCCCATGGTTTTTCCAAAACCACTAATGAGGTGTCCCTTGGCCATTAATGCCTTGTCCCCTCACTTTCCCTATAAATACCAAGCCATCCTCTAATCCATTCGACTCCCAACTCTTCCCCCAACTAATATATGGTCTAATTACCTCCTAAGGAGTCCTCCCAAGGTGCCCGAAATCCCTCAATGTCCCAACCTTTGAGTTTTAAGAGTTACGTTTTAAGGTTTGGGATCCGACCTCTCTCTTTCTTTTCAAGTAATATCTTTCATGTCATTTCTTTTTTGCTCCATGCTCTTATGTTGGAGGATGTTCTTTTATATTCATCTTACTATCTTTTTTCATGTTCATATGATGAGATACCCCCTCTTTCTCTCATAATTTCATTTTAAGAATGTTAAAGTGGCGTCTTTAGGCTGCCGAATTTTTAAGTGGTTCTTTCACCCTTCTCGTTTTCAAGTTCTACTATCATGTCAAGTCTTTACAATTTCTTGTTATTATGTTGGGGTATGATCTATATATATATATCATACTGATATTTTATTTTCATATGATGAGAGACCCTATTTGATCTCGTCAATTCATTTTTGTTGAAGTTTAAGTGGCGCTGTTAGGCTGCCAAATTTTTAAAGGATTCGTTCACCTTTCTCAGTTTTCAAAGTTCTACTTTCATGTCAAGTCTTTCAAGTTCATTCTTATTATTTTGGGGTATTATCTCTATATATATCATACAGATATTTTATGATCATATTATTATAGACCCCATTTTATCTCTTCAATTCATTATTTTGAAGTTTTAAGTGGCATCGTTAGGCTGCCGAATTTTTAAGTGGTTCTTTCACCCATCTCGTTTTCAAGTTCTACTATCATGTCAAGTCTTTCAAGTTCCTTTTTATTATGTTGGGGTATGATATCTATATCTATCATACATATCTTTTATGTTCATATGATTAGAGACCCTATTTGATCTTGTCAATTCATTTCTGTTGAAGTTTAAGTGGCGCCGTTAGGCTGCCAAATTTTTAAAGGATTCATTCACCTTTCTCATTTTTCAAAGTTCTACTTTCATGTCAAGTCTTTCAAGTTCATTTTTATTATGTTGGGGTATGATCTTTATATCTATAATACAGATATTTTATGATCATATTATGAGAGACCCCATTTTATCTCTTCAATCTAATATTTTGTTGTTTTAAGTGGCGTCGTTAGGCTGCCAAATTTTTAAGTGGTTCTTTCACCCTTCTCGTTTTCTAGTTCTATTATCATGTCAAGTCTTTCAAGTCCCTTTTTATTATGTTGGGGTATGATCTCTATATATATCATACTGATATTATATTTTCATATTATGAGAGACCCTATTTGATCTCTTTAATTCATTTTTGTTGATGTTTAAGTGGCGTTGTTAGGCTCTCGAATTTTTAAAGGATTCGTTCACCTTTCTCATTTTTCAAAGTTCTACTTTCATGTCAAATATTTCAAGTTAATTTTTATTATGTTGGGGTATGACATCTATATCTATAATACTGATATTTTATGTTCATATTATGAGAGACCCTATTTGATCTCGTCAATTCATTTTTTGATGTTTAAGTGACGTCGTTAGACTGCTGAATTTTCATAAGAGATATCTAATTTTTGTCTTCCTTCCATGTTTTTTATTTCAAATGGTATGTCCTTAAAATTTCATTTCCATGTTCATATATCCCTCATATTCTGTCCCTCTACTATTTTATGGGTCATTTATGAATGTTTAACTCATGTCTCCTCTCTTTTCAATGTTTTCTAAAACCCCGAAACATTTCCGATATGCTACAGAATTCCCATCTCAAATGTCTCTCTCTTTTTCAAAACTCTTTTCTTTTATTAAGTGAATACTCAAAGATCTCTCTTTTAGAGACCCGAAGCTTAACGTACATGGAAATTACATTACTTTTTCGGAATACTTATTACATTACAAAAACACACACACAAGGACCGTAATAGTTTAGTGTCTTTGGAAACTCGGAATATAATATTCTAATCGTGGTGAAAGATCTTCAACATCTCCCATAAAGATATTCCCTTTTTGTTTCTTACCTAAATCCTTTCTTAATATCCTGGGGAACAGAAAACATAAAAGGGTGATCTCAAATGCTCAATAAGGGTAAACAAAATAAATATCAATCACATCATATTCATAAGAACCTAACATTTTGGAAATCTTAACCTGCAAAACAGATCATAATATCATAACATGGGATAAATAATAGTAGTGAAATGTAATCCCAATAATCATAACATAAAACATGAAACTTTGTGTCATACACACATAATCATAGAGTATCATTTCTTATTAGCCAAGACTCATTGCCAAGACTATCTTAGTGGAAAAAGTCCATTTCTGAACCGAGTTCACTCCTCGTTTCAGTCCTCTTTCACTGAATCAGTTTAACCTGCCGTTCCATCCATGTCTATCTCATGAGATATAAAATCTTTACCCAATGCATTGGAGGTAGATATAGGTCCCACCCATCTCATAATGATACCATTCTTATGTGTGCCACAAAATCAAAAATCATACATCATTGCATAACCCATGTAATAAAAATGGGAATCTTAAACATCATGCCATCATAATCCATATAAGATAAAAGGACATCATAAAAATAATTCCATCATAACATAATCAAATCAATTTAAAAATATGGATAGAAACAGAACCCTATATTATCTTATATGGAAAATAATTTTTATAAAACACTTAAATTCCATTCTTGAGGAAAATATCATTTCTACTTCAAAAACACTTTTCCTTTCTAAACATGTCATACAATTCTAAACTAAAAGATGTTGATTAAGAATAGACTTGAAAACTAGTAAAGAAAGATTCTTGGAAATAATGTTTTAAAAATCCATTCATGCCGTATAAGTAAAAAAACATTCTTCTCGTCCTTTTGTCGGAAAAGTCAAAAAGTACCTCGTACAAAAAATGACAAAAGATTCCTTTCATATCTTTTACTAAAAACTCACCGAAGGGTAAAATTGGATTTAAAAAAATTTAGGTGGATGGAAATAATATTACATATTGAGGAAACATGGATGTGGATGATAAAATACACCCAAGTAAATACCAAAGTATATACAATATCGGATAAAAATGAGATTGTGATATTTTCCCTTACCTTAGGTCTGATTTGCTTTATAAGTGTCTGAACCTTATATATAATGATTTAAATAATGTCAATGAATTATTCCAGAATCATACTTATTGTTATGATATCTTATATGGTTCACTTATGACTTTATTTTACCCGTTCTTTTGTAAATTCCATGTTAAAGAGCGTTTTGGGTAAAATCGTTTTATTTGTCGTCCGTGTTTTGACTTGTGATTATTCATATGATTACTTATATCATGATTAGTTAATTACAGAATATAAAACATGATTTATATATAATATATATTCAGAATATACATATATATAATAGATCAGTAAATGGAAGGAAATACACCGTTCCGGGAGACGGTAGGTCGTACGTACGCATGAACGTTATTTTCGTTTCTTTATTGAGTTGAATGGAATTAAGTAGATGACATAAATATATATACACATAAATCAAGTATCATTATAATTTCATATATTTCATGATTACTTATTATATATACTTTATAATCATTCATTAATGGTTAACATGGAGAATAAATCTCATCGCGACGTGGAGACGGTAGTCCGTACGTACGCACGAGCGATGATATCGTTCCCATGATCGTGTAATTATATTGGAGTGTATATATACTATTTAAGATTCAATATCACTTTACAATAATCATATATAATTATTATGTACACCATTATACCCATCCAAGTATGGTGGTGGTGGAAAATAGATTACACCATGGCGTGGAGACGGTATTCCGTACGTACGCACGCACGGTGATTTCATTTTCTGTAGGATGGATAGATGGTGAAATAGGGTTTTTTCATACTTATAATAACATATAGGTATATGAGTTATACTGATGTTATTACTTCATAATGAAACAACTAAATAAGAAAAGGTGGAAGAAGAAATAAAGTTGAAAGAATCGGTAACGGACATTACCTCTTCTTTGAAGCGCCTCTTTGAGTCCTCCTCTTAGGGAACTAAAATTGGTCTTTGAAGAAGACCAGGACCTCTAGGATGTTTCTAGGGAAGTGTAGAAGAGAATTTTTCAGGGGTTGGACGAGCTTGAAGGCTCAAAGTGGTGTGAGGAAGAGAGGGAGGAGGTGCCCTTCTATAAGGGAGGAGAGGGGCACCTTTGGAAAAACTAAAGATATTATTTTATTATAAAGTCATATTCGGTTTTAAATATATCCAAATTGATTTATTTAGATGCTAAGGTGGGGATGGGTCGAAATCATCTCATCCAATATAATTTAGACAAGTTTACGTTCCTATATTAACCTTATCATTTATATTTAACTTTAAGTTAGATAATTTTACTTTTACCGTGTCTTTTTGTGTTCTTACACTATAAGGTTAATAAACATACTATAACAAGCCAAAATAAACCCAAGTTGTTTATTATTAATATATATAACCTTATATAAGTCATTTGTCCGAACCTTAGATTTTTAGGAATAAAATAACAATTAATAATGTAATATTTTTTTAAAAAACTATTTTATGTCAATTTTGACACTATTTAGTAATTGATTTTTGTGAAAATCATAATAGAATTATTAGTTCAAAAAAAGTTAATTAAATAAATACTAACATGGCATATTAACATATAAAATTAGTGTAATTCATAAAACGGCTCAAATTACATTTATTTTGGTATTTATAACATAAATTATGTCAATATTTCCTTATTAAGATAATTACTGCATCATCTTTGTGTCATATATAAATTAAATTATTTAATGTCTAAAAATTACAAATAAAATACCATTATGTAGGAAATATTTTTAGATTTATAATGAATATTTATAGTTTAATTTATCTTATGTAAAACCCTGTATTAAAAATGATATACTTATTAAACTTTGATTTTAACTATTATAACCCTTCTTTAAATAAATTAATAATAAATGTCCTAATCTAATCCAAGTGGGCCTAAATGGTGATATTTTATTCCTAAGGTTGTTTTTGGTCGAATTAAACTTATCCAATAGAATTATGACATGTTTTAGGGTAATAATAATATCATTTTTACCCGTAATTACCCTATTTACTTTTAACCGTGGTAAAAAAAAGTAAAAAGTTACTATTCACCAAAAATTATTTTCATCTCATTGAATCACATTTTACTTACTGATACCAACCGTGTCTCTAGAATTTGTGAAATTCCACTCACAGAAGTGGTAAAATTAAGTTTTATGAAAAATTCATTTTTCTTAACTACCACTTATTTGTTTCACTATTCATCAAAAAATGAAAGTTTCCAGAAAAATACCAAAATTTAGGCCTAAGCTATATTTGATATTATGAACTCAAAAATGATGTCTATTTTACCAAATTCAAGACATATCAGTTGCATTAATTAATTTAAAAATTAATTCCCGTCGTCAAAACAAATTGTGTGTTCTTAAGAGATAATAACTATCAAAATATTGACAGTTGTTTATGTCTGGTTTAAATGTGAAATTACATCCAATGAACAACATTGTATTAAATTGTAAAAATATATTCTAAATATACTTTAAAACCACCCAAATTAATAATTTATCACTATTAATTATTTCAATTAAAAAGGTTTTTTTTAATTAAAATTTAGTAATTTTCACTATTCATCAGAAAATGAAAGTTATCCGAAAAGTACCAAAATTTCACCCTAAGCTAATTTTGATATTCCGAATCTAAAAATGAAGTCCTTTTTGAAAAATAAAATTTACAAAATTTTAAAAAGTGGTTATTACTATTCATAACGGCTAATTTTAATAATATTTTAATAGCATATCGTTGTTTAGTGAAACTCGGTATTGCATACTACACACGCTATCGAGGAAGGTCGTGATTGCGTGTAATGAAAGGAAAGTCAAGGATGCGTGTTGTGCAAGCTCTTTTTGGTGTAGCGTACAACACAATACATTAATGAAATTAAAAAGAATATTTTTCATAAAATCTCGGGGTGTTACATTCTACCCCCCTTAAAATGAATTTCGCCCTCAAAATTCGTCGGGGTTATAAATGGTTTACTGCTCGAAAGTTTCTTTAATAGAAACCCATATCGTAAAAAGGAATACCAAAACCAATTTTTAAAAACAAAAGTATGAAACGTAACGGTTACCCAAAAAAACTAATAACTGGGTTTCCATATAGGTGAAAATATGGATATGGAAGAGAAATGTAACCATCATGTTCTGATGGAGAGTGGTAGAGAACATGGCTATGGAAAATCTAGCAATCACAAAGCCATAAATTTGTGATGATATAAGGTACCATCTGATTCATCAGATATAAGAGCACTAGGACAACATTTTTTGTTTTCAAGATCATTTCCCTAAAGTTGATGAAATTGGAATTAGAAGAAATACTTTCATGATTTTGGTATAGTCTCACCGTTGGTCATTCTTTGGACAATTTCCATTTCATCTCTTAAATAAATGAAGTTTAATTTTTCATTCGTGATGTGTTAGCAGATCATGTGATAGAATGATGGGTCATTCCATCAGTCTCAAACAAAAGGTTAGAAAAGTTATCAAAACTTACATAAGTCCATTTATAGTGAGATTGAGCATATATGGTTCCTAAAATGGACATATACTTCATATATCATACTGCTTAATATAATAAAACTAGTTTCTACTAAACAGGGACTTCCTATAGGCCAGTGGTAGGCAATAAAGGCCAGTCGCACTTTGGTTGTGGGTTCGATTCCCACAGCCTTGTCCGACGCGATGGGATGTCGCCCGTCTTGCAGGTTGTCCTTTTTCTAAAACTACATTACTATAACATCCCATCAAAAAAAGTTCTATCCTTAAACAATACTAACTTCTGTCCAACATAATCCATTCCAATCTTTAGGCTTATCTAAAATACTTCGGTCCAAGATCATAGTATAAAGAAAACGATTACTTGAAATGTCATCAACCAAGCATGTGAATACCATCATTTATCCCCCATATGTCTTGTTGGCCACATTCCAATCATGTGAATACCTTAATCATGTATTCTCTTGAAAAATGAATACCCATTAAACCTTAGTGAAAACATGAATACTGTCAAAAGTTAACTCTTCCCACATACCAAAATCCAAAAATTCTATATACTCAAACCATGATATAACCTTCTCCTTATATCAGTCATGAGCTCATGAATACTATCAAACATTTAATTTTCTCTTTATCCCTTTATTATGTGCATATCATCTATATTCCAAAAATATCTGAATAAAATTTAATGGATACTGGTACCATTAATCATACACTTTCAAAACTCAAGGAAAGACAACAGTGTAACAATCCTTAGTTGTCTCTTTATTCCATAGTACCATGAGATTACTTATACAACATTACACTTGATAAACATGTAATCATTCCACTACCTTCTTAAACCATTGATCGAGCTTCAACAATTCTTTCATCTCACATATCATTTGTTGTCTCTTCATCATCATCAACATAAATACTACCCATATTGTCGTACTGATTCTCTTCATGAGACTTTCCCTTAGGGAATTGGTTTGCATAATGCCCGTACATTCCACATTTAAAACATTTAACCATTTTTGATGTCGTAGCAATACCATTATCATCATCCCTAGTGTTAACTGAACATTTTCCTTTGCACTTACTATCTTTGTGTCTTTCTTTTCCACACCCAAAGCATCTTCGAGTTCCTTTGAAACATTCTCTTTGATGCCTCTTCCCACATGATTTACATAGGGGAAATTGAACTTTCTTTCCTCTATGATCATCATGAAACTCCATCTTTCTCTTATTATCTGAGTCGGGAAACTTACCAAAGTTGAGATTATTGATCATATTATGAGATTGTTTATTAGGCATAATAACGATGTTTGGACTTCCAAATCCCGCCTCATTTGGTTTCTCATAAAGAATATCATTCCATTGTCTGTCATATCCTCCATTATCATGAATCTTCTTGTTTCCAACCATTTTCTAAAACCTAAAAAGAATAGTGTGAGAGGCAAAAACCATGCTAGGGAAAACAACATAGTAAAGGGGGATCACCCTCAATATCTAATATCTTAGGTTAAATTCTAATATCGTTACCATAGTTCTAGGACTATAACCTATATATATACTTATCCTTAGGTACATCCCTAGACATACCTTAGAAATATCTCTAGAGATCTCTCTAACATTTTCGCATCCTAGTTTCCAAAGGTTGACTAAACCTTTCCTCTAATACCAACTATAGAGACCTGAAGCTTGACGTACATGGACATTAAATTACTATTGTGGAATACTTAGTACATTACAAAAACACACACACAAGAACCATAATAGTTTAGTGTCTTTGGAAACTCGGAATATAATCTTCTAATCATGGTAAAAGATCTTCAACATCTCCCATAAAGATCTTCCCTTTTTTTATTACCTAAAACCTTTATTTATATCCTGGGGAAAAGAACACATAAAATGGTGAGCTCAAATGCTCAGTAAGGGTAAACAAAAGAAATATCAATCACATCATATTCATAAGAACATAACATTTTTGGAAATCTTAACCTGCAAAACAGATCATAATATCATAACATGGGATAAATCATAGTAGTGAAATGTAATCCCAATAATCATAAATTAAAACCTGAAACTTTGTGGCATACACATATAATCATAGAGAATCATTTCTTATTATTCCAGACTCATTTCCAAGACTATCTTAGCGGACAAAGTCCATTTCTGAACTGAGTTCACTCCTCGTTTCAGTCTTGTTTCACTGAACCGGTTTAACCTGCCGTTCCAGCCATGTCTATATCATGAGATATAAAATCTTTACCCAATGCGTTGGAGAGAGATATAGGTCCCACCCATCTCATAATGATACCATTCTTATGTGTGCCACAAAATCAAAAATCATACATTATTGCATAATCCATGTAATAAAAATGGGAATCTTAAACATCATGCCATCATAATCTATATAAGATAAAAGGACATCATAAAAATAATTACCTCATAACATAATCAAATCAATGTAAAAATAGGGATAGAAACAGAACCCTATATTATCTTAGATGTAAAATAATTTTGATAAAACACTTAAACTCCATTCTTGAGGAAAATATTATTTCTACTTCAAAAACAATTTTCCTTTCTTAACATGTCATAAAATTCTAAACTAAAAGAAGTTGATTAAAAATTGGCTTGAAAACTTGTAAATAAGGCTTCTTGGAAATAATTTTTTAAAAATCCATTCATTCCGTATAAGTAAAAAAACATTCTTCTCGTCCTTTTGTCGGAAAAGTCAAAAAGTACCTCGTATGAAAAATGACAAAAGATTCCTTTCATATATTTTACTAAAAACTCACCGAAGGGTAAAATTGGATTTAAACAATTGTAGGTGGATGGACATAATATTCCATATTGATGAAACATGGATGTGGTTGATAAAATACACCCCAGTAAATACCAAAGTATAAAAAATCTCGGATAAAAATGAGATTGTGATATTTTCCCTTACCTTAGGTCTGATTTGCTTCGTAAATGTCTAAACCTCCTTTATAATGATTTAAATAATATCATTTATTTATTCTAGAATCATACTCATTGTTATTATATCATATATGGTTCACTTAGGATGTTATTTTACCTGTTCTTTTGTAAATTCCATGTTAAAGAGCGTTTTGGGTAAAATCGTTTTATTTGTCATCCGTTTTTTGACTTGTAATTATTCATATTATTACATAGATCATGATTAATTAATTACAGAATATAAAACATTATTTATATATAATATATATTCAGAATATACATATATATAATAGAATAGTAAATTGAAATAAATACACCGTTCATGGAGATGGTTGGTCGTACGTACGCATGAACTTTGTTTTCACTTCCTTATTGAGTTGAATGGAATTAAGTAGATGACATAAATATATATACAAATAAATCCAGTATCATTATTATGTCATATATTTCATGATTACTTATTATATATACTTTATAATCATTCATTAATGGTTAACATGGAGAATGAATCTCATCGCGTCGTGGAGACGGTAGTCCATACGTACGAACTAGCGATGATATCATTCCCATGATCGTGGAATTATATTGGAGTGTAGGTATAATATTTCAGAATCAATATCAATTTACAATAATCATATATAGTTATTATATACACCATTATACCCATCCAAGTAAGGTTTTGGTGGAAAATAGATTAAACCACGGCGTGGAGACGGTATTCCGTACGTACGCACACGCGGTGATTTCGTTTTTCGTAGGATGGATAGATGGTGAAATAGGGTTGTTTCATACTTATAATAACATATCATTATATGAGTGATACTGATTTTATTACTTCATAATGAAACAACTAAAGAAGAAAAGGTGGAAGAAGAAATAAAGTTGAAAGAATCGATAACAGACATTACCTCTTCTTTGAAGCGCCTCTTTGAGTCCTCCTATTAGGGCACTAAAATTGGTCTTTTAAGAAGACCAGGACCTCTAGGATGTTTCTATGGAAGTGGAGAAGAGAATTTTTCAGGGTTTGGCCGAGCTTGGAGGCTCAAAGTGGTGTGAGGAATAGAGGTAGGAGGTGCCCTTTTATAAGGGAGGAGAGGGGTACCTTTGGAAAAACTAAAAATATTATTTTATTATAAAGTCATATTCGGTTTTAAATAGCTCCAAATTAATTTATTTCTATGCTAAGCTGGGTAGGGGTCGAAACCGTTTCATCTAATAGAATTTAGACAAGTTTAGGTTCCTATTTTATCCTTATCATTTATATTTAACTCTAAGTTAGATAATTCTACTTTTACCGTGTCTTTTTGTGTTCTTACACTATAAGGTTAATAAACTCACTATAACAAGCCAAACGAACCCCAAGTTGTTTATTATTAATATATATAACCTTATCTAAGTAATTTGGCCGAACCTTAGATGTTTAAGAATAAAATAACAATTAATAATATAATATTTGTTTAAAAAACTATTTTATGTCAATTTTGACACTATTTAGTAATTGATTTTTGTGAAAATCATAACAGAATGATTAGTTCAAAAAATGATAATTAAATCAATACTAACATGTCATATTAACCTATAAAATTAGTTTAATTCATAAAAAGTCTCAAATTACATTTATTTTGGTATTTATAACATCAATTATGTCAATATTTCATTAATAAGATAATTATTGCATCATCTTTGTCTCATAAATAAATTAAATTATTTAATGTCTAAAAATTACAAATAAAATACCATTATGTATGAAATCGTTTTAGATTTCTAATGAATATTTATAGTCGAATTTATCTTATGTATAACCCTATATTAAAAATTATATACTTATTAAACTTTGATTTTAACTATTTTAACCCTTCTTTAAATAAATTAATAATAAATGTCCTAATCTAATCCAAGTGGGCCTAAATGGTGATATTTTATTCCTAAGGTTGTTTTTGGTCTAATTAAACTTATCCAATAGAATTAGGACATGTTTTAGGGTAATAATAATATCATTTTTACCCGTAATTACCCTATTTACTTTTAACCGTGGTAAAAAAAAAGGTAAAAAGTTACTATTCACAAAAAATTATTTTCATCTCATTGAATCACATTTTACTTACTGAAATCAACCGTGTCTCTCGGATTTTTGAAATTCCACTCACAGAAGTGGTAAAATTAAGTTTTATGAAAAATTCATTTTTCTTAACTACCACTTAGTGGTTTCACTATTCATCAAAAAATGAAAGTTTCCAGAAAAATACCAAAAATTAGGCCTAAGCTATATTTAATATTATAAACTCAAAAATGATATATATTTTATCAAATTCAAAACATATCAGTTGCATTAATTAATTTAAAAATTAATTCCCGTCGTCAAAACAAATAGTGTGTTCTTAAGAGATAATAATTATCGAAAGATTGACACTTGTTTATGTTTGGTTTAAATGTAAAATTACATCCAATGAACAAAATTGTATTAAATTGTAAAAAAATATTCTAAATATACTTTAAAACCACTCAAATTAATAATTTATCACTATTAATTATTTTGATTAAAAAGGTTGTTTTTAATGAAAATTTAGTAATTTTCATTATTCATCAGAAAATGAAAGTTATCCGAAAAGTACCAAAATTTCACCCTAAGCTAATTTCAATATTCTGAATCAAAAAATGAAGTCCATTTTGAAAAATAAAATTTACAAAATTTCAAAAAGTGGTTATTACTATTCATAACGGCTAGTTTTAATAATATTTTAATAGCATATCGTTGTTTAGTGAAACTCGGTATTGCGTACTACACACGCTATCGAGGAAGGTCGCGATTGCGTGTAATGCAAGGCAAGTCAAGGATGCGTGTTGTGCAAGCTCCTTTTGGTGTAGCGTATAACACAAGACATTAATGAAATTAAAAAAAATATTTTCATAAAATCTTGGGGTGTTACATCTTATCTATAGGCGTATTCACATATATACCAAGTTTTTCTATTTCAAATTCTGGGATTTACATAAATGAGACCCGCTTTCCCTTTCCGTGGGTTTAAAGTGACGTAAAGATCATGTCTTTAAAGCAGTTTTTAAAACGTTATGATTATGAAATGAAACCCATTCCTTTTATGCTATATGGGTTGTTTATGAAATGATTGATGATGATATATGTGGCTCACATGATAATAAAGACATGTCAAGGGTGCGCCCTGATAGCGCTCCAATGCATTGGGTAAAGACTTAATCTCTAAAGATGACTATTTTTAACGATGCCTTGGTGAATAACCTTGGTAATTTTTAATGACACCTTGGTGATGGACCTTGGTGAAACAGAAATGATTTTCAATATTAAATATTATAGCCACATCTTCAAGTTATGAAAAAAGTTATTTTTATTATGATATGCCTCCTGATTTCTTTCTCATCCCTTAAAGTTCTTTTTCATGACATTGTTTTTGTATCTCAAGTTAACATGTTAAATGATTCCCCTTGTTTCCCTTACTGGGCCTTCTTCTCACCCTTTCTTTTGATGTATGTCCCCAGGTTATGAGATGCAGTAATGAACATAGGATGAAAATAAGGAGAAGCCTTTCAAGTGTTTGAGAAGAATGTTTTTTTTCATGTATTATGTTCCTGGTTTCCAATACACTAAACCTTAAAGATCCTCATTTTTGTATAATGTAATGAATGTCTATGTGACAAAAAGGTGGGATGCTATACCATTCAACTCTCATCTTGTTCAGAATTTGATGATCCTTTTTTCTCAAAGCATCTACTACATTATTTGTATTTCCCAAGTGGTAGTGTATTATGTAATATTATCTTTGAGTGGATCAATCCATCTCTTTTGTCTCATGTTGAATTATTTCTATGAGAATATATATTTCAAACTCTTCTGATTTGTACATATCTCACATTTTTGTTCATAGAGTTAATGTCTCGAAATATTCAGAGAAACTATTACCACTTCTAAGTCAAGATCATGAGTTGGATAGTTTTGTTAATAAATTAGTAGCTACCCAGATGCATAGGAAAACACTCAATCATTCTGCATAAGGACACAGCCAAGTCCTTTCTTTGATGAATCACTATAGATAACAAATCCATCATTCCCCGATGGTAGGGTTATGATCAAAGCATTCACTGACCACCTCTTCAATTCTTCAAAACATTCTTTACATTTTTTGTTCTATACGAACTTGACCCCTCTGTGTGAGCTTGGTCATTGGGTTGGCTAAATAGGCGATTTTTTGAACAAAACACCGATAATTACCTGATAAAGCAATAAAAATGTGTTCCTCGGTTACGTTCATTAGAGTATGCCATTCTTGCACAGACTTTTTCTTTGCAAGATCGACTGATATTCCATCCTTAGAGAAAATGTGGCCCATAAAGGAAACTGATTGGATCCAAAAATCACACTTGTTAAACTTCCCATAAAATTTATTTCTTCTATGTGTCTTCATAATAGTGCACAAGTGATTTTCATGATCTTCATGGCTTTTAGAGTATACCCGGATATTATCAATAAACACCACCATAAATTCATCAAGATATTACTTGAAAACGCTATTCATCAGATCCATAAAAATAGCTAGTACATTAGTTAGTCCAAAAGGCATTACTGTAAACTCATAATTCCCATACCTGGTTCGAAATGATGTTTTTGGAATGTCTTCCTTCCTCACAAGCAACTGATGATATCCAGATCGAAGATCAATCTTTGAAAAATATTGTTCTCTATGAATTTGATCAAATAAATCATCAATACATGGTAGAGGATACTTATTCTTTATTGTAATAGCATTGATTTCCCTGTAATCAATGCACAACCTCATAGATCCATCTTTCTTCTTAAAAAAGAGGACAGGGGATCCCCATGGAGAATCACTGGGTTGAATAAATCCTTTACTCAATTTTTCTAGTTGTTTATTTAGTCCCACTTACTCCATAGTGTCCATTCTATAACGGGTCTTTGATATGGGTCATGAACTAGGAATTAAGTCAATGGAAAACTCAATTTCCCACTCTATGAGGATGTCTGGGTAAATCTTTTAGATAGACGTCAACATATTCTTTTACAAAAGGTATATCCTCTATCTGAACATTCATCTCCTCATACATATTTATTTCATTCCCTTACTCCCCAATAATATAATTTAGTAGAGCTACTGAGGGTGGATCTATATGAGAATGAAATGGTGAGGTTTTTTCTCTAAAAATAAGTGATACTACACCATTCTCAAAGATTGTAACTTCCTTCTTCTTGCAATAGATCTTCACATCATAATTTTATATTCAATCCATACTGAGAATTATATCATATTCATCCATTGGTATAATGATAAGGTTAGAAACTAAAGCACGTTTATGTGTCATAAGGGGGAATATTCGACATTCCTTTGTTGCAATGATACATCCACTAGGGTTTTTTATTGATAACTCCTTTATTAAATAAAATTGTACATATCTAATCTTCTTGGAAAAGTAGGAAGATATAAATGAATATGAAGATCTAGAATCAAATAAATTATTGTCTATTTTGGATGGAAGGATCAATGTACCTTCCACCACTTCATTAGGAACTTCAACCTCTACGTTTGTGACTGCATAAGCTTGGCCTTGCTCCCTTGGCCTTCTTTGGGGAACATTTCCCTAACACTTAGGACTTCATGTGCATAATGTCTCATATCCCTCCAATTATATCATAGAATATTAGTAGCTTCTTTCCTCCCCTTACAATCTCGAGATAAGTGGCCTTTTTTTCTACACTTGTAACAGACTCTCAATCCCTTTAGGCAAGTGTCGGGGTGTTTCTTCCAATAATTACCATATCATAGAAATTCCAATCTTACCTTATTCCCCATTTTTTTATTTCCTTTCCCATAGTTTTCATCATCCCTCTTCTTCTCTTTATTTCCCTTAAAGTCATAAGACTTAGGGAATTCCTTTTTGTTTTGATGGCACATGAAACTATGTCTTCATATGATGAGAAATTCTGGGAGACTAGAGCCCTTCAGAGGAATGGTTTAAAACCATCAAAGAATTAATCAATTATTCTCCTTGGATTACATATGTAGTCCTTAGTATGCCTTTCTAGCCTTGTAAAGTTGGCTTCATACTTGGAAACATTTTTATCCTCCTTCTACCTCAAATTCAAGAATTTCCTCTCCATATCTTCTTATTGTTCACAAGGGAAATATTTTCTAAGAATATTTCCTTAAAATTCGTCCATTCCATCTTTTCTATTTCTTCCTCCTCCTTTGTGTTTTGGATTAACGATCACTGCTGATCTGCATCTCCTATTAGATGATAAACTGCCATAACAACCTTCTCTCTTTCATTACATCTCAAAGCGAGAAATATCTTCTCTAGGGAACATATCAACTGATCTTCTACAAATGGGTTTGTAGTCATATTGAATGATGGAGGCCATTGTTGCATAAAGCGATCTAACATAGATCCTCTACATGGTGGATCTGAATGCTCCATTCGGGTAAGGTTATTATTCATAACCTGAGTTAGTTGTCCTAGTATAGTTAGAAGTTGTTCCAAACCAGTCAGAACACAAGAGCCAACATTATTATCTTGCATCGGTGGAAAATCCCTACAGGGGACACAAAAGTTCTTGCAGTTTCCATTCCTTCCACTAGTTTCCATTTCCAAATAATGGCATACACTAGATTAGGGTATGAATTATAATGTATAATCTCAATGTAAAAAAATAATTAGCATAAATTGAATTTCTATGCATAGATAATTTCTTAATAAAAACATGGTATCTTTGAGGAAAATTTTACATTTAAATCCTTAATAATGGATTGTAAAGAAAATGTGAATTATACTAAGCATATCCCCCAGGAGTTCCATAACCAAGAGTGTATCAGCGCCCATTGTCTTGTACCAAGATACACCAGGTCAGGCCCAAAACTCCTTGTCGAAGCTTTCATTCCTAGGTACATATGTTCCATAGTCGCCTCTACCTTCTCATATATAGATAGGTATGTCTTTCTTGAAAGACCCACATAATCTATTCTTTACCAAAATACCAGGATGTTCTCATATATTTATCCTCAGAGGTTATCTTAGCGACTCTTCCCTAATCTACATTTTCTAAATCTAGTTTCCAAGTTTTCTACTAAACATCCACTAATACCAAATGTAAGGACCCGACCCCAGTTTCCCGGAGCTAGTTCCTTATTTGATTTCATTGTAATACAAATAAGGAATAATAATCCTGAAGGATATAGTAGTTTACTATTATTGGAAACAAGATTCATACATAAGTTAAACATTTCAACTTAAAAATAAATACAACATAGAAACTCCTTAGACAATATCCATAACTCCTAGATTATTTCAGCATGTCATTCATAATAAACTTATTCATGTCCTAAGGAAATGAAATATGATAAAGTAGTGTGCTCAAATTCTTAGTACGGGTAAAAAATAAAGTGGAAGATAACTAAAACATTAGACAAGGTGAATAATTGAGAACACATGCCTCTAAAAAAACTTGAACATAGTATGGAAGAAAAATGAGCAGAGTAAATATTGTCATAACATTACATAATAATGGGTATTATAATATTCAAATAACCACAAGAACCATAAATACTATTTTCATAATGAGGGAATTCATATTGCGGGACAACATAACCATACCGTCAAGGCCTCATTCCAAGACCAAAAGTAATCATTTTGTCAAGGCCTTGTGACATGATCGTAGTTTGTATCATGAGACCTACCGATGCACTGGGGGGATATAGAGGGCCCCAACCAAAACTTAATATGTCCAATTCATTCCTCATATTAATTCGAATAAACATAAACAATATATATATTCATATTGAAATTAATATATGAAATGAAAATAACTTTCCCCGAACGTTAAGCATAAACACTAACCATTAGAAGTAAATTGGGGAATGTATTTAAGATAGAAAATACACATCCAAAGTAATAATAAACCATTAAATTAAATATGGTAAATTATACAATGTAATACTAATCCCAATAATACATAAGGATCAACAAGAGTTTTGAAATAGATGAAGATACTCTTATAAAATCTTCGAGTAAATCTAGAGATAAATACTCTTTTACTTAGAAAACAATAGTTATTTTAAAAAAATATTTGAATAAAACTATAATTTAAGTAAGATATTATTTTCATAATAAAATTAGTGATTTTATAAAGATAATAGTTTCCAAAAATAGATTATATATTTCCCTTGAAAATATGTAAGAATTAGAGAAATTCCCTTGGATAGGGCTTGTATTTCAGAAACAATTTCGAAAGTTCCTTTTAAAACATGTAAACATCCATAAAATAATAAAATATTATGGTTGGTAAACATATATATAACCCACACACATAATTTTTTATGAGTACATAATAATACAAAAGAGTTTCTTTGAGGTAATATAAAATAAAAGTTACCCGAATGAAAATGGAAGTTCGGGTGGAAAAACCCTTACCTTAAATCCGAACGTGTTTTTCTCTTAAAATTAAGCTCATGGAATATGAAATTATACTTATTAATAACTTATTTCATATCCTATTATATGTGTACTTATTTTATCATAATTATATTTAGTTCATTTATTCCCTTATTTATAAGTTATTATATTGAATTTTGTCGTTCTACAGTGTTCGTTTTCATTATTTCCATAAACGGTTCACTTGTTCTTAATTAATGTAGTTCATGTGGAATGGATTTAAATCTCTAGAATTGAATTATCATATTATTTATGATCTTAAATATGTGCTATTGTTCATTTATATAACTGGGTTACATGGAAATAGGATGATTTATTATATAGAACTTTAATGATAACTGTTTCTGTTAATTTGTGGGTTTTGATTACAACAAACTCATTTTCCTTTATAACATAATACAATTTCTACAAAGGGATAATATATTCATAAAGAGGGTATATTAAATATATAATAGTCTGTTTCAACGATAAAAAAAATGGTTTCATGAACATAATTGAGAATGATAATAGAAATCAAAAGCCCATCATCCTTGAATGTGGTAAATTGACACGTCTCATATAGTGTTCCTGCTACTAGTATAAAGAAGTTAAAAGGAAGAGATGATGATAAATTATTCCAATATCATGAAAAAATTACAGTACATATAAGGTACTAGAGTCATCACACCATTTGGGAAAGGATAGGTAATAATAGAAAAGGAAAAAAATGAACTTGAATGGAAATACAAAGAATTAAAAAAAAAGAGGATTTTACCTCTTGAACCAAGCTTCCTTGAGAGCCTCCTTAAGGGAGAGTTTTTGGTCTTTTTATGAGACCAAGGATTTTTGGACTTGGGATAAAAGGTTGGGAGGATATATTGACAGAATTTGTAGAAGGATCAAGGTTTGAGAGGATTGAAGATAAGGGGGAGTGAGAGGGAGTTTTTATAGTGGAGGAGAGGAGAGTTTTCATAATTTTCTAATCATTAGATTTTTAATTTCCATCAAGACCAGCATTAGTGATAATTACATGTCCAATAATAGTAATAAATTAATGTGAGTTCGATCCAAGTGGTCTTACATAACTTGTGATGTCATGAATAGTGTATTTAACTGATAATTTGTATATACAGTATTCTACCATATTTCACTATTCATCAAAAATTTGAATTTTACAAAAAAATACCAAAAATTCACCCCTAGCCATTTTTTGTCATGTAAAATTCAAAAATTAAGTCTATTTTTCAAAAATAATTTTATAAATATGATTAATTTAATATTTAAATAAAATTATAATGTATTCTAAAAACAACAGTTTTAAAACATTTATTTACTTATTCCAGAGCTTAGGTATATCGTACTTCCACTTGACTATTATTTATATACTATCATAGGTAAGGCTACTATTCAATAGGGTATATCACTATTCATATGTTACTATTCATAAGGGCCAGTTACTATTCACTAAAAATTATGTTTTTCTTATCGGACTCCACAAAACTTACTGATCGCAATTGTGTATGTAAGATTTTCGAAATTCACATCTCAGAAGTGAAAAACTTATATTTATAGGTCACATAGCACTTAGTAGTTTATTAGGAAATATTTATAAGAAAGGAATTTCCATTGGAAAATATTGGTTCGTTACAGGTATAAGTAATGTCACACCCCGACACGCGCGGTTATTTTATTTTATGATTTCTTTGACTTTAAATTATATTGTTGTGGTTCGTGTTCAGTATCGGACCAGGTTTTTGAGTCTGTTAAAAAGTGCACTTTTGACGCGACGTCGTTGGGCGCGTGAGCGGAGCCTGTTCTGGAAACCCCGCTCGTCCCTACCCGGTGTATTTTCGCATCCCGTTGTCTTTGGAAAATTTTAAATAGCGTATTTATATTTAAAACGCGCGTTAATTGTTGCGTCGTTAAAATTTTTAGTGCGTTAAAAATTAATTATCATTAAAATGATATGAACACCGTTATTGTTTTTATTTTATTTTATTTTTTTATTTTATCACTATGATGTTTATTATTTGTTTTTTTTTATTATTATTATTATCATTATTATGACAATATAATTTTGGTCATTATTTTTATTTATTTATTTATCATTATTATTATCATCCTTATTTTATCTTTTCTCATTTTTTTCATTTTGTTATTCCCTCTTTTCTTTAGGGTTTCGTCCTTTTTTTCCCTCACGATTCCTTTCGTTCCCACTGGCGGTGCCCCCCTTACCCTCCTTCTCATTCGCTCCCTTTCGGCCTCCTCCAACGAGCAGAGTCGCAACAGCACCGGCCGACGCCGAAGCCGCCCGGCTCCCTCTCCTTTGTCCACCGCCGCATAGCAGCAACCCTGCATCTCGGACTCCCTCCTGTCCAGCCCGCCTCAGCCACCCTTACCCACCGACCCTTTTTCCTATCCGCAGTAGCCGCCTCCCTCTGTCCGCACATCAGACCAGCTGCACAAACTCGGCTTGGCCTCGGCTTCACGCATCACATCTACCTGCTTTAACCTCTTGGCCTCCTCCAATCTCGTCGCCCCCTCTCACTTAAGTCGCACCTCCCACCTTTCCGCGCTCTCCTCGCGACTCCCGCATAAGCCTCTTTTTGCAGCACACGAATAGGCCACCATTGGCCGACTCTTCCGGGTCACCCTGTCGATTTCACCCGGCAAAGCAGCCCTCCAGTGCTCCTTCAACTCTGCCCTCCGCCGCACCAAGCCACCAGCGCCTCGTCTCTCTCCCCTCCTCTCGATCTGCATCCAACCTTCACCCGCATCGCAACCCGCCATCCCCACTCGGCCTCAGCTCTCCCTATACCTGCAATTGTCGGCCTCCTCTGCTCCCTGTCCGCCGCCGCACAACCAGCCCAGCAGCCGCGCACCCAGCTCCACCTCCTCCCACCTCCTGTCCGCCGCGCGCTTCTCCTCCTCAGGTCTCTATTTTTTATTTTATTTTATTTCATTTGATTTATTTTGTTTTATCTTATCAATATTACTATTAATGTTGTTTTGTTATTATTATTATTGTTTTTTTTCATATTATTAGTATTATTATTATTATTATTATTATTATTAGTATTAATAGTATTAACATTATTTCGTAATTATTATTATTATTAATATTATTATTATTATTATTATTAATAATGTTAATATTATTAATATTATTATAACTATTATTATTGTTATTAATGATGATATTATTAATATGAATATTGTTATTATTGTTATTATTATTATTATTATTACTATTATTATTATTATTATTATTATTATTATTATTATTATTATTTTGCTATTATTATTATTATTACTATTGTTATTATTACTATTTTTATTATTATTATTACTAATCTTATTATTATTATTAGTATTATTATTATTATTATTATCTTTATTTTTATTATGATCATCATACTCTTGTTGATGGGGGGTTTTTATTTGTTGGCTTAGGACTTTTAGGACCCGCGCAAGGCGTTTCCGAGTGAGCGCCACCGCCATGCCTTGTTTTTGAGGTTCTGTCGTCGCCACGCTTTAGTTTTAAGGTGAGCGTTTTTTTCCCGCCGCTTGGTTTCGCAGGCTCTGGTGAGTTTTTGGTTGTGTCTGAGTCCTTGAAATTGTTTATGCAGAGTGTTAGACTTTGTCACGTGGTTTCGGACACACGACGTGTCATCACGCCTTGGATCCGAGGTTGTTGTGTCGACGCGCTTGGTTTTGAGGTAGGTCCCCTTTGCACTGCTTTTAAAATTTAAGTTATATTATTTCATGCTGTTTGCGCACCCTAATTGTTCATAATAAAAATTTTATTTATTGTAATAAATATGAGATAATATACGATAATTAAATTTTAATATAAGAGGGTTAATTTTTAAATGGTTATTTAATGTCAAAAGGAGCCGTTTATTTTATACACGACACATAAAACATCCTTTTGACGAGCGGACACCCAATAATGAAAGAATGCCCGTTTGGATTTTAAACATAATTCATGGAATATAAAGTAGAGTTCTGGTTTAATGAGAAATGATTTCTTTTGAAGCATGAACAAATACTTTGGTTCGTTTGAGAAATTGCCCGGTTGGCTCTTAAAGTTCATTTGGAAAAAGAAAATGGTTTGGTTTGGTTTATAAAAAATATTGGCAACCTGTGAAGTAGTGTTTTGTGGTTCTTTAAATTGTTTTAAAACGGGTTTTGTCTCATAAAGATGTTGAACCTTTCGTTGAGTGGTGTTTGTGAAATGTATTAAATGCCCGTTTGGCACTTTATGGAAAAAGATGAAAATGTTTTGATAAAACCCTCTTAGGACAACTCTCATGCCTTGGTTCCAATTGATTGTTTGTGAGGCTGCGCTTAGTAGCTCCCAGGTACGTGAGTAGTTTAAAGGCATGAGGTTGTTCCACGGAGTGGCTCGGGGTGATGCTTGTTGTGCTTTATATATAGATATATCTGATTGGATGCTCGGTTGGCATCAGTTGGCTCACCCTCTTTTTAATACACTTGAGACATGGGAATCTGGCATATTGAGAGAATATTCTAAGAATGATTGCTGCACTGGTAGGTTATGGTACTGACCAGTGGCCCATAGTAGGTGGATATATTGGGTTTATTACTATGGGATTTGCCCTTGACCTGCCTGTGAGTGGATAGTCAAGCGTATTGTGCGTTTTGATTTCATCGTGACATGTCGATAAGGATGATTTCTCATGTATTGGTGTCTTCTGGTTTATTCTCGATCTCCTAGGTTCACCCATGTCTATTCAGCTCTTGTAGCTTGCAGTAATGATTATGATGCTCACGTGTATACTTACATTTCCCTTGCTGTATGTTTTACTTTGTGCATTCTGGCATATTGTTTTCCTTGGAAACTGATAAATTGCTTTTTAATGGGTTTCTAAAAATTGTTTTCAAATGGAAGTGTTTAATCCCTTTTGTACAAATTTGAAAATTTAAACATCACTTTTCCCCTTTCCTGAAATGTCATTGGCACTAATGAAATGAACCTGAATTTTGAAATGGCTAAGGGAAATGGTTCGTACTTTGTTTTTAAGTAAAATGCTTAAAAAAACATACTTTTATAAATTGTAGTTCAAACTTGAAATAAGGTTTCTTTTATTTTAAAGGTAGTGCATTGGGAATAGATACCGGTCTAGCCTACTGAGTTTTAATACTCACGCCTATAGTTCTTTTCTGTTTTTAGTGTTTGTGCAGGCTATAGCTTGAGTGCGCTCGCCTAGGGCGACGCTTGATCGTTGAGTCGGAGAGCGACCCGTGAGGTCGCACGGAGTTGTTCGGACGTCGTGTTTGGTTAGTTTGATTCCTGTTTGTTCATGTTTAGTCACTTTGTTTAGTTTACCTTTTTCTGCGCTGCTCTGTTTTATCTTTGCATTCTTATTTATTTATATTGGGAGAAATCGTTCCCACAGTCTCTAATGATGCCCTGGCGCTTGTCGCCAGCCCGGGAGGATCGGGAACGCCTCTCGAGCCATGTCGCGGACCGGCTTGGGTGACCGGTTCAGGGTCGACCCGGGTTGGTTCGTGACAAAATGGTATCAGAGGAGGTTTGCTCTTAGCAGACCTCACTTTTCAGAGTGCCCTTTGTTATTTGGGATGTCAAGGTAGATGGAGTAGGATTGTCGGGACTTGAGGGGTAGGTGTGAGAAGAGCGTTGCGAACTCTTGCCCGTATCGATCCTCAGGTTTCCAGGGGAAGTCCAGTTTAATTTGTTTGTTTGGGTTTTTATGGAAAGGTTTTGTGATTGGGATACGACAAAGGGAGTTGGTCCACTAGTCCTCCTAACCCGCACGGCCTGGCAAGCCATGCAGAGCTAGGGGCATGGTCCAAGAAGGCTCTCTGTGTTAGTGACGTGTTTGGCATATGGTCGCCAACCATATGGTCAAGACACCGACTGACACAAGTCCCCTGTTTGAGTTGTTTTGGGGTCCCCCTTGATTTTTGAAAGTGGTTTGAATTAGAAAAGTTGGTTTTGAAGAAACAAAAAATGTTGTCTGAAATGACATGTTTAATTTGTATATTGTTTTAAAAGAAGTGGTATGAATAAATTGTTTTGGAAAATGAAGTTGCTTTGTTTTGGCCTTGGTGTTCCGATGAGTACTCACATGCATTTTGGTGTGTTGGAAATGTGGATGGATGTCTGGTATGGTGGATGGATGCCCTGGGTGGCACAGATACATGCATGTGAGTGAGACTCTAAGGGATACCAATGGAGAGGGTTTAAGTTACCAAGATTGTTTTAAATTAAAGATGGTTTCAAAGAGAAAATTTTTGACGTTATGATAACTTGTTTTCTCGGATTTTGAGCTTGTCACCTATGTAGTGTTGGTTTTGAGGTTGTTATTCATTTGTTGAGTTGGTCTTGAATTGGGTTTTTGACCTTTTCTTGTCCAGTGGTTATCCTTTGAAGCTTCGATGGGTGATCGTAGTGCGGTTGATCAACCTAAGGATTTTATGCTTGAGTTTCGGAAGCTCGATCCACCTCTCTTCTATGGTCAAGCAGACCCTTCCGTGGCAGAGGAGTGGATGCAGAAGATTGAAAGGGACTTGAACCTTGTTGAGCTGCCCGAGTCGTTGAAGGTCAAGTTTGCGACCTTCATGCTTGAAGGTTCACCGTGGGTGTGGTGGAAGTCAGTGTCTCGGAACAAGCCCCGTCAAGAGATTACTTGGGAGTTTTTCAAGGCCTCATTCATTCGCCAGTATTTCTCTAAGGAAGAAAGGGTGAGGAAGGGGATGGAAATGTGTTGTCTGCATCAGGGTGGCAGATCCGTGTTAGAATATTTCCAGCGCTTTGTGGAGCTAGTACCTTATGATTCAGAGTATGCCACAAATAACCCCATGAAGGTTCGACGGTTCGAGCCGGGTCTCCACCCTGATCTGCAGTCGAAGGTGTCAGAGTCCAACCTAAATTCTTTTGTCGATGTGGCAAGACAATCTTTTCGTGTCGAAGCCGCGATGGCAGGAGTGCTCGAAGTAGTCCTCCCTCCTTCGATCCCTAAGAACAGTGGTGAAGATTCTGGAAAGGAGATGAGTAAGAAAATGAATGTGAATGGAGCAGGTCGTGGAATCAAGAGACCTCGGGATCTTTCATCAACCTCTTCGGAGCGAGATATTATTGTATGTTATCAGTGTGGCAAGCGGGGTCACAAGAAGTCATCGTGCCCAAGCGCTCCGAAGCCCTGCCAGGCGTGTGGACGTCTGGGTCACTTGCGACGATTTTGTCGGGGCATTGCAAGGAAGCGTCGCAGAGGAAGTTCTCAGAAGTAATGTGTTGTAGGGTCTTTGTTCGAAGTTTCCAGTGTATGTTTCCTTTCAGTATAAGTGATCTATTATCGTGGCCTATGTATGGGTGTTGTTTTGGGTTTGAAATGTATGGGAACTTCATGGGTCTTTTGATGAACTTCTCCTTTCAATGCTGGTGTGTTTTTAAATTTTAAAATCTTGTCCTTTCTTTTGTCAAATCAAAAGATGTATGTTTCTTGTTGGGATTTTCAGAACCTGACTACGAGGCAGGAGATGCTTCATCCATCAGAGCTCCAGCCAAAAGGTCTCGGAGTGAAGCTGGCGCGTAGTCAGGAACCCCCCGGGGAAATTTTAAAGAGTCTGGTGAAAGTCGTGCTTCTATCATTGTGGTGAGATATTTTTTGTGTTGTTGCTCTGGTTCCTCTGTCGTTGTAGTTCTCTCTTGTCGCAAAGTGCGCAATGGACTTATCCCTCGTGTAACGTCGGGAATTTTGCTTATTGGATGTAAGTTGCTGATCAGTGACCTTGCGTGGTCCACTGATGTAAATCAGTTGCGGCCCTGGTTTGTGTTCATCCCGAAGTGATGGGTCGTGAGTAGTCATACGTCATAGTTTTAGTGATTTGATCCTTTGGCCCACCCTCCCGCCCATGGAGTTAGGGTTTCAGTTGCGCAAAGTATCCATTTAAGCTTCTACCCCTTTCGGATGAGAGTAAGTGTTTAAAATGTTCTTATTGTTCTCTTTCTAGCTCGGGTAAGGCTTGATGCAGGTCCAAATTGGTTTTCTGGTTGGCCGCTAAGAGGTCAGTCTTTTATGGTGGGGAGACCCACCATGAGTCTCGTTGGGTTTTCTCTTAAATAGTTATCGAATTCTAGTGGAGTTCTTATGGTGGGGAGCCCGTTCGGGCCTCCCTCTGTTGGTGATTCATTTCGGGCAACGAGGTTCAATCCCGCTGGTAGCCGTTGTGACATCCTTGGTTAAGAGGTTGGATCGTGTTCTGTGAAATTCATAGATGTTGATCGATCGACTGGTTGGTGTGGTGGCTTTCCGGGGGCGGAAAGCGTTATGGTGGGGAGAATTGTCACACCCCGACACGCGCGGTTATTTTATTTTATGATTTCTTTGACTTTAAATTATATTGCTGCGGTTCGTGTTCAGTATCGGACCAGGTTTTTGAGTCTGTTAAAAAGTGCACTTTTGACGCGACGTCGTTGGGCGCGTGAGCGGAGCCTGTTCTGGAAACCCCGCTCGTCCCTGCCCGGTGTATTTTCGCATCCCGTTGTCTTTGGAAAATTTTAAATAGCGTCTTTATATTTAAAACGCGCGTTAATTGTTGCGTCATTAAAATTTTCAGTGCGTTAAAAATTAATTATCATTAAAATGATATGAACACCGTTATTGTTTTTATTTTATTTTATTTTATTATTTTATCACTATGATGTTTATTATTTGTTGTTTTTATTATTATTATTATCATTATTATGACAATACAATTTTGGTCATTATTATTATTTATTTATTTATCATTATTATTATCATCCTTATTTTATCTTTTCTCATTTTTTTCATTTTGTTATTCCCTCTTTTCTTTAGGGTTTCGTCCTTTTTTTTTCCTCACGATTCCTTTCGTTCCCACTGGCGGCGCCCCCCTTACCCTCCTTCTCATTCGCTCCCTTTCGGCCTCCTCCAACGAGCAGAGTCGCAACAGCACCGGCCGACGCCGAATCCGCCCGACTCCCTCTCCTTTGTCCACCGCCGCATAGCAGCAACCCTGCATCTCGGACTCCCTCCTGTCCAGCCCGCCTCAGCCACCCTTACCCACCGACCCTTTTTCCTATCCGCAGTAGCCACCTCCCTCTGTCCGCACATCAGACCAGCCGCACAAACTCGGCTTGGCCTCGGCTTCACGCATCACATCTACCTGCTTTAACCTCTTGGCCTCCTCCAATCCCGTCGCCCCCTCTCACTTAAGTCGCGCCTCCCACCTTTCCGCGCTCTCCTCGCGACTCCCGCATAAGACTCTTTTTGCAGTACACGAATAGGCCACCATTGGCCGACTCTTCCGGGTCACCCTGTCGATTTCACCCGGAAAATTAGCCCACCAGTGCTCCTTCAACTCTGCCCTCCGCCGCACCAAGCCACCAGCGCCTCGTCTCTCTCCCCTCCTCTCGATCTGCAGCCAACCTTCACCCGCAGCGCAACCCGCCATCCCCACTCGGCCTCAGCTCTCCCTATACCTGCAATTGTCGGCCTCCTCTGCTCCCTGTCCGCCGCCGCACAACCAGCCCAGCAGCCGCGCACCGAGCTCCACCTCCTCCCAGCTCCTATCCGCCGCGCGCTTCTCCTCCTCAGGTCTCTTTTTTTATTTTATTTTATTTCATTTGATTTATTTTGTTTTATCTTATCAATATTACTATTAATGTTGTTTTGTTATTATTATTTTTTTTTTCATATTATTATTATTATTATTATTATTATTATTATTATTATTATTATTATTATTATTATTATTAGTATTAATAGTATTAACATTATTTCGTAATTATTATTATTATTAATAATAATATTATTATTATTATTAATGTTAATATTATTAATATTATTATAACTATTATTATTGTTATTAATGATGATATTATTAATATGAATATTGTTATTATTGTTATTATTATTATTATTATTACTATTATTATTATTATTATTATTATTATTTTTCTATTATTATTATTTTTACTATTGTTATTATTACTATTTTTTTTATTATTATTACTAATCTTATTATTATTATTAGTATTATTATTATTATTATTATCTTTATTTTTATTATGATCATCGTACTCTTGTTGATGGGGGGGGGTTTATTTGTTGGCTTAGGACTTTTAGGACCCGCGCAAGGCGTTTCCGAGTGAGCGCCACCGCCGCGCCTTGTTTTTGAGGTTCCGTCGTCGCCGCGCTTTAGTTTCAAGGTGAGCGTTTTTTTCCCGCCGCTTGGTTTCGCAGGCTCTGGTGAGTTTTTGGTTGTGTCTGAGTCCTTGAAATTGTTTATGCAGAGTGTTAGACTTTGTCACGTGGTTTCGGACACACGATGTGTCATCGCGCCTTGGATCCGAGGTTGTTGTGTCGACGCGCTTGGTTTTGAGGTAGGTCCCCTTTGCACTGCTTTTAAAATTTAAGTTATATTATTTCATACTGTTTGCGCACCCTAATTGTTCATAATCAACATTTTATTTATTGTAATAAATATGAGATAATATACGCTAATTAAATTTTAATATAAGAGGGTTAATTTTTAAATGGTTATTTAATTTCAAAAGGAGCCGTTTATTTTATACACGACACATAAAACATCCTTTTGACGAGCGGACACCCAATAATGAAAGAATGCCCGTTTGGATTTTAAACATAATTCACGGAATATAAAGTAGAGTTCTGGTTTAATGAGAAATGATTTCTTTTGAAGCATGAACAAATACTTTGGTTCGTTTGAGAAATTGCCCGGTTGGCTCTTAAAGTTCATTTGGAAAAAGAAAATGGTTTGGTTTGGTTTATAAAAAATATTGGCAACCTGTGAAGTAGTGTTTTGTGGTTCTTTAAATTGTTTTAAAATGGGTTTTGTCTCATAAAGATGTTGAATATTTTGTTGAGTGGTGTTTGTGAAATGTATTAAATGCCCGTTTGGCACTTTATGGAAAAAGATGAAAATGTTTTGATAAAACCCTCTTAGGACAAATCTCATGCCTTGGTTCCAATTGATTGTTTGGGAGGCCGCGCTTAGTAGCTCCCAGGTACATGAGTAATTTAAAGGCATGAGGTTGTTCCACGGAGTGGCTCGGGGTGATGCTTGTTGTGCTTTATATATATATATATCTGATTGGATGCTCGGTTGGCATCAGTTGGCTCACCCTCTTTTTAATACACTTGAGACATGGGAATCTGGCATATTGAGAGAATATTCTAAGAATGATTGCTGCACTGGTAGGTTATGGTACTGACCAGTGGCCCATAGTAGGTGGATATATTGGGTTTATTACTATGGGATTTTCCCTTGACCTGCCTGTGAGTGGATGGTCAAGCGTATTGTGCGTTTTGATTTCATCATGACATGTCGATAAGGATGATTTCTCATGTATTGGTGTCTTCTGGTTTATTCTCGATCTCCTAGGTTCACCCATGTCTATTCAGCTCTTGTAGCTTGCAGTAATGATTATGATGCTCACGTGTATACTTACATTGCCCTTGCTGTATGTTTTACTTTGTGCATTCTGGCATATTGTTTTCCTTGGAAACTGATAAATTGCTTTTTAATGGGTTTCTAAAAATTGTTTTCAAATGGAAGTGTTTAATCCCTTTTGTACAAATTTGAAAATTTAAACATCACTTTTCCCCTTTCCTGAAATGTCATTGGCACTAATGAAATGAACCCGAATTTTGAAATGGCTAAGGGAAATGGTTCGTACTTTGTTTTTAAGTAAAATGCTTAGAAAAACATACTTTTATAAATTGTAGTTCAAACTTGAAATAAGGTTTCTTTTATTTTAAAGGTAGTGCATTGGGAATAGATACCGGGCTAGCCTACTGAGTTTTAATACTCACGCCTATAGTTCTTTTCTGTTTTTAGTGTTTGTGCAGGCTATAGCTTGAGTGCGCTCGCCTAGGGCGACGCTTGATCGTTGAGTCGGAGAGCGACCCGCGAGGTCGCACGGAGTTGTTCGGACGTCGTGTTTGGTTAGTTTGATTCCTGTTTGTTCATGTTTAGTCACTTTGTTTAGTTTACCTTTTTCTGCGCTGCTCTGTTTTATCTTTGCATTCTTATTTATTTATATTGGGCGAAATCGTTCCCACAGTCTCTAATGATGCCCTGGCGCTTGTCGCCAGCCCGGGAGGATCGGGAACGCCTCTCGGGCCATGTCGCTGACCGGCTTGGGTGACCGGTTCAGGGTCGACCTGGGTTGGTTCGTGACAAGTAAAATATTGAATCATGATAGTGTGATAGATTTTCCCTAGACAAAGAGATAAAGTGTTGAAATTTGTGAAACCAATAAAAATGGAAAGTGGATCAAAGTTCACATAAAATGGTGGAAATTTTATCTTCTAGACCCTTTTAACTAATTCATAAAAACTTATGTGGTCCAATGAGACAAAATTATACTAGATTTTATCATTACTTCATTACATTTATTGATGATTAAACAATATTGTCTAATGTCATGTTTATTAAACACAAGTTAGAGGCAATTAAAATGTTTAAAAAATTTAAAAGGAAAGTTGAGAAGGATATGGGTATTTATATTAAAAAATTGATATATGACAATGGTAAGGATTTTATATGTGTTTTATTTTAAATTTATCATTCAAAATAAGTAATCAAGGATTAGTATATCACACTATATACTCTATAGTGAAATTAGGTAGATGAAATAAATAATTGAATCGTAGTAGGGATGGGAATAACTATTCTAGCTAAACAAAAAAATGAAGTATTTCTAGAGGGAAGTTATATGTATCCATACATATACAGAAGACATGTCAACTGAGACAAGAAAAACAAAAGACAACATAGGAAATGTGGTATAACAAAAATAAAACTATCAAATACTCAAAAAATTTAATAATTTCTTGCATACTGAAAATCAAGAACATCAATCTAGGAAAATTTGAAGAAAAAACAAGAAAGTAATTTTCATTGGATATCTATTTAATAGATGTGGATATAGATGCTAGAACAATCACCTATACAATCTAGTTAACAATAGTGATGTCAAAATTATTTAGAATATAAATATTTCAAACATCTCAATTGATCTAGATTTATAATATTCAGTATAAAAGTGGTTTGAAAAGGGAATAGGAGAGTTATGAACTTCCATAGAAAGGGAAAAAATGTTGATATTATTTCAGTGAAGACCAATGGTGAAGATGAATCTAGAGTAAATAAGATAAAATGGTTCAAAAAACTGAAAAACATGTTGAAATAAAAAATATAATTGGAAGTCAACAAGATCTTATTAAAACTATAAAAATATTGAGAATTGAAAATAAAATTGCACTTATTTCAAAAATTGAACCTCATACCATGGTAGAGTTATTTTAACATGAAGAATCGATACACACTGTTAATGACAAACTTGATTAAATTGAGAATTACTCCACTTGGGATCTTTTACCAATACCTAAAAATATAAATGTTATTGGAACCAAATGGTTTTTATAAATAATAAAATAAGAATGGTGAGGTTGAACATAGAAAGGCTACTGTGAAAATGATACTATAAAATGAAAGGAATCTACATTGAAGAAACTTTTATACTAGTGGAAAGACTGGAAACTGTTAGAATGTTCTTATCACTAGTTATACACAAAAATTACAATTTCTATCAAATGTATGTAAAATATTCCTTTATAATAGGCGATATTATGGAAAATACCAATATTTAACAACATAGTGGTTTTGTCTTAAACAATGATGGAAAATTTGTATGCATATTGAACGATTCCTTTTATGGTTTGAAACAGGCCCCCTGACCTTGGTATTCTAAATTATATGGTTGTTTAAGGGATACAAAATTTATAAAAGGAAAAATTTGTAGTAACTTTATGTGATAGAAATGTCATAAGGAACTCTCATAGTCATTGTGTATGTAGATAAAATCGTATATGTTGGTGATAAAGAGTGTATATGTGATGTATTTACTAAGAAAATGAGAAAGAATTCTGATATATCCATTCTTGGATAGATGACATACTTTCAAGGATTTTACATTGAGAATAAACCTAAGTACATATTTCTGTCTCATGAAAATTATTTGAGGGAATTGATAAAAATGTTTGGTGAGGAAAATAAAAAGTAAGTTTCAATTCCCATTTTCATTGGAACCAAATTTTGAAAAGATGATTCAGGAGGTAGTGTTAACCCAAAATAAATTAGAGGAATAATTGGAAGTCTTCTCTATCTAACGATATCAGTCCAGATATAACTTATACAGTGACACAATATGCCGGATTTCCAAGTGATCCTAAAGAGTCTCACTTTATGTCTTATAAGATAGTTATGAGATATGTAAAAGGAATATTGAACTATGGGATAATATATAGACATAATGATGATTTAAAACTATTGGGGTTTACTAATGCAGATTGGGCAGCTGATTGTATATATTGAAGATCAACTTCAGGTGGAACATACATTGTGGGAGAGGGATATGTCAGTTTGTATAGAATTAAATAGGGTTCCATAACACTGAGCATGGATGAGGTAGAATATATAGTATCCACACATTCTTATACATAGATGATTTGGATGATAATTTAGTTAGATGATTTGAAAATTGAAACTGAGAAACCACTTAAAATTTCTTGTTATAAGTAGAGTGTTATAGGGTATTCAAAAAACCAAGTTCAATATTTAATATCCAATAATATTGATACAAGATATCACATTATCAAATAAAAGGTGGAATTTGGGGATATCAATCTAGAATAAATTCCCACAAAACATCAAATTACATAAATTTTTACCAAATCTATGCTAAGAGAGATATTTATGAAACTCTAGATAATACTTAACATTTCTCCTTCTCCTATCATCTAATGAATACCAAAGGTTCCCCCTTATTACCAGTTATTTTATGTTACTTGAGCTAACATGAAGTTCATTAAAGGATGAGTTTTATTACTCAAGGTTTTATTCAATTCCATGAAGATAAAAATGAGTTCAAACCTCAAGGGGAAGCTTTTAGAATCTAATGATAAGATCAAGGGGAAACTATATCTTTTTCACTTGATATTTCTGATGTGTTTGTTGAAGTGTGTACAGTATTTAACAGTTCATTGATGAATCTAAATATTTTTCAACAAACTATAAGAACATTTTATATTTTCTAAGCATGATTTCACATGTTTGGTTATTCCTGGATAGCTTATAAATCCTTGGTTAGATCTCACTTGTTTTCTACACTGAGTTATCCCACACAGACATAGAGTTGATTAAAAAAATGCTCTTTGTGAAGTGTTCGATAAATAATTTAAATGTAGAACAACATGATTTTGAAAATTTAGTTTAGTAATGAAGGTTTCATTAGTTCTTTTCATATTGATTTTCAATAAGGGGGAGAAAATTAGGAAGCACATATTGACTTATGTTAAGTGATTATTTTCACAAAAAAATAAAAATTGGTTGATTGTTGATCCTTAATTGAATTTGTTGTTAATGATTAAATATGTGTTGGTGGATGAAGTGGTGATACCTGGAGAATTTTTATGGATCCATCTAATTTAATTGGATTTCAGGCTTGTACAACTATCATTTTAAAATTTAAATATTGTTTATATTGTTCTTAAATGACAAATACATGTGTTAAAGAAGACACATTATTTATAAAAATGATTGGAAGATTAAATTTACCCTGAAAAAGTAAACTATTAATGTATGAGGAAAAATAAATATATGGTTGATATGTTGGTTATAATTTTTGGACATGATTATTCTACACTTGGATTATATTTTATGGGAGTTTACAAAAAATTACGTTTCAACCAGAGAAATCCCAATGGGATAGCCTTAACCACTCATAGGGGGACCCATAGTGTCAACCCCTAGGGGATTTCCTACCCAAGGAGGAATAGAATGGTGGTTATGGTCGTGTATAAGCCCTGAGGAGCATGGTACCAACCATTCATTGGAAGGCCCACATGTAAAGGCTGCAGATTGTGCAAGCCTACATGCATGAATAGTATGGGCCAAAAGACTACAGGGTCGAAGGGTAGCACTGGTTATGTTCATGTGGAATGGGTAAAGAACCCCACATCCAAATAATCGAAATAGAAGTTACAATATTGATAAAATACTAAAGAAGAGTATGATGGGATATTTTTATATGGGAAAACTAGGTGAGAGATAATATTCACCTATGGTAAAAAATATAGATATAACATCATCCATTAGATATGATCAATATGAATCATCCATCGAAATCCCATGATATTTAAATTCTAATAAACTGATCCCATTCCGTTTTTATTCGAATTTAGCCATTCATATTTCAAAAAGTTCATATTCTCTTCTATCACTCGACGAGGCATCTACGCATGTGAGCTCACTACAACCGACCGACTACAATCGACATGTTAAAGAACCAAGAAATTTAAGATGAAACAATGTAAGGAACAAAAATTTATCTTGAATGTGAATTATTGTCATAAATTTGGAGAATGAATCCATCGTAAGATGCAGTGATGTCGCAAGAAAACAACCCTTGATGTTATCATAAGAACATGTGACATCGTTAGAATCTATCATGAGAACAAGCGATAGAAGGTAGTAAACCATTAAGGGGTAAAAAGAGTCACTAAAACATAAAAATAACATAAATTATGTATCTAATGAAAAAAAATCGATCATTTAAATAAATCAGGTCATTCACAAGATCATTCCATCAGTTGGGGTAGTTTTAGAATTCAGGAAATCCTATGATCTTTGGAAGTTTAATATTTTCCTTAGCATGTCAATTTTATAGGAAAAACATTTTTATTGGAGGTTATCAAGTGAGGATTTTACCATATAAAACAAGGATCCTTTATGAGTTCACCACTATAGATTTTGAGCTCTTGTAAAAAATAATAGACTACGACATTCGTTTGTATGAAGGAGAAGAAGTTGTGTTATGTATTCATGATAAATAAGTTTTGTTCTCACATGATTCAATCGCACAAATGCGATTTTTTTATCCTCTCTAGTTTCAAAAATAATAGATAAAGCATATCATGTGATCATATATAACATTGATTATGGGGCGGAAGTAAATCCATAACACACAGGTCTTTCAAAGGTATTAAAACACACATGGACACACATTGTGTCATGTAAAGCATATATGTGAATATTATGATCATACAAAGGTTTTTTTGGAGATAGTTGAGGGAACACCCATAGTCTCGTGAATTTGATACATATGATCCATCTAGGTCTCTTTAAAATTTTGAGATAGACCTATGGATAGTCATCTTATCCCCCAAAGGGTTTGAGAAGACACGTGCATGAACCCTCAATGGTCAAAAGAAGTAGGAAGAGGGATTAAGTTACATGAAACTCATGCAAACCATACACCAACTTGATTCATTTTTTGTAATTATTCAATTTCAAAATAAAGATCATGAAATCACATAATATAGATCTTGAACTTCGCATGTGGCATTATTTTTTCATAATGTAGATAGTCAGTGAAAACAACATATGGATCATGAGAAGTTTAAAAGAGAGTGACTTAGAATTCAGTGCATAAGATCAAATTTAATTCTTTTCATAAATCCTGATAAAGTGAGGATTTTATATTCTAACTATTTTGTAGGATAAAAAATAATATCTTCATCAATATTTTTTTGGGTCAAAAATATTCTGAAGAGGTATTTCTTATTTTGGTTATGTTCATATTAGTTTCAGACAGTGTGAAGTTATTTTTCTAGTGGGACTCTAGAAAGCATAGTGTAATTCTATATAGTTGAATAATTTTATGTTTTAACCACTTGTTATTATAGTAGATAATATGTAATTGGGGTGTCCAAATAATCATCAAAAGGATTAGGCTCACTTTGAGATTGAACCATGTAAAAATTATGTGTTCCTGTGTTGTTTTCTTCTACTGCATTCGAGAAAGCTCATGCAATCACAAGAGTGGATCTAATCCTAATAGGTTAGTAAGGTTAATTTCAAAATAAATAAAACTTGTAAAAACCACCACTTATTAACCCCCCCCCCAATGGTTTACATCTACCTAGGCACTTCAACAAAAAAACCAAAGAATATATGAAAAACAAATCATTTATTACTCAAAACATGACTTTGACATGAAATTGTTAATAAAATAGTATTAAAATGTCATAATTAAATCATATATGGTATGATATATATAATTATTGTTCTATAATATATTTATTATAAACTTATATATATTATATCAGATGCTCTAATGTGTGTAAAGGAATACGAGACTTATAGTGTAACACCCTGAGATTTTATGAAATATATTTTTTCCCTTTATTATCTTTAATTTCATGCTAAACCAACATAAGCTTTCATTACATGCAATACTGGTTTATATAGCGTTTCACACAACACTGAGTTTCTACAAAACATCATATTATTATTATTTAAATAAGTTAATAACCTAGCAATTATATTAGAAGTTATGAATAGTATTTACTAACTTATGAAAGATATGGTTTATAATATGAATTAAATGGTCACCAAATTATTATAAATGAATATATATATCAATTAAATATAAAAGAAAATATATTTATTTTTATAATCATAAAGTTACATTGTCTTAATAAATTAAATAAATTACAATCAGTGAATGATATTGATGAAATATATATGTTATATACTCAATAAAATACTCTTTATATTTATTCATTATATTTTATAGGAATATGATAAGAACCAACCCAATTTTATGCATAAAAACCTATTTTTTCAAAAATGTATTTTTACCTCTTTTTAAAGGAGAACCAACATTAAATCCAATTTTTGAAAATTTTAAATATTCTAATTAAAAAAATTAATCTTCTTATTTGAAATTGGTATATAAAAATTTACTTTAGTTGAATTGTTTTTTATTTTTCTATCACGTTTCAAGTTTTGAGGAATAGTGAAAATATAATATATTTTAATTAAAATCAACTTTTTTTCATTGAAATAACTAATATGGTTAAATTATAGTATTGAATGGTTTTATAGTATAAATAGATTATATTTTTATCATTTAATATTATTTAGGTCATTGGAATTAATTTTACATTAAGTTTATATTTAAAAACATTTCAATCTTTTCTGTGTTTTAACTACTAAAACTCATTTTATCATTCCCATAACATGATTATTTTTAAATTAATTACTGAAAATTATATGTTTTTAATCTTGAAAAAATGATTCCATATTTTTAATTGGTTGGTTAAAAATTATTTAAATAGATTTCTTTTATTTTTGGGAATTGTAAAAAGTAACTTTAGTAATTTTTATTAATACAGTAAAAAGGTAAATCAACTAATTAAGGGTAATAATAATATTATAAAATTACCCTACCACTTGTCTTAATATAATTGTATGAGTATGTTTTGACCTGAACAATCCTTGGGTCTAAACGGTATCCTTTGGAAGCCACAAGGATGACATCATGATATTTAATATATTTTATTTAAATAAAAGTTAAAGATGTTTTACAAAAATTTTAATAAATATATTAATTTTAATATAAGGTTATAGAAAAGATAAATTTAACTATAGATAATATTTTGAAATATAAATTTCATTTATTTATTATGGTTTTTTAATTTTAATTTTTTGCAATTAAATAATTATCTTAAAGGCTTATACAATGATGAAGGAGAAATTATTTCATTGGTTTAAAATCAATAAAATAATTAAACTGATAGAAACCATTAAAACCAAAAAAATTAGTCAAATATAATTTATTGATTATATCTCAAGCATAATCATCCAATGGTTGAATTATTTTCCATTTGGATCCACATGTAAATTACTATGACACATATAATATTTTATCTAAACTAATGTTAAAGTTGTCACATTCATGTTTTAAAAAATATAACATTTTTAATGGAGGATTTTCAAGAAGATATATCATACAGTAAGTATTATTAATAAATATAGAGAATTTATCTTCATCATATAATTTTATTTTTAATTTTTATTCAACAAATAACTATATATCATAATTACACAAAACTGATGTAGTAATTATTTTATTAATGGAAATATCAAACAAATGTTTTTAAAAACAATTACAATAAATATTGTTTCAGATAATTAATATATCCAAAAAAATTTATGGATGACCTTTACTTATTATTAATATAATAAAATATTTTTCTCTAAATAAACTTGTTATATTAATATTTATTAAAATCAAGGAATTGAGTAGTGTCAAAATTCAAACTATTGATTTTTTATCAAAATAATGTTTTATTAAATTATTTAAAAAATAATAAACCTTATTAAAATTATCAAATAATTATTATATGATCTAAAATATTATAAATGTTTCATTTATGGTTTAATTGACATCAAATAATTAAAAATTATAGTCTTTTAATATTAAAAAATATGTTACCTTAGTTAAAATTAAAATAGAATAACCAAGGGTTAATTAAAATGATTGGGTTTAAATTGAAACAAAAACTTGTATAAAATATATTTTTTGATGATATTATAACCTTATATTATCTAATATTCAAAAATATAACATTTTTGAGTATTTTTATGTGGTTTTATTTTATTATAAATTAATATTTTTTGAGATTCCAAAAGTACTTCTCACCACAATTATAAAAGGGCACATCCTATCTCATTTCTTCACTTCACATTGAGCTATCAAGATCAGAAGAACCCTACCCAATTCCCTTATCAACATTCATATCCACATTATAGAGGTTTTTCTATTCTCAAAAGGATAACTCTAGTTTCTCTAAGAGGATATCTAGAGGGAACTCGCTGAAGAAGAGGTAATCTCTTTTACCGACTCTCTTGAGATTATTTCTTATAATACTTCCTCTAACTATATTGTTTCCATTATTAAGAATTTAATACAGTATAAATTATATTCTAATATGTTATTAAAATTATATAATAGCCAAATACCACCTTGTTGGGAAAAAATCCCTCAAGGTATCATTGAAGCATTTTTTAGGTGATTGTGTTTGTAGACAAAGTGGACATCTATGTTGTGATTGTTGAAAAAGAAAACCATGACATAAAAATTTGTTGAAAAAGTGGATTTCAAAGTGGCATGTCGAGTTCAAGGGTTTTGGTTAACGATCCATGTTTGATTCAAGAACGTTGACAAAGTAATGGATGATCTGTAGGCGGTACAAAAAGAGCCGATACAAGGTGGCGTCGTTTTCCAGTGTTTGCCAAATTTTTGGGCCTGGAAAAGGGACTTGCGCATCGTGTACATAGAGGAGAGGAAAATTTTAGGCCTAATGTTTTTATACGTCAAAATATAGCAAAGGTATAAGGGGCGCTCAAGTTTTAGAGTTGGTCACGCAACTGGTTTGCGAGGCAGAGACTTGGGTGCCGAAACTTGCGTGCCGAGGGGAGACTTGCACGCCTTCGCACAAGGTTTCCAAATGCCTTTAAATATAGGTAGACCCATCCTCATTCATAGTATAGTTCAACACTTAGAAAAATCTGAGCTCCTGTCGCGCAGGTGGGGTGGTTGCGCAAGTGGTGTGTGGTCACGCAAGTATAGTTGTGCGTTAGGTGATAGTTGTGCGCCTATGGTGGTTTGGGTGAGAAAGGAAGTGAGTCGTGCAAGTTTTTAGTTGAAGAAGAAGGAATTGTGAAAGTGTTTTGGTGACACTTACATGCAAAATTGTGAAGAAGTGCGAAAGTTATTGGTTGTGCGCCAATATTGGTTTGGGCGTAAAAGGGTGTGTGTCGCGCAAGTTTGGAGTTGCAGAAGCCTGTGTCGCGCAAGTGGTTGAGGAGGACTTCCGAGCCAATTTTGACTTGTGTGCCGAGACTTGTGTGCCAGCTTAAAGAAGGGAACCGAGTACGTTTTTTCATGGTAGTGGTTCAGGGCTTCGTGGAAGTTGGAAGATTTCCCGATACCCTCGGTGCAAAGAGAGATTCATCTATGGGTGAAACTTGGACTTCAATAGAGCATCCATATACAACAGAGGATTCATTCAATAGTGATAATGACAAGACCTATAGGTCTATAAACTGTGAGTAGATCCTTTCTAGAGCAATGAGAAAAGTAAGAGGAAGAAGATGATTATCTCCACTGACAGTGAGCCAAAGAGAGAGAAACAGGGAGTGGCCCTTGGGAAAGCAGTGAGCTAATCAGAAAACTTTGTAAAGGTAGTGAGCCTGGGAATAGAAGTTATCTATCCTGAACCTTGTAAACAACAGTGTGCTTATAGTATATTTGTTACATCGGCACATTGTCGGTGGATGCTCCTTGGATGTAGCCCAGTGCAGGTGAACTAAGTAAAAATTGTTGTGTCATGTGCATGCTTTACTTTCTGTTTATATTGTGCAACGAGAAAGAGAGAGAAGAGTGTTTTTCTTAACTGCGATACAAGATCATAATGGGCTTTAATTTTAAATTAGTCATACCTTGATTCACCCCCCTCTCAGGGTATTTATCCTTGTGGACCTAACACACCTTTTATCCATCCTATGAAAAACGAAATCAACACGTGTGCAGATGTACGACCTACTGTCTCCACATCTTGTTGTAATATATTTTTCACCACTTTATTTTTATGGGTATAATGATGGAAATAAAAAAAATATATAGTTATTTAACCTAATATTGATTCTATAACTAAAAATATATCATCCACTTCCATCCATATTACTATTGAGTAAATAATATCATCGCTCGTGCGTACGTATGGTCTACTGTATCCACAACGCATTGTAATTCATTTCCATATCTACTATTCATGAATGATTATATAAAGGTATATAATGCATAAATATGATATATATTAGCTTAATATAATTATATAAACTATGTAACTATAACTAATTTACAATAATTGGTACTTATATGACAAAACATGTATGATAAAATGAAGCAGTTAACACCCAAAAGAATCATAAAAATAAAATATTATTAAACGAGTGATAATATGATCATATATGATATAATAACTATAAATATGGTTCTGGAATAAGTTAATCATGTTCTTTAAACCATTATACATTCAGTTCAGATATGTACCAATGGAATCAGACCTAAATTAAGGGATTATTCTTGTCTCACCTTATTTCTTTGTGCCATAAGTTGTATACACTACTTATTTCTTTTAAGTGATGTATATACTTCCCATGGATGTATTTTATGATCATTATCCTTAATATTATGTTATTTTCAAAATTTTATTTATTTTAAAGGTAGTATGATTATATTTATTATAAAGTGAATATTATTTATTTCACAATATCTTCAATATTAAGAATTGTTTCGTTTGAAGTCTCTGTTGGGGAATATTTATCATCTTTGTCTACATTTTCTAAAAATGCTTTCATAAAAGGTTTTTATGTTCTTATATGGATATTTAAATTCATTTTTACCCATTTTTTTACTTTTTAATACATCATTTCAAAGGAATCATTCTTTCGGTTTCCAAATGAGAAACTTTTGACACTTCTTGCAATAGTACGAGAAGAATGTTTTCGTTTACCTTATATGGAATAAACAGAAATTTAATCTTTTAATAATGCTTTATTTCCTTGAACCTTCTCTTACAATATTACAAGGTTATTTTCAAATTAATTTTTTTCTTTTAACTTTTTTGGCCTTTTAATAAAGCAAAACATTTTCAAATAAGAAAGGTTATTCTTCTCAATAATTACTTTTAAGTGTTCTATAAAAATTATTTTCTATCTAATATTACATTCTTTTATTTTATATATAATTCAATGGGGACTTTGTTTTTTAGGATATTATCCCTATTATTCCTATGATTTTATTATGTTTATTATTGAATGATATTTATAAAATCGATTTCTTTTTCATGGATTAAGTTATAATGGAATTATGGTTATAAAGACAATTTGGCTATGATATGATGAATCATTTATGTTCTTATGGAACACAAATTTATAGTTTTCATTGTGATATGTGTGGGACTTATATCTCCCTAAAATTCCTTGTGTAACTATTTATATCTCATGAGATAGATAGGGTTGTAATGGGAAATGATCTCATTTCAATAATACAGGTTTGGAATGGAAAGTAAACTCAGTTTAGTAACACAAGGTTGTAATGGGAAGTAAACTCGCTTCAATAATATAGGGTTGGAATGAGGATTGAGCTCAGTTCATTATAGGAATTTTTCCACTCTTATGGTCTTGAAAAATATCCTTGGCTAATGTGGAAATTATTTTCTTTGATTATGTGTCGTCTACAATTCCATGTTTTATGTCAATGCTATTTTCTCATGGTTTATGTTCCTTTATTATTTATGCCTTGTGAACTACCAAGATTTTCTCCATTACTCAATATATTTTTATATGTTATACATGGTATGATTTTCAAAAGTTATGATCTTGTTTTTAAATTCCTATATTTATGTTTTCTTTAATATTTTCCTTGCTTACCCTTAGTGAGCATCTGACCTCATCTTTTTCATATGATTTCTTTAACCATGGATATAAAGAATTTTTTTATTAGAAATATAAAGGGGAAAATATTTATGGGAGATTTTGAAGACCCTTCACTAAATTGGAATAATTTTTTCTTGTTTCTAAAGGCACTAAACTAATACGGTATTTGGGATGTGTTGGTGTAATGTGTGAAATATTCAAAAAAAATAATGTAATGTCTATGTACATCAAACCTGGGTTGTTATAAATGGAATCATAGTAAAGGTATAGTTAACCTTTGGGAAAAAGGATAAGAATATTTTAGTAAGATCCCTAGAGATACTTATAAGAATATATCTAGAGATGTCCCTATAGTTAAGTCTAAGTATAGCTTACAATCCTAGAATTTTGGTTACGATCCGAGAAAACATACAACTAAAACTAAGATGTTAGAGATTGAAAGTAATTTCTCTTGATCATATGGTTTTTCTAGTTTCATTTTTTCCACTCACACTATTATTTTTGGGTTTTATAAAATGGTTTTAACTAGGAGGATTCATGTTAATGATTAATATGATATAAAATGGAATGATATTCCACATGATAAACCAAATTAAATTTGAGTTAGAAGGTGAAATATTATTATTATGCCTAATCATCAATATCAAAATATGATAAATAATCTAAACTTTGGTGAGTTTCCTGACCAACCTTATATGAGAATGATTTAATTTCATGGTGATCATACAAGAAATAAAGTTAAATTTTCAACATATAAATCATGTGGGAATAGGAATCAAGGAGAATGTTTAAAAGGAACTGGAAGATGCTTTGGGTGTAGAAAATAAGGACAAAAATCAATTAATTGAAAATGAAAATTTTTAGTTAATGTAATAGACATGGATAATGGTATTTATAATGCATCAATGATAGTTAAATGTTTTAAATGTGTAATATATGGGCATTATGAAAATATATTACCTAGGGGGAAAGATCATAAAGATAATCAATAAGGCCATATGAATAATTGTTATATTGTTTATGATGTAGAGACTATGAACGATTTTTGAGATGAAATAAGTGTTAATGAACAAAATGATGATGCTTGGTCAATGGTTTAAGAATATATTTTAATGATTTCATGTCTATGTATTGGAATATAAGAATAAGGTTATAAAAGTAATTTTATGTTATTATGAATTACTAAAACATTTAAGGATTGTTCTACTATAGTTTTTCCTCAATTATTTGAAAGTATATGTTGAATGGTTCTAGTAACCATGAATAGTGATGGAGGTCGTTAGATAATGTTTTTAGAGAAAACATGATTAATGGAAGTATAAACCTTAATATGTGCATAATGTTGGGATAATTAAATAAGGAGATGTTTGATAGAATTAATTAACTTGGGAATAATACGATTACAAAGTGGTTTTATATAATTTTTGGATTTATGGTATGAGGAAATAGTTAATTTTTGAAATCATGCAGGTTTTCACTAAGCTTTTATGGTAATTTATGTTATTACCATGTTTTAAGAGAATATATGAAAATATTTTTTACATGTTTGTTGTGTGAAAATTATGTTCTACATTAAGTTTTTTTGTGGAATTAATGATTAGTTGAATTAGGAAATTTAGCGACCTTCTTCGAATGTTTTGGATTTTAGCCTTTTGGAAGGATTATAAAGGTAACCATTTATGAAATTGTTAGAAATTTTAGATATTAATGTATTATAATGAAATATGAGGATTTATTTATATTGGATAACATTTTCTAACATTTCTATTGTGAAAAAATATTGATGGAATGAAATTTCATTCTATTTAAGGATCTCATGATCTACTAATTCTTAAGGAACAACAAATTCACCTTCCTTTCTTGGAATAATATATGAAGTGGAAAATGATCAAGGCATAATGAAAGTATTATATTACACTTAATATAGTGAGTATTTATTCTCATTATTAAACTATATGGAAGGTATCCTGAAACCAAAAATTTTATCCTAGTACCTTCATGACCAATAAATAAGATGGCCAATTTGATCATTTGGTATTTATGGATTTTGATTGTTAAATTTCTCCTATTGAAGTTCTCTATCACTCTTAATCAGCACATGATAGTGTCATTTCTCTTCCATGTCCAAGTTTTCACTTTCCACTTATGTTATCCTTGGTGGAAACCCAGTTATGAATGACTTTGGCTAACTGTTATTTTTTAATATTCCTTTTTATAAATAAGTTTTATTATTCATTTTTACGATGTGGGTTTCTATAAAATTAACTTTGAAGTATTAAACCCATGAGAAATTAGAGGGTGCGATTCGTTTTAAGTGGGGCAGAACCTAACACCCTGAAAATTTTAAGAAATATAATTTTCTTTTTAGTTTATTATCTTGAATTACATACTAAACTATTTTAACCTTGCATTATATGCAACATCAGTTTAGCTTGTGTTGCACACAATACTAAGTTTCTTTGAAAGATCATTTTTTTATTATTTAAATAATAAAATAACCTAGTTATTAAATTTGAGAGCGTGAATAGTATTAACTAACTTATGAAAAATATATTTTATAAAATGAATTCAATGGTTACCAAATAATTTGAAATCAAAATATATAATAATCAAATGTAAATAATTTTTTTTATTTTTATGCTCTGAAAGTTATTTTGTCTTAGTAAATTCAATAAATTATAATCAGTTAATGATATTGATAAAATATATATGTTATATACTTCATAAAATATTTTTTATATTTATTCATTATATTTTATAGGCATATGCTAAAAACCAACCCAATTTTATGCATAAAACCCTATTTTTTCAAAAAGGTAATTTTATAACCTTTTTAATATAGAAGCCACCTTAAATTCAATTTTCGACAAATTTATATATTATATTTAACAAAATAAACTTATTCTTTGAAATAAAGATATAAAAAATTACTTTGGTTGAATTTTTGGAATTTTTCTATTAAGTTTCAAGTTTTGATGAACAGTAAAAATATACTAAATTTTAATTAAAAACAAATTTTTTATCAATACAATTTATATAGTTAAATTATATTATTTTGTGTATTTAAAGTATAAAAAGATTATATTTTATCATTTAATATAATTTATGTAATATTCATTAATTTTACATTACATTTCAATGTACAAACATTTCAATCTTTTGCATGTTTTAACTTATAAATCTCATTTTCTCATTCCAACAATGGAATTAATTTTAAATTAATTATGAAAAATTATGTGTTATGAATTTTGAAAAATTTATTCCATATTTGAAATCAGTGAATCCAAATTATGTAAATATATTTCTCTTATTTTTTGGCATTATGAATAGTAAGTTTAGTAATTTTTATTAATATGATAAAAAGGTAAATTGAGTAATTAAGGGTAACAATAATATTATAAAATTACCCTAACACTTGTCCTAATATAATTAAATGAGTTTTTCTTGACCTAAATCATTATTTTGTATAAATGGTATCTTTTGGAAGCCACTTGGGTGAGATTAGGACATTTAATATATTTTATTTAAAGAAAATTTAAAGATGTCTTACTCAAATTTTAATAAATATATTATTTTTAATATAAGGTTATACAAAATATATATTCGAATATATATTATATTTTTAAAGATAAAATATTTTTCTTTATCATGGTGATTTATTTTTAATTTTTAGAAAATAAATAATTACCTTAAAATCATATACAATGATGACACATAAATTATTTAATTGATGGAAAAACAATAAACTAATTAAAATGAAAATAACCAATAAAAGACCAAAAAACATGGAAAATATAATTTGTAGAGTATATATAGACCATAATCATCTAAGAGTCAAATTATTGACCATTTGGATCCACATAGAAATTATTATGACACTTATAATATTTTATCTAAAGTAATGTTATAGTTGTCTCCTTAATGTTTTAATAAATATAACATTTATAATGTATGATTTTCTAGAAAATAGACTCAAATATAAGTATTATTATGAAATATATATAATTTATCTTCATTGCCGTATTTTTTTTATTTTTTATTCAGAAAAAATGGTATATTAAATAATAATAAAAATTCTATAGTATTTATTTTATTAAGGGAGATCTCAATTAAATGTAATTAAAACTATTTAAATAAATAGAATTTAGGATGATTAATATATATGAATAATTTTTTGTATTACCTTTAACTCTTATAAATAGAATAAAATAGTTTTTAGGAAGTTATCTAGTTATCTTAATATTTTTAAAATCAATGAATTAAATAGTGTAAAAATTGACATTATTGATTGTTTATCAAAATAATGTTTTATTGAATTATTTAAAAATAATAAATCATTTTTAAAAATTAAACATAATAATTATATGATATAAAATATTCTAAATTGTTCATTTATGGTTTAATTGATATCATATAATTAAAAATAACACTATTTTATATTGAAAAATTTGTTACCTTAGTTAAATTAAAATTGAATAACTAAGGGTTAATTAAAATGATGAGGTTAAAATTGACATAGAAACTATTCTAAATTTTATTGGTTTATTATATTACAACCTTCTATCAGATCATATTATAAAATATACCATTTTTTATATTTGTTTATGTGGTTTTATTTTATTATAAATTAATATATTTAGAGATTCAAAAAGTTCTCCTCACCTCAATTATAGAAGGGCTCCACCACCCTCATTTATTCAATTAACTTTGAGACATAAAGCCCATACATACCCTGAATAATTCCATTATTAATATTCCTTTCCATTTTCTATAGGTTTTGGTCTTCTCAAAACATCAACTCTAGTTTTAATATATAGACATCTAGAGAGAGCTCTCCGAATAATAGGTAATCTCTTTTACTGATCCTCTCAAGGTCATTTCTTCTTCTACTTCCTCTTAATATTTTGTTTCCATTATAAATTAATAAATACAGTATCAATTATATTCTGATATGTTATTAAAATTATGGAACAACCAAACTCTACCTCATATCCATCCTATGAAAAATGAAATCACCACGCCTGCATACGTACGACATACCGTCTCCATACATGGGTATAATTTGTTTTTCACCTCTTTATTTTGATGGTTATAATGATTCAAATAATAAAAAATTATAGTTATTATAACCTAATATTTATTATAGAATAAAAAATATACCAACCACTTCCATAATTTTTACTATTAAGGAAATGATGTCATCGTTTGTGCGTACGTACGGTCTACCATGTCCACGATGTGATGCAATTCGTTTCCATGTCCACCATTCGTGCGTGATTATAAAAAAGTATATAATTAATAAATATGATATATTCTACCTTAATATAATTCTTTAAATGATGCAACTATATCCTATTTACAATAATTGGGATTCATATGACAAAACATGCGAGAAAAAATGATGTAGTTAACAACCTAAAGAAGCATAAAAATAACATATTATTAAATGGGTGATAATATGATAATATATGATATCTTTAATATAAATATGGTTCCAAAATAAGTAAATGACATTATTTAAACCATTATATAATATTTTTGGATATGTACCAAGGGAATCATACCTAATGTAAGGTATTATTCTTATCTTACCTTAATTTCTATGAGACACATGTGGTATACACTACTTGTTTCTTCTAAGTGGTGTATATATTTTCCATGAATTTCTTTTATGAGTCTTATCCATAAGAGTATTTTGTTTTTATAATTTTATTTATTTTATATTCAATACTAATCTATTTATTATAAAGTGAAGAGTACTTATTTCACAATCTCTTTAATATTTATAATTGTTTCGTTTTAAGTCTCTATTGGAGAATATTTATCATCCATGTCCATGTTTTCTATAAACAGTTTCATAAACTTTTTACTATTATCCTATGGATATTTAAAGTCATTATTACCCATTTTTAACTTTTTACTACATTTTTTAAAATAAATATTTCTTTGATTTTCCAAATGATGCATGATTTGACTTTTCTTGAAAAAGTACAAGAAGAATGTTTTTTTACTTATACATAAAGAACCGAATTTTACGCTTTCATAATTATTTATTTCATTGAATATTACCTTACAATATTTCGTGGTTATTTTATAAGAAATTATTTTCTTTCAAAATTATGAAGCCTTTTAATAAAAGAAAACATTTTCGAAGAATAAAGGATATTTTCCTCAAGAATTAGTTTCAAGTGTTCTATCAGAATTATTTTCTATCTAATATTACATTATTTGATGTTATGTGTGTTTTAATGGGGATATTTTTTTCAAGTATATTATCTCTATTATTCCTATAATTTTATAATTTTTATGATGGAATGGTATTTATGAAATCTATTTCTTTTTTATTGATTAAGTTATAATGGAATTTTGTTTATAAAACCCATTTGGGTATGATATGATGAATGATTTAGGTTCTTGTGACACACATATGTATATTTTTCATTATAAGATGGGTGGGACCAATATCTACCTACAATTAATTGGTTAATGATTTAGATCTCATTATATAGATAGGGATACAGTGATAAATAATCTCAGTTCAATAAAACATGGCTGGAATGGAAAATAAACTCGGTTCATTAATATCGGGATGAAATGGGATGCAAACTTAGTTTAGTGATTCAGGGATGGAATGAGGACTGAACTCGATTAAGTATTGGACTTTTTCCACTATGATGGTCTTGGAAAAGATCCTTGTATAATATGAAAAATATTTTCTATGCTTATGTGTTTTCTACAAATCCATGTTTTATTCAAATGCTATTTTCTCACGGCCCAGGTTCCTTTATGATTTATACCTTATGAACTGCCTAGACCTATTCCATGACTAAATATTTTGATATATTTTATTCTTGGTTTTATTTTAAGAAGTTATTTTCATATTTTTACATTCTTATGTTCATTTTGTCTTTATATTTTCCTTTTTTACCATTACAAAGCATCTAAGCTCACCCATTTCATATGATTTCTTTTCCCCTTGACATAAAGAAGTGTTTTAGGTAGAAAAATAAAGGGGAAGATATTTAAGGGAGATTTTGAAGACATTTAACCAAATTAAAAGAATGTTTTCTAGGTTTCCGAAGGAACTAAACTAATATGGTCTTTGGGAATGTGTTTGTGTAATTTATGAAAGATTCCGTAAAAATAATTTCATGCCTATATACATCAAAAATGGGTTTTTATATAAGGTAAGGTATTCCTATATAGCATTTTATTTTATATGATACACGAGACATATTCACCATGTGTTTCTTTTATGTAATTTATATACTTCCCATGAATTAATTTTATGATGTTTATCCTTAAAATTGTTTGTATTTATATATCTATTTTAGGATCCCTCTCTCATGCGGTTTATGATTTAAAAGTAACCAAAGTGGTAAAAAAAATCTCAATTTTTCTTTTTTGATACATATGTTATGTTATGCACCTATCCTATTTTATGAGGAGTATATACTATCCCTTTGGCATGTTATATCACAAATATCCTAATATTGAAGACATTTTAAGTTTCATTTAATTTTATTCATTCATGGTAATTATGATTTGAAGTTACCAAGGTGGTTAGAGTTATATATCACAATCTCATCATTTATAAGGATTGATTATGATTATGTTTTTTATGATAAAATTCTATGATCCACCTCTTAAAAAACTCATGGAATTTATTCTCCTATTATTATTTCATGAGAATTCATGTTTTCTATTTATTTTTATCTCACTTTTTTCCAAGAGTTTAGAAAGCTTTTTTATAATAAAAATCATTTTTTCGGTCAAAACCCCCTTTTCCCTCAAAAACCATGTCTTCTAAAAACGTTTTCAAAATTTTTTTAGCATCCTTGAAATTATATGTTGAATAAATGTTTACCGATGTTTTAATTTTTAATAAATGTTTTGAAATAAATCTTCCTGTCATTTTCTAAACAATTCCAATATGGATTTTACTAAAAATGTGAAAAGAATCTTTGTTTTTTAACAATCATGACATGAATAGTATTTCTTGATGTCATGAAAGCTCAACAATTTAAATATTTCCATATAAATTTTAAAATATATTTTCAAATAAAATGTTTCCCTTGATTTTTGGAAAAATTTATAGATTTTAAATAAATTATTTCAAAGTGAAAATGATTTTGAAATTTTTTTATTTTTTTTTAAAAGTGTTTTTCAAAGAAGAAATGATATTTTCCTTAATAAATGTTTAAAATTATTTTTGAAGTATTATTTATAAATTTCCAAGGTTTTTTAGAAATAAAAGGATTTCCAAAATGTTTTATGAATTTTTAGTTGTAAAAGTTATTTTCAAAGAAAATTTATTTTTCTCAATAAATGATATGATATGTTTTTCAAAATCATTTCCCATCTATGATAACATCCTTTTATACTACTTTTTCTTTATTAGGGAAATTATACAAGGATACCATAATTATTATTTCTCTAGATGGTTTATTTTTATAATGATAAGATGTTTAGGAAAACCTATTTATATTCCATGGGTTATACCATGATAAAATTATTACCAACTCCACTTCTTTTCACAGGATTTTCTATGATGAAATAATTATATTGAAACCTATATATTTTACACAGGTTATGAAATTATTAAATGTTTATGAAACCCATTTCGTTTCATGGGTCATGATATGATAATTTTTTTATGATCTTGTGGAACAAATAAATATGTTTTTCAATATGAGATGGGTGGGACCAATATCTCTCTCAAATGCATTATGTAAGGATTTATAGCTCTTTAAATTGATAGAACGGGAATGGGGAGTGAAACCGGTTCAAAAAGAAACTTTTTCTTCTCTAATGTTCTTTGTAGTGAACCTTGACTACTATAATTGTTTGGGCAGTGAACCCATTCCAGTATGATAGCCTTCCAAGTGAGTCTAGGCTATTATGGGAATGATTTTTTATGCTTATGTTTATGCCATAATTCAATGTCTTATAAAACAGTTATGCACTCATGGATCATTATCATTGATTTATGTTTCATTAATGCCTTATGAACTTCCAATCTTTATTTCATAACTCAATATAATGTTTTTTAATATTCAAGGTATGGTTATAAAATGTTAAGCTCATGTTCTCATACCCTTATGTCTATGTTATTCTTGTGTATCTCACCTTTTTTACCCTTATTGGGCATCTAAGTTCACCATTTCTTATGTTTCCATTCCTTGGGTTATGAATAAAGTTTTTAAGTCGGTAAGTATAAGAATAAAACTATATGGGAAGATATTTATGGGAGATGTTGAATATATTTCATGGATTATGAATATTTTGTTCCATGTTTCAAAAGGCACTAAACTATTACAGTCCTAATGCTTGTGTTTGTTTAATGTAATGAATATTCATCTTAAAGGATGTTATATACATATATGAAAGAATGGATCACTATATTTGGAGTCATAGGAATGGTTTAGCTAACCTTTGGAAACTGAGATGATAAAACATTAGTGAGATCTCATTGGATAATTCTAGGAATTTGTCTTGGGATGTCTCTAACGATAAGTCCAAAGATCAGTCAAAGTGTAGGAGAATTATTAGGATTTTGGTAAAGGATAAATTGAGTGGTTCCTAGGGAATTAACTCCATTTATAGATACAACAAGTGGATTTGGCTATGGTATTGAAGTACAAAGAGGTAATAACTTCGAAAATGGAACATTAAGCTATAATTGATTGTCACTAAGTTCATAATAATGGGCGTTTTTACACACCTTGTTTGAAACTCCTAGGGGATATTCTTTCGAAACCCAACAACTCTTTATGAACCATCATGTAGTATTTAAATATATGACTACCATTAATAACCTTGGTTAAGCCTATGGTCTCATATATTCAAAATAATGAGTCGTCATTTAGACACCCTATAAGTAATTTTTCTTGATTATGTGGTTTTCCACTATGAATATTATCACTCGCACTATGATTTTTATTTTTAGTCAATATAAGGAACAATAAGGAACTGGTTTAACATTTAATTTGATGGAAAATTTTATAATGAGAAACCAAATGGGGTGATGGATAGAGTGATGGATATTTTGATTATGCCTAATCATTTATTACATATCATGATTAACAACATGCACATTAACCAACTCTCAGACTCATTAAAGAAGAGAAGGATAGAGTTTGTGGTGATTTTTGGGCAGTGGATATCATATAGGAAATAAAATTAAGTTTTATATATGTTTACAACAAAGGAATAATAATATAAAAAAATGTATCATAGGGATAATAAGAAGTTTTGGGTGTGGAAATTAATGACACAAATAATGTTTCTAGAAAGGAAAAAAATGAAAAGTTCAGTTAACTCGATGAATGAGAATAATGGTCTATCTAAGGTATTATAAAGGGATGAATATTCTAATTATGGAAATTTTATGCATTATGAAACTTGATTTCCTAGGGGAAAACTCATAGAGAGATTCAGTGAGGTGGAATGAGTAATAGTTATACTATGGATGATTAAGATATCATGAATAAAATGTGAAAAGTATGAAATGTTCTAATAATATTATTTACATTAAACATAAGAAGCATGATTATATTAATTTTGATTAATATTATTAAATGATTCATATTTTATTTTGTAGGAAATAGTTATTAAGTTTTAAGATGATAAAGGTTAGATAAGTTTTTAAGAATGGAGTGGAATGGTTGAAGTGCCTATTTATTGCGATTCAAAATTGTGTTATATGAATCATGAAATATATAAGGATTTTTCTATAAAATATTTTCATTATGCACTTGAAATAATATGATTAATGGTAATGATGACCAAGAAAAGTTATTTAAAGGAAATGTGAAATTTTATGGAAAACACACGATTAAAGGAATATAACCCTTAATATGTTCTTGATTTTGAGATAATTTTGTTGGGATAAATATATTATGGATATGAATAAGTAAATTTTATAATACCGATTACCCTGGAACGGATTATGGATTTTTTGAATAAGTGGTTTATTCTATCATTGATGGATTTTATAGAATATTTTTATTTATAAAATATATCCAATAATATGTGTTTTATATATGGAATGAGGAAGAATTTATGTTTTTAATATGTTGGTAATTCAGGTTATTATCATGTTTGAAGATAATACAGGATGAAGGTATTTATATGTTTGGTATGTGACAATAAAGAGATACTTTATGATATATTGGGAATTAATGTTGTGTTTATTTTGAGAAATTTACTTAACTTCTTTATAAATTTAGAATTTTGAAGGTTTATAAAGTTATATATTCATGGAATGACTAAAATTTAACTTTAGATGATATTTAATCCGTTAACGTATTACATCACCATACGAAGATTTATCCATATTAGATAACCAATGCTAACATTTTCTTACTATAGATATAATGAATGAATTATCATTTTATTATGGATATTATGATATGTTAGTTATTCAGGAGTAAAAAATCCATCTTCATCTTTTCAATTAAGATATTAAGTAGAAAGTTTTTGAAGCACAACCAAAGGATGAAATTATGATTATGATACAAAAGAAAGTTAATCCCTAGGTATATCAGTCCCTTTAAAATTATTGATCATATTGGGATGGTATCCTATCAATTGGAGCTTCCACTAAATCTCTTTTAGTTAAAATATATGTTCCATGTATCTATAATGAAGAAGTACATACATGATCTATCACATGTACAGAAATACTAGGTTGTATCATTGGGGATTGATATTTATTTTGAGGAATAATAGGTATAGATTCTAGATATTATTGAGAAATTTCTATAGAAAAATACCACTCACTCGTGAAATGTTTATTGAAAAAACCATGAGCTTGAGGAAGCCTTGTGGGACTCTAAGTGTTTAATGACGAAAAAGTACCCATAACTTTTTGTAACAAAGTGATGATTTTTTAGGAAGGAATTTGTTTTAAGGGGGTTAAATGTAACACCTTGATATTTTTTAAAATATTTATTTTCAAATTAATTTAGTCTTTTATATATTTTTATACAAGAAAAATTTATTTTATCTTGTATTATATGTGACAATGAGTTTAGCTTGTGTTACACGCAACATGTATTTTACCTTGTGTTACTCACAAAACTGAGTTTAAATGAAACGTGACATAATATTAAAATTTTATTATATAAAATTATATTAATCTCCTAGTTGTTGGAATAGAAAGTAGAAATATTATTAATTAAATTATTAAAATATATGTGTTGGTTAGAGTGAGTAACTAAGGAGGGGGTGAATTGAGTACCCAATAAAAATATTTATTCAAAATGGATTAAAATATATTCTACCAATTAATTTCAAAAATACCCAGTTAACCAAAATAGCATATTGTCATAAATTATAATCTTTCAAATGATTTATTATAATATTTATTAGGTCTCCGGTAAATAACATAAAATATTAATAAACCCATTGAAATATATTTACTTAATTAAAATCTTATAAAAATATTGATTAAGGTTAACTACCAAAGTATATGTTTTTTTACAGTTTAAAATAATTTTTAGTTTTAATGAATAGATTCAAAGTAAAAAAATAAATAAAGCATTAGAATATTAAATATGATAGGTTCAGCCTCAAGATGAGTCTTAGTCCTCTCCACTCGGTGATCACCCACCACCAAACCGTTTATATAATACAAACAGTTTTATCCACAACTTGGATTGGGTTTTATTACATTTTATAACTTCCCAAGTCACACATGACCTCTTCTATGGTTATATGTGAGAGTATAAAAGAAATAGGTTGCATAGGACCTTTACAAAAATTTTCATAATAAAAAATACGTAAAAGGAGATAATAATATATTTATGAATCTTCCAATCATTGCAGGAGTCAATATGCATATATTAAAATAGAGTATACACACACTTCTCAAAATGTAAAAGATAATAAACAGACTGAGAAATACAAAATTATGAATGGATAAAGATTCATTATTTGTTATGTAGTGTACCTAATGACTCATTTAAATCATTTTGTAAAATGAAACTCGAGTCAAGATCTTTAAAATTTAGTAAAATAGAGTTTTGTGGACACTTCTATCCATAACTACAAGAAGGCACTTGATGTGTATTGAGATTTTGATTCCTCAATTAAGTAGAGAAGAATTCAGGAAGTAAGCACTAATTGTACTTGGAATATGGTTCACCTATATCATGTACGTGTAAAAACATTCAACAAATCTCTTTCAAATATTCATATTTTTCATGCGGAAATATGATTCCATTTTTAACAGTAGTAGGAAGAAGAATATCCACATGCATCCAGATATAATTCTCACTTAGACAAAGGGATGACACATCCTTCAACTAATTATATCAAGAATTTAATAGATAATAATTAAAATATTTTTTGAATTAAAATCTATAATATATCCATTATAATAATTTAATTCAAAATAAATATGTTAAAAATAGTGGTGGTGTCTTAGTCTGGCGGTGTGTCATGGGTGGAGTCAGTCTGGAAGTGTCTCGATCTGATGGTTCCTCATAGTCTATAGGTTTCTTATTATAATGGGGAAACAAAGATGGTGATGTCTCATACTTTATCAAAATCCTTCTTTGGTGGTTACTCCTTTACAGTGGTTTCATATGTGACGGTGACTTATTTCAGAACTTTTCCATTTTTCCATGTTGACGGTCAGATATGACTGGTGTTGTGACAGATTGGCAGTTAGTTAATCTTGATGGTGACTCATCCTCAGCAGTGTCTCAACATCAATGGTAACTCATCTTTATGAAATTACCTCACCAGTCTCAGATTATAAAATACTTAGAAAAAATATGAAATGCAATAATATCATTAGAATCATGATTTTGTGATCATTAAAATAAAGAGTGCAATAATATCCCCCTTTTGATGATCAAAAATCATGGAATCAATGGTATCATAAATTTTGATATCAAAGGTAGAATAAAAATAAATCAATAAATATCATTCAGAGATATAACTGTAACAAATATAAATAAATTAAATGAATTATTTTCTCAAAAATAAATAGTCTATAATATTTCTCTACCTTTTAGAATTATCAAAAAGGAAAATATTGTTAGAATAAAATAGTAAATTTAGGATAAATAAGTATAAATATTAGAAGAATAAATCATGAATAAAGATAGTAAAAGGTCATCTAGAAAGGTTTGATCAAAAAAATTACAAAAAAATTACCATGAAAATAGAATGTCTACTCCAACCGCATTCTCAAGGTTGGAAGGAAGGGTTCATTGGTGTTTTCCCTTTATCCTTGGATTTATCTTGATCTAATACAGAAGGTTCAGCTAGGTATGAAGGATATCTCAGCACACTTAGTTGGATCCCAACTATATATTGAGGTTGAGACTCTATAACAACAACTAGCATGATTTGTCTCATAGCTTGAGTAGGATGAGCAGGAAAGGGTTGGAATCTAGTAGGTAGAGGGGTAAATGGATCCCTGGTAACTCCTAGTCTAAAAGATACCTATGGGGTAATAGTAATTACTTCTTAAGCCACAATATTCATTAAATTTACATAGAGAAATGGTTTAATAATGTTTCTGAAATCCATTATTATCTGACCACCCCTCTCCATGGAACTGAATAAATATCCTCTCTCTTCCATAAACTAATTTAGAACAGGATTCGTCTCTTTCAAATATCTGACATGCTCTTTAAAGGCCTGTTTAAAAGGCAGCATCCTTAAATTTTCATCTAAAAACATGAAATTGGCATCCAAGTCATGATTGGTATAAATTCTTGAGAGATAATATTTTATGTATTTGGTAATTTTCCCTCATACAACTTTCATATCCTTGGCATAACTCTTTATTATCATGTGATTATGTGTTTTACTCTAAATATACTTCCACATAATTTTAAAAGGAATGATAGGTTCACCACTGAAGGGTCCACTGGTAAAAGTAGAAACTTTTTCTCTAACAATGGTTTTGATCATATGAACATAAACTTGAGGAGCAGTAGTAAAATTATTTGAGAATTCATCTTTAAGGATTTTAATAACTCCATCCAAATAAGATGTAAGAGTAGAATTTAGAACTTAGAGAAAAGAATTTACTGATTCCAACTCATTACTTATACTCTTATTCTCAATCTCAATATCTTGAATGTGATGCATCAACTTCAGTTGAATATGGTGGATTAAAAAATCAAATAAATATAGGGAATAAATTTCACTTATCTTTGAGAGAAGGGGTGCTTGATTCTTCGACATTTTATCAAAATATGACAATAGTTTCTTACCAAAATCATCCAATTAAATTCTTGTAACTACCTCAATAGGGACTGTGGGTACTGGAAAAATATGTCTAGGTTCCATAACAAAATAAAACCTTTCTGACAATCCAAAAACTTCAATTTTTTAAACCATATATTTCTATAGATCTCCTCTATCTTGAATATCACATCCACCATCCTTTCATAGACTATAGTGACCTTGATTTTTCTTACATTAATATTACATAATTTTAATGATAAAAAAAATAAATTCATTACATTATTACGATCAAAAGGTTTAGTTTATTGGTCAAAATAGAACCATACATAAAATTTACAAAATAAAACATAAACATTCATTTAATTCCTTTTTATCTAGATTCTAAGTGGCCTTCACATTCTCCTTAGTACAAGTAATCACCTGAGGATATACATCAAAGAAAGGGGTGAGATAAAATCCCAGTAATAGAATAGATAATTACATGAAACAATATAACAGGTGGTGAGAATATTCATAACATCATCATCATAATCATGAGAGGAATCATTAGATAAAGGCATGGAATATGGCAATGCCTAAAAATATAACATCATGTCTTCATAGTCAACTAACATACATAGTAGTGAAAAAATATAGTATCATGCTCACACATAATTCACTTTCTAATGAGATACATCACATTACCCAATTCATTGGTGTGCTATATAATTATGGTTTCACCCATCACATCATAATATTTTCTTTGTGCTATATAATTTCAGGCACACCCATCACATCATAACATTTACATTATCATGCATGCCACATAGAACGTATATCAACCTTAGACATAAAATAACAGATGTAAAGGAATAGGATTTATTACATAAATCAAACATTCATAAAAATTTGAATTTCCCAAGATAAAAATCGAATAAGATTCTGGTTATCAATCTTGATTTAAGAAGAACATTCACCTGAGAAGTAAAATATATATTTTTTTAAAGAAGATTTCTTTTGGAAAAAACTTTTCATTTTTCATAAAACCATATTGGTAAAATTTATATCCCACAAAAGATAATATAATGATGATAAGATGATATATAAGTAACAATATAGGAATATCCAAACTGAAAATGGGGTGAAAGAGAAAAAATCCAATGAAAGAGAGTTGGGTTTGAGAATTCTCCATACTATATGTCTGAATGATTTATTCATGTTAATATCATGTATAACCACATTATATTCATTAATTAAAAATCCATAACCTTTTATACATGAATTTTATACATTATAGTTTTATTATTCTCATTTATAGAATTTTTTATGAGTTAATGATTTTAATTTCATCATTCTGGAATGTTTGTTTTCTTAGTTTTCATGATCTGTTCACGTGTATACATGAATGGAAGTTCATGTAAAATGCAGATAAATATCCATAATTGTTATTATATGTTATTATTGATCTTAAATATTTTTATATTATCCTATAAATAATTTTTTTTATATGGTAGGAGGATGAATCATTAGATAAAAGTTAATGATGATCGTTTTGGGTTAATTTTGGTGATTTTTTGATCATAACAAAATTGTTTTGTTTCACCATTTAGTATTATGTATATATGTTAGTTCCAAAACATAAATAAGGATTTAACATAAATTTTATATTATTTTTTAACCATTATAATGTTTTTATTGACATCTTTGAAAGTGTTAAATGAAAATGAAGGAGCATCACCCACGATGTTAGTAAATAAACACATCATGGGTGACAATATCATTTTTTGAATAAAAGAAAGAGAGAAAGGATTTTGATGATTGATCTTACATTAAAATAATAGAATACCAATATATCAAACATATTGGAGTAATCATTCTATTTTGATAATATAATGTGAGGATAAGAGAAGAAAGGAAAAAATATCATTACAAATTAAAAGTAAAAGGTAGAGGATTTTACATCTTGGATTTATCCTCCTTAAGAACCTCCTTAGGGAAAAGTTTTTAGTATTTTAATGAGACCAAAATCTCCTAGATGTGGGGAAGGGTCTAGGGAAGGGTATTGGTTAGAATTTTAGTGAGTCTCAAATGTTGAGAGGTGTGAGGAGAAAAGGGGGTGATTGGTGGTATTTATACTGGAGGATGAATGTTTTCTCATTATTATATTCAGTAGTTTATTATTTTGGCTCAAGACTATGAATATTTTGAGAATTGTCTCTAAATAAATTTAAAAAATTAATGGAATTTATAGATTATGGTTATTATATCATTGATGACTCAGTGAATAGTGTATTTAATTTTTAATGTATATATACAATAAATTACTGTATTTTACTATTCACAAAAAATTCAAGTATTTTAGAAAAATCCCAAATATTAACCCTAACCATTTCTTGATGTGTAGAATTAAAAAATTAACTCCATTTCTGGAAAATTATTTTCTAAATATAAGTAATTTAATTTTTAATTAAAATCATCATTTAATTGGGAAATACAGTTTTTAAAATTATAACTCATTTTATAACACTTCGAAAAATTACTTAAGGTCTAATAAAATTATCTTAAAATCATAATACATCAAAATAATAATTTATTAATACATTTTATTATAAAAAAATTTATTTTATTTTAAAAAATTGATCATAAAATTTTAATTAAATATTTATAACTTATAAAAATGCCAATAATTAATTAATAATTTTTAAATCATTTATCAAACTTAGACTCTGATATAATTATAGCATACTTTCATTTATAAGAAGCATAAATTTTATTTATACTTTCATAGGTAATGTTACTATTCATTTATTCAATTTACTTTTTATTAGAGTCATATTACTATTCTTAAGGTCGTGTACTATTTCATCAGAATTGGTTTTTTAACTTCTATAAATAATTATTATTTCATTAATTATTAATTTATAATGTTTTTATTATGGTATATAAGGGATTTTATGTGATTTATGCTATATAAATTTACTATAATAATGGATAAATTAAGTTGATAAAAGTTTGGCTCATTACATTCTTCCCCCCTTTTGAAATTTAAACCTCAAAATTTCATTTTACGTAAAGAGGTGGGGTTACTTCTCCTTCATCGCCTCCTCTGGTTCTCAAGTTGCTTTTTCATAACTATGGTTCCTCGACAATACTTTCATAAGGTGGTTTTTCTTATTTCATAGAACCTTATCTCCCCAGTCCATAATCTTTACTGTTTTCTCCTCATAAGAGATATTATCTTTCAGTTGTACCACCTCTGAGTTCAGTACATGTGACTTATCTGGTATGTACTTTCTTAAGAGTGATATGTGGAACACATCTTGATCTTAAGCAATATTTGGTGGAAGTGAAAGTTGATAGGCCAAGGCTCCTATGAAATTAAGTATCTCAAAGGGTCCAATGTACCCTTGGTCTTAACTTCCCTTTCTTTCTAGACATCGTGACTCTCTTCCATGGTGATATTCAAATGAAGACGTTATCTCCAACATCGAACACCATGTCCCTTTGATAGTTTTCAGCTAATCACTTTTTCTGAATCTAAGAATCTTTGATATGTTGTTGGATTTATTGAACATTCCCTTTAATCTCTTGCACAATATCAGGTCCAACTAGCTTTCTTTCACCAACTTCATCCCAACATGTTGGAGTTCTACATCACTTTCCATTCGAAGCTTCATATGGAGCCATCTGAATACTCGAGTGGAAGTTATTGTGGTTTTCGAACATAACCAATAGGAGATACCGATCACATCCACCTTTAAATTCTAAATAGAAACATCTTAGAATATCTTCAAGTGTATGAATATTACTTTTAGACTGGTTATCAGTTTGGGGTGATAGGGCATGATTAAATTTAATTCAGTACTGAAATCATGTTGAAGACTCCTCCTGAATTTAGATGTGAACCTAAGATCGTGATCAGAGATAATCGAGAGTGGAACTCCATGAATTATTTCCACTTTCATCACATATATATTTGTATGTTGTTCAATCAAGTGATATTCCTAAATAGCGATAAAATGGGAAGTCTTGGTGTGTCAGTAAACCAAAAACCATATCACACTATTTCCTTTGGATGTCTTTTGGAGACCTGTGATAGGGTCCATTGTGACATTATCCCATTTCCACATTGGTATAGGAAATGGTTTCATCATCCCGTTAGATTTATGTCACTCTTCTTTAACATTATAACATATCAAGAACCCTAAGATATACTCTATAATCTCCTACTTCATGTTATCCAACCAAAAGTGTTCTTGAAGATAATGATGCATCTTAGTACTTCCATGATGGAAATAGAACGTTGAGATATGTGCATTATCTAATATCTCCTTCTTTATCCTAGGTAATGAAGGCACACAAAGACTCATTCCAAACCAAATCACACCATCATCATCGATATATATCTCTTGAAGCTTCACTTCCTTTACTGAATTCACCTTCTTTTGTAAGTCTAGATCATCCATTTGTGCCTCCCTAATATTTTCTTGGATATATGGTTGGGAAATAAATTGGGAAAGGTAGGATGTATTCCCTTCTATAATGATTATAAAATCCATCCATTTCATTTCCAAGAAGATAGGGTCTTTCTCAATAGCAACACAGATAGAGTACCAGGTTCTTTTCTTCTAGGATCATCAGCTACCTTGTTCGCCTTAGCAAGATGATGGTGAATAGAGAAATAATAATATTTGGGTAGCTCTACCCATAATCGTTGATTTATATTGATCTCATTTTACATGAATATATACTTTAGCCTGTTTTGATCAGTATATATGTCACACTTCTCACCATAGAGGTACGTAGTGTTGCTATATTTTCAAGGAAAATTCATGGCTGCAAACTTCTGATCATTCTTCGAGTAGTTCTGCTCATAGATCTTACACTGTCGTGAGGTATAGGCTATCACATTTTCATTTTTCATGTGAAAAAAACCCCAGACTTTCTTTTAATCATCACTTTATATCAAAAAACTTTCTCCACATTTTAGTAATGTGAGTACAAGTGTAGTGTTCAATCCTTTATTTAGCTAGTTTAATCTTTCCTCACATTCTTCCATCCAGAAATACTTTAACCCATTCCTTGTTAACTTATTTAGCGATCTTAAAAATTGTGAGAAATTTCTCACAAAAAGTTGTAAGTACCCAGCTAATCTAAGAAAACTATAGATTTCCATGACACTTGAGGGTCTAGGTCATTCATCAATTTCCTTTGTTCTTTAGGGGTCTACAGAAATTATCTCACTTGAGGTCACATGTCCCAATAATGTGACATTCTGAATCCAAAAGTCACACTTTCTAAACTCAGTGTACAACTTATCCTTTCTTAATGTCACTAACACAAGCCTTCAATGTTCTTCATGTTCCTCCTTTTTCTTGGAGTGGATGATAATATCATCAATAAACACAACCACAATTTTTTTGAGTTAATTCATACAGACTCTATTCATCAAATCAATGAATATTGAAGAGTAATTAGTAAGTTCAAAGGGAATCACCAGAAACTCATAGTACCCTAACCATTTACAAAATTAAATATTATGAATATATTCCATCTCCACATTTAGCTGACGATATCCATAATGGAGATCCACCTTTGAGAAGTATTTAGCTCCTCATAGCTGATCAAACAAGTCATCAGTCCTTGAAAGAGGATACTTGTTATTTATGGTGAAATTGTTGATTTATCGATAATTGATACACAGTCTCATTGATCCAGCCTTATTCTTGATAAATATCACTGGATCACCCCAAGGTGATGCACTATGGTGTATAAAACATTTTTTCATATGCTCTTGGAGCTTTTTATTTAACTCCTTCAGTTCGATAGGATCCATCCTATAAGGAAACTTTGGTATAAGAGTAGCTATAGGTATGAGTTTTATTAAGAACTATACTTCAGGATATGGGGAAAGTATGAGTAACTCTTTTGGAAGTACATATATATATTCCCTCACAATGGGAATTTCTCCAAGTTGATAACTTCCATTGACTCAACCATTTGAGTGAGGTATGTTTCTTCATTGGGAATCAACACCAGTGATGTTGAAGGATTTTCCAAAGGAGATTCCTGATTTTTCTAGAAATTTTAGAGGAGCATGGGATAGTTCAAAATATGAAAAGATATTTTATTTTAATGATAGTTTATATGTGATCTTCATAATGAGATCCAATCTGTTCTCATTATAGAATCAAATTCTACTAAGGAAAGTATCATGAGATTGGTTGGAAGAATCCTTCCACATATGTCAACAGGAAAAGATTCCAACACATGGGTTTCAATGATTTCACCACTTGGGGTTTTTACAAATATCTCTACTTCAAGGTTTTGGGGATTCAATTCAATAGTTCTATAAAACTTACAAGATATAAAAGAATGCGTAGAACCATAATCAAATAAGACATTTTCCATTATTTAGTGAATAGGAAGTGTACCTTTTATAACTTCATTTTCTTACTCTACTTCCATAGTAGTGATGGAATAAGACTTTCCTTGCTCCTTTGGAATTGGTGGCTACTGATGTTGTTTACCCCTAAGGACTTGAGGTTTACTGCACTGGCTTTCATATTTCCCTTTCTCCCTACAATTATAGCATTGTATCATGGGTGGTTATCTCCTTTCCTCCACCACATTGTTCAACATCCTCATTTCTTTTTGACATTCATGAGCTTGGGGGCCTTCTCTCCCACACTTGATGAATTTCCATGTCCCTTTGAGGCAATTCCCATGATGCTTATTCCCACTTTCTTGACATGTGAGTTGTTGAGTTTTCTTTCCACCTTTCTCATTAGATCCTCCAACATGAAACTCCATATTTCATTTCCTGTCACTATATCCATGGAACCTTTCTCTAAAATCCATCTCCAGTTTTTAAACACGTCAAACAACTTCTTTATAACTCCCAAAGACTCGAATTTATATAGCCTTTAGAATACTGGGTTTTAATCCACTAAATAATATATTATTTTTTCTATAATTGTAGATAACAAAACACGAAGTGTACCTAGAAAGACTTGTGAAATTTTTCTTATAGTACATGACATACTCTCTTTGCTTCTGAAATATCTCTATGAATTTCATCTCCATCCTTATATGAAGATTTCATGGAAAATACAAGTTAAGAGATTTTATCTTAAAGTATTCCCATTTTATCTCTTTGATATTATCTTTCGTCTTGGTGTTCTTAATTAATTCCCACAATTGAACGGCCTCTCCATATAAACTAAAAATAGCTAGAGTCACCTTCCCCATCTCAAAACATTGAAGTATAGAAAAGATATTCTCCATTGAGTTGACAAACTCAGAATATCCACTAAACATCAGTGGTTGTTGCTGCATAAAATACTCGATAACTAGTTTTTCCCACTTAGGTAAAGGTGTAATTTCTACATTATTCATAAGACATTTTGAAATCCACCTCCCAAATCATTGGGGGTGTCTTTTTGAAAAATGTTTCATTCTCCCTCACATGGGTTGTTGGAATGGTTTCTTCTGGTTCTCACCATTTTCTAAAATAGAAAAGTTTTGAATAAAACATAAGTCCAAAAGTCATGAATAAATAATTCATTCCTTTGTGCAATTAAGTATAAAGGTATATATTGTGGGATCCCTATGTTTATAATTTTCTAAAACAAATCTTCTTCGGTGCTTACATATACATAGTCTCATACAAAGGGTTTTTACTAGGGTTCTTTCATCCTAATTCTCAAATTAACTAAACTATTCTATAATACCAACTATAACGACCCTGGTTTTTATTACACTGCTATTAAATCATTTTAATGATAAACAATGTAAAAGCATTACCTGACAAGAACTATTATAATTTAAAGTATTTGTGATGGGGAATTAACAATGGACAAATGTCCCCTCACAAATAGTTCTTGTGCACAGACTATTTACGATAGATGTATAATTTAATCGCAAATAGTAATCATTTTTTATGGAATTATAGATCCATCACAAATGTTTTTGGGGGGGTTTCTCGTCTCCCAGTGCAAAAATCATTCACGGCAAGAATTTGCGATGGACTGCTTAGTCTATCGCAAATTCCCTTCTATAAAGGTCTATTTCTTTCCATTTTTGGGTGATTTCCCAATAGATCTATAAGGTATGGAATCTTATTCTATCCTCAATCAATTTGTTTGCATATTTTGGTTGGATGTCATAAATACCAGTTTGATAAAACCTAGGTTTAAATATTTACCCAGTTTTGATGAGTTATTTGGCATATAGAATTAGTCTAAATGTATTATTCTAGACTAGAGTGTCTTGATTACACATGAGTTGTTTTAATTTGATTTACAATATTTTTCACTTGATCTTTAAACTTAATAGATTTTTTTGTGTTTATGGTTAATGAAATGTTATTATTTCATATTATTATTTAAAAAATGATTATTATTAAAATATGCTGAAAGTTTATATGTGTATGAAAATATGCAAGTTTCATCAATGCTTAGATTTATTTTAATTTTATTAGTGTTTTTATGGTTGATATAAGTTGATTATAATTTCACCCATTTTTTGATGCTAATTGTTTTTTTTGCTTTGGCATTCATTTTCATTATGTTCCGGTTTATTTTTTTCTTGCGCGTGAAAGTACGTATGTCTAAATATTTGTTATGTTAATTTAATTATAATAATAATATTTTCACACGTGCATAATATTTTTTATAATATTTTTTTCTTTTTTTGTGTTCATATGTGTGTGTATGTCAAAATACTTGTATATCAAAATATTTGTTATGTTAATTCTTTTTGTGCGCATGCATGCGTGTAATAATAAATTTGATATTAATATATTTGATTAAGAAATTATGTAATATATATATATATATATAACATTTTAAATTAATAGAATTGATCAGTTTTTAATAATTATTAGAAAATTAATTTAAAGAAAATTTTTTAACAAAACGTTATTTATGAGAATTTTATTTATAAAAAAATGTTAAAAATTATTTTAATTAAAAACAATGATAATTTAAAATATTTAACATTTATTAAAAACTTATTTAATAATAATTTGGATAAAATTTTGTAACAGTTTGTAAAAAAATATAACAAATATAAATAATTACAATAAATATGTAAAACATATTAATTATTAAAAATGTAGAATAAATTTAAATAATTAGGAAAAAACAATAAAAAATTTATAATACGTAATCCTTAATGAGTATTTATTATTAATAAATTGTAAATGTTTGTGATAATTATAAAATAATAATAATTTGTAAAAAAATTATAATAAAATATAAAAACATTTAGAAATTAATAATAATTCGTATAAAAGGTTGTATTAATTAGAATAACTAGTATTAACATTTCATATTAATGTTGTAAAAACACCCGACTCGCACAACTAGTATAATTCATCTAGGGTAAAAATTATTAATTTAAAAATTATTAATTTAAAATAATTATGAATCAAATTAATAATTAATTCAAAATATGAACTCAAATTTATTTATAAATTATTTATAAAAATTATTAATTCTAGGTAATCAAATTTATTTATAATCAAAACCCATAGGTAAAAATATTTATAATATATATATATAGATTTGATAATTGTATATTTTTTAAAAATGAGTTAGAATGTATCTGATATATTTATATTAATTAAAAAAAATTGGTATATATATATATAGTAATTATTAAAATTGTAATAATAATTTAAAAAAGTTAGTGATAATCATTACCTAATTGATAATAATTTAAATAATTTATGAAATTGTAATAATAATAATAATTTCATAATAAAATTGTAATAATAAAATTACAGTAATAATGTAATAAATTCTGATTAATATATATATATAATCATTACATAATTTATAACAATTAAACTAATTAATAATAATCATTACATTATGATAATTACATAATTTATAATAATTTATAATAATTTATAATAAATTATAATAATCATTACATAATTTATAATAATAATCATTACATAATTAATAATATTCATTGCATAATTTATAATAAATTGTGATATATATAGTAATTTTTAACTAATTAAAAATCATTTCATATAAATTTTTAATTAATTAAAATAATTTGTATAATTATTGTAATATATAATTATATATAAAAAAATAATTATATCAATAATATTAATAAAATATTGAAAATAATACCCCTACGTGTAATGTAACGAAACACTCAAGGATAAAAAAATATTTTCCACGCCTAGGGTAAACCCTAAATCTTGAACTAAATAGTGGTCTCCGATTTTTCATACGATAAATAGTTTAGGAGATAATTAAAAATTTAATAAGAAATTATAACAAAAATATTAAATAAATTACTCTCACATGCAATCTAATGAAACACTTAATGCTAAGAAATGTCATGTTGCGCTTAGGGTAAACTCCACATCCTGGATGTAATAGTGGTTTCTAGTTTTTCATAAAATAAATATTTTTGGAGGTACTTTAAATTTAAATAGGAAATTGTAATTAAAATAATAAATTAATTACCCTCGTGTGTAATCTAATGAAACACTTGATGATAACAAATGTTATGTCGCAACTAGTGTAAACCCCATATCCTGAAACCAATAGTGGTTTCTAATTTTTCATATGATAAATAGTTTGGGAGATACATTAAATTTTAATAAGAAATTATAACAGAAATATTAAATTAATTACTCGCCCATGCAATGCCTTACTCTCACTAATGAGACGTCACACCTAGGGTATACCTCACATCTCAGATTCAGTGGTGGTATCTAATTTCTCATATGAGACACCATTCAAGAGATATTATATAATTTTTAAAAAAACGTGTGTGTTATATAATGTATTTAATATTTTTGTTCTATATGAATTGAGGCTCTATAGGCCTCGTAATCTAATCTTAACCCATCACCCTACTATGATTATATTTCATACCATATTTTAAGGTGTTGAAATATAATAATAATTTCCACCTAGTCAAATTGATTGGTAATAATTATTCTTATTTCTATTGTTTTATTAGATAACTATTTAATTGGTAAGTAAACACCAGTTTCTATTACGTGGTCGTGATTGGATAAATCATTGAAAAAAATGGATCTAGTATAAATATTGTCTATATTGAATGTGTTGAAACCTTTATATCATTTACATCATCAATTCCGATTTTTTTTTTCTGAAGGAACAATTAAATTTCCATTTCAGAAATGTGATCTTAGGATTTTTGAAACATTTTAAAATGTTGGACTTCATATTTTACATTTTTGGTTTTCGAAAAGATTATATTTTTTGGTATCAAAATTGAGAAAATAATTCAGTAGAAATTAAAAATATTTTGGTTCTGGATCTATCATTTCAGAATTTAGAACATGAGGTCGATGGTTCATCTATTATTAAAAAACAGGGAATGATATTCCAAATCCTGAATGAGAACTTATCAGTTTTATAATTTGTTGAAATCTGTTGAGGAGGCCTTATATCCAAGATTCCAGATGAGAAAAATAGAATATGTTACCAAATTTATAAATATTAAATCATATTTTGGAATTTCAAATAGTTTTTTTATCAAATTTTATCATTGGTTAAATCATTGTATCCTGACAGAAATACATTACATGATAGTTTCTATGAAAGTAAGAGGTTAGTTCATAATTTGGGTCTTAGTTATCAAAAAATTCATGCATGTTCAAATGATTGCATCTTATCTTATGGTAATTGTGAATCCTTAGTTAATAGTCCAACATGTGGAGAATCTAGGTATGAAGAGGCACAATAAGGAAAATCTAGAGTTCTTATGAAACAATTGAGTTATTTTTCAATTACACCTTGTTTACAGTATTTATTTATGTCTTGAAACACAGCTAGATTGATGACATGGCATAAATAAAATATTTCTATCAGAAAATGATTAAATCATCCATGTGATGCTAATTAATGGAAAAAAAATTGATTAGGTGCATCCTTTTTTTGCTTCAGAACCTCATAACATATGATTATGCCTTTTACACTGATGGTTTTTGACCATTTTGTGCTCACAAAAGTTGTCACGACCCATCCTCGCGGCCCGTGGCATGACTACCCCAATCCCGCCTTCCATAGGCCAGGGGCAAGCGACTAGTACCAAAGGTGTAAATCACATAGCTGGGAAGGCATTGCCTTTATAGTAGTACACACACACAAATAGAGTATGCTGGAAGCAAAGAACTAAGTGAAAACTGTATACAAAAAGTAGTGTTGAAAGTAAAAGGGGCCAGAAATATATGCCCAACAGAAAAGTACACGTACAATGGAAAACAAGTATAACTGAAAAAGGGACAATAGCTGAAAAGGGGAGCTCCTAGAATTTCCACTAAGTATCCTACCTGAAGGGTAGGTAAAGATGTCCCCCTCTGCACTCCACTTCTATCGGTCCACTCCATGTAACGTCTCGTCGTGTGGTCCACCTCTGGGTACCGTCTGATCCTGCCTCGCTCTCGGCCTCCGTCAACACTGTCTGTCGTCTGCATCCAACACAACGAGGTAGAGGCATAGCCCGTACAGGGATGAGTATAACGATACTCAGTAGAGAACCTGAGGCCCTTGAAGGTCTCCTAGAATCGACGAAGGATAAACCAGAGAAGGAAAGATATAATCATGAAGTATCAAACAACCCTACTTAGCTATATGCACATATATATACCTAAGTTATCAACCACAGTTCGGCTCTAACTCTCTAGCTCAAGCACAACCCAATCCACACAGGAATAAAAGTCAATCCCATCGATGATAATGATTGAAAGTCAAGACTCAACTCACACAGGTATACATCTTTCGTATAGCGATAGAGATGATCAGACATAGTCACTGATTCATCTAAGCTATCAGACCCACAGAGGATACAAGACCAGCTAAGCTGTCAGACCCACATAGGATACAAGACCAGCTACTCTGTCGAACCCACACAGGATACAAGTACAGAGGTCATACTGCCAGACCCACATAGGATACAAGAATAGTAGTCATCTCTGTCGAAGCCACAGAGGATCCCAGTATGGTAGTCATCGTTGTCAAACCCACAGAGGATCTGAGTACAGTAGTCGTCATCGTCGAACCCAGAGAGGATTCCATTACAGTAGACGTCGTAGTCGCAGCCAGCTCTAGGTTTCCCGCACACAACATGCTCAATTCTGGGAGGGTCCCCTCCTCGAGAAAAGGGGTCGATACATCAACTATCATGAATTCTCGAGTTGATGTATTCCAAATTTCCGTCTCATAAAAAGGAACCTGACGCAACAGACGGCGCGTCAATCGGACGCTCGGTCTAAGAGTTATTGGCTTTTCCGTTCCAAGGGCCTGGTTGTAAATACACTCATTCCAAACCCTGACATTTTACAAATTCATCCAAAACTCACTTATAGTATCGCAAAATAACCGTCTCTTCACAAGGATCACAGCACCGCAGACAGCGCGTCGATCAGACGCGCGGTCTTTGAGTTATTCACGTTTAAGTGAAACGGGCCTAGCCTGTCAAGCCCAGTGGGCTGGTGGGTCAGCCCGACCCGGTTCGGCGGGTCTGACCTGGCTGGGGGGTCGGCCCAGCCTGGTGGGGCACGGCACGGCCCAGTGTGGTGTGGCTCGGCCCGGTGGGGCGCGACCCAGCCCGCGCAAGGGCGGCCCAGCCCGCGGTCGGCCGCGGCTCGGCCAGCCAGCCGAGCGGATCGCGGGGCACGGCCGCCTGGTTTTTCTGAAATAGCGGTGCCGAGTGGTGCCTCCCCTCTTGGCCAGTCGGCTGAATTCTTTCAGTCTTCTCTGGTGTGAGTGGCCCGCACAGCGGGCAGCTGTCTTCTCCACTCGGCGCCGCTTGGCGCCGCGGCTTCTTCTACCTGGTCGGCAAGTGGTCGGCCGGTTCGCTCGCCAAAGCGGCCCGGCCAGTGCGGGCCATGGTTCTCTGCAGCTCGGTGCCAAGGGGGCGTCACGGTTCTCCTATCCGTTCGGTTCTTCTTCGGCCGAGCGGCCCGCAGTTTCGGGTCGCGGTTCTTCTCTATGCGGCCGCCGCTTCTTCCGTACGACGCGGCCCGTATGGTCGCAGCCCCTTCCTTCTTCCGGTAGGGTGCGACGACACCGTGCCCTACTAGTTCTGCCACCGTCATCAACTCAAGAGGTACAAAGGAGGGTCATCAGGCTGTGTTTTTTCAGCCCGCACCCTTAGCATAAGGTGGTAACAAAATTCCAATGTCGAACCATATAGAACGAGGAACGATGATTTAATTTAAGCAAGACAAACCCCTACCTCGATTCAGGGTTCGTTCGTCATAGTCATGGAAAACGGCATCATAGAAGATGGTGTCATGGAAGTCGGGCGTCGCGGAATATGGACGTCGATTCCATTGACTTTAGGGTTCGTCCGAAGAGGAAGCGTCGTTGGAGAAATCCCACGCGTTCTTCGTCGAAGAGGAAAAATAAGTTCTTCGTTGGAAGAAAGTCCACTCTAATTTCCAAAGCTCCCCAACACAACCAAAGCCAACCCAAAAATAATAGCTTAGGCTATTATTTTTTCCATAACATGAATTTTCAAATTAATTAAAAAGGTTGATCTAAATAATTAATTGTATGCTAGACAATTAATTTTAAGGGTGTTGCCATAATTAAGAGGAAATGGAGGTGGAGAGTTCACATTAAAAGAGGGGATTTGTCAAATTAAATAAAGGGGAGTTAATGGGGAGATTAAGGGGAAGTTGAAGGGTTAGGGATCGTGTGGGCCCCACCACCCTTATCCTCTCATGGGAGGTTATGCAGGGTGTGGGCCCCACCTCTAACTCCTCTTTGGAGGAAATAACCACCACAAAATAAATTTTGTAACACGACAATTTATTTAATTTAGTATGAATCCCCAAAATATAAACTCTACTCTCAACCAAACGCAACTGCGGTAAGGGTCCCCTTAAGCGAATATTGGCGCTGCGAGTTCATCGGTGTCCTTGGATTTCAATTCCGAGCACTGGTTCAAAAGATAGAAAAATCAGCATGTACGTTTACTGAACTTACCCAAACAAAAATTCAGATATTTATTCCGAGCACATAGGGCCTCGGAATCAGGCGTCGTTAGAAACTGTGGACTCGTAAAATTCCAAATAATTTAAGAAAAAAAATCCTTGAAATTTCCGGGTCTTTACATTACCCCCACCTCAGTGATTTATGTCCCCGTAAAGCTACAACATACACTAGGGAAACAAAAGTGGGTATTGAGCATGCATCTGAGCCTCCCGCTCCCAAGTGCTCTCCTGGAGGTTCTCGTGCTTCCAGCGAATGTGCACCAGAGGAATTGACCATCCACGTTGGACCCGCTCTTGTCGATCCTCGATCTCCACTGGGACCTCCATTAATGTTTCCCCTTCATCGATGTCTAGATCCCCATGGTCGATGATGTGGGATGGGTCATGCACGTATCTCCTCAGCATAGATACGTGGAAGATGTCGTGCATCTGGTGAAACTGAGGTGGAAGACTCATGCGTAAAGCCACCTCGCCTACTCTGCTAAGAACCTAGAAAGGTCAGATGAATCGTGGAGATAACTTTCCTCCCTATCCAAATCTTTGTATACCTCGTCAAGGTGAGACCCGTAGGAATATGTGGTCGCTATCCTCGAACTCCAATGGTCTCTGTCTCCTATCAGCATAGGACTTTTTTCTACTCTGTGCAGTCTTCATCTGCTCCTAGATGATCTGCACCTTCTCCGTCGTAGCCTGAACCATCTCTAGTCCTACAAGTGCTGACTCCCCTGGGTCAGTCTAGCACAGAGGTGATCTCCAAGGTCGGCCGTATAGTTCCTCTTATGGTGACATCCTAATGGTGGAGTGGTAGCTGTTGTTGTACGCCAACTCCACCAAGGGTAAGTGATCCTCACAAATACGACCAGAGTCTAGGACACATGCACAGAGCATGTCCTCAAGAGTCTGAATGGTCCTCTCAGTCTGACCATCCATCTGAGGATGGAAGGCGGTGCTCAAGTGAAGCTATGTTCCAAAAGCCTCCTTTAACCCCTTCCATAGTCGGGAAGTGAAACGAGCATCTCGATCGGAGATGATAGTCGATGGTACACCATGAATCCATACAATCTCTTGAACATAGAGGCGTCCTAAGCTCTCTACTGATCCCTGCTCTCTGATCAATAGGAAGTGGGCCGACATGGTGAGTCAGTCGACAATCACCCAGATAGAGTCGTGTCCTCTGGATGTACGTGGAATCCCCATCACAAAATCCATGAATATCCCATCCCACTTCCACTCTGAAACCTATAAGGGTTGTACTAATCCTACTGGTACTTGGTTCTCTCCCTTCACTTGCTGACAAGTGAGGCATCATGAGAAAAACTTTACTACAGCCTTCTTCGTACCCGGCCACCAGTGTTTTCATCTAAGGTCCTGATAAATCTTCACCACTCCTGGATGTACCCCTAGAGGGGAAGTGTGGAACTCCCTCAACACCTCCTCCTATAATGCAACTCGTACCATGGTACATCCTCTGAAGCGGATGACGGCTCCCTACCTTCAGAAAATCCATCTGGTGCCTGTCCTGTGGTTATCTAAGAAAGTCGCGCCTTGCAGTCAACGTCACCACGCTGTGCCTCTTTGACCCACTATAGAAGTGGAGGAGTGACTATGAGAGACTGTAGAAAGGTTGCTCCATCTCTATCCGCAATGGATATCTGTAACGCGTCCAGCTGCTCTATCGCCTCTCCTAGCAACTGAATGCCTGATATCCTGCTGAGAGTATCTACTACAACATTCCCCTTCCCGTGAGTATAGACTATCTCAAAGTCATAGTCCTAGAGGATCTCGATCTATCGTCGTTGTCTTAGATTCAGGTCCTTCTATGAGAATATGTACCTGAGACTCTGGTGGTCAGAGTAAACTGTAAAACGTTCGCCCATCAGATAGTGCTACCACATCTTCTAGGAGAAGACCACTAATACTAACTCCAGGTCATGGGTACCATAGTTCTGCTCATGTTGTCTCAACTGTTGTGAATCATATGCAATCATTGCTCACTCCTGCATCAGGACACACCAGAGTCTGGTCCCTGATGCATCGCAGTAAACTACATACCCAACTCCCTCCTCTGGTAGCCTCAAGATGGGTGAACTGGTCAACCTCTGCCTCAGCTCTTAAAAGATCTGCTAGCATCTATCTGACCACACTAAGGTTTTCCCCTTCTTTGTCAAATATGAAAGCGGTTCTCTAACTCTGGCTAAGTCTGGAATAAATCTATGATAGTATCCAGCCAAACCCCGGAAACTCCATACCTATGTAACACTTCTGTGTGGCTCCCAAGAAAGTACTGCCTCGATCTTCACTGGATCCACTACTACTCTAGCCTCCGAGATGACGTGTCCCAAGAAGTGAACCTCTCGAATCCAGAACTCGAACTTCGAGAGCTTACAATAAAGCTGGCGGAGTGTTTCCAGTATTACCAGAAAATGGTAGGCGTGCTCCTCCTTAGTAATCGAGTAAATCAATATGTCATCGATGAAGACTATGAAAAATCAATTGAGGTAAAGCTGGAAGATCCTATTCATGAGACTCATGAACACTGCTAGAGCATTGGTTATGCTGAAGGGCATAACGAAGAACTCGTAGTGGCTATACCGACACCTGAAGGTCATATTCTACACATCCTCATCTCGAACCCCAAGCTGGTGATAGCCTGACCTGAGGTCTATCTTCGAGAACCATCGTGTTCCCTTGTGCTGATCAAATAGGTCGTCAATCCTCAGGAGTGGATAGTTGTTCTTCACGGTCACCTGATTCAGGCGATGGTAGTCGACACACAGTCGCAAGCTCCCATCTGCCTTTTTGGCGAAAAAAATCAAAGATTCCCATGGTGAAACACTGGGTCGGATAAATCCCTTCCCATGTAAGTCCTCCAGATGTACTCATAGCTCATGAAGCTCAGCTGGATCCATCCAATATGTTGGAGTAGATATCGGTGTTGTCCTGGGGTACAGGTTAATGTAAAAGTCTACCTCTCTGCGAGGAGGTAGTCCTGATATGTCATGAGGGAAAACATCTGTGTACTGATCTACCACATTAGAAAAACTCGGACTCCACACATCAACTGCTTCGAGGATGAGACTAGCCAACTGATGTGTGATCTGTTACCCTCTCCTCTACATGAGTCCATCCTATGATTCCAAGGCTCCCTTCTTGCTGGTGAAGTTGAACTTGGTCCCATCCGTGCGGACACACCTCACTTTGCGCCTTATACAGTCAATCTGAGCATGGACTGTGGACAACCAGTCCATACCCAAGATGACGTCGTAAGGCCTAAACGCCGCTACAAGAAGATCCAAACCAAATTTCTCACCTCCTAGAGTAAGATCACACTACTGGTACTAGTGCATAATCATCGAGTATGCACCCGTAGGAGTCTCTAGTCGTAAGGATCGAGCCAACAGCTCCATCAGAATCTCTGATCTCCAAACAAGGGCAGTGGAAATAAAAGAATGAATCACACCTGTGTCTATAAGTACTGCAGTAGGGGTGAATTAGACACAGATAGTACCTCGAATTATCTCAGGTGCACCATGGTCGTAGATCTCGACTTCATGGAGCTGAGCCTGCATATGTCCGCCAACTCCCTGTGGTTGGGGTGGACCTCCTGGTGGTGGTGGTGGTAGATCCTTGAAACATCATCCACCACCCGCTGCTCAGCCAGCTCCTCTTCCTCATCTGCCTGCTCCCAGTGGACCACCATGTTCAAACCTCTGCCTATGCCTGGAAGGTATCCCTATTGTCTGCTACTCGTCCGCATGATGGGTCGGGCATACATGAGCCATGTGGCCCTGCCCACCGCATGCATGACACTGCCTGCTTCTCGTAAGGCTAGCTCTGTTTCGTGTTCCCCGCACAACCGAACCTGTATCCTGAGGTCTCTCACCTGATGGCTCAGTCTTCTTGGACCTCTGCATCAATTGTCTACTACCGGCTGCAGAAGACTCCACTACATGTCGTCCTATGGTGGGTCTCACCGCTGGTGACTGCTCAGCGAGAAAACTCTCTACTAGAAGAGCTTCCTCCAGCACCCTCGACCACGTCGGGATGCTGAGGGGAATCATTGGAGCCCTGATCTCATGCCTGAGTCCCTTCTCAAAATTCCGAGCCCTAAATAACGGGTCTCATACCATATCGGTGGAGTATCGCGAGAGTTCGATGAACCTCACTGAGTAATAAGATACTATCATATTGCCCTGCTGTAGATGTAGTAACTCCTGAATACGCACCACACGAAGGGTGGATGGAACAAAATCCGAGTAGAAGAGACGCTTGAAGTCTGTCCAGAGTAAATATGCCTCATCATGCACTTAGAGCATCAGGGTCCACCATCTACCTGCTGCTGCGTGCAGGAGACTCGCGGAAAAGATCACCATAAGGTCTTCTGGTGTCCCTACCAATCTGAAAATTCTCACGATAGCCTCCAGTCAATCCTCAGCTGCCTGTGGTTCCGTCTCTCCCTGGAACCTAGGTGTCCTCTAGCACTGAAACTCGTGAAATGCACTCAGGTGGCATGCACTCTCCACAGCTGGGGATGGTGGTATCGGTGGTCCAGCGGGTAGAGGTGTCGCTGGTACCTCCGCTGTGATGGGGCCCTGCACCAAGGCCTCATCGCTTAGTGGGCTACCATCTCGTACGTAACTCGGAACCCTATCTGGATGCCTTCTTGGGGCTATCGTAAAAAGAAACAGTTGTGCCATGTTCAAACAGTATACCTAGTGAGCTAACACAAAGTAATCACAAAGAAAACTTTTCAAAGGAAACACCCAAGTAATTAGTGTTTTCATGCACTGAGTCGGAAATCAGAGGCCAGGGTCCTGGTGTATGGATACGTCATCCGCCGCGCCAACACTGGACTCCCTGTATTAAAAACCACACTCAGTACCCTTAACAGTATTGCTTTACAGAAATAATGATCAGAGTCCTTAGTTATGCGGTAGAACCGACTCCTCTGATACCAATTTGTCATGACCTGTCCTCGGGGCCCATGTTGTGACTACCCCAAGACCACATTTCATAGGCCATGGGCTAGCGACTAGCACCAAAGGCGTAAATCCCATAGATGAGAAGGCATTGACTTTATAGTAGTACACACACACAAACAGAGTAAGCTGTAAGCAATGCACTAAGTGAAAATTGCATACAAAAAGTAGTGCTGAAAGTAAATGGGGGCGGAAAAACAAGCCCAACGGAAAAGTACAGGTACAACGGAAAACAAGTATGACTGAAAACGGGACAACCATTTAAAAGGGAAGCTCCTGGAATGTCCGCTGAGTATCCTACCTGTAGGGTAGGTACAGATGTCCACCTCAGCACTCCACGTCTATTGGTCCGCTCCATGTAACCTCTCGCCGTGTGGTCCACCTCCAGGTACCATTCGATCCTGGTTCTCTCTCGGCCTCCGTCAATGTTGTTCGTCATATGCATCCAACACAATGAGGTGCGGGCATAGCCCATGCAGGGGTGAGTATAATGATACTCATAAAGGACCCTGAGACCCTTGAAGGTCTCCCGTAATCTAAGAAGGATAAACCACAGAAGGAATGATACAATCACGAAGTATCAAATAACCCTACTTAGGTATATGCCCATACATATACCTAAGTTATCAACCACAATTCGGCCCCAACTCTCGAGCTCAAGCACAACCCAATCCACACAGAAAGAAAAGTCAATCACATCGATAATAATGATTTAAAGTCAAGACTCATCTCACACAGGTATACATCTTTTATATAGTGATAGAGATGATCAGACTTAGTCACTGATTCATCTAAGCTGTCGGCCCCACATAAGACACAAGACCAGCTACTCTGTCATACCCACACAGGATACAAGTACAGAGGTCATACAGTCGGACACACACAGGATACAAGAACAATAGTCATCGTCATCGAACCCACAGAGGATACCAATACGCTAGTCATCGCTGTCGAACCCACGGAGTATCCCAGTACAGTAGTCATCGTCGTTGAACCCAGAGAGGATTCCAGTACGGTAGACGTCGCAGTTGCAGCCAGCTCTACGGTTCCCGCACACAACACGCTCGATTTTGGGAGGGTCCCCTCCTCGAGCAAAGGGTTCGATACATCAAATATCATGAAGTCTCGAGTTGATGTATTCCAAATTTCTGCCTCATCAAAAGGAACCTAATGCATCAGACGGCGCATCAATCGGACGCTCGGTCTAAGAGTTATAGGCTTTTCCGTTCTAAGGGCCCGGTTGGAAATACGCTCAATCCAAACCCTTCCATTTTCCAAATTCATCCAAAACTAACTTATAGTATCACAAAATAACTGTCTCATCACAAGTATCCCAGTGTCATAGACGGCGTGTCGATCGGACGTGCGGTCTTTGAGTTATTCACGTTTAAGTGAAACGGGCCCGGCCCGTCAAGCCCAGTGGGCTGGTGGGTCGGCTCGACCTAGTTCGGTGGGTCCGATCTGGCTGGGGGGCGGCCCGGCCCGGCGGGTCATGGCCCGGCCCGGTGATAGGTGGTCGGCCTGCACAAGGGCATCCTGGCCCGTAGCCGGTCATGGCTCGGCCAGCTGGCTGAGCGGAGCGGATGGCGCGACCCCCCGGTTTTTCTGAAACGGCGGCGTCGAGTGGCGTCGCCTCTCCTGCCCGGCCAGTCAAAGCCGGCCGATCTTCTCCGTCGTGAGCGGCTCACACAGTGGGCCGTTGTCTCCTCAACATGGCACCGCTTGACGCTGCGAATTCTTCCACGCAGCCGGCAGGATGCCTTCCAGTTCGCCCGCCGAAGCGGCCCACCCAATGTGGGTCGCGGTTCTCCGTAGAGAGGCACCAAGGGGGCTCTACGGTTCTACTTTCTGGCGCCAAGGGGGCGCTGCAGTTCTTTTTTACGCAGCCGGCGCATGGCCGCCGCTTATTCCGTACGCCGTGGCCCGTATGGCCACAGCCCCTTCCTTCTTCTAGCTCGGTGTGACGGAACCACACCCTACCGGTTCTGCCACCGTCATCAACTCAATAGAAACAACGGAGGGTCATTGGGCCGTGTTTGTTCAGCCCGCGCCCTCCATGTAAGGTGGTAACAAAATTCCAATTTCAAACCATATAGAATAAGGAACAATGATTTAATTTAAGCAAGACAAACCCCTACCTCGATTCAAGGTTTGTTCGTCGTAGTTGCGTAAAACGACATCATGGAAGATGGTGTCACGGAAGTCGGGTATCGCGGAAGACGGACGTCGATTCCGTTGACGCTAGGGTGTGTCTGAAGAGGAATCATCTTTGGAGAAATCCCTCGCGTTCTTCACCGGAGAGGAAAAATAAGTTCTTCGTTGGAATAAAGTCCCCTCTAATTTCCAAAGCTCCCCAACACAACCAAAGCCAACCCAAAAATAATAGCTTCAGCTATTATTTTATCCTTAAAATGAATTTTCAAATTAATTAAAAAGGTTTAGACAAATAATTAATTTTTTTCAAGACAATTAATTTTGAGGGTATTGGCATAATTAAGAGGAAAGGGAGGTAGAGAGTTCACATTAAAAGAGGGGAGTTTTCAAATTAAATAAAGGAGAGTTAATGGGGAGTTTAAGAGGAAGTTGAAGGGTTAGGGCTCGTGTGGGACCCACCACCCCTGTCCTCTCATGAGAGGTTATGTGGGGTGTGGGGCCCACCTCCAACTCCTCTTTGGAGGAAATAACCACCGCTACATAAATTTTGTAACATAAAAATTTATTTAATTTAGTATGAATCCCCAAAATATAACTTCTACTACCAACCAAATGCAACTGCGGTAAAGGTCCCATTGAGCGAATACTGGCGCTGCGAGTTCATCGGTGTCCTTGGATTTTAATTCCGAGCACCGGTTCAAAATATAGAAAAAACCCGCAGGTACGTTTATTGAATGTACCTCAAGAAAACTTCATAAAATGAGTCTGGGCACACCGGGCCTCAGAATCAAGGGCCGTCAGAAAGTGCAGACTCGTAAAATTCCAAAGAATTTAAGAAAAAAAATTCCTTGAAATTTATGGGTCTTTACAACATTCAATATTCTTTTTGGTCTATTTTCATTACTCTTTACAACATACCACCTTGGATATTGATGAAGGAACCATATATATATTTGGTGTTATTAATTCTAGTACATCTAAAGAAGAATATCAATGTTTATTTTACGCCACTAATTGATGAGTTAATTTCATTATGGAACAATGGTGTGACTACATTTGATATTGTGGAAGATCAGAATTTTGTAATGAAAGATGCATTATTATGGAAGATCAGTGACTTTCTGGCATACGGTATTTCATCTGGATGGATAACACATGGTCTAAAATCATTTATATACTACATGGCTATGAAAAAAGTGTTTATGCTTGGTAATGGGATAATGGTTATTTATATTTACTATCATCGGAGATTTATTCCTGTAAATAACCCTTTTGAAAGAAGAGAAATAATTTTAAAAAAGGTCTAATTTAAATAGGATAACCTCCAGTAGTGCTCTCAGATAATCAGGTAAAATCTATTGTCTCTTCATTACCTCCTGCTACTTTTGGACCAACCATAAACAGAAAAAAAATAAATGGTTTTGGGAGAGACCATAATTGGATAAAGTTGAGTATTTTTGGGGATCTTTCATATTGGTCATATTTTTTGGTTCATCACATGTTATATGTAAGAAATATTGAGAAGATTATTTTTGATAACATATTTTTTATTGTTTTGGAAACACTTGGTAAGACCAAAGATAATGTGAAGGAACGGTTAGATATTGCCCAAATTTTCATACATTATGAACTTTAATTATTTGAAAATGAATCATCCCACAAATTAATGAATCCAAAATTATAATACTCACTTACTAAAGAAAAACCTTAATTATTCTTTTAATGGATTAGATATTTGAGGTTACCAGTTGGTTATGCTACAAATTTGTCTTATTGCATAAAAAATGTGCATATTAACGGGTTAAAATCCATGAATCTCATGTCATAATTGAAAGATTACTTCATGTTCGTATTAGAGGGATGTTAAATTATTCAATATAGGATATGTTGAAAAAAATATCATATTTTTATGAGATATTTGTGTGGAAACATCATATTAGGATACATTGATTTTTCTAGAAAAATATGTTGTTTTAATTTTATGTAAATTGGAGAAAATATTTCCACTAGGCTTATTGGATTCCATGGAACATTTAATAATGAATTTTCCATATAAAGATAAATGTGTAGGGTTAGTACAATTTTGGTGGATGTATCCATTTGAGATATGTATGCAAAAATTAAAGAAGAAATTACATAATAAAGCATCATTTCAATGGTCGATTACAGAAGCATACTTGTAGGAGGAAATTTCCCATTTTTTCTCTTATTATTCTTAGTCAGAATATCCTTCAAAACATAATCACATGGGTAATAATGAAGAAAATGTTCTTTATGTCATAGACCATCAGTTTTAAACTTTTAATCAACCCAATATTCGTTTTGGTGGTTGTTTTGGACGATGAAATATAGTTGAATAAATGCACCAAGTTCATAAATTTGTTCTACTGAATAGTGAAGAAATGACATAATTTGTGCAATGAGTATTACTTTTTTATTATTATTTTAAATATATATAAAATATTCTTTTATTTACATTAACTTTTTCGTAGACTATATGATGACCATATAAAAAACAATTTATACAAATTACATCTAATTCTCTTGATTAATGCTGTAAAAAATTCATATTGGTTTCAATTAATTTTAAGTTTTATTGCTTTTGATAGAATAAGAAATCGATTTTTCAATGATATCTTTTACTAGTAATTTTTTTTACCGGCAACACAACATGAAAATAAAATTGACAGTCAATTATGTGTGCTCAAAAACCCTCCCTCAAAATTGATAAAATCTTATAATGGGTATGTGGTTAATGGATTTCGATTTCCTACATGCATATATGGTGACTCAAAGAAATCAATTAATATAGTTGTTTTTTGAAGGATACCATCATAAGGAAAGTGATGTTGACTTTTATGGTATGTTGGAAGAAATAAATGAGTTATGTTATATGAGACCAAATTATGTAACAATGTTTAAATGTCATTTTTTTATACTGATCGAGGGTTGCGAGTTCATCAATGAAATAGTGTTATTGACATTAAACATAACAGTTTTCTTGCATCAAATTAACCATTTATGTTAGCACATCAAGTTTATTATAAAAATAAATGTGTTATTTCAAGATATTTGAAGGACTGGTGGATTGTGATAAATATTAAATCATATGGCATTAAATTTACTGAAAATAATGGTTCTGTGGAAGCGCAACATATTAAAATTTATCAAGAAACATCACAAAATATATCACTTACCTGATAGGATATAAATATCGATGATGAAACCTATCCGTTAAGGGTTGATGATATAGATAATTGTGATGAAGTAATACATGATGATGAAACTGAAATTCATATGGAAGTTGATAATGATTAAGATGAGGATGAAGGCATTGATATCGATGAAAATGGTGATGAAGATGATGGTTATTGTGTTATATTATGGCCTTTAGTTATAGGTAAATATTATATTCTGATATTTTTTGTTTTCTAAATTTAATATTTTTATTAAAAATCTGTTATAGGTAATAGTATTTTATTCTAAAATTTATTAGTTTTTTATATTTCATATCTGTATTAAAAATCTACTACTGGTGAGAATATTTGATTCAAAAAACTGGAGTTGATCCAGACGATCTATTACATTCTCTCACTGATGTTGGACTTACTACTAATGAGCCTGATTCATCTCATCCTCCTCAGTATGGTGCACCTATTATGAGGGGGTGTGGTCTTGCTCAATTTCTGATTCCAAATCCTATTCCCGAGAGATGATCGTCTGTTATTTTGTTCCTCATTTATGGAGGCGACTTAATTGTTTGAGATATATTTTTTATATTAAATATTCATATTAATTTTGATAATAATTTTATGATTATATATTCGTTTAAATTTTCACTGTTTTTCTCATTTATCCATTGGGCAGGCTAGTGAGATTTTGAAAAATTATTTTTCCGAGCCATGGGTTTCATGGGACCTAGTACTCATCTCCATGCATGACCAGATGTTTGACCACTGGATTGTATGTTATTATATAATATATACTATTTAAAATTTATTTAATTACTAATTTTTTTTAGTTGTCTTGAAGAAATTATTTTCTCCAATTTTTGATAGACAAAGAAGTGTTATCCAAGAGATATGGGATTCTTGTATACTTGAGAACTTTCATCAGTTCCTACACAACATCAGATAGAAAGATATAGATAAATCTTGTGCTACCATTTTTTATCAGTCTTATGTCTCCCATCGTCCTGACTATATATCATATCAGGTATGGGATGGGTTGTTCTTATTCTGGTTATGAGAGACTTTTAAGAGGATATCATCAGCAGGACATCAAAGTTGGGGGACGAAAGAGGTCGCCTATAGGGCTAGTAGTCAGGCATTTAGCATACATCAACAACATATGGTAAGAGATATTATTTATTAATGTATATATATTTTAACTATAACAAGTTTTTTATATTATAAATTACTCTATTGGCCCATCTATTATAGATTTTGAAGTTTATAAGAAGATGTATATTGATCCCCATACAGGATAAGTTTTAGGAAAACAACACTGCCATATTGTGGTTAGTTATTTTGTCTAAAAATTTCATGAATATTAATTTTATTGTTATTCTAATTTTTCATTATATTTAATGGAAACATATGAGGCTGCGACTTCTCAATCATGGGAGAGTCAACCTCAAACTGAAAAAGATGTCACTTTGGATTTAAGTTTCGATGAGGGGGCTTGGATGCAACCGACTTCACAAGGTGTTGAGAAATTTCGAGGGATTGGTATTGGTTATCGACTGACACCTATGAGTTAATATGGTACATCTGTGATGGAATCAGTGAGCATGAAGGGAGCTCGTGGAGAGTCACCATTGATGTCATTTTCCGCTGCACAGTATGAGGAGAGGTTGAGAGCTCAAGATGAGATGATACAATAGATATATAAGGAGAGGTAGGATGAGTGTGAGCGACAATGTCTAAGAGATAAGTTGATGATGGAGTATATGTAGTGATTTTCATGTCATGTTGGTATGGATTTTCCTCCACATGGTCCTTCAAGTGATCCTCCCCCCTGTCCATCAAGTGATCCTCCTCCATCAGATGATAGTTTATGCTTTATGAAGTTTTTATGACTTTTTTTTATAACTTGGTATGACAGACATGTTATTTTTTAACTGATGTATTACTTTTATGTTTGTTTTAATTTTTTTAATTTTTTGTAATGCTTTTTAAATATTTGTATATTTATAAAAAAAATTAATTTTTTAAACATATTTTAATTAATTTTAGGTTTTTTTAATTATTCTTAAATATATATATTGTTCTTATTATTTTTCTATATATTTAATATGTTAATTAATTTCAATAATTTTAATTATTTTAATTATTTTTTAGTATATTTATTTGGTAAATTTATTTTATTTAATTTAATATTTACAATTTTTAATATATATATATATATATATTTTAAAAAAATTATTAATTTTATTTAATATTTTTTAAAATAATTTTAATTATTTTTCTATTATTTTTTATTTATTTTTTTTTTGAAAATTATAATATTTGTGAAGGATGAAGCCATCCGTCACAAATAACCTTTTGAACCTTTTTGATGGATCAATGCAAAAGGTTATTTAAAAACACTTACGTATGTCTTTTACAAGGACCCTTTGTCCATCACAAATAAACGCATTCGTGACACCACCATCCGCAATGGGGTATTTGCGACAGACTCCCATCACAATTACCTTAAATTCCTATTTTGCAGGATCCAAAAGTTTAGTTTCTTGGGAAAATTAGGAAAATAAGTAACATTTAAAAAACCAAAACATAAACATTTATTTAATTCATTCTTCTCTAGCTTCTTAGTGGCCTTCACATTCTCTTTAGTATAGTAATCACTTGAGAAAATACATCAAAGAAAGGGGTGAGCTAAAATCCAAGTAAGAGGATAGATAATAACAAGAAACAATATAACATGGAGTGGGTATATTCATTACATCATCATCATAATCATGAGAGGAATCATTAGATAAAGTCATGGAATGTTTCAATGCATAAAAATGAAGCATCATGTCTTAGTTATCAACTACCACACATAGTTGTGAACAAAGATAGCATCATGCTCATGAATAATTCACATTCGTATGAGATAAATCAGATTACACAATGAATTATAACTCTATATAATTTTGAGCACACCCGTCACTTCATAACATTTATTTTTCAATGTATAATTCTAGGTGCACCTGTCACCTCATAACATTTACATTATCATGCATGCTACATAGAAATCATATGAACCTTGGACATAAAATAACCCAAAGAAAGAAATGGGTTTCATTTCATAAAGTATACATTCACAAAAATTTTGAGTGTTAAGATAAAAAGGGAATAAGATTCTTGGTAACAATCTTGATTGAAGAAGAACATTCACATGAGAAGTAAAGATATATTTTTTGAAAGAAGAGTTATTTTTTAAAAATCATTTATTTTTTCATAAAACTATATTGGTAACATGTATTTCCTATAAAAGATAAGATAATTATGAATAAATGATATATAAATAAAAAATATAGTAATATCCATATTGAAAATGGGGTGAAAGAGGGAAAATCTGAAGAAAGAGAGTTGGTTTTGAGAATTCCTCTTACCTTGTGTCTGAAAGCTTCCTTAATGTTAATATCTTGTATAATCACATTTGATTCATTAATTAAAAATACATAACCTTTTATACATGAATTTTATTAATTATTGTATTATTAAGTTCATGTATGGTTTCTTGATGAGTTATAGAGTTTAATTTCATCATATGGGAGTGTTTGTTTTCTTAGTTTTCATGATCTCTCCACTTGTATACATGAAGGGAAGTTCGTCTAAAATCAAGATAAATATCTAGAATTGTTATTATATGCTATTATTCATATTTGAAAATATTAAATGATCCTATAAATAATTTGGTTATATGGTATGAGGATAAATCATTAGATAAAAGTTAATAATGATCATTTTAGGTTAATTTTGGCAATTTTTTAATCACAACAAACTCGTTTTGTTTTATCATTTAATATTATGTATATATGTTAGTTCCAAAACATAAATAAGGTTATAACATAAATTTTAAAATAATTTTCAACAATTATAATGTTTTTAATAGAATATTGAATAAGTCAATGGAAAATTAAAGTGCATCACCCATAATATCGGTAAATTGACACATCACGGGTGACGATCTCATTTTTAGAATAAAAGAGAGAGATAAAATAGTTTGATGATGAATCTTCCATTAAGATTATATGTAACACCCTGAGATTTTATGAGAAATATTTTGTTTTTATGTATTATATTATACACAACACCAAAGGAATCTTTCACTACACACAATATTGTCTTGGCTTGCATTACACGCAAGAGCAGCCTTCATCAATAGCTTGTGTCATACGCAATACCGAGTTTCACTAAACAATGATATGTTATTAAAATATTATATAAACTAGCCGTTATGAATAGTAATACCAACTTTTTGAAATTTTATAAATTTTATCTTTCAAAATGGACTTCATTTTTGGATTCAAAATATCGAAATTATCTTAGGGTGAATTTTTTTTATTTTTCTGAAAACATTCAATTTCTGATGAATAGTGAAAAACACTAAGTTATAGTTTAAAACCGAATTTTTATTCAGATAGTTATTTATTTTATTTAAATTTATTTTAGTTCAAAAGAGATACATAATACCTATATAAGTTCAATGTAATTAATTGGAGTCATTTTATAGTAATTTTAGATATATAAAAATTTTATTGAACTTTTTACCGTCTTTTACCCACCTCCTAGAAGAATTTGAAAATTTACATAAAACTTAATTTTACCACTTCTGTGAGTGGAATTTCAAAAATCCAAGAGACACGGTTGATATTATTATGTAAAATTTTGTTCAATAAAATAAAAATAATTTTTGGTGAATAGTAAATTTTTACTTTTATTTACCACGGTTAAAAGTAAATAGGGTAATTAAGGGTAAAATTAATATTATTATAACCCTAACACATGTCCTAATTCTATTTGATAAGTTTAATTCGACCAAAAACAACCTTAGAAATAAAATATGACCATTTAGGTCCACTTGTATTAGATTAGGACTTTTATTATTATTTAATTCAAAGAAGAGTTAAAAGAGTTAAAAATCAAAGTTTAATAACTAAAATATTTTTAATATAGGGTTATAAATAAGATAAATTAGACTATAAATATTCATTAGAAAACTAAAAATATTTCCTACATAATGGTATTTTATTTATAATTTTTATACATTAAATAACTTTATTTATTTATGACACAATGATGATGCAGTAATTACCTTATTAATGAAATATTAACATAATTGATGTTATAAATACCCAAATAAATGTAATTTGATACTTTTTTTGAATTTAACTAATTTTTTAAGTTAATATAACATATTAGGTTTGGTTATTCTAATTTTATTTTGAAATAATAATGCTTTTATGAATTTAGAAAAAACAAAATACCAAAGAGTGTCAAAATTGACATAAGAGTTTTTAAAACAAATATTAAATTATTAATTGATATTCTATTCCTAAAAATCTAATATTCATCCAAAATACTTATATAATGATATTTTTATCATTAATGAACCACTTGGGGTTCGCTTGGATGTATATAGTATGTTTATTAACCATATAATATAAAAATACAAAAAGACTAGGTAAATGTTAAACTATTTAACTAAGAGTTAAATATAAATGATAAGGTTAATATAGTGACCCAAGCCTATATAAAACCTATTGCTTGAGTGGATTTCAACCCATTCCCACCTTCTCATTTATATAAATCAATTTTGACCCATTATAAACATAATATGAATTTATTATAAAATAATATTTTGTGTTTTTTCTAAGGTGCCCCTCACCTCTCTTATAAAAGGGCACTCCCCCTTCTCTCTAATTCACATGTCCAAAGCCATTTTTCTTGGCCAAACCCTACCCCAATACCCCATAAATTGTCCTCAATTCATCCTATAGTCCTTCCTTTAGTCAGAAAGCCAACCTAAGGAGCCCTTTTGATCAAATCAAAAGGAAGAACCCGAAGAAGAGGTAAATATCTCACCACCTATTTCAAGTTCCTTTCTTCTACCACTTCCTCCTTCTTTGTTGTTTCCATTATAAAATAATAACTTCAGTATCCTCTATATACTATTATGTTATTATAAAAATTGTACAAACATATTAGTTATTTTATCCATCCTATGAATGAAAAAGTCACCACACGTTCGTACGTACGGCTTACCGTCTCCACGTCATGGTGTTGTTTGTTATTCAAACAATTCATCATTTTCATGGGTATAATAATGAATATAAATGATATAAATAATGAATATAAAATTATTATTATTCTTTATATATGATATACCATCTAATTATATACGATTGTAATATCAAAATAATGATATTGTCTCTCATGCGTACGTACGGCCTACCGTATCCACGATGTGATGCGACTCGTTCTACATCATATTCATTGAATAATGAATATATAAATTAATTTGATGAATAAATATGATATATATTACACTAATAAAATTTTTTAAATGAGTTATCTATAACCTAAAAAGAGGAATAAGAATTTATTCGACAAAACATGCACAAGAACATAAAGCAATGAACAGTCGTATAACAAGTAGCAATGAAATATTACTAATGAGAAGATAAGAATATGACCATATACGAAATTATAAAAATGAATATTATTCTTTAATAAGTCAATGACATTAGTTAAATCATTATACAGGAGTTTCAGATACGTACGAATCATATCAAACCTAAGGTAAGGGTAAATCTCACAATCTCATTTTTATCCGATATTGTTTATACTTCTGAATTTATTGGGGAATATTTATCATCAACATCCATGTTTCATAAATATGTAATATTATTTCTATCCTCTTACAAATGTTTAAATCCGATTTTACCTATTGGTGAATTTTTATTAATAGTTATGAAAGGAATCTTTTGTCGTTTTCGATACGAAATACTTTTTGACTTTTCTATCCAAAGTATGAGAAAAATGTTTTCTTAACTTATACAGCATGAATGGATTTTTATGAACCTTATTTCCATGAAGCTTCTTTTACATGTTTTCAAGTTTATTTTCAATTAACTTCTTTTAGTTTAAAATTGTATGACAATTTAATAAAGTAAAAATGTTTTTGAAGTAGAAAGGATATTTTCCCCAAGAATGGAGTTGAAGTGTTTTATCAAAATTATTTTCCATCTAAGATAATATAGGGTTTTGTATCTGTAACACCCTGAGATTTTATGAAAAATATTCTTTTTAATTTCATTAATGTCTTGTGTTGTACGCTACACCAAAAGGAGCTTGCACAACATGCATCCTTGACTTTCCTTGAATTAAACACAATCGCGACATTCCTCGATAGCGTGTGTAGTACGCAATACTGAGTTTCACTAAACAACGATATGCTATTAAAATATTATTAAAACTAGCCGTTATGAATAGTAATAACCACTTTTTGAAATTTTTTAAATTTTATTTTTCAAAATGGACTTCATTTTTGGATTTGGAATATCGAAAAAAGCTTAGGGTGAAATTTTGGTACATTTCGGATAACTTTCATTTTCTGATGAATAGTGAAAATTACTAAATTTTAATTAAAAACAAATTTCTTAATCGAAATAATTAAAACTGATAAATTATTAATTTGAGTGGTTTTAAAGTATATTTATAATATGCTTTTACAATTTAATACAATTTTGGTCATTAGATGTAATTCTACATTTAAACCAGACATAAACAATTGTCAATCTTTTGATAGTTATTATCTCTTAAGAACGCGCTATTTGTTTTGACGACGGGAATTAATTTTTAAATTAATTAATGCAACTGATATGTTTTTAATTTGGTAAAATAGACATAATTTCTTAGTTCATAATATCAAATATAGCTTAGGCCTAATTTTTGGTATTTTTCTGGAAACTTTCATTTTTTTGATGAATAGTGAAACCACTAAGTGGTAGTTAAGAAAAATGAATTTTTCATAAAACTTAATTTTACCACTTCTATGAGTGGAATTTCAAAAATCCGAGAGACACGGTTGATTTTAGTAAGTAAAATGTGGTTCAATGAGATGAAAATAATTTTTGGTGAATAGTAACTTTTTACTTTTTTTTACCACGGTTAAAAGTAAATAGGGTAATTAAGGGTAAAAATGTTATTATTATTATCCTAACACATGTCCTAATTCTATTTGATAAGTGTAATTCGACCAAAAACAACATTAGGAATAAAATATGATCATTTAGGCCCACTTGGATCAGATTAGGACATTTATTATTAATTTATTTAAAGAAGGGTTAAAATAGTTAAAATCAAAGTTTAATAAGTAAATCATTTTTCATATAGGGTTATACATAATATAAATTCGACTATAAATACTGATTAGAAAGCTAAAAATATTTCCTACATAATGGTATTTTATTTTTAATTTTCAGACATTAAATAATTTAATTTATTTATGACACAAAGATGATGCAGTAATTATCTTATTAATGAAATATTGACATAATTGATGTTATAAATACCAAAATAAATGTAATTTGAGACTTTTTATAAATTAAACTAATTTTATAGGTTAATATGACATGTTATTATAGATTTAATTAACGTTTTTCTAACTAATCATTCTGTTATGATTTTCAAAAAAATCAATTACTAAATAGTGTCAAAATTGACATAAAATAGTTTTTAAAACAAATATTATATTATTAATTTTTATTTAATTCCTAAAAATCTAAGGTTATGCCAAATGACTTAGATAAGATTATATATATTAATAATAAACAACTTGGGGTTCGTTTGGCTTGATATAGTAAGTTTATTAACCTTATAGTGTAAGAAAACAAGAAGACACGGTAAAAGTAAAATTATCTAACTTAAAGTTAAATATAAATGATAAGGTTAAAATAGGAACCTAAACTTGTCTAAATTATATTGGATGAGATTATTTAGACCCATACCCACCTTAGCTTCAAAATAAATCAATTTTAAGATATTTAAAACCGAATTTGGCTTTATAATAAAATAATATTTTTAGTTATTCCAAAGTTGCCCCTCTCCTCCCTTATAAAAGGGCACCCCCTCCCTCTCTTCCTCACACCACTTTGAGCCTTCAAGCTCGGCCAACCCCTGAAAAATTCTCTTATCCACTTCCCTAGAAACATCCTAGAGGTTCTGGTCTTCCTCCAAGACCAATTTTAGTTCCCTAAAAGGAGATCTCAAAGAGGCGCTTCAAAGAAGAGGTAATTTCCGTTACCGATTCTTTCACCTTTATTTCTTCTTCCACTTCTTCTTCTTAAGTTGTTTCATTATGAAGTAATAACATCAGTATCAATAATATAATGATATGTTATTATAAGTATGAAACAACTCTATTTCACCATCTTTCCATCCTACGGAAAATAAAATCACCGCGCGTGCGTACGTACGGAATACCGTCTCCACGCCGTGGTGAAATCTATTTTCCACCACCACCTTACTTGGATGGGTATAATGGTGTAAATAATAACTATATATGATTATTTTAAAGTGATATTGATTCTGAAATATTATACATACACTCCAATACAGTCCCACGATCATGAGAACGATATCTTCGCTCGTGCGCACTACTATAAAAACAGGTATTTGCGACGGGGCATTTGCAACGGGATCCCGTCGCAAATGGCTTTTTGCGATGGGGGCCCGTCGCAAATAGCCCGTTGCTGAAAACGGCGTCGCAACAACACTTATTTGCTACGGGCCCGCCGCTAAAGCCTTTTTTTGCGACGGTCATTCTCCCCGTCGCAAATAGTATTCCGTATTTTTGTAAAAAAGTTTTAAAATAGTTTTTGCGACGGGACCCGTCGTAAATAGCTTTTGCGACGGGCCCCATCGCAAAAACTATTTTTTAAAAAAAATAAAAAACTATTAATAATACTAGTATTTGCGACGGGCATAGTATCTCGTCGCAAATACTATAAATAGTTTTTGCGACGGGTCCCGTCGCAAAAACTATTTTTTAAAAAAAATAAAAAACTATTAATAATACTAGTATTTGCGATGGGCATAGTATCCCGTCGCAAATACTATAAAAAAATAAAAAAAATAAATTATTAATAAATTATTTTAATTAATATAATAATAGAATTATAATTCCCAAATAAAAATAATAAATTATTAATAAATTATTTTAATTAATATAATAATAATAGAATTATAATTCAAAAATAAAAAATAATAGAATATTAATAAATGATTTAATTAATATAATCATATTAGAATTATAATTCATAAATAAAAAAAATATTAATAAGTTATTTTAATTAATATAAAAATAATAGAATTATTTTAAATTCAAATATTAAAATAATTCAAGTTTTACAAAAAATATAATTAAATTATAATATTATAAAATTTTAATATATATATATAATTTAATATTATAAAATATAGATAATATTATTATTCATATTAATATTGTTATTTAAAAATATAATATTATTAATATTTTATAATGAGACAGAAACTACGAATAGAAAAAAAATAATATTTTGATTTCACAAATTTTATAACATAAATACAATCTCTAATCTGAAGGAGGGGGGAGGTGGGGGATCTGCAGATGGTGGTGGAGGAAACTCCATCCCTAAAGCATGAGTGAGTCGGCGCATGTACTCCATCTGCTCCTGATGCTGCTGCTGCCACCGACTCGCCTACTCCTCGTACAGCTGCTGCTGGCATCGACGCTCCTCCTCATGCTGCTGAAGCATCTGCTCCTGCTCCTGTCGGAGACTCTCTATCTGTGCAGTCTGAGATCGCAACTGATCCTCATAATGTGTAGTAGAAGAAGATGCACGAGCTCCTCTCGAGCTGGACGCCGACATCGCAGCACTGCCATAATAATCTCCGGGAGTCAGTCGAGAGACGATACCAACTACCTGGCCCTTCTCAAAGGCATACTGGGTGGCCTGCATCCATACCGATTCATCAAACTGACGGGCAGTGGTCTGATCTGATGACTCGGCCTGACTCTCAGGCCGGGCCTGTGATGCTGCGGCCTCATATGACTCCTATAGTTGCAATTTAAAATTAAAATTGTGAATATATTATATGCAGTTAATTTTTAAACTTGAAAACAAATAATACTGACCACGATGTGATGCTGACGATCACCTATGAGTTCCCCAGTAGCAGGATCACTATACATCCTCCGATATACGTCGTACTCTGTAATATCGGGGTGCTCGACAGCCTATAAGAATAAAAAATAAACTGTTAATATTTACAGTTATATAAAATATTTATAAATAATGTACATACCAGATGCTGTCTATGAGTACTGAAAGAACGACTCCCAGCTCGATGAGTCACCTCATGTCTCCCCCGATTCTGCCTCCCCACCGATGATCTCCTCTGAAAGGCACCACTCAACCAGTGCGCACATAATCCATCCCATACATGGGATGAAATATACTCTGGTCGGTGTGCTCTACATGACTCGTCAAAATATGACACTTCTGCTTTCTTCATCACAGATTTTCTAAAATTGTGCAAAAACTGACGAAGGCGATCATGCATGGCCACCTCCCATGCCTCGTGGATGGCATCACGCATGGTATCCTCGATCGGATACCATAAACCCTACAAATAAATCAAAATATCAAGTTAGAAATGAAATAATTTTCAAAATAAAAATTATTTATTTACGTACGTACCAACCAATGGCCAAACATGGCCTGCTGCACATCAATGGGAATCTGCTCCCATGTGGTCCACGACTGAGAGAAATAGTTGCGCAAAATAGCGCTGCCCTGTCCGACTGCTATATGCAGAAAACTGAAAAAATAATAAACATTTATTATGTGAATAGATTAATGAAATCTTAGTCAAATTCACAGGTTATCACACAGGTTATCACACCTCCGTGTGCGTGGATCAAACCCAAGACGTGGACGTCGCTCGGGGACGGGGACAGGAATCATCAATCGTGCAAGACCGCGCCCCCTCCGTGTACTCCCTGGAGCGCCTGCAGGCTGAGGGTCATCTGTCAGCAACTCATTCGCATCGAAAGTCAGGTCAGCATCCGTCAACTCATGAAATGTGGCGTCGTCCATCTGAAACAGAAAATATTAATGTTAGAAAATAATTGATAATTACTATTATATATACATATATACATATTATGATTGTATATAAATACCATGAAATGCTATCAGTGTTCATCTTCATCATCATCTTCATATATGTCAATGTCATCTTCATATTCCTCCTCAACATCATCGATATCCATTCGAGTTACAGTTGCTTCATCTCTTACCATTTCAAATTCATATGTGACATCATTAACATCATCGTCATCACCGACTCTTAAATGTGGGGTGTCGTCATCGATACTCATGTCTCTTTGTAAAAAAGATTTATTTTGAGTACACTCTTGAAAACTTCAATTCTTTGCACATCAGTGAAAGCACATTCACTTTGACTAAACTGATTGTCTCGAATTTTGATTTTTATTACACTCCACCAATCAGTCAATTCTCTTGATGTTGCACAGTACTTCGCGTAATAAACTTGATATGACTGTTGAGCCAATAAGAATGGTTCATTTACTACGAGAACACTTTTACATTTAATATCGATGATTCCATGAGTCGGATGAACACGCACGCCTCTCTCTGTATCCAACCACCGACATTTGAACATGGTTATGTAATGTTGTCCAAGATAACAGAGTTCAATTATTTCATCAAGTATGCCATAAAAGTCAACTTCATTTTCTTGATGATGAGATCCTCTCAAGCTAACTCCACTGTTCATTGTTTTTTTCGATTCCCCATATGCATGTGTGTGGAATCGAAATCCATTCACCACATATGCATTATAAGTTTTAACAAGTTTGGAAGGTGGGTTACTCAATACACACAGTCGTTTGTCAATTTTATCAGCATGTCGAGACACCTGAAAATTTGTGAAATAATTATCAATATAGTAAACTATACATTGAATGAGTTGCTAAAAGATAAAGAATTTATGTTACCAGTTTTTGAAACCACTGAGAGAAATTTTTCAGTCGACGTTCTTCGAGAGCGGCTGCTGTAATTTGTGGAATTTGTTTCTTGATATTATTATCATACAACCTATAAAACCCAAAGTTATTTACTGTAACATAAATGATAGAATAAGTGATATAAACACTTACAGTACAACTGATGTCATCTCTTCACAGTTGAGCAGAACATACATATGGGCTCTCTGATGTTCATCATCTGAAAGCTAGTGTTCATAAACTCCACCAAAACCAAGCTCTGACTGGTTGAAAATAGATAATTGATTGTCGATTTCATCAATATTCCTCTCGTTCCATCCCATTCGGTTGTGTTTTGAAGGATATTCAGATTCAAAATAATGGGAGCAGAAAAAAGATATTTCCTCTTGCAAATAAGCTTCTGCAATATATCCTTCAACAGATACTTTGTTACGTACTTTTCTTTTCAATTTTTGCATGCATCTCTCAAATGGGTACATCCATATAAACTGTATCGGACCTCCACATTTGGCTTCATATGGAAAATGTAACATCAAATGTTCCATTGAGTCGAAGAAAGACGGCGGAAATATTTTTTCCAATTTACATATAATTACAACAACATCTTTTTCAAGTTTGCATAGAGCATCATAATCTTCCGTAGCCGCACAAATTTCCTGAAAAAAAAGAGACATGTCTGTTATGGAATCCCAAATCACAGAATTCAACAGACCTCTTAATCCAATGGGTAGAAGTCTCTCCATTATAACATGACAATCATGACTTTTTAATCCAGTAATATGACCATTCTTTACACATCTACCCAAATTGGAAGCACAACCATCTAGAAGTCTCAAATCTGCAATCCACTGACAAAATAATAAACGGTTTTCTTTAGACAATGTATAAGCTGCTTTTGGTTTCAGTAACCTTTCTGTTCTGACATTCTCAAATAGTTCCAATTCTGGACGCCTGCAAATTTGGGCAAGATCTAAACGTGCATTTACATTGTCTTTTCTCTTTCCTGGCGTATCCAAAACTGTATGAAACAAATTATCAAAATAGTTCTTCTCAATATTCATGACATCTAACATGTGTCGGACCAACAGATCAGACCAATATGGAAAATCCCAAAATATGCTATGTTTAATCCAATTGTGTTCTTTCCCAAAACCAGAAATTTTCTGTTGGTTTATTGTGGGACCAAAAGTGATGGGTGGTAATGAAAATACAACTGATTTTAACTCCGAACCTGATAGCATTTTTGGAGGTCCATCCCTTTCAACTGTTCCTTTTCTGAAATGAGATCTGTTTCTGCGAAAAGGATGATCAGCTGGAAGAAATATGCGATGACAGTCAAAATAACAAGGTTTCTTTCCATGAATGAGCATAAATGATTTGTTCTCTCCCATACAGTAAGGACATGATTTCTGACCATGTGTACTCCAGCCAGATAACATCCCATAAGCCGGGAAGTCACTTATTGTCCACATCAATGCAGCTCTCAGTATGAAATTATGTTTCGTTGCAACATCATATGTACTGACACTAGTACTCCACAATAAATTTAATTCATCAATCAATGGATTCAAATAAACATCAGTATTTTTCTTCGGATGTCCTGGAATTAGTAAAGTCAAAAAGATATATGGCTCCTTCATCAACATCCATGGAGGTAAATTGTACGGAGTTAAAAAAACAGGTCAACATGAATATTGACTACCATAAGATCCAAACGGACAGAAACCATCAGTGGAAAGGCCCAGTCGAACATTTCTAGCTCCTAAAGCAAAGGATGGATGCACTCTATCAAAATGTTTCCATGAATCACCATCGGCTGGATGATTCAAGCTTTTATCGGTTGAAATATTCTCTTTATGCCATGACATCATTGTCGCTGTATTCCTAGACATGAATAAACGCTGAAGTCTGGATGTAAGCGGAAAATATCTCAACTGTTTTACAGGAATCAAACCAGACTTCCTGTGTTGTCCTTCTTTATATCTCAGTTGCCCACATGTGGGACAACTATCCAACGACTCATTTTCCCCAGAATATAAAATGCAGTCATTTGAACATGCATGAATCTTCTGACAAGTAAGTCCCAAATTTCGAACCAGCCTCTTACTTTCATAGTAATTTTCAGGTAAAACATTTCCTTCGGGTAACAGTGTTTTCAGCAAAGAAAATATCTGGTCAAAACAGGTGTTTGACATTCCGTTATCTGATTTGATAGCCATAAATTTTGCAACTACTTCTAATTTTCTCATCTTGCAGCCAGGATATAATGCATCCTCAGCAGACTTCAACAACTCATAAAATTCAGACGGTGCCAACTCAGGATTTGAAGCTATATCAGTCGGAGTTTCTGTATGTTGAACAGATGAACCTACAACATCATGTACTAAATCTTGAAACCGGGATGGATCCGGAATCAAGTTGGTATCACCTGCTCTGGAACTGCGTTCACCGTGTTGATACCAAAAAACATAATCAGCTTGAAAACCAAAACGCAAGAGATGTTCTCCCACTTTGTCAAACGTGTCAAACGTTCTCAATGCACATTTTCTGCAAGGGCATTTTATTTTGCCTTCTGAAACAAATTCTGGATTTGATGCCGCAAATGATAAAAAAGTCTCCACACCCTCTACATATACTGGATTTAAACCAGAACCGTTTGGATTTCAACATTGATTTATCCATATGCGGTCACCTAATAATGATTGTTGACGACCTCGTTGTTCCATATTTCTCTATAAAATATAAAAGCATTACTGGTTTTGAATAATTTGTTAGAAAAAACACTCAAGCTAGGATAATTATAGAGTTTAGATCATACACGACTAACGCAAACTTTTTATTGAGATAGACCTAAAAATTGACCCTTTAAGAATTAAATATGTTGAGAATAAAGAAAAACATGTTACAAATATTGATAATTTTAATATTATATAAATTTATTATTATTTTCATAGTACTAATATTATTGGGAATTATTACTAATTATTGGTAATTATTGGTAATTATTGGTAATTATTGGTAATTATTGGTAATTATTGGTAATTATTACTAATTATTGGTAATTATTGGTAATTATTGGTAATTATTACTAAGTATTGTTAATTATTACTAATTATTGTTAATTATTACGAATTATTGGTAATTACTACTAATTATTGGTAATTATTACTAATTATTGGTAATTATTACTAATTATTGGTAATTATTACAAATTATTGGTAATTATTGGTAATTATTGGTAATTATTGGTAATTATTGGTAATTATTGGTAATTATTGGTAATTATTGGTAAATATTGGTAATTATTACTAATTATTGGTAATTATTACTAATTATTGGTAATTATTACTAATTATTCTTAATTATTACTAATTATTCCTAATTATTACTAATTATTGGTAATTAATCCTAATTATTACTAATTATTCCTAATTATTACTAATTATTGTTAATTATTACGAATTATTGGTAATTATTACTAATTATTGGTAATTATTACTAATTATTGATAATTATTACTAATTATTGGTAATTATTACTAATTATTGGTAATTATTCCTAATTATTGGTAATTATTGGTAATTATTGGTAATTATTGGTAATTATTACTAATTATTTGTAATTATTACTAATTATGGGTAATTATTACTAATTATTCCTAATTATTACTAATTATTGGTAATTAATCCTAATTATTACTAATTATTCCTAATTATTACTAATTATTGGTAATTAATACTAATTATTACTAATTATTACTAATTATTACTAATTATTACTAATTATTGGTAATTAATACTAATTATTACTAATTATTACTAATTATTACTAATTATTGGTAATTAATACTAATTATTACTAATTATTACTAATTATTGGTAATTAATACTAATTATTACTAATTATTGGTAATTATTACTAATTATTGGTAATTATTGATAATTATTACTAATTATTTGTAATTATTATGAATTATTAATAATTATTAATAATTATTACTAATTATTGGTAGTTATTCCTAATTATTGGTAATTATTCCTAATTATTACTAATTATTACTAATTATTACTAATAATTATTAATTATTACCAATTATTGGTAATTATTGGTAATTATTACCAATTATTGGTAATTATTGGTAATTATTACTAATTATTGTTAATTATTGGTAATTATTGTTAATTATTGGTAATTATTGGTAAGTATTGGTAATTATTACTAATTATTGGTAATTATTACTAATTATTGGTAATTATTACTAATTATTGGTAATTATTACTAATTATTACTAATTATTGGTAATTATTACTAATTATTACCAATTATTGGTAATTATTGGTAATTATTACTAATTATTGGTAATTATTGGTAATTATTGGTAATTATTGGTAATTATTGGTAATTATTGGTAATTATTGGTAAGTATTGTTAATTATTACTAATTATTGGTAATTATTACTAATTATTGGTAATTAATACTAATTATTGGTAATTAATACTAATTATTGGTAATTAATACTAATTATTGGTAATTAATAATAATTATTACTAATTATTGGTAATTATTACTAATTATTGCTAATTAATACTAATTATTGGTAATTACTACTAATTATTCCTAATTATTACTAATTATTACTAATTATTACTAATTATTAGTAATTATTGTTAATTATTGTTAATTATTACTAATTATTAGTAATGATTACTAATTATTACTAATTAGTGATAATTATTACTAATTATTACTAATTATTAGTAATTATTACTAATTATTAGTAATTATTACTAATTATTAATAATTATTACAAATTATTAGTAATTATTACTAATTATTAGTAATTATTACTAATTATTAATAATTATTACTAATTCTTGGTAATTATTAATATTTATTACTAATTATTACTAATTATTGGAAATTATTAGTAATTATTACCAATTATTGGTAATTATTGGCAATTATTACTAATTATTGGCAATTATTACTAATTATTGGCAATTATTGGTAATTATTGTTAAGTATTGTTAATTATTACTAATTATTGGTAATTATTGGCAATTATTGGTAATTATTGGCAATTATTGGTAATTATTGGTAAGTATTGTTAATTATTACTAATTATTGGTAATTATTGGTAATTATTACTAATTATTGTTAATTATTACTAATTATTACTAATTATTGGTAATTATTACGAATTATTGGTAATTATTACTAATTATTACTAATTATTGGTAATTATTACTAATTATTGGTAATTATTACTAATTATTGGTAATTATTCCTAATTATTACTAATTATTGGTAATTATTACTAATTATTGGTAATTAATACTAATTATTGGTAATTAATACTAATTATAGGTAATTATTACTAATTATTTGTAATTAATACTAATTATTGGTAATTAATACTAATTATTACTAATTATTACTAATTATTGGTAATTATTCCTAATTTTTCCTAATTTTTGTTATTTATTACTAATTATTACTAATTATTGCTAATTATTACTAATTATTGGTAATTATTGGTAATTATTGGTAATTATTGGTAATTATTGGTAATTATTGGTAATTATTGGTAATTATTGGTAATTATTCCTAATTATTTCTAATTATTCCTAATTATTACTAATTCTTCCTAATTATTACTAGTTATTACTAATTATTACTAATTATTACTAATTATTACTACTTATTACTAATTATTTCTAATTATTACTAATTATTCCTAATTATTACTAATTATTCCTAATTATTACTAATTGTTGGTAATTATTGGTAATTATTACTAATTATTACTAATTATTGGTAATTATTACTAATTATTACTAATTATTGTTAATTATTGGTAATTATTCCAAATTATTGGTAAGTATTACTAATTATTGGTAATTATTACTACTTATTGGTAATTATTACTAATTATTGGTAATTATTACTAATTATTGATAATTATTACTAATTAATTATTGGTAATTATTACTAATTATTACTAATTATTCTTAATTATTGATAATTATTGTTAATTGTTCCTAATTATTAGTAATTAAATGAATAATTATCAATAATTAGGAATAATTACCAATAATTACAAATAATAACATTATTAATATATTTTATTATTAATATTAAAATAATATAATTTTATAATTTATATACAATTCTCCTTTCCTCTGTGCGTTTTCTATCTCCACATACAAATAATACATGTGAAGACATCAAACACACAGATGAAAAGAGAATTGTATATATATAAAAAAATTATATTATTTTAATATTAATAATAAAATTGACTAATAATGTAATAATGTTATTATTCCTAATTATTGGTATTTATTACTAATTATTAATATTTATTCTTAATTATTTAAAATTATTACTAATTTTTTCTAATTACCATTAACTATGAACAATACTAATAATTTAAATTTATTAAGTAATAAAACAATGTAAACATAATTAAATTACAACTAATTAAGAATAATTGAAACTAATAAAAAATTAAAAATAAATATTAAATTAAAATGAACATAAATACCTTGAAAATTGATCTGCTCTGATCGTTCTTCAAAACTTTAATATCAGCTCCGGAGAAAAAAATTAAACTGGAGAAAAACTGAACTCTAGAAATATAATTTTGAGAGAAGAAGAAGATAGAGAATGAGAATGAAATGAAAAAAACGGATGTGGGTATTTATAGGTTAGATTATTTGCGACGGGCCCATTTGCGACGGGTATCCCGTCGGAAATAGTATTATTTGCGACGGTACCCGTCGCAAATACCTTAGCCAACATTTATTACGGTCAACGGGTAAATAGTTATTTGCGACGGGACCCGTCGCAAATAACCACCTGCCGACATACTATTTGCGACGGGGGAATATTCCCGTCGCAAATACCTTTTACCGCCGCCGGTTATTTGCGACGGGAATATTCCCCCGTCGCAAATAATTTTCCCGCGATTTGGCGCGCAAACCGCGCCAGTCCTTTTGCGACGGGGAAAGTTGTCCCGTCGCAAAAGGCTACTTATTTGCGACGGGCAAATAACCTCGTCGCAAATAAGTTTTTAACAGGACTATTTGCGACGGGATTTATTCCCGTCGCAAATAACCCGTCGCAAATGCCCATTTTTCCCGTAGTGGTACGTACGGACTACAGTCTCCACGACGCGATGAGATTCATTCTCCACTTTAACCATTCATGAATGATTATAAAGTATATATAATAAGTAATCATGAAATATATGACATAATAATGATAATGTATTTATGTGTATATATATGTATGTCATCTACTTAATTCTATTCAACTCAATAAGGAAACGAAAACAGCGTTAATGCGTACGTACGGCCTACCGGCTCCATGAACGGTGTATTTCTATCCATTTACTGATTTATTATATATGTGTATATTCTGAATATATATTATATATAAATCATGTTTTATATTCTGGAATTAAGTAATCATGATCTAATTAATCATATGAATAATTACAAGTCAAAACAAGGATGAAAAATGAAACGATTTTACCCAAAATGCTCTTTCACATGGAATTTACAAAAGAACGGGTAATATAAAGTCATAAGTGAACCATATTTGATATCATAACAATTAATATGATTCTGTAATAAGTCAATGAAATTATTTAAATCATTATACAGGAGGTTCGGACACTTACGAAGCAAATCGGACCTAAGGTAAGGGAAATTTCACAATCTCATTTTTATCCGAGATTGTTTATACTTTGAAATTTACTGGGGTGTATTTTTTCATCCACATCCATGTTTCCTCAATATATAATATTATTTCCATCCACCTAAAATTGTTTAAATCCAATTTTACCATTCGGTGAGTTTTTAGTAAAAGATATGAAAGGAATCTTTTGTCGTTTTTCGTACGCGGTACTTTTTGACTTTTCCGACAAAAGTACGAGAAGAATGTTTTTTTTAACTTATACGAAATGAATGGATTTTTAAAACAATATTTCCAAGAATCTTCCTTTACAAGTTTTCAAGTTTATTTTTAATCTACTTATTTTAGTTTAAATTTTTTTGACATGTTAAGAAAGGAAAAATGTTTTTGAAGTAGAAAGGATATTTTCCTTTAGAATGGAGTTCAAGAGTTTTATCAAAATTATTTTCCATTTAAGATAATATAGGGTTCTTTTTCTATCCCTATTATTACATGGATTTGATTATGTTGTGATGGAAATATTTTTATGAATTCCTTTATATTATATGAATTGTTTTATGATGTCACGATGTTTAAGATTCCCATTTTTATTACATGAGTTATGCTATGATGTATGGTTTATGATTTTGTGGCACACATAAGAATGGTTTCATTATGATATGGGTGGAATCTATATCTCCCTCCAATGAATTGGGTAAATATTTTATATCTCATGAGATAGACATGGCTGGAACGGTAGGTTAAACCATTTCAGTGAAACAGGACTGAAATGAGGAATGAACTCGGTTCAGAAATGGACTTTGTCCACTAAGATAGTCTTGGCAATGAGTCTTGACTAATAAGAAATGATTCTCTATGATTATGTGTGTATGCCACAAAGTTTCATGTTTTAAGTTATGATTATTGGGATTACATTTCACTACTATGATTTATCCCATGTTAGGATATTATGATCTCTTTTGCAGGTTAAGATTTCCAAAATGTTATGTTCTTATGAATATGATGTGATTGATATTTCTTTTGTTTACCTTTACTGATCATTTGAGCTCACCCTTTTATGTTTTATTTTCCCCAGGATATAAATAAAGGTTTTAGTTAAAAAAAAAAGGAAGATCTTTATGGGAGATGATGAAGATCTTTCACCACGATTAGAAGATTATTTTTCGAGTTTCCAAAGACACTAAACTATTACGGTCCTTGTGTGTGTGTTTTTGTTATATACTAAGAATTCCGCAAAAGTAATGTAATGTCCATGTACGTCAGGATTCGGGCCTCTACAGTATCTATCCCTATTATTACATTTATTGGATTATGTTATGATGGAATTATTTTTATGAACTTCTTTTATCTTATATGTATTATGTTATGATGGCATGATGTTTAAGAATCCCATTTTTTATCACATGGGTTATGCTATAATGTATGATTTATGATTTTGTTGCACACATAAGAATGGTTTCATTATGAGATGAGTGGGACCTATATCTCCCTCCAATGCATTGGGTAAAGATTTATATCTCATGATATAGACATGGATATAACGAAAAGTTAATCTGGTTCAGTGATACATAACTGGAATGAGGAGTGAACTCGGTTCAGAAATGGACTTTGTCCGCTATGATAGTATTGGAAATGAGTCTTGAATAATATGAAATGATTTTCTATGATTATATGTTTATGCCATAAAGTTTCATGTTTTATGTTATGATTATTTGGATTACATTTCACTACTATGATTTATCCCATGTTATGATATTATGATCTCTTTTGCAGGTTAATATTTTCAAAATTTTATGTTCTTATGAATATGATATGATTGATATTTCCTTTGTTTACCCTTACTGAGCATTTGAGCTCACCCTTTTGTATGTTTTCTTTTCCCCGGGTCATGTAGAAGGGTATTAAGTAGTATATTCCAAAAGGGACTCTAGGTATGATGAAATAAATGGGAGACAATATAGATGCCTTATCAACCAGTTTTTTATGTTTCCAAGTTTCTAAAGACATTATACCTATATGGTCCTATCATGGTTTTGTTATATGTTGTAATAAGTATGCTTCAATTCTGAAGTAATAACAATGTATGTAAAGTATGGGTCGTTATAGTTGGTATCAGACGGAGGTTATAGTCAACCTTTGGAAACTAGGATGTGAAATCCTTATTAAGAACCCTAAGGATATGTCTAAGAAAAGAACATAATATTAGTGTTTTAGAAATGGCCGTTAATAACCTTTGATAAGACCTAAAGTGTGAAATTTTATTCTTGATTATGTGGTTTTCCTATTATGATTAGTGTTTCTCACACTATTCTAATTGGTTTTAGTTAATGACTGGAACCCAAAGGAACCGTGTTAATGCTGAATGCGATAGGAAATGTAATGATTGTCCCCCTGAGAAACCGAAAATTATGGGATCTGTAATGAAAAATCATTTAGCCATGATCACACAACTTTCTCAAGCTACGAATCATGAAGGACTTCCAAACAAGGAAAGGAAGGAGCAAAATTCTGTTGAATCCTTCATGAGGAAGCGTCCACCCTCATTCAGCAGGTCTACTGATCCATTAGTGGCTGAAAAATGGATCAGTACCACTGAAAGGATATTTTCAGTTCTACAATGTTCTGAACACGATAAAGTCATCTTAACAGTATATCGTTTAGAAGGTGAAGTTGATCAATGGTGGAATCTTATCAAGAATACAAGGCAAAGATATGAAATTGAGTCCATGGAATGGGACGAGTTCAAGAACATATTTTTTAATAAGTACTTCCCTCGTATTCTTCGAACAAAGATGGAGAAGGAGTTTCTTGAACTAAAGCAAAAGGATGGTGAATCTGTTGGTACCTATGAAGCAAATTTTACAACACTTGCAAGGTATGCTTCTAGAATTATTATCCAACCTGAGAGTAAGATCGATCGATTCTTTACTGTCTTAAAACCAATTCTTCAAAGGGCGTTATTCATAAGGGACTTCAATAGCTGTGAGGAAATTGTTCGATGTGATCTCAAGGTTGAGATGGATATTGGAGTAACCCATCAGTCATAAGGGTTTGATAAGAAGAGGAAAATGGAATTAAAAGGGAAATCTAAAGACCAAACTGAAAAGAAGATGAGTTCTACCTTATGCTCAAAGTGTGGAAAGAAACATGGAGGGAATTTTATTAAAGGAAAAATTAAATGTTTCAAATGTGGAAAATAAGGTCATGAGGTAATAGAATGTCGCAATTATGGGAAAAATGTGTCTAGTGATGCGAAAAAAGAAAAGGCTACATAGAATGCACCTCCTACACTTGAATGTTACAAGTGCAAGGGAATGGGGCATTATTCTAATCAATTCCCTAATCCAAGGTTTGTTGATGATGATCGACATCAAAAAACTCTTAAGCCCAAACACAAAGGAAAGTCACATGAAATTTCTATCGGCAATGTGGAGTAAGATAACAAAGTAGTGAAAGGTACACTTACCATCCACTATAAAGTAGCAAATGTTTTATTTGATTCTGGATCCACCCACACTTTTATTTCGGAATAATTTTCTAAGGGTGTCGATGTACTACCTCAAGAATTAGATGTTGAGTTAGCTGTGACAACTCTTAATGGAACAACAGTTGCATCAATAGTTTATAATTATTCTCCAATTGAAGTTTGTGGGAAAGTTCTTTCTGAAAATCTTTTGATCCTCCCTATAGTGGAATTTTATATGATTCTTGGCATGGATTGGCTTTCCTTATATGGATCTCATATCGATTTCCAAAGAAGGGATGTCACATTTCATATTCCTGATCAATCTATGATCATCTATCGATGCAAGGATGAATATAACCTTCCAGTGGAAATTTATTCCATCTTATTGGTCTTGATTCCAATAAATGAAGGTTATTTATCTCAAATGGTTAGAGAAAAACTCACAATTAAGAATATTCCCATTGTACAAGAGTTTTATGATGTCTTTCTAGATGAATTTTTGGGTCTTCCACCAAATCATGAAGTTGAGTTTTCAATATAACTCATATCGGGTTCTATGCCCATTTCAAAGACACCTTATAGAATGGCCCCAATTGAGTTGCAGGAATTGAAGAAGAAACTCCAAGAGAATCTTGATAAGGGATTCATACGCCCTAGTGCATCACCTTGGGGAGCACATGTTCTGTTTATTAAGAAGAAATATGGATCAATGAGACTCTGCATTAATTATCGTGAACTTAACAAGATCACAATCAAGAACAAATATCCTCTCCCACGTATTGATGAATTATTTTTCCAACTACGCGGAGCTCAATACTTTTCCAAGATTGATCTTTGTTCAGGGTATCATCAATTAAGGGTAAAAAGGGAGGATATACCAACGATGGATTTCTGTAAAAGGTATGGACACTATGAATTTATAGTGATTCCATTTGGTCTTACTAATTCCCCTACCATCTTCATGTATCTAATGAATAGAGTCTTTAGAGACTATCTTGATCAGTTTGTGGTAGTATTTATAGAATATATTCCTGTATATTCAAAGATCAAGGAAGAACATGAATATCACTTGAGAATTTTATTAAAGACCCTAAAAAGGAGAAGCTTTATTCCAAATTTACCAAGTGTGAATTTTGGATTCAAAAAGTTTCATTTTTGGGTCACATAATCTCAAAAGAGGGGATATCTGTGGATCCAGCAAAAACAGAGGTTATCAAAAGATGATCAATACCAACAACAGTAACTGGGATCCAAAGTTTTCTTGGTTTTTCTGGATATTATCGACGTTTTGTGAAATATTTTTCACGATTATCTAATCCACTCACCAGGTTGACTTGAAAAGGAGTTAAGTTCATTTGGACGGAGGAGTGTGAAGAGAATTTCAAGTAGTTAAAAAGAAGGTTATCCAGTGCACTAGTGCTCACACTGCCTTGTAGTGGAGAAAGGTTTGTGATCTACAGTGATGAATCGAAGAAGGTATTGGGGTGTATTCTCATGAAAAACGATATGGTGATAGATTATACCTCACGACAGTTGAAAATCCATGAGCAAAATTACCCAACTCATGATTTGGAATTAGCTGCGGTAATCTTTCCATTAAAGATTTGGAGGCATTGTCTTTATGGTGAAAGGTGTGATATTTATACTGATCATGAAAGTTTAAATTATATTTTCACACAAAAGAAGCTGAATATGCACCAAAGAAGATGGTTGGAGCTGATTAATGATTATGACTACTCAATTTATTACCACCCTGGGAAAGAAAATAAGGTGGAAGACGCATTAAGTCGAAAAGACCTTGCTAGCTTATCCACGATGAGGATCACAAATAATCCAATATTTATGTATTTACAAAGGATTGATCTTGGTATTATAATGGGAGGGGGAAATATTATGTTTCTCAAATGAATGTTAAACCATCTATACATGTGAATATTAAAGAGGCATAGAAATAAGATGTAGAGTTACAAAAGAAGGTGAGAAATGTTCCTAAATTCCACATTGATTGTGATGAAATAATAAGGTTCAGGAATCGAGTTTGTGTTTATCCCATCCCAGAATTAAAGAAGGAAATATTGGATGAAACTCATAGTTCTTCATTCTCTATTCACCCTGGAAGCATGAAGATGTATAAGGACCTGAATGAGTAATTCTTGTGGGATGGAATAAAAAGAGATGTTTTGGAATATGTCTCTCGATGCTTGGTCTGTCAGAAAGTTAAAGCTGAGAGACAAAATTCTAAGGGGATGTTACAACCATTACCCATACCAGAATGGAAATGGGAAAACATCACTATAGACTCTGTCACTGGACTTCCAAAAACATCCAAAGGCAATAATGCAATCTGGTTTATAGTTGATCGTCTTACGAAGTCAGCACACTTCATTGCTATTAGAGAATATTTCTCTCTTGATCAGTTTTCTAAGATATATGTGAAGAAAGTGGTAAGATTGCATGGAGTACCACTTTCCATTAAATCTGATCGGGATCTGAGGTTTACCATTAATTTTTGGTGATGTCTTCAGCATAGTCTAGATACATAGTTGAGCTTCAGCACTGCTTATCATCCTTAGATAGACGGTCAGTCTGAGATGACAATTAAAACTCTAGAATACATGTTTAGAGCTTGATCTATGTATTTCAAAGGTGGTTGGGATCAACAAATACCTTTGGTTGAATTTTCTTATAATAATATTTTTCACTTTAGTATTCAGATGGCACCTTGTGAAGTTGTCTATGGAAAGAAATCTAGAACTCCAACTTACTGGGATGAAGTTGGGGAAAGAAATCTATTAGGACCAGATCTTGTTGATGAGATGGAAGAAAAGGTAAGATCTACTCAATAACACGTAAGAGCAGCTCAGATTTGGAAAAAAAAGTTATGCCGAGAACTGAAGAAAATACCTAGAGTTTGAAGTAGGTGATAAAGTGTTCTTAGGAATATCTCCTTGGAAGAGAGTAATGAGATTTGGAAAGAAGGGAAATCTAGCCCTAGGTATATTGGTCCTTTTGAATTACTGGATCGTGTTGGGAAGGTAGCTTACTGATTGGTGCTTCCACCGAATCTCTCTCAAGTTCATGATGTGTTCCATGTATCTCTCTTGAGAAAGTACAAACCCGATCCTTCACATGTACTAAGCTCAGAAGTTGTACCGCTGGAGAAAAATCTTTCCATGAAGCTTCCTTGAAAAATTTTCAAGTTTATTTTCAATTAAATTATTTTAGTTTAAAATTTTATAACATGTTAAGAAAGGAAAAAAAAATTGAAGTAGAAAGGATATTTTCCCCAAGAATGGAGTTCAAGTGTTTTATCAAAATTATTTTCCATCTAAGATAATATAGGGTTCTGTTTCTATCCCTATTATTAAATTGATTGGATTATGTTATGATGGAATTATTTTTATGAAGTCCTTTTATCTTATATGTATTATGTTATGATGGAATGATGTTTAAGAATCCCATTTTTTTATCACATGGGTTATGCTACAATGTATGATTTATGATTTTGTGGCACACATAAGGATAGTTTCATTATGAGATGGGTGGGACCTATATCTTCCTCCAATGCATTGGGTAATGATTTATATCTCATGAGATATACATGGATGGAATGGAAAGTTAATCCAGTTCAGTGATACATGAATAGAACGAGGATTGAACTTGGTTCAGAAATGGAATTTGTCCGCTATGATAGTCTTAGCAATGAGTCTTGACTAATGTGAAATGATTTTCTATGATTTTGTGTGTATGCCACAACGTTTCCTATTTTATGTTATGATTATTGGGATTACATTTTACTAATATGATTTATCCCATGTTATGATATTATGTTCTCTTATGTAGGTTAATATTTTCAAAATGTTATGTTCTTATGAATATGATATGATTGATATTTCTTTTGTTTACCCTTACTGAGCATTTGAGCTCACCCTTTTGTATGTTTTATTTTCCCCAGGTCAGGAAGAAGGGTATTAAGTAGGATTTTCCAAATGGGACTCTAGATATGATGAAATAAATGGGATAAAATGTAGATTCTTTATGAACCAGTTGTTTATGTTTCCCAGTTTCTAAAGACACTATACCTTTGTGATCCTATCATGATTTTGTTATATGTTGTAATAAGTATGCTTCAATTCTGAAGTAATAACAATGTATATAATGTATGGGTCGTTATATTATAACATACTAGTATATTGAACATATTGGAGTTATTATTCCATTTAGATAAGAGAAGGTGGAAATAAGAAAATGAAGAAATGAAATTGAAAAGAGATTACAATTAAAAGGAATAGGATTTTACCTCTTGGATTTGTCCCCCTTGAGAAACTCATTAGGGAAAAGGATTTGGAAATTGATGAGGCCAAGAGCTCCTAAACATGGTGTAACACCCCGACCCTAGTTACCCAGAGTCGGTGCATTATTACATAACATTGGCATGATCATAAGAAAGATCAAATCTCGAAAGACCGATTGGTTTAGTAGCCTTGGAAACACTAGATATATTCATAAGTTTTACATTACATCATAAAGTGAAAAACTACTACGACAACATAATGTCTCCATAGTCCACACTATTATCCCCTCATAATATCCCTGCAGGTCATTCATAACTTACTTCTTCACATCCTGGGAAAAATAAAACATAGAAAAGGGGTGAGATCAAATGCCCAGTAAGGATAACAATATAGCGGAACATTCAAAAATAAGCATAAACATTTAAGGTAATGCATTACTAAAACAAAAGTCTTTTAAACTTGAACTTCAACATAGTATGGAAAAAGTAAAATGAAATAATGCCATTTACTTATTCACATGGATAGTCTACTAATCGAATAATCACATGCAATATCAATAACCACTTTCATAATGTTGGAATGCTTAATGCTGAACTTTAATTTCTTTGTCAAGGCCTCGTCCCAAGACCTAGGGGCTAACTGTAACCAGAACCCAACCCGAAGTGCCTCTAATAACCGGACACCAACCCGGAGTGCCTCTAATAACCGGACACCAACCCGAAGTTCCTTTAATAACCGGAGACCAAACCGGAGTTCCTCTAATAACCGGAGACCAAACCAGAGGGCTTACTTTTACCGGTCCCCAACCCGGAACATACTTGTCTAACACATTCATCTGAATGAAAGGTTGAAATATAACATAAACATTCGGATTACAAATAACTTATGAAATGTCAATACTTTAAACAAAAACCATGAGTGACATAAGAATAACTTATCCACAGTCAAAAATATCACAAAACCTTCAATAAAATATGGATGTTTTGTATCATAATAAATCAACTTCAAATAAGCGTAAAATCCATCAAAGGATGTTGACATAGATGAAATCAAAACTCTTTTTAGAGAAATATCTCTTTCTATTTTTGAAATAATTTAAGATTCATATAAAATAAAACATTTTATTTAAAAATATTCTTATAAGCTTGTAAGGAAAGCTTTGAAGATTTTATAACGGCGGAAAATAGCCGCACCCACCGTATAAGTTAAAAAAACATTCTTACCTTAATTCTGTCGAAAAGGTTAAAAAGGATCTTATTTTGAAAAAGATGGAAAGATTCCTTTATAAACCTCTTATAAAAAGTCAAACAAGGGTATAAATGACTTTAACCCATATTCTTGTAAATAATAAAAATGTTTTGAAATACATTTTTAAGAAGACATGGATGTGGATGATAAAGAGATCCCAGTAGATTATTACATATAAACAACCTCGGATAATGAAGAGATTGTGAAATAACCCTTACCAATTTGGTAAATTATGAAACATACAACCGATGAAAGAGGTATCATACAATTAATATGTAAATACACATAAATTAGAGTGTATTACACAAAGAATATAATTATGGGTAGTACATACACCACACAAAAGGTGATGGTGGCAATATGGCATGAATCTCACGGAAATAAGGAGTGAGATGAAAACCCCTTACCTTGTACTTTTCCTTGGTTGGGGTAGGTTAAAATCTTGTATAATGGTGAAATAATTGTTATTAAATTATTCTAGAATCATATATATTAATATGATATCATATATGATCTTTTAACATTGATTTGTTAATAATATCTTTTAATTATCATCGTTTTGGGTGTTAACTTACTCATTTTATTTTATATGTTTTGTTACATAAGCCATGTTTGTTATCGATAGGTTGTATCTTATTCATATCCAGAATGATATCAAGTCCTTAAACATCATTTTTAAATCATCAAATGATAATTATACTTTAATGGATACGATGGAGAAAGAATCTCATCGCGTTCGTGGAGACGGTAGTCCGTACGTACGCACGAGCGACAATATCATTCTTTTGATATTAAAATAATATATAAATGGATGGTATATCATATATAAAGAATAATTAACATGTTATATTTATTATTTACATGAGTTACACATCATTATTATACCCATCCAAATAATAATATATTGAATAACAATTACACCACGACGTGGAGACGGTAAGCCGTACGTACGCACGTATGGTGACATGTTATTCAAAGGGTGGATAGAATACTGAATATGTTTATACCATATTTATAATAACATCACAGTATATATAAGATACTGGAGTTATTATTTTATAACGGTAATAACAAAGAAAGAAGAAGTGGAAGAAGAAAGGAACTTGAAAAGGGGTGGTGAAAACATTACCTCTTCTTCAGGTTCTTCCTATTGATTTGATCAAAAGGGCTCCTTAGGTTGGATTTCTGATCCAAATAAGGCCTCTCAGTTGTATTGAGGGATTTTGGGAGAGTATTTGGGCAGAGTTTGGCCGAAAAAAAGGCTTTTAAGGTGTGAAGAAATGAGAAGGAGGAGTGCCCTTTTATAAGAGGGGTGAGGGGCACCTTTGGAAAAGCTAGAAATGTTAGTTTATAATAAATTCATATTCGGTTTCTAATGGCTCCAAAGTTTATTATTTAAATGTTAAGGTGGGGATGGGTCGAAAACAACTCAACCAATAGAATTTAGACAGGTTTGGGTACTTATATTAACCTTATCTTTAAGTATTAACTCTAAGTTAATTAGTTTCACTTTTACAATGTCTCTTTGTATTTTTATATAATATGGTTAATAAACTTAATATATACATCCAAGCGACCCCCAAGTGGTCCATTAATGATTAACCTATCATGATATAAGTCTCTTTGCCGATCCTTAGATTTTTAGAAATTTAATATCAATTAATAATATAATATTTGTTTTAAGAATTATTTTATGTCAATTTTGACACTATTCAATAGTTGATTTTTTTGAAACTCATAATAGATTGATTACTTCAAACAAAGTAAATTAAAGAAATACTAATATATCATGTTATCCTATAAAATTAGTTTAATTCATTAAAAGTTTCATATTATATTTATTTGGGTATTTATAATATCAATTATTTTAATTTTTCACTATTATAGTAATTAATTCATCATCATTGTGTCATAAATATATTAAATTATGTAATGTCTAAAAATTATAAATAAAATATCATTATGTAGGAAATCTTGTTATCTTTCCAATGAATATTTATAATCGAAAATCCAACATATATAACATTATGTAAAAATTGTTTTTCTAAAAGATATATGCTTGTGTCATTTTTGTATTCATTTTAACTTAATTAAAATAAAGTGTCCCTATCACCTACAAGTGGCACCATGGGGTCCCAAAATCGACCCAAAGATGTCTATGGTCGAACATGTATCAACCAATAAGGCTAGGACACGTTTTAGGGTAATTTAGTATTATTATAATATTATTTTTTAACCCTTATTTACCGGATTTACCCTTAACCATGGTAAATAAAATATTTACCGTAGTAATTATTCAAAATGTCTAAAAATAAAAGTTACCTATTTAAACAATTGGAACATAATGATTCCAAATATGTAATCCATTTTTCTAAATTCAAAACACAGAAGTGGCAGAAATTAATTTAAAATTAATTCCCGTTGTCAAAACAAAAAGCGTGTTTTCAAGAGATAATAACTATCAAAAGATTGACACTTGTTTATGTTCGATTTAATTGTAAAATTATGTCCAATGACAAACATTATATTAAATGGTAAAAATATATTCTAAATATACTTTAAAACCACTCAAATTCATAATTTATCACTATTAATTATTTTGATTAAAAAAGTCGTTTTTAATTAAAATTTAGTAATTTTAACTATTCATCAAAATATGAAAGTTATCCGAAAAGTACCAAAATTTCACCTTAGGCTAAATTCGATACTCCGAATCCAAAAATGAAGTCCATTTTGAGAGATAAAATTTCTAAAATTTTAAAAGGTAGGTATTACTATTCATAACGGCTAGTTAGATTGGTTGTGGTGTGTTAGAACTCGAAGTTGCGTACAACACACGCTACTGTATTATTCAAAGGAAAGCATGTCGTGGAAGCTTGGGATGTTTCATTTTAAATTTTTTTGATGTCCCCATTTAGTCAAAAATTTTAAAATATTGTATTTAAAAAGGTTTCACTATTAAAAGTTGATAAAAGTGCAATACTGAAAAGGAATCTGTTCTTGCATTATGTCTAAGAAACTCATAATATGGATTCTAAAATTATAAGGATTATATAAAGTTTAAAATTTAGTTAATACTATTCATAACCTCTTTTGAATGGATTTTTTTTGGTAAGTCATGGTGTGATTGAACTCAGTTTTGTGTATAGTGCAAGTTATTGAATTATTTTGAAGAAATAACACACTATGAAATCTTGGGGTGTTACACATGGGTAATGGGATAGGGAAGAGTATTGGGTATAATTTTTTCAACGATAAAATCTTGAAAGGGATGAGGAGAAGAGGGGGTGAGGGTTGGTATTTATAGTGGAAGAGATGGGTGTTTTCTCATTATTATATTCATTACATTATTATTTTAGCTCAAGACTATCAATAGTTTGTGAATTATCTATAAATATGTTAAAATAATTATCAGAAGTTAGAGATTTTGGTTCTTACATTAGATTTGACTCAATTAATAGTGTATTTAGCTTATAATCTACATATACAGTAAATTATAATATTTTACTATTCACCAAAAAATCAAGTATTTCTGAAAAATACAAAAAATTCACCCAAACAATTTTTAGAATTGTAGAATTAAAAAATGATCTCCATTTTATGAAAATAATATTCTAAATATGAATACTTTAATTTTTAATTAAAATCATCATTTACTTGGAAAATATAGTTTTTAAAATTATAACTCATTTTATAACACTTTGAAAAATTAATTATGGTCTCGTAAAATTATCTGAAAATCATAAGACCTCAAAATATTAATTTATGAATACATTTTATGAAAATAAATTTTCTTTTAAATTATTAAATTAATAATAAAATTATAGTTATATATTTTTGACTTACAAAAATTCCAACACTTAATTAATAATTATTAAAACTTTTATTTACTTAGACTATGATATAATTATACCATACTTTAATTTATAAGATGCATAAATTTTATTTATAATTTCATGTGTGAGGTTACTATTCATTTAAGTGGTTTACTATTCACAAGAGTCATATTACAATGCATAAGTTCAAGTTACTATTTCATCAGTATTTGTTACCAAACCTCTATAAATACTTCTTATTTCATTAATTAATCATTTATAAAGTTTTTATTAAGCTATATTAGTGATTTTATGTGATTTATACTCTATTAAATTACTATAAGAAAGGATAAATTACATTGATAAAAGTTTGGGTCATTAGATAGACTCATAACTTCACTAGAAAACATACTAAACTCTTATGACATAGGGTCGATCCATCTCTCTGAAATCTCAGAAATAGTCGGTACAAGGGCAGGAGGTGTCACAAGAGCAGGTACAAAAGATAACTCAAAACTTATCTGACCATATGGACTCAGACCGTCAGTAGGGATCATAGGTGGAGGTACCATAACAGTGGATATAGAGGCAGTATGCACAGCATCAGTCAACTCAACTGATTTCTGAACACTCAAGTTAGGTACAACAACAGCATATTCACCAACTACAGGTGCTACCACCATCTGAACATCATCATTCTGAACATCAAGAACTACTGATTTTACTTTCTAATTCATATTAGAAGAAGGCTCATCAGAAGAAACTACATCAACTAACATTTCATTAATATCTTATTCCTCAAAAAATTTCTTCCCAGACTATTCATCTACATGATTCTCAACAACAGCAATGATAGTCATCTGGTCAACCACAGTAGATTTAGAATCATTCTGATCACCACCAACACAGTTATCTTTAACTTCATCAAATGTAGGAATTTTTTGAACAAGCTCTAACGATGAGGATTTATCCCCATCAAGAAGTTCATCTTTTTTCTTAAGAGTTTATATATCTATATATTTACTAGGAGAAGAAATATCTAAAGTAATATCCATATATCTCCATTTGATTCAACCAACTAAACCATATGATTCAGAATCATATTTATATTTATCTTCAGCATCACCATTATCAACATTTCTAGCATCTTCATTTCCACTAAGAGTAAAATTACCATAATTCTCTTCCTCATATTCCTCATCATCATCAGAATATGAACTAGTTTTAAATTGTTCCTCTCTAGAAACTTTAGTTTCTTCTTCACCACTTTTTACTATATTTCTCTTTTGATAATTCTTCTAGGAAGACTAGGAGCTCCATATGTGATAGGTGGTGATTTTAGAGATATATTGGAGTAACTACCCTCATCGATAGTATATTCGTCTTCTTCTTTTCTTCTAGTAGATAATTCTTTATTTTCATTAGAATACTTCATTATCTCATCAGGTTCTAGGATAGGGTCAACAAGATCCCTCGGCCTTTTTGGATGGTCCACCAGATTAAATTCAGCAAAAATTTCCCACCATCAACTACCCAATTATTCTTTTATGGGTTCCAGATGATTATCATCCTTGAAAAAATTACATTAGAAATAAAAAAAAATTATAGTCTATGATAGACTCTTCATCTTCTAGAACTAACCCTTTATCTTTTAACAAGGTTGAAATGAACATGGGATATATTAGGGAATTAGATCGATAAGGAGGCTTGATAATTTTTGAAAAATGAACCATAATATACTTACATAGATTAATATTATATCCTCTTTTTATAAGATATAATATGTATACATCCTGACACCTTAATGTGGAAAATTCTCTTTTGCTGGGGTATAAAATGTGCTGCATTAATTTTAAGAGTAATCTGCATTTTCCATCCAATTCAGAAGCTATAGGACTTCGGGTTATTCCATCACCAGTTAGTTCAGTTAAGGAATATTCATACACAATAACATAACTTTCTTCTAGTATAATTCCTTGATATTCATTGAAAACACCTTTATGAAAATCACCCAAACATTTTTCACACTATTTTGAAGAAAAGATAATTGTACAACCTTTAACTCAGCTTCTAATCTAGTACTATTTTTCTTCTTCAAAAATAAACTCCAAATACATATAGAACTCATAAAAAGATTATGATATAAGGGTGTGTTGTTTTAAGAGAAACAATCTAACCAACATTGGTTCTAGAGTACTTTGTGCACCAAATACTTACATGATACAATCCACAATACTTTAAATTCTTTTTCAGCTACAATAAATATTTTTTAAATCTCTGAATGAACTGGTTATACAATAGTAACAACACTCAACTCTACCTTTTTTATTAGATGTTCACAACTTAGATGGTAAGGACTCAGAAAGACTCTTCAGTCTTTCCATGTAGATTGGTTTGTTAATATTAGTTGAAAGTTGAGAGAAATATTGAAGGATTAAAAGTTGAGATATAAAGGGATTCACTGGGATTGAGATAGAATATAAGGGAATGAGAAATAAAGGTGTGTGGGAACTAGACAAATTTCTTATTTATATAATTTGAGATTTAGGTATTTCAAAAATAAAAATCGAAATATTACTTGAAAATTGATTTCAAAAATATGATAAAATATTCATATTGGGTTACAAAAATAAAATAAAATGTTAGAATAAAAAATCAGTGATTTTGAAAAATTTAAAGAAACAAAAAATTTGAAAAGTCATGAAAAACAAAAGTGTTAAAAACCAACAGTGTAATGATCACAACAGCGAGTCAACCACAATGGTGATACAACCATAATAGTAAGACAAATACAATGGTGTATCATATCCAACAGTGTGTCATACCAAATGGTGTATCATACCCAACGGTGTGTCATACCTAACAATGTGTCATGGCCAGCAGTGTTTCATACCCAATGGTGTGTCATAGGAAATTAAAATAAATCAAAATTAATCATACCTAGCTCATGTTTTATGTAATTCATTTTCTAATAATTCAAAGTCTTTATAAGGATATCAGCCAAAAGATGTTATGTACCATTGTATTCAAGAGTGATATCACCTTTTTGAAAATAATCTCTCAAAAATTAATGTCTTGAACCAATATGTTTTTTTCTAGAATATGACACTAGATTCTTAGAAATATTAATAGCACTTGTATTATCACAATTTATGGGGACATTGTGGAATTTATATCCATTTTCCAGTAAAGTGTGTTTTATCCAAAAAAATTCTATAGAAACTTACAGTATCTATGTAATAAACTTCATCTACATATAGTGTAACATAATTTTGTTACTTACTAGGCCATGAAACTAGATACATTCCTAATAAGTTACATTTTCCATAGGTTCTTTCTCTATCTAACTTACATCCACCAAAACCAGCATTAGATTAACTAACAAGATCAAATTATTGTCCTCCAGGGTAAAACAATCATAAATTGGTTGTATACAAGAGGTTTTTGAAAACTACTTGAATAGAAACAAAGTGTAACTATTTTGGATTTTCTTTAAAACAAGTATAGATAAACATAGTAAAAATTATATCAAGTCTTCTAGCAGTCAAGTATAGAATAATTCCTATCAAACCTCTATAAATGGTTTGATCCACTACTTTCCAAACATCATTATGATCTAAATTATAGGTGGTACCCATACGAGTAATAATACTCTTAGTATTGTCCAAGTTTAAACATTTTAAAAGATATTTAGTATATTTACTTTGATTTAAAATGATTCATTATTTATTTTGAAAGATTCGAAATCCAAGAAAGAACTTAAGTTCACTCATCAAACTCATTTTTCATAATTTTAGAAAAACTATTAAAAAAGAGAATTTCTTGAAGATCAAAAAATAATATCATCAACATAGATTTTTACAAATAATACATCTTTTGAAATTAGTTTTTTTAAATGGTGGGATCATCTATTTGTTTTGAGAAACCTTTTTAAATAATAAAATTTTTAAGCCTTTCATACCAAGATCTATAATCATGTTTCAAACCAAAAAAGATTTAGACAATTTGAAAAAATGATTCAAAAAATAGGTATTTTTAAAACCAATGGTTTGTTCAACAAAAACATCCTAAATTATAAAGACATTCAGGAAATCATTATTGACATCCATTTTGTAAAGATTAAAATCAAGATGTGCAGCATTAGCTAGCAGTATTCTAATAGATTCAAGTCTGGATACTGGGGAAAAGGATTCCTTGTAGTCTATTCCTTATTCATTACTATTACCTTGTGAAAATAGTATTTTCTTATTTCTAAATATTGTGCCCAACTCATCAACCTTATTTCTTAAATACCCATTTAGTGCCTATAGTCAAGGTTTCCTTGTCTCTATCATTAAGTTCCCATTATTTTTTTCTTTAAAACTGATTTAATTCTTCTTTCATTTCCATCATCAATAATTCCTCATTAATAGATTTATTGATTTTCTTAGGTTGTATGTGAGATAATAATTATTAATATTCAACATGATTTCTAATATAATCTCTTCTTTATGTGCCTAAATCTATATTTCATAAAACAATACCTAAGTGGTCGTACTTAATAGTTCTAATAGCTCTAGAAAAATTAGGGTTGGTAACATCAGGATTTTCTACAAGTTTGGGTTCAGGAATTTCTAGAAATTATTTAAAAATTGATTATTTTTTCTGGATTTTTAACATTATAATTAGAAGGATTAGAATTTAAGCTAAAAGAATAAAAAACATTCTCAAGGTTTTTTAGGGAGGTTTTAGGCTCATGTGTATATGTTTTATCAAATTTATCATGGATAGATTATTATATAGTCTTAGTACTTTTATTGAAGACAATATATGATTTATGGGAAATTAAATAACTTAGAAAAATTCCATCATCACTTTTGGTGGAAAAATTTTCAGGATTACCCTTAGTGTTAAGAATAAAGACTTTACAACCAAAAACTCAAAATTAATTAGCCTTAGGATTTCTATTATTTCAAAGCTTGTAGAGGGTCTTCTTCAATATTGGACAAATTAAAACTCTATTTATGATTTACCAAGCTATATTCATAGCCTCTTCCAAAAAATAAAAAGATAGTTCATACTCATTTAACATGGTAAGGGATATCTCTTTTAGGGTTCTATTTATCCTTTCAACAACTCCATTTTGATGTGGGGTCCTAAGTGTTGAGAAGTTATATTTGTATCCATTTTGTGAGATAAAAGATTTGAAATCCTAATTTTTAACCTCATGACCATGGTCACTTCTTAATTCTTAATTCTAATTCCACTTATGTTCTCTATATATATAGAATACTTAGTGAAATAATAACATGCTTCACTTTTCTGATCTAAAAATAATTCCCAAGTATACCCATGAAATTTCATCTACCAGTACATAGACACAGTGCTTACCATTAAGAATATAAACTCTATATGGTCTAAATAAATCCCAATGAACCATATTAAGGGGTTGATAAGTTGACACTTCTTTCTTTAATTTAAAAAGAAAATTTGTTTTTATTTTCTTTTTGACAAGGGTTATAGACTTTATCATTTGGGAACTCTACATTTGGTAAATTATTTACTAAAACTTTCCAAGTAATCTTCCTAAGTGAGTGTATATTGTAGCGTCCTAATCCCTTATTTCAAATCCAAGATTCTTTATAAAAACACTTAAGTATGAAACAATTTGAGAAATTAAAGAATTCAAATCAACAGAATAAACAGTATCATACCTTAACTAAAGATTAAAGAATTTTTAGATTCATAAATATTGCATGCATCATTCTCAAATTAAAAATGAAATCCATCATCACATAACTATGAGATTCTAAGAATATTATATTTTAAACAATCAATAAATAATAGTTATAATTTTAAAAATAATTATTGTTTCCAATTTGGCCAAGGCTGGTGATTTTCCCTTTAACATTATCACCAAAGGTGACATAACCATCAACAACCTTAATATGGATCATTAAGATTGAGTAATATCTTATAAAATATCTTGAGGAACCATTGTCCAGGAACCATATAATCTTATAAGAGTTCTTTAAACTATTTTCTTACAAAACAAAATTTATAAAAGAAATGACTTTGGTTCCCATATTTTCTTATGTCCAGAGATATAAGTAATTAATGTTTTGGGAACCCAAATTTTTTTAACGGGTTTCCTATAAATAGATAGAGTAATTTTTGAAATAAATACTTTATTAGTACCTTTATAAGAATAATGGGCGGAAGGGATTTTTGGTATGGACTTAGTTATAAAATTACTTTTACTACTCACTTTTTTCCAGGTTGATATCTAATAACGGTAACATATTTAGGTGTAACTTTCTTTCCTAAAATATATGTGATATTTTCACAACAATTAATAAAATTTTGCAAGTATTTTTGTAGTTTCTCATTTCAAATTTTATGTTCAGTATTTTCTCTTAACAATTGAGAAATTGTTTTTCAATAAATTGTTCAAATTTAATAATGTCTGTTGAATCATATTTTCTTTTAAGAACTTTATATTTATCTTTAATCTCATTAAAAGTTTCTTCCATCAAGCTATAGTATTCAAATTTTTCATTCTTATTCATATCATAATAATTATTTTGATTCTAAAAATTATGAGAAATGTGATCATTATGCATTGGTAAAACATTATAAGTAGTAGGTACCTCATTGAAGTTTTTCATGAAGCACATGCTTGCTCTATCTAATTTCTCTTCAGGAGATGATTTAGAATCAATGGTGTTGTATTTATAAGCAATCCATGTTTCTTTCGTTTATTTCTTATTTTTTTCCTTTTCATCATATCACTTTTTATACTTAAACTTTAGACAATCATCCTTTACATAACCTTTCCTCGTACAGTCATAGTACAAAACCACATTTTTATATTTCTTCCAGTATTTCTTCTAAGTTCCCTTGGAATCATATTTTTTTATATTTTTGATTTATGATAAACGTTTTCTTCCTATAGAATTTCTTAAACTATATGGATAGATAAACCATCTTCTAATCACTGTCTGGAGGTGACTCACAGTCAATTGAACTAGTATTTTTAACTTTCTCCTTTTTCTTTTATTTGGATGAAATAGTCTTAAAGGCTATTGATGTTTTCTTTAGACCTTCATAATATTCTCGGTTGAACATTATCTTTTCTTAATACATCATTAGTTTACTAATAAACTATTTGACGAGTATCTTTCTAATAACATGGGACTCTCTAGTTGACATATATTTTCCTCTCCATTTTTAGGTAAACATCTAAGCAGTATCATGATCTGGTCCTTATTGGATACATGATTCCCAGGTGAGCTCATTGTGTTCACAATTTCATTGAACCTGAGGTAAATGTCCTAAATAGGTTCATCATGCTTCATATTAAAGTTTTAATACTTAATAGTATATGTGTTAAGTATCATATCCTTAACATTAGTTATTCCCCCATGTGAAACTGATAAAGTATCCCAAATTTCTTATGTAGTTTTTCAAACTGATATTCTATAAAATTAATTATCTCCTAAAGAACAGTAAAGTGAATTCATTTATTTATAATTGTTATTGTAATAATTCATTGTATCATCATCCCAATCCTTTTCTGGAATAGTAGTTATAACATATTTATCTTTTATATCAGCCCAAATTTTGAAACCCATACTCTCAATGTGAATTTCCATCTTAATTTTCCATTGATCATAATTGTTTCCATTGGAAAGGAGATGTTTTTAGTAGTGAAACCATCTTTTCTAGAATCTATTTAAAGAAATAAATTTAGAAGTAACAAAAATTTAAGATCTATAAAGATTAACTAAAAAACAGTTAAATGTGGTGTTGGAAGTGATCTGGAAGGTCAAGGTGGCTTGGGGTGCATTTGGGTGGACTTTTAGGGAAATATAAAGGGTTATGGTCTTCGCACGGGAGGCGCACGGTTTGCCTAAACTGTGCGGCCAAACCATGCAAGGATGGTCTTGGATATAGTGGCTAATGTACAGTTAACACACGGTTTGTCTAACAGTGTGGACTAACCGTGCGAGGAGGGGTTGTCGAGGCAGAAGCTAATGCATGGTTAGCACCCGGTTTGTTAAACTATGCGGTCTAACTATGCAGGCACTTAAAGTTAGATCCTAAAATTGTGGATCTAACTCGTTTTTCCTTTAATCACCTTGTTAAAGCCCCTAATTGGCCATAACCTGGGATTACCTTTCCCTGGAGGTGGAAGAACCTCTTCCAAGTGTTTTGGAGGTGATCTGGAGGCTTCTCTTCATGAATAGAAGTCGGTTTCTTGAGGTAAGTGATCCTTTTGTTTGGTTTCTTAGATCTGCATAGATCTACTCCTCTTCTCTCGGGATCTTAGATCTACACCCGTTATGGGTAGATCTAAGTGTGTGGATGCTATTTATATTGACCATTGGTCTTGGTTGCCTTTGGAGAGGATATATAAGGAGGATTCATGGAGAATCGACCCGGTTTGTTGGGCGTTCATCGACCTTTGTGGTTTTCCTCAAAAACCCTTGAGGTAGGGGATTTGTGATTCTCTCTCTTTTACGTGCAATTGTATTGTTCGCATGTGTAATCCCGCTGGATGACTTTGGAATTGAACTAATTAAATACTTGAACTGAATTAAAAGAATTGGGTTGATCACATGTTGTTGCTTTGTACCGTGATAACGGTTTGCCTCTTGATTTTCTAGATAGTGTGATATTTATGACTTTCTTGTTAGCATGTTATTCTTGATGAAATTGGTAAAGAACGTAAAGTCGAAATTAATTGATAATTAATTGGATAAAGATTAAGAGGCATGTAAATGAATCTGGTTGGTGTTGCTGTTGTAGTTGTTCTAATTTGATGTTGATCAAATTTGGAATAGTAATCACGTTTAATCTTCAGTGATAGCTTACTGAATTTGTTCATGATGTTGGAACCAAAAAATTGAATTTTTTAATTCAATATAGATTAAATAACTTAATTGAGTTCCGTGAAGGGTTCAGAGTTACCCTCTTGTTGTGAATTAGGGCTAAAAGCCCATTTGATGTGATTATTGGTGTTTGTTGTTTGAAGGTCATATTCCTTGTTAAAGGGACAAGAGCCCATTTGTTTTAATGATTTTTTTCCTGCTTCATGTGCTATGATGTGACCCTGGAAGGGGTTTTGTGATATCTTGTGTTTTGATGTGACCCTGGAGAGGTCTTGTGATATGTGGAGGCAGGGAGGCCTTGTGGTTGTGGCAGCGGATGACGCCTAGAGTGGTGAGATGCATCAGTTTATGCATGTGGGTGTCGGGGAGGACACCCGGGATGATGGAATTTAATGTATGTGGTTGTTGGATGCTTGGTGTTTTGATAGGTCCTTTATCTGCTTTACTTTTCCCCACTGCTCAAGGCAGCTGAACTTGCTTACCCTTCTTCTGAAGGAGGCAAAGAAACGTGGGGTATGGCACGTGCTTTCCGTGTTTAGCCTCTCAAGGGAGAATGGGTCTATGCTCTTTCTATAGGCGTCAAAGACTCGACGGTTAGTACGTCTACTCACCATGTTGAGCCCCCTTGTGTTTAGTAGAATAGCTTTATTTTCTAGAATGCCTGGGAATATGGGAATGTAATTCTGTAATGAATGTTTGAATAAATGATGTTAACCCATGGAGTTAGAGTTTGATGAAACTTAATGATGAGTTTGAGAAATTTTGAAGGGACAGTTGATTTTGAATGTGATGCTAAGAAATTTTAAATGTGGTTTTTGTTCATGGTTAATTAATGTGCAAAGAATTAATTAACTTAAATTGGAATTGATGAAATAGGGAATGAGGTAACCTAATGAATTTATTTAACTATTTGTGTGCTTATAGGATGCCTAGTCTTTGAAATAGCATCCCGGAGTCGGAGAGACGTTAGCTGCAGTTGAGGATAAGACTAGGTTATGCCCATAGTGTGGTTGTGAGTTATATATATTCTTTACTTTTTGTGTTTATATACGTTACTCCACCCTGTCGTTAAGGGAAATTGACACCCCGGGGATTCTGAGCCCTGGGGCGGTGTTTTCCCCAACATTCCGGTGGGAGGATGAATGGCTGACTACCCCCTTTGACCTCGCTCTCTTGTCTTGGTAGATACTAGTGTCATTGGCACAACAGTTAGTTTTCCCCATATATGTGTGCAGAGGGCTGTAATGGGTTGTGGTTATTTCCACACTTATATTTTGGATGTAGTATCCTATGGACTACTATTGGTGTAACGTGTATAGGTTGTGATGGCTTGAGGATCCTTATGCGGTGTATGGGCTGTAATGGATTGAGGTACAATACCCGACGTATAATACACGTTATGCGGGTTGTGGTGGATCCCAGAACCTACCTGGTTACTTTTGGTTGTGAGGATGGTGTGGAGTTTAGTCCAGGTGTCTGCGGGCAAGCCTTTGTGGTGCACGTGGTGCAAATTGTGGAGCTTAGCCCAAGTTTATACGGGGAAGCCTTTAGAGAGAGATGCATAGGACGTATGTCATTGGGGAAAAGAGGAAAACCAGTGGGGAAGTAGTAGTGGGGTACCCTTGATATTCTTTACTATATACTATATTCTTGTATGCGTTACTTGGTGAGAGTAGCCATGGTGATATTGGGAACTTAGTATACTTGTTTAGGTGATGTTTTGGTTTCACTTGGTTTTCACTGGGCTTTAGCAATCTTTATTTACTTTTTCACGATAGTCTTTGGGGAGGATCCTACTGAGTATACTGTTATAATCACTCTACGTATATATAAACTATTTTTCAGGTCACTTGGAGAAGGTTTGAGATCAGGCTGGTTACTACTAGCTTGTTTTTGCAGGAGCTGTTCGGGCTTGTGATCGCTGATGTTTTACTTTCTTTTGGGTACATGTAGTTTTCCCCTTTCAGTTATATTACTTTTTCATGGAATTTCATATAGGTAATTTGGTTTCTTTTATACTTTAGTTGGATTTGGTTGGTTTCTATCTTATCTCTCTCTTCTATATGTGTTCTCTTAGAGGGTAATGCCTCCCATTTTTGTGTTTACTATACCCCCGGTGCTAGTCACCAACCCGGGGCCTACTGGAGGCGAGACTCGAGGGTCATTATCTCCCTTCTCACATTTTTGGCCCAGGAGGGGTACACTTTTTGGGGAGGGGGTCGTGACTTGAAAACTCTAATACCAAAGAAATAATCCTCTGATACCCAATGTTGGTCAAATTGAGTAACTCAAGAGGAGAGGAATTCAGTACCAAATTAAAATTTCTATTCAAAATGGATTAAAATAGATTCCCCCAATTAATTTTAAAATATACCATTTAACCAAAATAGTATATTGTTATAAATTATAATCTTTCAAAATAGTTCTTATAATATTGATTAGGTCTTGGGTAAATAATATACAATATTACTCAACCCTTTAAAATCAATTTACTTAATTAAAATCTCATAAAAACACTAATTAAGATTAACTATTAAATTATATATATTTTTTATAGTTTAAAACAATTTTTAGTTTAAAATAATAGATTCAGAGTAAAATAAAATAAAGGAAGTAGTGGAATATTGAATAAAAGAGGTTCAGTCTCAATCTAAGACTTAGTCCTCTATACATAGTGATCACCCACCACCAAGTAGTTTATATAAAATAAAAATTTTGATCCACAACCTAGATCGATATTTAAAATATATTACAACTATCCAGGTCACACATGACCTCTCCCACATTTATACGTGGGAGTATAAAATAAATAGGTCACACATGACCTCTACTATACTTTTTGTTGGAAAATAGATGTAAAAGGAGTTAAAAATATATCTATGTATCTTCCATTTATAGCACGATACAATGTGTGTGTGTATTAAAATAAAGGAAAAAACAAACTACCCAAAATTTAAAAGATAATAAAGACTGAGTAATCTAAAAGTATGAAGGAGTAGAGATGTTCAGTTTATTATACAGTGAAACTCGTGACTCCTTGAAATAGTTTTGGAAAATGCATCTCGATTCTGGATATAAAAACTTTAGTAAATAACTGTGTTGTGGAAATTTTCATCCTTGAATATAGTAATGCATTATATTTGTACTGAGATTTTACTTCCTTAGCTGAGTAGAACTGGATGCCGTAGCTACACTCTTCTTGTTCTAGAAATATGTTTCAACTCTATCGTGTATGTGTAAAAACTTTTAGCACTTATATTTTATATATTCATATTTTTATGAGGAAATATACTTCCTTTATTAACAGAATCATCAAAAATAATATCCTTGTGCATCTGGATATCTTGCTTCATCTTACTAAGGGTTGACACATCCTTCAATTCATTTTTTCGATCATTTAAGGGGAAATCATTAAAAAAATTAGCACTAAAATAAACAATATACCTATTATACTAATTTAATTCGAACTAAATAAGCTGTAAATAGTGGTGGTTTCTTAGTCTGGGGTTGTGTTGTTAGAGGTTTCAATATAGTGGTGCATTGATCTAAAGGTTTCTCAAAGTCTAGCGGTGTCTCCTTATAACGGTGACACAAAGTCAGTGGTGTATCATACCTTATCAAAATTCTACCTTGGTAGTGAGTCATCTACAATGGTGTCATATATGATGGTGACTTATTTAAGTAATTTTTAATTTTTACATGTTGATGGGGTGGTGATTCGGTCTTGATGGTGGCTTATCCTCAGTGGTGTCCCAACTTCAATAGTGACTCATACTTTAGGAATTTCGTCACCTCTCTCAGATAATAAAATACTTACAAAAAACATGAAATGAATTATTATCATTAGAATCATGATTTTGTGACTATTAAAATAATTATTTCAACAATACGGTTTACACATGTATATAAAATTATTTCTTTCATGGAAAATTAATTAAAAATTATAATTTAAACTATTTTAAAATATAAAAAAAATCATTTTCTGAAAAACAATTTTTTTTCAAAAAAAAAGCGTTTTATATCAATAAATTAAAAAAATGAATGATTTTAATTAAATTTATACATTATATATTAAATAAATTATTTAACATTAATCTTATTTTTTTCTAGGCAATATATAATAATAAATCCAATTTTACGCTTACAAATTATATTTATCTAAAAAACAGTTTTTCCACCTTATTTGGTATAAATATTTTAAAACAAATGTTTAAAAATTTTATAAAATTTAATTTTCAAATCATTATATCAAATTAATCTTATGCTTGACTTTTAAGAATTTTCTGAAAAGTTTAATTGTTTGATGAATAGTGAGAAATACTGATTTTTAAATAAAAACTGCCATTTTATTTATTTTATATATAAAGTATAATTATATTTTAATTTTTTTTAAATTGAGATTATTGCAATTATATATCTATTAAACCAATTTAGTTCATTTTAATAATTTTCATGTTGAATTTTGGTATAAAACACATTTAAACCTTTTGTACATTTTTATTTGAAATCATGTTTTCGCATTGCATTTGTGGGTTTAATTGTAAATTAAAATTTTCCACTTATGTGAAGGTATTTAAAAAATTATTCCATATTTTGAATAAGAATAATTTATATTATATAATAAGTTAAAATTATTTTTTTATCAAAACAAATAGTGAAAATAGTAAAAATTAATTGTCATAGTTAAGGAAAAAATGGGTTTTCTGAGGGTTAGACTAAAATTATAAGGATTAGAATGATCTAAAAAATTGTATAAAATAAATTTTATAGTTATATTTTGACCCTATAATTTATAATTCTTGATGAAACTCCATTTTGGATCCTTGTGTCATGATAAATTGTGGGTGAAACATTTTCTTTTCCAGAAATTACAAGTGTGTCACTCACCTAGCGTATAAAATGCCACCAACTCTCCTATATTATTCTCACCTTAAAACTATATTTTCAGATGATAAATACCCAAATAACTTCCCAAAATCTATTCTATCATCCTAAAATATTTAATTCAGGCCGAAATCCAACCTAGTAAGGCTTTTTGTTCAAACCTAAGGAGGTTAACCAAATAAGTGGTAACGTTCTTCCTCCAATGACCCAAAAGCCTTTATTTCTAATTGAATTTTGATAATCCACCTTTAAAGGGGTAATTTGGAACCCTTACAAGGATCTTAGGCATAATTATTACATGTCCCATAGGCATTAGAGGAATTCATTGCCTGTAGGCTTCAAACATTACATACAACCCAGACAAACTACTTGAAACTACTCCTCCCCAACATCTTCATTGTGAAATCAACTATCCACCATCACATGGTTGTTCTTATAGGATTTCCCATGCATGCACAGGCTTTTCCCGATGGTAGGTTTTATACCCTCTCATTCTTGTAATCTGTTTAGCTTCTGCTATGGTGAAATCTGATGTCATTAAGGTCGTTGAACTGATGTCATTAATTTTTCCATTACCACCCTTCATAGTTGGTTATTATGATGTATATAAAGTAAATATGTGATATTTATAAAAAATTTATACCTCTTGAGTCATTATATCATATATTTCATTTTAATTTCCATTTCATAAGGGATATGATAATGTCGCACATGTGTACGGCGGACCACCGCCTCTCGAATTGATGTGATTTATTTTTCACTAACACGTTACATGGAAGATAATAAGGATAAATATATGGGATATACATGACATAATTATGATATTAATTTCATATTTATAATTTTTAAAAGATAATATATCATTTTATTTCATACATTTTCACTCACTGGAAGTTGATAACGTCATTCGTGTATGTGTGGAAAACCACCTTCACGAAGTGATGTGACTCTATTTTCATCACCACACTATATGGATTATATGTATAAAGAAATAATATGGTATTTTTGACATTTGTAAAAATTATAGAAACATAACATATTTCATACCTCTTATCCATAATTATCATTAAAAAATTGAAATGTTACAAATTCATACATATGACCTACTATCTCCATGATCATAACGTACTTCATTTCTCAAAACCATCATTCATGATTGTTATTAAGAGTACAATAGATGTTTAAATATGATAATTATTTAATTATTATTATTATTATGTACCTAATGGAACCATGATCAAAGTAATCATACCAAAAATAAAAAATCAAAACATATATGAAAAACAAAGTGGGTATTAACTAAAACATGACTTTAACATGGAATTGTTAACAAACAGGTAATAAAAGGACATAATTAAATCATATATAGTATGATATATATAAATAATTTTATATAATATATTTTTAATAATATTAGATTTATTATAAAATAGGTTTGAATGTATACAAGGAAGTCAAGGCTTATGGTAAGGGATTGTCATCTCACTTTTTATTTTCTATGATATACAAACAATATTCACCGCATGTTTCTTTTATGTGATGTATATACTTCCCTTGAATTTATTTTATGATTTTTATAGTTAAATTTATGGTTATTTACATATCCATTTTAGTGTCCCTATTTCATGGGGTTTATAATTTCAAAGTTACTAAAGCGGTGATGGATTTTTTTCTCAATTTTCTATCTTTGAGACATATGTTATGTTATGCACCCATCTGTTTCTATGAAGTGTATATACCAAACCTTTGACATTTTATATTGTTAATATACTTATTTTAATGATATTTTATGTTTCATTTAATGTTATTATTTCATGGGAATTATGATTCAAATTTTCTAAAGTGGAAAGAGTTTTATGTTACAACCACATCGTTTATAGAGATTGCTTATGATTATGTTTTTTATGATAAAAAATTATAATTTATCTCTCAATAAAATAATTAATTTTATTATATTATATTTATTTTATGAGAATACATGTTTTCCTTCATTTTCATCTCTCTATATACCCAATATTTTATAAAGGAAGTTTTTAAAAAAAAACATCTTTTTAGTTGAAAACACTTTTTCCACCAAAACCATGTTTTCTAAAAAAAAATTAAAAATATTTTAAATATTCATTAATTGATTTATCAAATTCATTTTTACCCATTATTTAATTATTATAAAATAATTTTAATGTAATATTTATGAAATTTGCTAAATAATTCTCATTCGGATTTTACCAAAAATGTGAAAAGAATCTTTGTTTTTTAACATGCACGATATGAACTATATTTATCGTTGTCCTGACCACCCAATGATTTCAATCTTACCTTAAATTTTTTAAAATATATTTTCAAAGAAAACTTTTTCCTTAATATTTTCTAAAATTTTATATATTTTAAATACATTATTTTAAAGTGAAAAATATTTTTGTGATGTTTTATTTCATAAGAAAATGTTTTTCGGAAAGGAAAGTTTATACTACTCGATAAATGTTTTAAATAATTTTTAAATATTAATATATAATTTTTCAAGTTTATTTTCAAATAAAATGATTTCTAAAATTATTTATTAATTTTTATTTTAAAAATTTATTTTCAATGAATATTTATTTTTCTCAAGAAATATTTCAAATGCATTTTCAAAATCATTTTCCATCTAAGATAAAACCCTTTGATATTATTTTTTATTTATTGGGGATATGATCCAAGGATACCATTCTTATTATTTCTCTAAATGTATTATTTTTATTATGAAATTTCTTTTATGAAACCCATTTCTCATCAACAGGTTATACCATAATGAAAATTTTAAGAAATCTGCTTCATTTCATAGGTTATGCTACGATGAAATAATTATTATGAAACCTATCTCTTTTTCAAAGGTTATTTCATGATGAAATTATTATGAACCCCATTTCACTTCATGGTTTATTATATGATGGATTTTTTATGATCTTGTGGCACACATAAATATCGTTTTCATTCTGAGATGGGTAGGACCCATATCTCCCTCCAATGCATTGGCTAAAGATTTATATCTAATGAGATAGACCGGACTAGAATGGGGATAATACCTAGTTTAGTGAGGTATGTTTTCTTCTATGATGGTCTTTGGAGTTATCCTTGGCTACTATGATGGTTTGTGGGTTAAACCCCTTCCACTATTATTGCCTTTTTGGTGATACTTGACTATTATGGAAATGAATTTCTATGATTATGTGTGTGCCACAATTACATGTCTTATGCTAATGTTATGATATCATGGACCATGTTTATTTGATTTTCTTATTATTCGTGTGTTATAAACTGCCAATATTTTATCCATAACACAATATTATGATATTTTATTTGTAGTTTATGGTTATCAAATGTTATTATCATGTTATCATACTCTTATGTTCATGTTGTGCTTACATATCTCCCTTTTTTACACCTACTGAGCATCTAAGATCACCCTTTATTATGTTTCTTTTCCCCAAGTTATGAAGAAAGGTTTTAATTAAGGTATAGATAATAAGAGTACTTTGTGAAAATATATTTATGAGAGTTATTGAAAATCATTCATGAATTAATAAGATTGTGTTCCATGATTCCAAAGGCACTAAAAATTACAATCCTTAAGAATGTGTTTGTGTAATGTAAAGAATATTAATATAAAAATATATTTTATACAGAAATGAAAAGCATGGGACACTAAACTAGGATAGGGGAAGTGGACTACTAAAAGATCTCAAGAGGATAATGTCTGTGATGAATCCTCAGTGTTACCAAGACATCTTCAACCAAGAGTTACATGGTGATTCAAAGTAAAGGGTCCAATGATACCTAAGGTTTATCTCAGATAATATTTCTACCACCATCGAGAAGATACCAAATATTTAGCTACCTAGAATCTAATAGAGGCTAATATGACCATAAAACAACTTAAATTTAAAGATCTTAGATATTCCTCTTGATCGGTCTAGGAGTCCTTAATTTATATATGCCCTGAGGCAACCTAATTATAGAAATAATGGGCTCCCCTTATCTGACATTAGAGATTTATGGTATTTCATTCATTTTAGAATCCATATACCTAAACTCATTTATATAAAGGCTCCTCGACATTTCAACTATGAAAGAAACCCTACAAAGGTGGAAAATTACCTTTAGGACTAGATGTGCTCATTTATGGTACCCATAGCCGATCTATTTAAGCATCTTTAATGACAGTACCATCTATTTTTCTATATAGTAAGTTTGGGTATCAAATATCAAAACATTTTTTATAAAATAAATATGATCCTAGAAGCATGGGACAAAGAATAATTATCTTAGGAGCACCATCTAGAGGCCGAATCAAATGCTCATTTAACTTGATTCTGAGCCACAATGCCTCAATGTACGTCCTATTGAATGGGGTAGAATAATATTTTTTATAGTATGAAAATGTTTCCCACATATTCGACCTCAATCATGAGTTAAATTCTAGTAAAAAAACTCTTAGAGGAATCCTAGATTGAAGGGAAAAGGGTACTTATTGAGGAGAAGAGTCTTTTCCTTTCTAAGGAGGAAAAAATTGAGAATTAATCTATGCTTCATTATAGAATTTATAGATCCCAAAATTTTATTAGAAAACTTAAAGATTATATGGAGGTTATTCTATCATGTATCACTATCATAAGGAATGATTACAAATTATATATATTCCTCTGATGATTTTTTTCTAATGAATGAAAACACATTTTATTCTCATTCATCTATCTTTATCAACTCATGGTATTCTTAGATTATTTCCTCATAATAATCTGAAAACAATTATAATTAGTATAAAAATAACTCAACACCATTTGAATATTGAATTTAAAGTGTAAAAAAGTCAATTTTGGATCCCATACACTTGAGTCAGAATGATTTTATCTTATGTCTGGGTTGTAGATGGGTATAGGCACAAATACCATCAATGTAACACTAGATTGGGTCCATTATTATGAATAATATTCTCCATGGTGTTTCCCATATAAGGTTATAGGCACAAATTCCATCATTATTAAACTAGATTTTCTTCGTTGAGAAGAATGATATCCTACTTGGTGTGGATCATGGGTGGGTATAGGCATAAATATCATTACTTTAACAATATATTTCATCTATTTGGAAAGGGAATGAGGTGAATCAATGTTATGCAGATCACTAAAGGGGATTTTTTTAATGAGTATGTTAATGTTCAAGAGGGTTCGAGCACACAGAGATTATGTATTTAGGTATTTTACATAGATCTTATAGAATGATGTTCCAATGATAAGGGGGCAGATGAATGCTCTAAGTTTTTAATAATCCAAGGAGCCTTATGAGAGAAACATGACCCTAGATAGGGTCATATTTTGGACACCACAATCTTTCTGTCTTATATTTTTTTGCCTTAATTTTTCCATAATCCTAATGTTGTGTTGATTTAGTAGGAAGAAACTCTGATTTTTCTTAGGCCACCCTTTATGGATTTTCAACCTTATAAGTTTAGTGATTTTTTAATTTCAAAATCCAATTTTTTTCTAAATCACACAAGGTTTGTAACCATCGTATAGATACATGACTTTTTTTCAAGACTCAATTTTTGATTTCTTAACCTACTGAGGTTCATGTCTCTTTACTTCGGTAGTTTTATATTTTTAAAGTTGGGCCAATGTAGCTATTTTTTAAAGTCAAATATCTTTTACCAAATGAATGGAGTAGTATACATAGAAATATTATGGAAAAACTAACATTAATGGTGTTTAATGTTATCATAGACTTTCCATGAAAATGGTCATTTTATTAATGGTCATTAATCTTGGACTATCATTTCATTCTATTAGGTTAATGCAATAAAGATTAGTCAAAATTTTAAGAGAGAGATTTGAAATGCCTTCTCTAAAGGTGAGCACAGTGCACAAGCGTGTAACATCAAGGGTATGGAATCCACTTGAATAGTTATATTGTGGATTGTGTAAATCATAACTCAAGAGGATTGAATCAAGAATAATGAGATGGGACATATATTTTGGGATGAATGCTTACCAAATTTGAACGAATAGTTATTCTATAATGGTGTATGGGCATACATAGATTATAGAATCCTCCCCTTAAGTCATAGATTCCTCTAGTTGATGTGCCATATGGGGGTGCATATGCAAATCCATATCAGGTGTGTGTGTGTGTGTGTGTTTGTATAGTAAATAATAGGTTTCCCTTGGAGTAAAATACTCTTGTTACTTATAGACATGAATATTTTTTATCATTAAAATAATTATAAAATGAAGTGGGTTTTGGAAGAAATGAATATTTTAGAAGGGTTATAGTACTATAAATAATACACCGCCATTTATGGAATACACAATTGGGGTGAAGACATATGATACGTCATTTATTTAACTTTTTCCTGAGCTTGTGTGTCCATTGATCATGGAAAGACATTTTCTAAGGTAATATAGTGGGAAATATAAGATTTATTTCTTCACTATTTATCTTATAATTTTTCCAAAACCCTAATATTGGAAGGCCTAGTGGGAGAGGAAATTATTTTTTCTCAGGCATTCATTTAATGGTTTTAACTTGCAAATTTTTTGCATCTTTTTCAACAGTAGTCTAGGGTCTTAGGGTATGGACCAATGAGGGATATATTTTTTAAGGTATTCCAGATTTTGAAAAAAATAGAGATATTTTATATAGTAATAATGAATCCAAACCCAATGTAAATGAAGTTATTTTATAGTGAAGATTATCTCATAGATGGCACACATAGTTTAATTCCATGATGTTTGAACCAAAGTGATGATTATGACATCTCAAATGGGAATAAAAGTCTAATAATGTCCAAATAGATTTCAAATAGGGTGTGTTGACATTTTAAATTCAAAATCTAGGTTCTTAAATCAGAATAAATGACATAAAATAGGTATATAAGATACAATATACTACAATATTTGACTAATAGATTCTATTATGATGTTATGGTGGTATAAAAAAATTATGGGATCTTCCCTTAAGAGGTAGATTCCTCTAGAAGAAAATCCATATTTTGGGAACATATACAAATCCATATTAGAGGCATGTGTGCACAGTAAAACTGAAGTTTCCTTTGGAGTTTAATATGATCATTGTCGATATCTATGAAATGTTCATAGCGATACAAGATATTTGGGGAGTGAAGTGTGATTTATGAAAAATTATGTTCAGGAAGATTGATAGAGATATTTTAGACTTGATATTTCAATGGATAGGTTGCAATGATTCCATTTAAAGAAATGGATAGAGATGATGATACATAGTTCTGTCTCAAATATATGATTTTATTTCACTTCATATCATTATGTACTAAGAATAAAGAAACTTTTAGTTCTTATATTTTTTGGGGATATCTAAAACCTAGGGTATAAAATTAAGAAAGGTTCAATTTATATTGATTCTTTTTTAGTGAATAACCCCATATTGGGCACCATTACATGGATTTAGCCCTCATGCATGGAAATTGGACCATATAAACAATAAAATCAAATAATTTTATGATCTTATAGGGTGGAAAAAATGTTTTTCAGTTTAAATTCATATTAAAAAGACTCAAGTTTCATGTAGTTTAAGGTCATATGATGAGTACCTATATATAGAGGATTTGTGTAGATATATCTCCTATGAAAAATGATATGGCTTCATCTCAATAGTGAACTGGTGAAGGGAAACCCAAAAAGAATCAAAAGGTATAAAAATTGGGATGAAGTAAGTATTTGATTGGAATCTGTGGTTGGGCCTAGTATATTGGATCCAGGAATCACTATGTATCCTATGATAATATGAATCAATATACACATATTTCATATTATAGGATAAATTTTCTATCATAAGATAGGTGAACCATGATTTCTGGGCCAACTAATATATCCATGACCATTGGATCCCCTTTGGATCAAGAAAGAAACCATATGTAAACCGATATATTTCATAGGGGAGAAAAATATTTATCATAGGTTCACATATTAAGAACTCAAGGATAAAGCCTCTTATGTAGATATAATTCATACATATGAGAGGATTTATTTTTAATAATTGATTTCAAGGATCAATATATACTATGCGTCTCAACATAAATCTTTCTTATAAATAGGAAAGATCATTTTTATCAATACATACATATTTTTTCTAATGATTCTTCTACACATAGTAGATTCATGTGTAAGGGAATGAAATAAAGGATTACCTTAGTGAATTAAAACATATGAATGAAGGAATTTTATTTAATGTAAATCATGAATAGGCCTAGGATAAGAGATCTTGGTATCACTACAAATCCTGGTGTAACAGGAATCAAGGCATTTGTTGTTCTTGAAGAGAAATTTATTGTACAACCCATGAATTTAAAAATAAAGTTAATATTTAATTCATAAAACATTGAGTCTCTATGAAACAACACATTGTTATAACCTAGCCAATATATACAATTTTGTCGTTTCTCTGATTTAAATTTCAAAGAAATGACATACACAGTTACAATCGATAAGTTATTTAGAGTCTGATAGGATCAAATTACATTTTTTGTGAATAGAGACTTACCTAATGAGTATAAACTTACCCTTATGAATAGTAATGTTCACTTTTGAATAGTAACCTCACTCATTTAAGTTTAAATAAAATTTATGCACCATATAAATGAGAGTGGATATTTTAAACAATTAATAATTAAACAATGAATTTTTTGTGAATGATGAAATTTGATAATTTACAAAATATGATAAATAAATGAATTTACACATCATTATTGAGTCATGGATGATGTAAATGGCCATTGGTTCGAACTCAAATACACTTATAACTATTTTTAGTCACAATAATCAAGACTATTCATAGTCTTGGGCCAAAATAAAAAAAAAATAATGATTAAAATAATAGAAAACCCCTCCTCTCCTCCACTATAAAAACCACCCCTCACTCCCTCTTATCTTCACTCCTCTAAGCCTTGAATATTCTCAATGTTATTACCAAATACTATTCCCTAGTACCACCCGACGTTTAAGATCCCATGTTCTTTCTAAAAGACCAAAACCCTTTCCCTAAAGGAGGTTCTCAAGGATGTTATTTCAAGAGGTAAATCTTATTCCTTTTTCATTTAATTTCGTTTATCTTCTTTTCTTATTATCTACTAACATTATATTTCCAATTAATAATTATAACTATAGTATAATATATATAATTTAATTATATCATGTTAATTTAATAACCATTATCAATCTCCTTACTCTCCATCTTTTATTTTATAAATGAAATCATCATATGGGAGGTGCCAATTTGCAACCTTCGTGGACAATGATGTTCTGGTCTTCAAATTATTCTTAAAATATCTTCATGAAACCATTTTAATGGTCTATAATGATTTTAAAATTTATAACATTATGCTTTTTATGGTTTTTAATTAACATATTTATATAATACTAAATGATAAAACAAAATGAATTCGTTATAATAAATAACTGTCATAATAATATAAAGGTTAATAACTAAATTTATTATCTAAGGATTCATACTCAAGATATCTAACCAAATGATATATATAAAAATTTAAAATTTTGTATTCTCATTAAAAACAAGAAATTCTAATTCTGGATAGTTATACCAATTTTAAGTGAACTCTATTACTTATAATCAAGCAAATCGATCATGAAATCAAGGAAACGAACACTCTAGAAAGATAGAACTCAATCATATAACATATAAATAAGTCCATAAATGAACATAATAAAACTATAATGAATCAAATACATATATATAAGGTTTTGAATAAATTAATTAATGGATTTAGTTTGATTATCCAGGAATTTTAGGTCAAGTGCAGAATACGTTCGGACCAAAGGTATGGGTTTTCTACCCAAACCTCCATTTTCTTTCGGGTTACTATTATTTTCTACTTACCTAAATTATATTATTAATTATTAATATGTAATACTCATAAATTCAATTTTAATGTTCTATATATTTGTACCAATCATAATTTTTCTTTATTTTATGAGGAGTTATATGTTTTAAAATGATATTTCAAAAATTATTCCAGATAAACAAGCTCGTTTCAAAGGAACTTCTCAAATTATTACCTATTTTCAAATGAACTATATAATATAATTTTATCCATGATTATTTTTCTAAAATCACTTATTTTTTTATTAAAAAACTAAATTAATTCACTTCTTGTTTTATGAAATGATTTTTCCAAAATAACTCTTCTTTTCAAAGTAAAAGAGTATTTATATTAAGAATTACTCAATGATTTAATATGAGTATTTTCATCTATTTCAGAACTCTTGCTGATTATTATGTTTAATTGGGATTAATATTTTATGATATCATATACCATATTTTATTTAATTTTTTATGTTTAGTTAGATTGTGGATGTTCTCTCTTGATACCATTCACCATATTACTCCGAATGGTTAGTGTTTATATTTAATGATTGGGGAAAGTTATATACATTTCATATTATAGTTTCAATATGTATATTGTTTATGTTTATCCCTATTCATATGAGTAATTAATTGGATTTATTACGTGATGTGTGGGCCCCTCTAAAATCCATTTATACATCGGTAGGTCTCATGAGACAAACTAGTTTGAGTTATTACATGTTTATATATGGTCTTGGAATGAGGCCATGCTAGAATGATTATAATGTCCAAAATTATGCATTATCACATTATGAAACTATATATTGATATTCCAAGTGATTATTAAACGATTATAATATCCATGGTTGTTTTTTACGGCATAATTTAATTAGATTTTATTCCTTCCATATTATGCTCAAGTTTATTTATAAAGGCATGTGTTTTAAGTCATTCGTCATTACTAGTGTCTATGTTTATGATTACTTCCACTATATTATTTACCATTACTAAGCATTTGATCTCACCCATTTCTTATGTTTTATATTTCCCCAGGATGCAATGATTTGTATTATGAATGACTTTTATGGATAATCTATGAGTTATGGGAGTTACCAATGGATCTGTTATATTGTATTTAATTTCAAGTTGTAATTTTAAACTTATGTATATATTGAGTTTTAAAAAACTACTAATCTACTTAGTACTTTGAGATTCGAAATTCTTATAATCATGTTAATGTAATAAAATAATGCACCAACTTCAGGAAACTGGGTTCGGGGCGTTATAGTTGGTATCAGAAGAAGTTTAGTATAAAACATGGAAACTAGATTTAGAAAATGTAGATTTGGGAATAATAAACTAAGATTTACTTTGAGGATAATCAAACAAGAACATCCTAGAATTTTGGAGGAATAGATTATGTGGATCTTCCTATAAAATAAATCCTTGTCTGGATACTATAAGTGTATGTGGTTCTGGCATAGATGTACCTAGGAGCAACAACTCCAACAAGGTGTTTTAGGCTTGACCTGGGGTAACCTGGTACACTAAAAGGGGCCTTACTATGAACCTGGTTTGATACAATTGGGACATAAACTTAATATAATTCAAATATTATTTACAATCCATTATGAAGTATTTAAAAGTAAATTTTATCTCAAAGAAACCATGTTTATGATTATGGGATTAGTTATGCAAAAGATTTAAATTTATGTTAAGTATTATGCATGTTGAGATTGTGCAATATAATTCATAACCTAACCATGTGTATGCCATCATTTAGAAATGGAACCTAGTAGAATGAAGGGAAACTCCATGAAAACATGTATACCATGTAGAGATTTCCCCCATATTCAAGATAATGATGTTGGTTCTAGATCTGTGACTGGTGTTGAGAAACTTATAACTATATTGGGATAGCTGAATCAGGCTATGAACAATAACCTTACCCGTATGGAGCTCCCTGAAAAACAACATAGAGGTACAATGTTAGGACTCTTTACGTGACAAAATCCTCCATTATTTAATGGGACTAAAAACCCATTAGTAGTAGATTAGTGGATAAGTTCCTTATAGAAGATATTTCTCGCTTTTGGAAGTAACAAAAGGGAGAAGTTTGTCATGGATTTTTATCATTTATTGGGAGATGCTGATCAATAGTGGTCAATAAATCAAAACTAAAAGGAGGTGTAAGAGATTGAAAATATATAATGGAGATATTTTAAGGAAATATTCTTATAAAAATACTTTCTTCATGAATAGCGAGCAGATCTGGAAAGGTAGTTTCTAAATATGAGGAAAAAAGATGACGAGGATGTTGAAAAGTATGAAACTAACTTCAAAATGTTATCAAAGCATGTCGCAGACTACATACATAATCCAAGGAGAAATATTGATTGATTATTTGATGGTTTAAAACCATTCCTATGAATGGAACCATTCTCCCAAAGTTTCTTATCATATAAAGATACAGTCTCATGTGCTATCAAGACAGAAAAAGAATTCTCTAAGTATTATTACATTAAGGTAATTCAAGAGAATAAGTGGAATTTTTAACACTATGTAAAAGTAAATAATTAAAATGGGAAGAAGGGAATAATTTATTTTCCATCCTGTGCTAATTATGGAAAGAAAAACCTCAGTACTTGCCTGAACGGTATGGGTGTTTGTTACATGTTTGGAGGAAAAGGCCACCAATACCATGATTCTAAGGGGAGGAAATAATCCACCAATATTAAATTATACAATTGAAAATATATGGAAAATTAGTCAAATTAATATCATAAGAATCAAGGAAACATTCCCCAGAGAAGGTCAAGGGATCAACGAAAATCTTATGTGATCACAACTACTGATGTTGAAGTTCCTAATGATGTGGTGGAATGTACTTTAAGCATTTAATCAATCTTAGCCAATGATTTATCTGATTATAGATCGTCGCATTATTTTATATCTTTCCAATTTTCTAATAAAATTAAACATTTCCAATCTGATTTAATAAAGGAGTTTTCAGTCAAAACTTCTAAGGGAAGTATCATAGCCACAAATCTGTTTCAATAAGTCCCCCTTATGGAACATAAACGAGCTTTAGTTTCTAATCTTTTTAACATACCTATGTTCAACTTTGATATAATAATTGGAATGTATTAGATTTCAATTTATGATGCAAAAATCTATTGTAATAATAAGTAGGTTATAATATTTTAGAATGATGTTGAATCCCTTATCTTTAAAGAATAAACACCATCATATGATTCATATCTAGATCTACCCCCATTAGCTCTACGAAATGTAATTATTAAGGAGGACGAAAACTAAATATCTATGAGTGAGGAAAGAAATATTCACATTGATGATTTTCCTATTGTGTAAGAATATATTGATGTGTTTCTAGAGGATTTACCTAGGCATCCTCTGGAGTGGTAAGTTGAGTTCACTGTTGACTTAATTCTCGGTTCAAGACCTATATCAAATAATCCTTATAGAATGGACATTGTGTATTTAGTATAACTAAAGAAACAACAAGAGGAATTGAGTGATATTGGATTTATTCTCCATAGTGTTTCTCTATGGGGAATCCATGTACCTTTCATTAATAAGAAACATGGGTATTTGAGTCTATGCATTGACTGTAGGTTGATCAATGATATTATGACAAAGAACAAGTATCATATTCCTTGCATTGAAGATTTATTTTATGAAATTCAAGGAGCACAATATTTTTTGAAGATTAAACTTTGATCTGGATATCATCAGTTGCATGTGAGGAAGGAAGATATTCCAAGGACAACATTTTGAACTAGGTATAGTCATTAAGAGTTTATAGTAATTCATTTTGAACTCACTAATGCACCCTCTATTTTCATGGATCTAATTAATAGAGTATTAAAAGAATATCTTAATGACTCTTTTGTGTTATTTATTGATGATATACTGGTATATTTTAAAATAGAAAAAGACCGTGAGAATCACTTGTAGATTATTCTGAAAACTCTTAGAAGAAATGAATTATATAGGATGTTTATAAAGTGTGAATTTTGGATTCAATTAGTATCTTTTCTTGGCCATATTGTCTCTAATGATGGAATATTAGTTGATCCTAGAAATAAAAAGGTGTTTTAGTAATAAATTACTTCAATTAACAAACAAATGTACATAGTTTTATTGTTTTAGCAGGTTATTATCAATGTTTCATTCAGAACATCACCCAATTATCCAACCCATTAACCAAGCTTACTCATAAAGGGTTTAAGTTTATATGGACAAAATAATGTGAGGAATGTTTTAAAAAATTTAGGGGAGATTATTGAATACAATAATCTTAAATATAACATCTAGAAATGGTAGATTTGTGATTTGTAGTGATGCATCAAAGAAAGGACTCATCTTTTTTCCTTATAAAGAATGATAAATTTATTACCTATGCATCAAGGCAGTTAAAAATTCATGATTAGAACTATCTAACTCATGATATTGAGTTAGAAACTGTAATATTTTCCTTGAAGATATGGAGACACTATCTCTATGGAGAAATTTATAAGATATAATGGATTATAAGAGTTTAAAATTTATCTTCTCATAGAGAGAACTCAACATAAGGTAAAGGTGGTGTCTTGAGATACTCAAGGATTATTATTTTTCCATACACTACCACCCAGGAAAAGAAAATAAGGTAACTGATGCATTGAGTAGGAAGGATCATAAAGTTTTAAACAAAATGAAGATTTAAAGGGATATTGTATTCATGGATCAAATAAATATGGATATCAGAATTATCAAAGAAGTTGAAACATCATTACATTTTCAATTGGTTTCCCAACTATATTTATTGGAAATATTTAAAACTTCTCAGTCTGATGATGAGAATCTTCAAAAGAAAATTTGAGGTGTTAATGATGGGAAGTTGGATGAACTCATGTGTGAGGATGGAATTCTAAAATTTCGGAAGCGGCTATGAGTTCCCTCTATACCTGAGCTAAAAAGGGAGTTATTGGATGATGCCCATAACTAGAATTTCTCTATACACTCTAGTAGCACTAAAATGTACAAATAGTTGAAGGAATATTTATGGCAAGATAGCATAAAGTGGGAAATTGTTGATTATGTATCAAGATGTTTAGTCTGTCAACAAGTGAAGGCTAAAAAACAACATCCTAGAGGAGTCATGAAACCTCTACCAATTCCTACATGGAAATGGGATAACATCACCATGAATTTTTTCAGTAGATTACCCAAAACTCCAAAAAATAATGTTTAAATATGGGTAATTGTTGATCAACTTTTAAAATCTACACATTTCCTCACTATAAGGGTGGATTTTCCACTGGATCACCTTTCCCAACTCTATATCAATGAGTTTTTGAGACTTCACGGAGCACCTATCTCAATTTCATCTCATCGTGATCCATGATTCATGTTGAAATTCTTGAAGATTATTCAAAAATATTTGGATACTGAGTTTCTATTGAGTACTTCTTATCAACCTCAAACTAACAGGTAATTAGAAAGGATGATCCAAACTTTAGAATACGTGTTGAGATCATGTTCAATTGGCTTTTAGGGTTTTTGGGATCAGTATTTACCTTTGGTGGAGTTTTCCTAAAATAATAGTTTCCTCTATAGTATTCAAATGGAACCATATGAAGCATTGTATAGAAATATATGTCGTACACCAACATTTTTGGATGAAGTTGTTAGAAGAAAGCTTGTGCACCTAGAGCTTGTAGAGGAAACAACAGAAAAGGTAAAGATTATTCAAACCCATATAAAATCAGCTCAACATAAGAAAACTATTTATACTGATAATTGAATTATGGATTTGGAATTTCAAGAGGGAGATCATGTTTTCTTGAAAGTACCTCTATAAAAGGGTGTTATAAGATTTGGAAAGAAAGGGAAACTGAGGCTTAGGTATATTATCACTTTTTAAATTCTAGAGAGAATTGGAGCTATGGGTTATTGTTTGGAAATGTTACCTAGCCTTTCTAAGGTAAACAATGTGTTCCATGTCTCATTATTGAGAAAGTAAATTCTAGACCCAATGCATATCCTTACATCTGAAGGTATAGAATTGGAACCTGAATTATCTTACAATGAAGAGCTTCTTCAAATACTAGACACTAAAGAACAGGTGTTTAGGAATCTGACAACTTGACTCGTAAAGGTACTTTGGAAAAATCATACAATTGAAGAGGCAACATGGGAGCCTAATGAAATTATGATTAAGAACTACTCAAATATTTTTAAGAGGAAACATTCTGGTTATTTCAAGGATGAAATTTTTGTAAGGGGGAAGAATGTATCACCCCAAGAATTTTGAAATAAATTTAATATTGAATTCATGAAACATTGATTTCCTATGAAAAAACACTTTTTTATAGCCAAGCCAATGAATAAAATTTTGTCACTTCTATTATTTGAATTTCAAAAAGCTGACATATATTATTGTAATCAGTAAGATATTTAGAGTCTGATAGGATCAACTTATATTGTTGGTGAATAGTAACTTACCCTTATGAATAATAACTTGCCCTTATGAATAATAACTTACCCTTATGAATAGTAATGTACCCTTATTAATAGTAACATCACCTATGTAAGTATAAATAAAATTTATGCACCACATAAATGAGAGTGAATATTTTTAAAAATTGATAATTAAGTGTTGATATTTTGTGAGTAATAAATATTAAATTAAAATTTCAAATTAATAAATCAATAAAATTCATATTAATAAAATTTCTTCCTAAATAAATATTTTTTTCTCATGATTTTCAAATAATTTTATTAGACCTCTGTAAATTTTTGAAAGGATTATAAAATCAGTTTTAAATTTAAAATCAGTATTTTTAAAATAAATAAACTTTTTATTTAAAATTAAAATTTATATTACTAATAAAATTATATTTATAAAAAGGATTTAATTTTTTAATTATACACATTTAAAATGGTTCGGTTGAATTTTTTTATTTTTCTGAAATACTTGAATTTTTGGTGAATAGAAAAATTCGATAATTTATGAAATACGCTGAATAAATGAATTTATACAACATGCTTGAGTCATGGACGATGTAAATGTCCATTGGTTCAAAATAACATGCAATTATTAATGTTTTTAGTAATAATAATGAAGACTATTAATTTTCTTGATCCAAAATAATAAAATAATAAATAAAATAATGAAAAAACTCTCCTCTTCTCCACTATAAAAACCACACCTCACTACCTCTTTTCTTCACTCCTATAAGACTTGAAGCTTTTAAAATTTATACCCATATACACTTCCCTAGTCCTTAACAATGTATATAATCCCTTGTTCTTTCCAAAATACCAAAACCATTTCCCTTAAGGAGGTTCTCAATGAGGTTATTTCAAGAGGTAAATCCTCTTCCTTTTTCATTTAATTTCATTTCAAATTATTTTCTTTTCTTATTCTATCATAACCTTCTATATACAATTGATCATGATAACTCTAATATCATATATATACTAAAATTATATCATGTTAATCTAAAAACCATTATCAATATCCTTACTCTCCCTCTTTTATTTTATAAATGGAATCATCATATGGGAGGTGCCAATTTACAATCTTCGTGGATGAAGAAGTTTCGTTCTTAAAATTATTCTTCAAATATGTTAATGAAATAGTTTTAATGGTTGATAAAGATTATAAAATGTATAATATAACCATTTTTATGTTCTGTATGTAACATATTTACATAATACTAAACAATAAAACCAAATGAGTTTGTTATGATCAATAACTGTTGTAATAATCTAAATGATTATCACTAAGTGTATTATCTAATGATTCATCCTCATAATATGTAACCAAATGATATATATGACCATTTACATTTATATATTCTCATTAACAAAATTCAATTCAAATTTGGTAGAATTGTACCAATTTTAAGTGAACTCCATTAATTGCAATCAAGCAAATTGATCATGAAATCAAGGAAACAAACACTCTGGAATAAAATCATTCAATCATATAACTTATCAATAAAGACATAAATGAACTTAATAAAACTGTAATGATTCAAATACATGTATATAAGTTTATTAATAAATTAATTAATGGATTAAATTTTATTATTCATGATGTTAAGGTCAAGTTCAGAACACATTCGGACATATGGTAAGGGTTTTCTACCTGAACCTCAATTTTCTTTTGGGTTACACTTATTTAATACTTAACTCAATGAAATTATTAATTATTATTATTTACTCCTCACAAATTTTATCTTAATGTTGTATATATGTGTACCAATTAGAATCATTCTTTCTTTTATAGGGAGTTATATGTTTTAAAAGGATATTTCAAAAATTCTTCCCAATAAACAAGCCTGTTTTAAAGGAACTTCTCAATTTCTTACTTATTTTCAAATGCAATCTATAAGGTATTTTTAGCCACCATTATTTTTAAAAAATAAATAATTTTATTATTATAAAACTATATTAATTAAATTTTAGTTTTATTCAAATAGTTTTTCAAAAATAACTTTTCTTTTCCAAGTAAAAGAGTGTCTATCTTAAGAATTACTCGATGATTTTATACGAGTTTTTCATCTAATTCAGCACTCTTGTTTATTCTAATGTTTAATTAGGATTAATATTTTATTATATCCTATACCATATTTTATTTAATTATTTATGATTATTTTGATAGTGTTTGTTCTATCTTGATACCATTCACCACATTACTCTGAATGGTTAGTGTTCATATTTAATGATTGGGGAAAGTTATTTACATTTCATATGTTAGTTTCAATATGAATGTATATGTTGTTTATGTTTATCCTAATTCATATGAGGAATTCATTGGACTTATTACTTGATAGTTGTGGACCTATATATCCCTTTGGTGCTTTGGTAGGTCTCATTAGACAAACTAGTTTGGGTTTTTACCTGTTTATGTATAGTCTTCGCACAAGGCCTTGACAGAATGATTATGATGTTAAACATTGGGCATTCCCTCATTATAAAACTAGATATTGATATTTCATTGATTATTATACTAGTATAATATCCATGGTTATGTTTTATGGAATTATTTAATCTGTTTTTATTCCTACCATATTATGTTCAAGTTTATTTGTAAAGGAATGTATTTTTAGTTATTCATCATGCCTAGTGTTTATGTTTATGATTACTTCCACTATTTTTTTACCCTTACTCAGCACTGATATCTCCCATTTGTTTTGTTTTATATTTCCCCAGAATGTGAATAAGTGTATTATTAATGAATTTAATGGATAATCTAGGAGTCAGGGGAGTTACTAATGGATCTTTTATTTCGTATTTCATTTCAATTTTTAATGTTGAACTTATGTATGTATCTGGTTTTCCAAAAACAACTAAAATACCCTGCCCTTGAAGATATAAATTTCTTGTAATCATAAAAATGTAATAAAATAATTCACTATCATCGAGAAATTGGGTTTAGGGTGTTACATTTACTGTATATATCTAGCTCTTATGTTAGGTAGATGGGATTTACATTTTTTTATTTATGGTTGATCCTTGGAAAAGATATCTAGTCATAATTCTGTATCCTATGAATAAATAAATCCAGAAACATAAATTTTTTATTATATTTGTTCTATATGTATACCAAGCACTTGTGTAGGGATGAGTTTTTTTATATCCTCGAGCATAATAAGATCATGTTCTAATAACTCATAAACAAATACTGATCTTATCTATGTAAATTAGTACAAGTAGTGTAAGTTGGTCTAAGTAGTTTAAGGGCTTACAAGATGGGAAAAATCATTCCTCATATTTAATCAAGTTTATTTTTAGTCATTATAAATTAATTGATATTCTAATACATATAATATCATGTGATTCAAGCTCGATATGATAAATAAGAGGCAATTTGAAGATCACTTATATTGCACTAGATCACATGAAAATGTAATTTCAAAGAAATACCTTGGTATTTAGCATTCCTTTTGTGTAATTTTTAATTTATTTTAACATTATGTTAATAGGATGATGTAATTATCTAGTTTAAGGTCTTACATCTCAGACCCACATCATGCAGTATAAAATCATTAGGTGATTATGTTTACTATAAAGTTTAATTTCTAGTAGTGAGGAAAATGTGATGTGACATTTAACATCATATGAAATAGAAAACTTGCTATATTTTTACACCATGAGACTAGTTTGTTATATTATGTAGTTTAATGTCGTGAAAATAAGACTATGGAGGCATTCCTTTTTAGGTCATGCAACCAGGACCCTGACCATGAATCTTTACACCATACTTGGAGGAGGGTATTCTATGTAGTTTAAATTCATGAATCTATAATTTTTGAATTGAAGTGAGGGTTATAAAAAGTGATTCCTGATAAATCTCACATTAATGGTTAGCATGATTTGTCTCCCAACCATTGTGACCAAGGAATAAACTCTTCTGAAGTAAAAATTATGTATGACCTATGTTCATTCTCACATAGGTTCAAGGTTGTAAGGATTCTTCTGTAGAATTGTTGAAGTTCTTTAAACCAATACCAGCTCTCCCTAGAAAAAATAATATAATTACCTACTAATCATTTTTACCTTTTCTAAAAGTCAATTTATGGGTTCCCGGTACCCCACTACATGATTCCAAATCAACCACTTTCACCATTACACAAAAACATCATAAACCAATGGAAATGTCAAAGAAACCACGAACCACGGCACAAGAACATCAGAAATGATGGCCAAACCACAAAAAGGGTTACCTTGAATGTCCCCCGGCGTGACCATCGACACCGGCCCAAATGTTCCCATTGGAAAACTCCATCGGAATTCATCCAGCCTTCAAGTGAAATGAAATGGACCTCCAGGAAGAATCCATCCACAAAGTATGTCAAAGAAACCAAAATGAAGGTGACCAGACCCTGACGTCGTAAACACCCTAATCTTCAGACAACTCAGAAGTTCCACCTTGCCCTTAAACCACAATACCTCCTTCACCATAATAACATAACTAATTTTCCATCCAAATCCAGATCTACTCCTCAGATCATAGCAAATCACACAGAACACCGTAGAAAAATCATCGTAGAGATGGAATCACGAGCACCAAAAACCATCCAAAACCATACTAAATCAAAATAAGAAATAAAAACACCTCACCGAAATGGACACCACTAAATAAGAGTGGTGGCACCATAAGCCGAATCACAATTCCCTCGCCGCATTCAAGACTGCACTCGAAGACCACCAAAAACCTCCCAACACACCCATAGCCAACACTAAAACGAGGTTGTAGTACTTAGACCACAACAATTGGTACCCGACCACTGGACCTTCATCGCTCTGACGATGGAAACCCTAGCCACGAGCCCATGAAGCCTCAAAGAGAGGTCACACACCCGATTGTGCTGAACGTAAGCACCGAGGAGAGGGTATGCCACTGATATGAGAAGGAAAAGACGAAGGCGGCGAAAAGAAGAAGGAAACCCTAGGATGCGGAGCCCCTTACGAGCTCATCCTCTATAAAAGATTAGTTCAGAAAAAATCATATAATTAAAATTTCTTAATGAAAGAACATACAACTTAGTCTTAATGGAATTCAATGTTATGTAATGTATGAAACATTTTCTAATCTAGTCATTAAAACACATCAAGTTTCTTTTACGAGTTCTCATCTTCAGTTAGCTGATTATGGATGGAGACCTGAAGACAAGGCAATTGAAACATAATGAGTAACACCACTTTTGTATCATACAAAACTGAATATGGGGTATCATTCATTATAGTGTGAGTTATGGTGTGATAAGTCTATTGAATGTGCACTATAATAGGAAACATTTCACCATAGTGGTGTATATTATGTCGTGGTCAATAGCAGAAATTATAATTCTCATGAAAATGATGCATAAAGTTTCCATGCTTCTCCCCATATGGTTTCACATTAGTTATGATCCATGTGATGGAAGGTTTTAAACTAGTGCACCTCATTCATTGATCTATTAAAATAATGAACACCGACAAACTATAATGTTTGGGCTTCATGTGATAACACCTGATATGTTATGATTTGAACAACTGATGTGGCCTCATTTTATTAAATTTTGAAAAATATTTAGTTTGGTTAATGGTTTTTAATGATCAAATATACATTAATTATTATATAATTTAATATTATTTAATTCAATGTAAATTCCATATGTCCTTGAATTCCATATAAAAATTTGTGTTTTTTGTAATTTATTAACAAATTATTCTTCATGTGATTTTTTCATTTATTTTTAAGAAAAAACATTTAAAATATTTTTCATTATTTATGATTTTCATTGTTTAATTTTGTTTAAAGGTGCCATCATAGGTGAATTTCTATAAAGGATTAGGACATAAAACCATATTTCTATTTTGGATATCCATGAAGTTGAATTCATGGAACCAAACTTACTACATAACCAAATCCACAGAGCTGAATCTCCACATATCCTAAATCCACATACAGGATTGGATACATATAGGATTTTCAAGAATTGTCCTATAGCCAAACTAGTCACATAATCAACTTCACTCAATAGCTTAATATTCGATGTAGCTGAATTCTCACTCACGGGGATCAGGCATCAAAATTTTCTACGTAGTAGAATGCCCAACGTGGTCTATTAATTATGTATATGAATCTTTACCCTACCCAGATCCTCGTAAGGGAATTTTTAAGAGGATAATGCATATCCAAATGATTGATATATCCAACTTTCCACATTTTGAGGACAATAAATAATCTCACACTCCTCCAAAAATTCAGAAGAAAATGAGAGATTAATTTTTGAATCTATGGTCCTCATTTCAAATTCAACTTTTCTATCATTAATTTGGTTTGGTTGAGTTGAGGAATAAGAATATACTTAGTGATACCCATACACATGGAATATATCTATATATGATATCATTCTCGTTTGTGAGTATCTAAATTAGAGGGGAATCATTTTTTGTTATTGGGTTGATCTATTCTCACTGGGATTTCTTTCAATGTTAATGATGAGAACCTTAAAGTGTTCCATGTGCATTTTTTACCTATTATTTAGGATATAACCACTTTTATATTTTCTTTTTTGAATAATAGGATCACTCTTCACTTTATAATAGAAATCATAAACATGGGAGGAACCCTTAATTTCTGAATTACAAGGCCTAGCTGTGATTTTATTTATTCTCTCCGATTTTGTTTCAACAATAACTATATTTTCAATTCGTAAATACAATTTTATTTTTTCTTCTTCCTCCTTGTGTTTTGATCCAAAAAATAATAATATAAAGAGGTAACCCTTGATTCCATAGTGAGTTATTGAATATTTAATGTTTCTTGGGGATCATAAAATCAAGTTGATCATCATCTTCATCATTTACCTTAGCAGACAGTGATGGTGTAAGTGGTGATTCAAGAGAACAACAACCCAAGGGAAGTGTCCATTACTTTTTTACCCTTCATCTGTATCGCCATAATTTTTTAATCTACTTGAACGAGTGTATACGGTAGGATGTGTGATTGATGATCATATGAGGATCACTTCAGTAAAAATATATTCTAGACTTGAGTGGTCTAACTGGGAGACTCTTTCACTTTCATGAGAACATTCATGAACTAGAATAGGTTTTTTGTTTGGGTGTTCATCATTTTGGGGTTAAGCTATTCATGACTCAAGAGATCAATCATGAAATGAGTGAGGTTAGGAAATTATCTAATCCATTAGTAGATCTATGAAAGGTAGTTTAATAGTGGTTCTACCTAGATATAATCTTGTTTCTTTCTAACTTACATCACTATTTCATATTCTTTTTCCAATGTTTTCTTGTTTTTCCATTGTTTCATCAATCTTTCAACCATTTTTTCTTGATATTTTCATTTAATTATTTATAATAAATGTAAAAAACACTAATATTTTAGGAGATTCTCTAGGAAATTAGACATTTATTTCTTAAGAACAACCCTTAGGATACCCACTGTGGTTTATCTAGGGAAATCATAACAATGTTTATGATTTCCTATATTAAAAGGATGCATTAACTTTTTCCCATTTCATTGGTAAATATCCCTTTTTTGTGATTTTTCAATTTTTCTTCAATTATTATTCTTTCCATAGTAATGGATACTAACAAACTCTACTCAGGTTGAGTGTTAGAATACTCTCCTATGAAATACCTTTATCATAATGTGACATTATTTCAATATTGGATGAAAAATCAAGATTGAGATATCTCTAATTCTGAAAGGGTTGTTACTCGTCAAATAAAGTAGATTTTTATAGAGTATTTTAGTAAAATAATAAAGGATGTGAAGGGGAAAACTCATACCAAGAAAAATATAATTAGTACTAAGTGGATTGTGAAATTTATTTAAGCTGAAATGCATCCATTTAGGATCATAATAACAAGTTAGTAATCCTTAAAACCATTAATTTATTATCTAGAAATAAATTTAGAAGAAAATAGAAAAGAAATATAAAGAGAGAAACCAATTTGGATTAGTCAATATTTGAGACTAGCTTTCCCATTAATTCATCATTGGAATTTCAAGATCCACATTAAAAACAAGTTTTAATTGATACAAGAGATTGGATATGAAAAAAAATGAAGACAATATAAAACTCTCCATTGATCATTTTATCCCTTCTATTCACTGTAATGATTTTGATTACATTTACCTTTCTAATGATTTATCTATTTTTTCAAAAATTCAGTGAGCATAGGAAATATCTTTTTTCTTTAGAATGAACTACAAATAAAATTTTCTATTTTGAAGAATGTATAGATGAGGATAACTACCTAACTCTTTCTCTTAACATACTTTGATGAGTATTTCTTACTCTTAGAGAATAACAAGTTGAACATATTGAGGGAGTTGATGATTTTATGGATAAAGTTGTCAATAGTTTTAATACTTATTTATCTAAATTAAATTATGATATTTATTTTTCCGGTATAGATATTGAATAATCAATTATATTTTGTGACTTCCTATACAGCTTTGATGGATCCAAACTCGCACCTGAGTTGGAACTCTATGAATTCCAAGTTATTAAATATGAATAGAATATGTTGGTCTTATGCACTAAGTCTAAAGATGATGTGGACACATATTATGTAGTTAACAAAAAATAATAGTTTTCACTTGACTAGAAGACAAGTCAAATCCAAGAGTTTAATTCTCACAACCCGTGTACTCTAACCCTCGAGTTGAAGAAGAGGGGAAGTACTAATACAATATATTTTCCCATCTATTAATCTATAAAATATATAATTTCATGGATAATGGATTAAAGTAATTTATACAATGGTTACTCCATATATGGAAAATAATTTAAGATGGGAAGAATAGAATATGTTTCTTCTTAATAAATAATCCATAAACTTCATCATATTGGGGCTGATATAATGATTTCATAACTATATATAGTCTAAAAAAATCTCCCCTATGTTTTTTATCCAAATATTTTATTTCCTTATATTATTTTTCTTGTTTAAATTTATTTTAAATTAGTTGTTATTTATTATTATAGGAACAATAATGAGGAAGTTGATTCCATGTGGTAGTCATTTATAGCTAAGAGTAGCAACACATTAGATCACCATGATCAATCCTTCCTAAATCAATCCACGGTTTCATAAATCATGGATCATAAATTATTTTAGTTTCTTATTAATCTATTTTTTTAATCCATGATTCCATGTGGTAGTCATTCATAGCTAAGAGGAGCAACACATTAGATCACCATGATCAATCTTTCCTAAATCAATCAATGGTTTCTTAAATAATGGATCTTAAATCATGGTTTCTTAAATCATGGATCCAAATATTTTAGTGTTTTGTTCTACATGATGAAATTCTTGATCAAGTCTATTGATCATTACTAGTGTCTTGATATTTTTATTACTGAATTTAATGACTTACATTATCATTTTTTATATATCTAAAAATCATTATTTAACCCAATTTAATAATGCTTCTATTTTGAAAATAATGTTCTATTCTAAAATATTTCAGGACATGGCCATTGGGAACTAGGTTCATGATATGAATTGTTTGAATGTTTATATTGTCTGAAAAGGTTATTTTCGATATACACTATAAACACTATAAACATATTATTTTCATTGTTTAATTTTAAATCTATTTTGCACATAAAATGTTAAAAAATTTATAAAATATTATGATTCAATATTTTGGAAAAATTTTGATTTTATGTTTGGGAGATATGGGTTTTAAAATATTCCTTAAGTGTACTTCAATGTTATACACCTCAAAAATTTTCCCCAAAAAAAATACATACTCCCTTCAATAATCATTTTAGTATCAGATCCTTATTAATAAATAAGATTTTTATATGTTTTTAGGTTAGGAAAATTTAAATTAAATGTGTACTACCTAAGGAAAAATTTACATGTTGATTTTAAGGGATTTAACTGGTTCTGAAATTGTTAAATATTAACAACTTTTGAGTGATGATACCCACTAATTTTATGAAAATTGTATTTGAAACTATGAAAATGTGTGTTTTTGGATATATATTTATGAAATTGGAATTACAAATTGAGGAAAATGAATCATTGAACTTGAAGTTAGAGGCCTCGGTCTTTTTTAAATAAAAAAACTCATGGATCTATCTCAAATGATAATCATATAATTCATTTGAAACTAGACTAGAATTGTTGATTGGGATCCCATGATGAATATAAGGCCCTAGTCTTAAACATTACATAATCTTGAATTAGGTTGACAATTCACATTGAGTATCTTTTCAGGTTTAAAGCTTTAGTGAATTAGGTAATAACTTATACATAACAACTTGAATATTACATATAGACACTTCTACTCAATATCCATTATTTCATAAAATAAAAACTCCTAAAAAAATAAACATGTATAGTTCCATGTTCTAGACAACATGACTTTTCCTTGATCCTATCCTTAACCCTGATCATCTTTAATTCCTGTGGAAAACATTTCAAAAACTTGGGAGGAGCATAAAAATATTAGTAAGGGATATAAAATAAGGAAAAAACATTAGTCCATGAATACATAAAAATCAAAGAAATCATACTTTTCAATCATAAAACATAATCTCTTTAACATACCTCACAAAATCATGAGATTTATAAATAACCCATAGAAATCATAAATCATAAAGGTAACTTGTGGAATCCATAACATACATACATTATATATTTCACATCTATATAGAAAGTGAAATTTGGAATACACATCACAGTATATTCCCTAAATCTATAAGGACAAACATTAATGTTTACCTCTGTCATGTTACCCAATGCATTGGAGAGCTATCTCAAGCTCACCCACCCAAGGTTTATCACGGAACCACCCGTATATGTAAACAATTATCAATAACCATAACATATTCATAACACATTAAACAAGCATAAAGTAAAGTTTTAATTTCCACATTTCATTCACAAGATATCAATTCATGATATTGAAATAAACAATTCATTTAGAACATTCAAAAAGAAGTGTTTTGAATCGAAGTGTCCCATACCACTCTAAAACTTTTGAAAGAAATGTACACTTTAAAACACTCATTTCTATATAAATAAATCCTTAAAATAATTTCTACAACATGGACTTTAAAAAAATAATTTATAAGATTAAACCTTTAAAACATTTAAAATGATATTTTAATTAAAGAATCCTTTACCACTTGAGAAACTCTTGAATAATAATTATTAAATAATTACATCAAATAAAACAATAAATATTGTGATAATATAGAAATTAATGATATAAAATGTCAAAGGGAAGTATATACACCTTATAGGATAATAAAGGTTCACAATATCAAGATATGCCTCAATGAAAGGATATTGAGACGTAATCCCTTATGAAAATTTGGCAGCCAAACGGTGTCACGTTAAAATTTAGAAAATGTGTTGATGGGATAGAAAAGGGTATCTCATAACTTGGACATAAAATTTACAGTAATAAGGATATATAATAACATATCCAAACATAATAAAATGGAAATTAAAAGACATAACAAAAAGAAGTCTTTGACTAAAAGAGGAGGGTGAAAGGTTCCCTTACAAAGATCGTATCATTACATTAAGGATAAACCAATGAAATAATTATGTGTTAAAAATATAAATACACCCAATTTAATCAGATATTAAGTGTTAAAAATCATAGTTCTTTTACAAATATTCATATCCCGACATAATCAAGAAGTAGAAGATTAACCCAAAGAATTGAAATTGGGTTAAGAAGTTCCCTTACCTCATGTCTGACTTGAATCATTTTTCCTTTAATCTCCTGAATAATAAACTAAAGTTAATTTATAATTTCTTTAGAACCTTTTTGAAGTTTATTATTCCATTTATATCACTTATTACCTCGTTATAAACATTACACAATCATTTATGTTAATAACGGTCATTTTGTTGATATTTGGTACCTGAGTCACAAATGAACTTCTTATAATTACAAGTTGTCCATGTGGTCAAAAGTCCATTATATCTAGAATTATATTCATTATTTAGATATCATATATATAATATATATATATAGTATAAATATATATGTATTTATAAAAGTACATAACATTTGGAGATAAGAAATGAAATACATTATTCATTGAGACGGTAAGTCGTACGTACGTATGAAGTATAATTTCATTTCTATTTCATATTTAATGGAATGAAAACTTAATGATAAATAGTTATATTACAATTCTAATATAATTTCATATATAATTTCATTAACTCCATCCTTTATACGTTCCATGTATGGCATGAACGAGTCATATCACTTTGAGGGGACGGTAGTCCGCACTTCCTCGAATGAAATTATCGTATTTACCCATTATGGAAACCATAAAAGTATGATATAAATGGAAAATATAGAATAATAGAGACAATATAAATATAATATATATCACATATAAATATAGTTCCATCATAATGGCCACTATGAGAGGTGGTAGAAGATAATTGAATAATCATCATTTTGTGAGGCAGTAGTTTGTCATCCACAGAAACAATATATTTGTATCCATTAGATGGAGGTCTGTGGATGTGTAGCTAGAATACTTCTCATAAAAACATCCTAGTAGATTTAAGATATTGTTTTTTTATAAAAGAATGTAATAAAGAGAGTTTAGGGGGTTGGATAATGAAAATAAAAGAAAAGAACTTAAGAGAAGACATTACCTTTAAATTGGGTAACTCCCTTTGGTTTGAACCAAAAAGCTTAATTGAATTGACTTCTACATAAACTAAGGATTATAGGTGCAAGATAGGGATGTTGGGAGATTATTGGATCATATTTTGGATGATCCAAGTGGCTTCAGAGGTGTGAATAATGGGTTAGTGGTGGAGGCCTTTTATAAGAGGGAGGAGAGGCTCTTTAGGAATGTTGAAAGTATTACTTTATTAAAAAATTATTTTCAGTTTAAAAAGTACAAAAAATCATTAAATTAAAAGATAATATGTTTCACAAACCAACCCGGGTCAACCTTGAATTGGTCACTCGATCCGGTCTGTGGCATGGCCTAAAGGGCACTCCTGATCCCCATGGGTTGGAAACTAGTGTCGGACATCAAAGAAAAACTAGTTGGGAACGATTTGGACCATAAAAAAGATAGATAAGTAATCATAAAATGAAAAAATAGATAAATAAAGTAAAATAAACCGAACAACTTGGCAGTGGAAAAGGAATAAAGGAGCAACGTGACATACCTCCAGTGACTTGTGGGTCACCACGGAACATAAACTACACTCGCTCCAAGAGTAATCCAAGACTGAAACCTACAACTGAAAAGTAAAGAAAGCGTGAGCAACGAGATGCTCAGTAGGAATGCCAAAATATAACAACACCCTATGCCATTTCCTTTTATATGAAAACCATAACAAGCTAGTTTGAAAATAGGACATAATAAAATAATGCTTTTCATTCTTTTCAAATTCATGTAACGAGTATGCATTTTCAGGTAAAGAATTTCTCTCCCACTACATTTTCAAAATAGGTTCCAAGCATGTATTAACAATCCAAAATGAAAGGAAACCAATTTAGATTAAAAATATGGTTTTCGAAAATAAGACACCAAGTATGAAACAACTGAAATGAAAAAAATTACATCACAAGCATCATGTCGCAAACAAGAACCATGGGCAATCCCTATAGTTAGCTAGCACAAGTGGGACCCTAGAGACCTTGTACCTCGGTGAAATGTGTCTTAGAAACCACGACCCTCAGAAAATGTGGCTTAGAAACCACAACCCTCAATAATTGTGGCTTAGAAACCATGACCCTCAGTCATTCACATGTTTAGTTGGTGTTGTTTCATCAATCCTGCTAAACGAAATCGAGATGGACCCCTTTCATGTCATCTAGCGTACAAGTATTGGTCCACCAACCAAGATACCCTAGTTTCTCATTGTGCTCTATTTCAAGTGGTGGTGAAATTTATTTATCAAGAAACCATGTATGTACATAACACATTCTTTTTCCAAAACCCATTCAATATCACATCACCGTTATCCCTCCTTAAGCGCATTCCCCCTCTTTCACGTCACACAATGCATAAGCCACAACGATAGGCACAAAATAACACATTCAACATAAAAATCATTTTCTAAAACCAAGGGTTGTGCCTCAAGAGAGGTTTTTTTATAAAACATTCTTAAGGTGTGAAACTAGCTTAATTACATAAAGGGAACACTTTTTATAACTAACCGACCCAAAGGCCAAACACCTTTTGAAATAATAATTACCAATTCAAAACCACTTAGGAAATCAATTTTCAAGAAAAGCAACTTAAGACCAATGGCGTCAGAAATACATTTCAATTTCCAAAACAAAGGCATAAACATTTCTAGCAACCGCAACCAGATTTCATAGCATGTTTATATAGCATAAATGAAAAACATATTTTTAAAACAAGAAAGCTATTATGAAATTAAAATTAAACTCATAGGTATAGGGGAAATACCTCAAACATGTCGCTTTTTGTCGACAACCACTAGAACCGTCACTTAGCACATACACACAAATGCATTTATACATATATAAATATATATATATATATATATACCCCTAGATGCATTGAAAAAATTCCCCACGCCATGAGGGAATATGTACAAAGCTTACCCTATGCATGTATATGTAGGATACCTCGACACCCGCGGCCCAAAACCGTTGTAGCGAGGTCCAATTCACTATACATATGATTTAATAAAACAATTAAACACTTAAACAATCTATAACACGTTTAAAAATAACACATCAAAGGTTTTCACTAATGACACACCCATTTATTATAACACAAGATTCAATCGTATAAACCATAATTGTCATCTACAAGAGGAGGGTTCAACAGGGGCAGACAATATCACATCACAAGTGCCAACCGGGCCTTCTCCCATTTCATAAACATTTAAAAAATCCATTTCTAACAATCTGAAATTTCAAACACAATTCCAAGGGAAGGCATAAACATTTCCAAGCATAACCACATAAATCAAGGGAAACCCCATTCCCACTTTATAAAACAAAATCACCCCTTTTTATAAGGAAACCCCCTTTAAACATAAAATATGTCCACACTTAACTCATTTTTATACTCAAACCCATCTTTGAAGACATACACAGACAAAAAATATCCAAACAAGATTCACACGCTTTATAAGATTTAATAAATCACTCAAGAATTTTATAAAACAACTCTAAGTGGTATCACAATACTTTGAAAACAAACGCCCACTCAAAAACATCATCTAAGGTCAAACACACACCAACAACATGATAAAACAGAATTCGCAACCTCTGTGCAGCATAATAAAACGCATAGAAAAGACTAAACTTGTATTTTCATCACAAACGCACTCCACCCCATATGATCAAGACACTAAACAAATCCAACACACGATAAACTTCAAGAAAACCAATTTTTCACAAATAAAATAAATTAAAGAACATGATAAATTAATTAAACAAGAAAATTAATTCATTAAATAATATTTAAATGAGGAAACACCTACCTCATTGTAGAAAAACTTCACAACCTTGGTGTGCAACTCCATTGCACGACAACCGCACCACAACAAACTCAGATTTAATGATAAAAACAAGACATTGAACCAAATTCATCACAATTGAACCCTAAAAACAAAAAACCCTAATATGTAACTCTACTAGATGAAGAAAACAACCAATCAAAGTGAAGCGCACCTATAGCAGGGTTTGTAGAAGATTTTTTGAGCGTGACAAGGGGTGTCAGAGGTGCACCCCGCCGGAAGAGGGGGGTCTCGCTGGAGGTGCACTGGGAAGGGGTTTTGGCATCGTCAAAAGGAAGCTTTGCTGGGAAGAGTGTTGTTATATGGGGAGGACGGCTAGAGTTCTAGCAAGGAGGGTTCCGTTCTGGGGTTCGTGTGCACCAGGGGAGTCTGGATGAAGGTGATGTGCACATGTGGGAGTCGTACGAGGGGGAGGGTGTCCCTCAAGTAAGAGTGTGTCGTCGAAGGGTTGTATACAGGTGAGGGAGAGGCGTAAAAAAGGGGTGGTGATCAGAGATCTAGTCGGAGGAGGGAGGGTACACCGGCTAGGGTTGGCCATGTGGGGTAGGGTCATGAGCAGGAAGGGAAGAGGGAAGAGGGAATGTCGCGTGGAGAGGGAAAAGGGATGAGGGAATGAAGAAAAAAAGAAAAGAACACAAAATAAAATAAAAACTAAATGAAAATCTAAACCAACTAAAATTAATTAAAATAACAATAATAACATGCTAATAATTTTATAATTATGGAAAATATTTAATATAAAAAAACTGATTAAAATAATGATGAAAATATTATTATTACTATTATTATTATTATTATTGATAATAACTTAATAATAATAATAATAAACCAAATAATAATATTATCATTATTATTATTAAATCGTTTTCCATTTATCTTATTTTATTTCATTTTGATTTTAATTTAATAAATTTTTAAACTTTAAGAAACCAAAAGATTCAAACATAATCATAAATAACCATGACCACTAGATCTCAGGTTAGGGTGTGACAATTCTCTTCACCACAAAAACATTCTTCCCCCAAAAATACACCCAGCCAAACGAGCCATCAAACTTGAGTTCGAAACAAAATGAGGAAAAAAAATCACAAACTCGGTGTTACTTTTCACTCCATCAGTCACACCCGACCAACTCTAAGGGAAACTACAAAGAGAAGATCCATCAATAAACGAGGTGGCTTCTCCTCGCCACAAGAACCTAAATAGCATATCCAACATAGATACTCTCAACATGAGTTAACTTTGGAACTCATAACTTGATCCAAGGGGAAAATATCCAAAACAGATCAAAACTCCCACCACATGGGGTTCCTGAAGGAAGACCAAAAACCGAATGGTAGACCAAACCCCTCTTTATTATTTCCCAAGACGCATGAATCTCCAAAAAGAGAACACCCTAAAACAAGAACGGGTCACAAAAGGATGTAACCACATAATAGAAACAATCATCTTGAGACTCACGACCATAAAGAGACAACCTTCAAAGCTCACATTTTAGGAGGCACAACTACTGAAATTTCAAGAAAACAAGACCACGACACCTCCTTACAACCAAAGTGAGAACTCTACACCTCTTACAGCAATGTTGAGTCAATAAGGTTTTCCTTATGACTTTTCCATTCCTTCTTGTTTTGAAAATCACAAACACCTTATCTTTAAGAAAATTACTTTCTTAAGGATATTTGCTTTTATAAGGTAAATTTCTTTCTTAAGGAAAATTTGTTTCTATAAGAAAAATCGCTTTTATAAGAAAAATTATCCTTATCACATTTTCATCCATATTTTTCTTAAGTATGAGATTTGGATTCATTTTCTCGGAATTGATAAAACTGTGATAAAAGGCATTCTGTTTTAGGATTCAGATTCTGGATAAGAACTATAAGAAAGTTTCATTCCGAATTCCGGATATGAACTCTGACTAAATTCTATTCCAGATTCAGGATACGAATTCTGAAGAAGAATTCCCATTACGAATTCTAATGAAGAATTCTCATTACGAATTCTCATTACGAATTCTAATAAAGAAATCTCATTCCGAATTCCCATTACGAATTCTAATGAAGAAATCTCATTCCGAATTCCCATTACGAATTCTAATGAAGAAATCTCATTCCGAATTCCCATTACGAATTCTGATGAAGAATTCTCATTACGATTTCTGATGACGAATTCCTATTCCGAATTCTCATTCCGAATTTACCTATTAAACAGAATCTGATTATCTTTGTTTTTATACACTCTGAATTAATTCAGACTCCGAAAAATATCTTTGTTAGACTCCGAACTTTTATATTTCTTACATCTCTATAATTTTTCTACTCTTTATTATCTCCATTACACTCTGAACCTTCACTCCGAAGTTTTCATTCCGAACTTTTATGTTAGAATTAAAACGATGTCGTACATTCTGTTACACTTGTTTTGTTATAAAACGATGTCGTCCATTTTGTTATAAACTAACCGTTGTCTAAGTGACATGTGTACAGGTCCCTCCGATCTTTAAGGAAAATATGACCGTTGGAGAAGGAGACGACCTTACCTATAAATAGGAGCTCATTTGAAAGAGCTCGTGTTGTTGCTAGCTGATTGCTAAAAAGTGCATACATGCTGTTGAAGTGATTTATAGAGAGAGAGACTCTTATTAAACTCTCAAAGCTTCGTGCGACTCCGAATGTTGGTGATTACATTCGAGGGCTTCAGGGGATAGGAAGACAGAGGTGCCAACTACCTTGAAGTTCAAGGGCTTCCTTGCTGAGGAAGACAGAGGTTGCCAACTACCTTGAAGTTGAGGGCTTGCGGGGATAGCAAGACAGAGACTCCGATCTTAGTATCGAGGGCTTACCCTGGTGTGGGTAAGACAGACTTGCTTGAAAGTATAAATCAAGGGACCTTTATCCAAGGTTGTTGGATACCCTTCTCTTTGGGTTAAAAGACTTATATCTTGTTACTAAGTAGTTATACTACTTGTTCTTATTCCGCTGCATTTTGTATCATAAGGAAAGTATAACTTTCTTATACTTCCTTACTTGTATTCTGATTCATTTAGATTCTATACGCTTTAAGGTAGAATCTCATATTGTAATCTTTTGTTAAGATTCATTATCCGGAACCATATTTCCGGAATCCTCATTCGGAATCTCTTTCCTAGTTTACATTCGGTGTTGAGAGGTGTTGTGGATTTGCTTAGCTTAACTTAGTTAAACTTAGCCTTTTCCTTTGATTAAGGAAAACATAGTTAATCTTAACTAACTTTAAAGGTTCCAAAGGAATTTTTAAAGTATACAATTCACCCCCCCTCTTGTATATTGAGCATCTCATACTATATTTCGATCCTACAATTGGTATCAGAGAAGGTCTCTGAAATACTTGTACTCACATTCAAGTTTTTCTTTCTCACTTTATCCTTCCGAACTTTGTCATTCCGAATTTCCATTCCGAACTTTTCTCATTCTGAACTTTGTTATTACGATTCTTTGCTACTAACAAGTTTGTGTGCAAAGTTATTTTTAAGTATGGCAGGAATTAATGTTGGTTAAATTGATAATCTAAATCCGACAAGACCACCTATCTTTGATGGTAATGATTATGAATACTGGAGAGATCGAATGAAGACTTTTGTTATCAATACTGGAGTAGATAACTTTGTTATGCTTACTGGTGATTATAAAATTCCTGACAAGGAAGTCAAATCTTTTACTAATCAGGAAAAGCAAGAATATCAACTCAACTATAAGGTACGCAATACTTTATTATGTTCAATGACCAGAAATATATATAGCCAAATTTCTTCTTGTGAAGCAGCTAACTGTATATGGAAGAAGTTAGAGGTTACACACTTTGGGACTTCTAAAGTGATTGAGACTAGAAGAGCTATGCTTAGAGCTGAATATCATGGCTTTAATTTTCCTTATGGAGAACCTATCTGTAAAGTTCAACAGAGGTTTATGACTATTGTCAACAGTCTACAATCCATGGGAGAAAAAGGTTTAGATGATGAAGCTCTTGTGGACAAGATAATTGATATTATGCCCAATGAGTGGGAATCTAAGAGAACAGCTATAGATGAGAACAGGAAGGTCACTCAAATTACTCTTGATGAATTATTTGGAACTCTTCTACAACATGAAACCAGAATGAAGAGAGATGCTGACAACATCAAGAAAAAGAATGGAAATGGTACTGTTGCTTTTACCACAACTTCAAATCAGATGAAAGCTAAGACTCCTGAGAGAGTAACCAGATCCAAGTCTAAGAAAGTCATTTTCCAATCCGAATCTAGTGAGAGTGAAGTCTCAGAAAATGAATTAGCAAATCTTGCTCGAAGGATGAACAAGATAGCTGGACAGAGAAACATTCAATCCAAGTATAAGAAAAAGGATAGGAAATATAAGAAAGAAGGAGAAGTTACTTGTTATGAATGCAAAAGAGCTGGACATATTAGACCAGATTTCCCTATGCTAAAAAAGAAAGAAAGAAAGGAAAGACATTCAGAAAGGAACAGGAAGAAGTTTTATAAAGCTAAAGCTAAGAAAGTTCTGAAAGCTAATGACACCTGGAGTGCCAGTGGTGGTGACTCTTCAGATGAATCTTCTGATTATGAATCTTCAGGACAGAAGAATCTTGGTCTTATAGCCAGATTACCTATTGATAATCATTGTCTTATGGCTAAGGTACAAAATGTTGAATCTTTGACCAATGTTTCTTTAAATTCTAATGATAATAAGTATTATAACTCTTCTTATGAAGAATCATCTTCTGATGAGGAAAATACTTTACCTACTTATGAAGAAGTCTCTAGGTTTTCTGAAATTCTTGAGATTGAGAATTCCAAACTCAATAAGAAACTTGATAAGGCAAACTCTAGGAATTATATTCTTACTAAAGAAATATCAGATCTTTCAAAAGATCTTGATAAGAAAAATGCTGATTTTGAAAATATTTCAAAAAATCTTGAGGAAGTAAGTTCTGAGAAGAATAAACTTTCTATAGAATTAGAAAAAGTAATTTCTAAGAAAAATGTTTTCGAGCCTAACTCTAGTTCAAAAACTAATGATTTTGAGGATAAAAACTTGGTTGTAAAACTCAAGTCCGAAATTTTTTCCTTAAAGAAATGTTTATCAAACTTTACCCATGGTAAAGAAAATTTTGATAAGATGTATTCCCAAATACGACCATTAAGAAATAAATCTGGATTTGGTTATACCCATGCTAAACCTGTTTTTAGTAACAATTATTTTGTTCCTCAAAGTGCCCCATTTTGTACCAAGTGTCAATACGGTGGTCACTGGGCAAAGAATTGTTCCTTAAATAAAACCCAATCTCTAGGATTTCACAAAGCCTACTTTTCTAAGAAAATGTGGATACCTAAAATTTTATTGTCTGGAAATCTCGGATCCAAACAAGTTTGGATTCCGAAAGTCTAATTTTCTTCTTGATTTCAGGATAATAAAGAAAGTACCAGCAACAATACATGGTACATGGATAGTGGATGTTCCCGGAACATGACTGGTAACAAAAGATTTTTTGAAAAGATTATCAAAACGAAAGGAGGAAAGGTAACTTTCGGAGACAATGCTAAGGGAGAGATTGTTAGTATTGGTAATATTTCTTTTTTAGGTAAAACCTTGATTTCAAATGTTCTTTTTGTTAAAGGTCTTAAGCACAACCTCATTAGCATAAGTCAGTTATGTGATGAAGGTTACCTTGTGAATTTTAGGAATGATAAATGTTTAGTTCACAATTCCAAGGAAGAATTTATTCTCTCAGCCAACATGCAAGAGAATGTTTACACCTTAAACTTAGAAGACCTCAGAAGGCAAGATTTACCTTGACTAAGTGCAATGGAAGATCATTCTTGGTTATGGCATAGAAGATTAGGACACTGTAATATTAGGAACCTATGTAAACTCTCTAAGAAGAAACTAGTTAAGGATCTACCGGAGCTTAGATTTGATTCTTCTAAAGTTTGTGATCCTTGTCAATATGGCAAGAAACATAAATCTAGTTTTAAGTCAATAGGTGAAGTCTCAACAACTGATGTATTACAGTTAGTTCACATGGATCTTTTTGGTCCAACACAAACTGGAAGTATTGGAGGCAAATACTATGTGTTTGTTCTAGTTGATGATTACACCAGATTTACTTGGGTCTATTTTCTAGCCAAGAAATCTGAAGCTTTTTCTTATTTCAAAAGTTTTAGAGCTCAAGTTAAAAATGAGAAAAACCTTCCATTGAAAACTATTCATAGTGATCATGGAGGAGAATTTCAAAATTCTGATTTTGAAACTTTTTGTAGTAAGAAAGGTATTACTCACAATTTTTCAGCACCTAGAACTCCTCAACAGAATGGTGTTGTTGAAAGAAGAAATAGAATTCTTCAAGAGATAATAAGAACCATGTTGAGTGAATATTCTATTGCTAGACATTTCTGGGCTGAAGCTGTAAGTACTGCTTGTTATACTATAAATCGAGTTTTGATTAGACCTTTTCTTAATAAAACTCCTTATGAGTTATGGAATGGTAGAAAACCAAGACTTTCCTACTTCAATGTTTTTGGTTGCAAAGTATTCATTTTGAATACTAAAGATAACTTACATAAATTCGCACCAAAATCTGACGAAGGAATTTTCTTAGGTTATTCCACAACATCTAAGGCTTATAGAGTTTTTAATAAAAATACTTGCATTGTTGAGGAAACAGTACATGTGAAATTTGATGAGTTTGATCCTTTTGTTTTCAAACCATCTCAACTTACATCTTCGGATGTGTTTTCAAAAACTGATTGTCAACCTTTGATAGAAGAACCTTATGATAAGGAAAATGTTCTAGAAAATACTTCTGAAACATTTACCCCAGAAGACTTTCTACCTTATGTTGATGAACAGGTTTTACAAAACCCAAATCAGGTGTTTCTTAAGAATCATCCCAGTGATAGTATCATTGGTGATGTAAACCAACCTGTAAGGACTAGAAGTTCCTTAAGAAATGAAGTAGAACATCTAGCATTTCTTTCCCAATTAGAACCTAAAATCACTGATGAAGCTTTAGGTGATGATGATTGGATTAAATCCATTCTAGATGAACTAAATGAATTCGAAAGGAATAAAGTCTGGACCTTGGTTGAAAGACCTAAGGAAACTTCTGTTATTGGAGAAAAATGGGTTTTCAGAAATAAATGTGATGAAAATGGAGTCATTGTTAGAAATAAAGCTAGACTTGTTGCTAAAGGCTATAATCAGAAAGAAGGAATATACTATGAAGAAACCTATGCTCCAGTAGCTAGACTTGAATCTATCCGTATTCTACTTGCCTTTGCAGCATTCTTTAATTTCAAACTTTTCCAAATGGATGTGAAATGTGCTTTTCTTAACGGTTATGTTCAAGAGGAAGTTTTTGTTGAACAACCTCCTGAATTTGAAGATACAAAACATCCAGATCATGTTTTTAGACTTACCAAAGCTTTGTATGGCCTTAAACAAGCCCCACGAGCATGGTATGATAGACTTACTGGATTTTTGCTTCAAAATAACTATGTTAAGGGAAATGCAGATCCAACCCTTTTTATTAAGAAAGATAAGAAAAATGTTTTGGTTGTTCAAATTTATGTTGATGACATTATATTTGGTTCAACTCAGCAACCTTTGACTGACTCATTTGCTAGTCTAATGAAATCTGAGTTTGAAATGAGTAGGATGGGTGAGTTAACATTTTTCCTTGGATTTCAAATTTCTCAAAAACCAGAAGGAACCTACATATCTCAACATAAGTATATTAAAGATCTTCTGAAAAAGTATGGTTATGACAACACTAAGAGTATAAGTACTCCTATTGGTACCTCAAACTCTTTAGATCTTGATTAAGCTGGGAAACCAGTAGATCAAACATCTTTTAGAGGTCTGATAGGAAGTCTACTTTACTTAACAGCTAGTCGACCATACTTAATGTTTTCAGTATGCTTATGTGCAAGATATCAATCCAATCCTAAGTAATCTCACTTAAAGGCAGTAAAAAGAATTTTTCGCTACCTTAAGGGAACCATGGATCTAGGATTATTTTATACTTCTGGAAATGACTTTTTTCTAAAAAGTTTTTCTGATGCTGACTTTGGTGGATGTAGAATGGATAGAAAAAGTACATCCGGAACTTGTCATTTCTTAGGAGATTCACTAGTTTCTTGGTCCTGCAAAAAGCAACATTCTGTAGCACTTTCCACTGCTGAAGCTGAATATGTAGCAGCTGGAAGTTGTTGTGCTCAAGTGTTGTGGATGCAACACACACTCATAGACTATGGCCTGAGTTTTACTAAAACTCAAATTTTGTGTGATAACACAAGTGCCATTGCTCTCAGTAAGAACCCTGCACATCACTCCCGTGCAAAACACATAGATATTAGGCATCACTTTCTTAGGGATCACACACTTAAAGGAGATATTATTCTTCAATTTATCGGAACGCAAGATCAACTTGTTGATATTTTTACAAAATATTTTCCTTCTGATAGATTTGAATATATTAAACAAAAGTTAGGAATGATAACCGTAAGGTAATCTTTCATAATTAACTTTCTGTTGAAAAAGTCTCCTTACAGTAATAAACTCCTTTTCATAGGGAGAGTACATTTGATTGTTTGTATTAAAAAGCATTTCAAAATTTTGTTTTCAAACTTTTTAGAATGAAGATTTCCGGAATGGAACTTCCGGAACTAAATTTTTTGATTGGACAGTTTCATATAGAATACTTCTGGAATGGAAGTGTTCTTATTGAAAATTTCCGGAATGAAAATTTACGTACTGGCAGTTTCATAACCAGGTTGTTGTATCGATGTTTTTACTCATAATGTATTTTTCGTAATGTATTTTTCATACTAAGTTCTTCGTACTGTTTTATCTTCTAAAGTTTTTTCTTCGTACTGAGTTTTCCGTAATAAGATTTTCGTACTAAGTTTATTTTTCATAGTAAATTTTTGAGAAATCAGCCATTACGAATAATTCTCTAAGCTAATCTGAAAGGTATGATTTCCTTTCTCAAGTTTTCTTAGTCATATTTTACTTGCTGGCAGTTTCTTGTATTATGTTTTCAGATTATAGTTTTCTTAATTCTTTACTTTAATAAAAACCTCAAAAAGATCGGATTCAAGTTTTCAACCGTCAGATCTGATCTCAGCTCATTCTAACCGTTAGATCAACCGTGGAAGGTGAACCGTCATCTCGTTGCCTATATAAAGGGGACCCAAATTCTCGTCCCACATCGATCTCAAAGCTCTCACATCCCGAATCTCTATCTCTCTGATTTAAGGCCGTTCTGAACTTCAGTCTTCTCCGTTCTGAACTTCCCAGAGAACTTCTAATCCAAATGTCTGCAGAGTTAGCATCTCAAGAAATGTCTTCAACCAAGCCTATTTCTCAGTGGTTAGTTTAGAGAGAAAGGTTAGTTCATCCGGCTTTCTTCACCAACTACGATTCTATCATTTCAAAGAATATTAAGTTGAATGGCTGGGAAGATGTTGCGGTATCAAAAACCGGGAATCAAGATGAAGTATACTCAGATTTACTTATCGAGTTTTATGAATCAGTTTCCTTCTTTAAGGAAGATGATAGGGAGAAGTTTTCTTTCAAATCGTATGGAAAGACCTACAAACTTTCTTACACCAAGGCTGCAAGCTTGGTAGGATTATCTTATGAAGGAGAAGTCGAGTTTATTTCGCATGTGTTGCCAGACTCTAAGGGTAGCTTCAACAAGGAAAAGGCCTTAGAAACTCTCGGACTGGCTGATGAAAAGGCTCCGAATATTGCAAGTCTATCTACAAACTTCTGGATTCTGGAATTATGGGTGCAAGGACTTATCGTACCGAGGAAAGGTGATAAAGATAGCTTGAAGAAAAGTGAAATCTATATCTTAGATTTCCTGATAAATCTAAGGAAGTTTAACTTGATGAAGCATATTCTTCTTACTATTGAAAATTTGAAGAAGGGGAATCTGAGAGCTCATATTATTATGTATCCAGCAATCCTCTCCAAGTTGATTATTCGGTGCTTTGAGTCTTTCAAGGAGGCTTGCAAATCTAAGCCGAGAGTTTGCAAGATCATGATGCTCAGTGATGGCACTCTTAAAAGAATGAATGTAGCTTTTGACAAGAAGTATGGAGAGTTTATTGATCTACCTCCTCAAGAAGAAGTGGCTCCAAAAGTTGCTGATCCGGAATCATCTAATCCAGTAAGGAAGAGAAAGATGAAAGAAGTGGAAGAACAAGCAGAAAATCCTAAGTCTAAGGAAGTCCACTCCGCACCACCAAAGCCAAAGAAGAAGAAAGCCTATCCTGATGAAGTTGTTACAAAGTGGAGAGCTGACAAAGAGAAGAGGAAAGAAGGGGATCCGCAGTTCGGACTGGACTCTGCGGAGGCTAAAGCTTTGAAGGAGAAAACTGCTGATGAGCTTGAAAAACAAGCTAAGGAAAAGAAGCTTAAAAAGAAGATGTCAGAAGCCGAGGTAGTCCAAGCATTGTTGAAGTTCAATGAAATGGTTTCAGCAACTATTTCTGTTCCGAGATCTTTCTCCTTGGAATCTCTACCTGAGACTCCAGGAAGAAATATCGTTGCTCCAGAAGAAGTTGTTGCTACTAATACTGAGGAAGTTGAGCAAGTAGAACAAGAAGAATAAGCTGCTGAAGGAAGCGGTGAAATCGGAGATGTGTTGAAACAAGTGGATGATTACAAGGGAACACCTTCAGAACACTTATCACTCCGAACTTCAGAAGCTGAATCCTCGAAGCTAGTTACGCCGGCAATGGAAGAAGGGAAAGGAGAAGAAGAAGTTTCTTATCATGGAGAAGAAGAACATCTTTTACTAGATGTTGCTCAGAAGGAAAATATAGAAGTTGCTGATGAGGAAGATTTTATTGTTCAAGTTTCTGATAGTGAGAAGAAAACTCCGGAACAGGATTCAATTCCGAAACAAGATAAGGGGAAACAAATTCTTGCTGATACTCTGAGTTCAGAAAGGAGGGTGAGAAAGGAAGCTGGTAGTTCTTCTAAGAGAAAGTTGGAGCTTATTGAGGAAGAAAAATCTCCAAGAAAGATTTCAGATTCGAAGTCATCTTCGTTGGGGCATGACTTTGTTGTTCAGTCTTTGAAGAAGTTGGTAGGAACCATTCCGACCTTCTCAAGTATTGATTCACGATGCCAGATGCTCCAACATGCGCTGAATCAGAAAACAGACTCCGTATCTATGGTTATGGATAAGTGCTTTGAGATTGAGGCTCAATTCAAAACGTTTTTTGTCGGTTACGAAGCTCATAATAGATCTTGCAAGAGGATGACAAGATGGTCGAAGAAGACTGTGGAAGAGATGAGGTTGCTTGATGAGTTTCAAGACAATGTTAAAGATGCTTTTGAGACCGAGGACAAGAAGATTAATGAGTTAACTGCATCCTTTGAAGAAAAGCTGACTGAAGAAAAGAACTTCTGGATCCAAGAAGTCAGGGATCTGAATGGGAAGTTGAATTCTGTTTCTTAGAATTGGAAATTTGAAAGGGATCATCGGATCGATTTTGAGGAAAGAATGAAGGCTCAGGAAGAAAAAATCCAAGCTCAGGAAGAAAATCTGAAAGCCCAGGAAGAAAAGATTGAAGCTCAATCCGCAAGAATAGTGATCTTAGAGAAGCAAGCTGAAGAAGATCATAAAGACTTAAAGAAGATCAAGACTATTCTTAAAGGGCTCATGACAAAGGAAAAAGATCCGAAATAACCTAATCCAATCTTTTTGTTGTAATTTTTTCTTTGTTGTCGAGATTTCAAAGTTAATGAAAGTTGTACTTGTTGTTTCTATTGTTGTCATTACTAATCTTTCAGGTACTTTGTTATTTTTTCCATTCCCTCCAATTCTTTTTGAAAATCACAAAGGGGGAGAAGGAAAAGACCTTAAAAAAAGGGGAACTCTAATAAGAGTTTATCAAATGGGGAGAAAGAAAATACCCAAGGAAAAAGAACTCTAATAAGAGTTTGTTTAAGGGGGAGTTTTTCTTAAAGAAGACCTTCTTATGAAATATCACTCCGGAAATCTGAATACGATCCTTAGAGTTTCAAAGCCTAAGGGGGAGTTATTCGTATTCATCTATATCCTTGAAACAAGGGAGATAAGCATAAATATGTTTCTTTCTTCTTAGTTTTTTTTTCGTAAGGTTGTTTGTGCTTTCCAAAAAGGGGGAGATTGTTGAGTCAATAAGGTTTTCCTTATGCCTTTTCCATTCCTTCTTGTTTTGAAAATCACAAACACCTTATCTTTAAAAAAATTACTTTCTTAAGGATATTTGCTTTTATAAGGTAAATTGCTTTCTTAAGGAAAATTTTTTTCTATAAGAAAAATCGCTTTTATAAGAAAAATTATCCTTATCACATTTTCATCCATATTTTTCTTAAGTATGAGATTCTGATTCATTTTCTCGGAATTGATAAAACTGTGATAAAAGGCATTCTGTTTTAGGATTCAGATTCTGGATAAGAACTGTAAGAAAGTTTCATTCCGAATTCCGGATATGAACTCTGACTAAATTCTATTCCAGATTCAGGATACGAATTCTGAAGAAGAATTCCCATTACGAATTCTAATGAAGAATTCTCATTACGAATTCTCATTACGAATTCTAATGAAGAAATCTCATTCCGAATTCCCATTACGAATTCTAATGAAGAAATCTCATTCCGAATTCCCATTAAGAATTCTAATGAAGAAATCTCATTCCGAATTCCCATTACGAATTCTGATGAAGAATTCTCATTATGATTTCTGATGACGAATTCCTATTCCGAATTCTCATTCCGAATTTACCTATTAAACAGAATCTGATTATCTTTGTTTTTATACACTCTGAATTAATTCAGACTCTGAAAAATATCTTTTTTAGACTCCGAACTTTTATATTGCTTACATCTCTATAATTTTTCTACTCTTTATTATCTCCATTACACTTCGAACCTTCACTCTGAAGTTTTCATTCCGAACTTTTATGTTAGAATTAAAACGATGTCGTACATTCTGTTACGCTTGTTTTGTTATAAAACGATGTCGTCCATTTTGTTATAAACTAACCGTTGTCTAAGTGACACGTGTACAGGTCCCTCCGATCTTTAAGGAAAATATGACCATTGGAGAAGGAGCCGACCTTACCTATAAATAGGAGCTCATTTGAAAGAGCTCGTGTTGTTGTTAGCTGATTGCTAAAAAGTGCATACATGTTGTTGAAGTGATTTCTAGAGAGAGAGACTCTTATTAAACTCTCAAAGCTTCGTGCGACTCCGAATGTTGGTGATTACATTCGAGGGCTTCCGGGGATAGGAAGACAGAGGTGCCGACTACCTTGAAGTTCGAGGGCTTCCTTGCTGAGGAAGACAGAGGTTTCCAACTACCATGAAGTTGAGGGCTTGCGGGGATAGCAAGACAGAGACTCCGATCTTAGTATCGAGGGCTTACCCTGGTGTGGGTAAGACAGACTTGTTTGAAAGTATAAATCAAGGGACCTTTATCCAAGGTTGTTGGATACCCTTCTCTTTGGGTTAAAATACTTATATCTTGTTACTAAGTAGTTATACTACTTGTTCTTATTCCGCTGCATTTTGTATCATAAGGAAAGTATAACTTTCTTATACTTCCTTACTTGTATTCTGATTCATTTAGATTCTATACGCTTTAAGGTAGAATCTCATATTGTAATATTTTGTTAAGATTCAATATCCGGAACCATATTTCCGGAATCCTCATTCGGAATCTCTTTCCTAGTTTACATTCGGTGTTGAGAGGTGTTGTGAATTTGCTTAGCTTAACTTAGTTAAACTTAGCCTTTTCCTTTGCTTAAAGAAAACATAGTTAATCTTAACTAACTTTAAAGGTTCCAAAGGAATTTTTAAAGTATACAATTCACCCCCCCCCCTCTTGTATATTGAGCATCTCATACTATATTTCGATCCTACAAGCAAAACAGAACCTTTAAAGATGAGGGAGCGACAACAAAAAAATTTAAACTACCCATATTTCCACACTGGAGACAAAAGTTAGACAAAGGTACCCCACACCCAGTGATTCCTGACTGCGTGAAAGGCTTCACTCTGACACCTGTGGCTAGAGCTCTGATGTCTTGAAGCATCTGTTGCCCCGCATTCAAGAGCTAACATCCTCTAGTCGAGACTGTTTCTGACATTTCCGCTAGCAGAACCTCTCTAAGTTTCCCAAATGGCAACACCAATGGCAAGTGTTCGAAGGATGATGACAAGGTGACTTAAAGTACCCAAACTGGCTACACCAGAAGAGAAAAAGATAGTATCCCGACTAATAGAATATGGAATTGACAGGAAAACTTGTCTGAGATAGGTTCCTCTGGTTCGCTCTCACTAAATGGGGAATCATCCAAAACACCAAAAAGAATCGGTCCTTGAACCCTAGATGAAGACCCCACAATAGAGAAAATTTAACTGATTTCACGATGCTACCTCCAGGGAAAAGGGAATCAACCCCTTGAAATGACTGATGTAAGCCTTCACTATCCATTGTCCTTACTGGACACTCATGAGCTCTTACACTTCCCTCACCTTCACTTCCTCAGATATAAACCATCAGATGAGAGTGGTCTTAAACACCTTCCAAGACATCCCATAATGCAACGACACTTGGATTTCCTCTCACACCAATCCAATGTTGAACCCTCAAATTAACTCAAACCGTCAAGAGCTCTTATAGTTTTGGGAGTTCCCAATAACCTGAAAACACCAATGATTTCACCAAACCAGTTTTCTGCCTTCAAATAGATCACGATCACCAAGGAATATGGAAAAAAATAAAAAATAATTGAATTCCACCACTCTGATAAGAGTTTGGGTAGAACCAAAAACTAGAAGAGACTCACTAGAAACCTCTGAGACTTTTCTGGGCAGCATACTCAAAAACAAGAGGCACAAATCTGAATCAAAACTCATCATAAATCAAAATTCCACACCTTAATCACAAACTAAATCTCAAACTCAAATCACTATTCCAACCACAATTTAGTATGTCAAAACCAAGAACCCACAAAAAAGGATACCAAACACAAAAAGAGAACACAAAACAATTTCTCTCTCACTTTTCAAAACATTTAAATTACCTTTTTTAAAACCATTTTCAGTAAACAGAGGAACATAAATATCCACCATTGGTATTCCATGAAGTCTCACACATACCTATCCATGTGCTATCTTAGGAACCCATCCACTCATGTCAATAATTTTTCAACTATCCACACGCGTACCTCAATGTATATGATCTCTCATAGAAATACAAAGGATCAATTCAAGACACTTTTCATTTCCAAAATAGATCATTCAGTATAAAGCACAAATTCCCAATCAATTTGAAAACAACACTTATAATTAAAGCAACACATTTTCCAAATTCCCAAACATTTTCCAATTCACATTTCAAAAATCATTACTCAGATCCCAAAACAACTTCAAAAGAACCTCCCATTTTTTCTTTTGAAACCACACATTCCATTAAAAGAAAACAATTTCCACTTCAAAACCACTTTTCCACTCCAACACTACATTCCCTTTTGAAAACCCCTTTTTCAAAAAACCATTTTCATTTTTTAAATCCACTCAAGTTAGTCAAAATTAATCCCAAACATAACTCACATCAAAACATCCAAAAATAAGGGACTAGTGGTTATTCCAACCCAATAACATGGCTTAGGAAACCATGCTCTGAGCGATCATCCACCACAGAAAGTAACTTGAACCGTGCACTCGGGTTGTACATGGGTCTCTACTCTATATGAAAGCTCATCGCGTAGCACTGAATCACTTCATTTTTCATCCTTCATCCACACATACGAAGCAAAAGAAAAATTCAAATCCCAAACTAGCCATGAAAACTTGATTCTCGGGATGAGAAAGGGTTCATAACATCCTTCATGCACCTACCTATTGAGTCCCAAAACACCTAATCACCAAGCTACCTAACACCCCAAATAACAAAAACCTACCTTTGATACTATTTTTTCACGAACCAACCCGGGTTGACCTTGAACCGGTCACCCGATCCGGTCTGCGGCATGGCCCAAAGGGTGCTCCCAATCCCCACAAGCTGGCAACTAGTTTCAGGAAACAAAGAAAAACCAGTTGGGAATGATTTGGCCCATAACCAAGATAGATAAATAATTATAAAATGAACAAATAGATAAATAAATTAAAATAAACCAAACAACTCAGTAGCGGAAAAAGGAATAAATTGAGAAACGTGACATACCACAAGTGACCACATGGGTCACCACGGAACATAAACTACACTCACTCCAAGAGATATCCAAGACTGAAACCTGAAACTAAAAAGTAAAGAAGGCGAGAGCACCGAGATGCTCAGTAGGAAGGCCAAAATATAATAACTCCCTATACCCTTACCTTTTATATGAAAACCATAACATGATAGTTTGAAAATAAGACATAATAAATTAATGCTTTACGTTATTTTTAAATTCAAGTAATGAGTTTTCATTTTCAACCAAAGAATTTCATTCCCACTACATTTTAAAAATAGGTTGGAAGCATGAATTAACGTTTCAAAATGAAAGTAAACCAATTTGGATTAAAAATATGGTTTTTTCAAATAATACATCAAGTAATAAACAACTGAAATGGAAAAAAATTACATCACAAGAATCATGTTGCAAATTATCACCATAGGAAATCCCTGTAGGTAGGTAGCACAAGTGGGACCCTAGAGACCTCGTACCTTGGTGAAATGTGGCATAGAAACCACGACCATCAAAAAATGTGGCTTAGAAACCAAGACCCTCAATAATTGTGGCTTAGAAACCACAACCCTCAGTCATTCATATGTTTAGTTAGTGTTGTTGTGTCAATCCTTCTAGATGAAACCGGGACTAACCCCTGTAGTTTCATCTAGCATACTTGTCCTTGTCCCCCCACCTAGATACCTAGGTTTCTCATTGTTCTCTATTTCAAGTGGTGGTGAGTTTTCTTTATCATGAACACATATATGTACATAACACTTTCTTTATCCAAACCCCATTAAAACTCTCAGCACTGTTCTCCCTCCTTAAGCGTATTCCACATATTTCACGTCACACAATGCATAATCCTCAACGATAGGCACATAATAACACATTAAACATACAAATCATTTTCTAAAACCAAGGGCCATTCCTCAATAGAGGTTTTTTTATAAAACATTCTTAAGGTTCCAAAAGAACTTAATTACATAAAGAGAAAATTTTTTATAACTAACTGTCCAAAAGTCCAAACACCTTTGGAAATACTCATTGTCAATTCAAAACCACTTAGGAAATCAATTTTCAAGAAAAGTCACTTAATACCAACGTAATTATAAATAAATTTCAATTTTAAAATAAAGGAAAAAATCATTTCTAGGAACGTCAACCAGATTTCATAGCATGTGTATATAGCATAAATGAAAAACATATTTTTAAAACAAGTAAGAAATTATGAAATTCCAATTAAAGGCATAGGTATAGAGTACCTACCTCAAACATGTCATTATTTGTCGACAACCACCCGAATCGACACTTGGCGCATGCACGCACATGCATTTGTACATATATATATATATACACCACTAGCTTCATTGCACATATTCCCTGTTCCATGAGGGAATATGTACAAAGAGGGAATATATATATATATTCCTTACCCCATTCATGTACATGTAGGATATCTCGACACCTAGGCCCAAAAACATCGTAGAAAGGTCCAACGCACTACACATATGATTTAATAAAACAATTAAACACTTCAAAAATCTCTAACACGTTTCAAAATAACACAACAAGGGTTTGCACTAATGACACATCCATTTATTATAACACAAGAATCAATCACATAAACCATAATCATCATCTGAAACATGAGGGTTCAACAAGGGTAGACAATATAACATCACAAGTGCTAACCGGGCCTTCACCTGTTTCATAAACATTTAAAAAAACCATTTCAAACAATCTGAAATTTTAAACACAATTATAAGGGAAGGCAAAAATGTTTCCAAGCATAACCACCTAAATCAAGGGAAAACCCATTCCCACTTTATAAAACAAAAAACACCCCTTTTTACAAGGAATCCCCCTTTAAACATAGAAGAAGTCCACTCTTAACTTATTTGCATACTCAAACCCACCTTTGAAGACATATTCACACCAAAACAATATCCAAACGTGTTTCACACACTTTATAAGATTTAATAAACCACTCAATAATTTTATAAAACAAATCCAAGCAGTATCACAAGACTTTGAACACAAACTCCCACTCAAAAACATCTTCTATGGTCAAACGCACATCAATAACGTGATAAAAAGGAATTCACAACCCTTGTGCAGCATAATAAAACACTAATAAAAGACTAAACCAGGATTTTCATCACAAACGCACTCCACCCCATATAATCAAGACACTAAACAAATCCAGCACACAATAAACTTCAAGAAAACCAATTTTTCACAAAACAAATTAATTAAATAACATGGTAAATTAATCAAACAAGAAAATTAATTTATTAAATAACATTTAAATGAAGAAACACCTACCTCGTTATAGACAAACTTCACAACCTTGGTGCGCAACTCCATCGCACAACAACCATACCGCAACAAACTCAGATTGAATGCTAAAAACAAGAAATTGAACCAAATTCATCACAATTGGACCCTAAAAACGAAAAACCCTAATTTGAAGCTCTACTAGAGGAAGAAAACAACCAATCAAATTGAAGTGCACCTACGGCATGGGTTGTAGGAGATTGGTTGATCATGACAAGGGGGTCGGAGGTGTGATGTGCCTGAAGAGGGGGTCTCATCATAGGTGCACCAGGAAGGGGGTTCGGCATCATCAGAAGGAAGCATCACTGGGAAGACTGTCTCCGTATGGAGAGGCCAGACAAAGTGCCTACAAGGAGGGTTCCGTGCTGGGGGCAACGTGCACAAGGGGAGTCCGGCCGGAGGTGATGCGGGTTGGTGGGAGTCATGCGAGGGGATAGAGTCCCATGAGCAAGAGTGCGTCGTAGGAGGTATGTTGACCGATGGGGAAGAAGAGACAAAACGGGGCACCGCAAGGAGATCCAATCAGAGGAAAGAGGGTGTACCGGCTAGGGTTGTCCAAGGGGTAAGGTCGTGAGCTGGGAGGGAAGAGGGAAGAGGGCAGTTCGCATGGAGAGGGTAAAAGGAGGAGGGAAAGAAGAAGAAAACAAAACAAAATAAAATCTAAATGAAAATATGAACCAACTAAAATTAATGACAATAACAATAATAACATGCTAATAATTTTATAATTATTTCAAATATTTAATATAAACAACCTAAATAAAATAATGATGATAATAATATTATTATTATTATTATCACTAATAATATTAATAATAAATTAATAATAATAATAATAATAGTAAACCAAATAATAATATTATCATTATTATTATTAATAAATCATTTTATATTTGTTTTATTTTATTTTATTTTGATTTTAATTTAATAAATTTTCAAACTTTAAGAAACCAAAAGACTCAAACATAAAAATAAATAACCATGACCGCTAGATGTCAGGCCAGGGTGTGAAAAGATTAATATAAGTCGAAATAAAATCATCCAATAAGAATTGGATAGGTTTTGGATATTTTTTAATTCTTTTCTTTTTTATTTAACCCTTTGTTAACTTATTTAACTTTTACCGTGTCTTCTTGTATATTCATACTATATGGTTAATATATTAACTTTAAAATTCCAAGCGACCCAAATTAGATCATTCATTTCATTTGTAACATCTTATATGTCATTTGGATGAATCTTATATTTTTAGGACTATTTTATCATTTAATAAAATATTAATTGATTTAAAAACTCATTTATGCCAATTTTTATACTATTCAAATCATGACTTTTAAAAAACCCATAAAAACTTATTCATTCAAAAAAAATTAATTAATTCAAATATAACAAGTCATACCCATCCATAAAATTCTTTCATGTTATAAAAAGTTTCAAAATAAATTTATTTTAATATTTATAATCCCATTAATTTAATTACTCCATTAATGAGGTAATCATTACATCCTCATTATGTCATAAGTAAATTTTTTTATTAGTTTTTTAAAAATTATAAATAAAATAACATGATGTAAGAAATCTTTTGAGCTTTATAATGACTATTTATAGTCGAAATTATCACTTACATAACTTCATATAAAAATTGTTTTACTAAAAGATATATGTTTATGTTACATTTTCCTTACCTTTATATTAATTTTTATAAAATGTCATTTTCACTTAAAAGTGGCTCTATGGGGTCCCAAAATTGACCCAAGTATGCCCATGGTTGGACATGTATCATCTAATAGGGTTAAGACACGTGTTAGGGTAATTTAATATTATTATAATAATATTTTTTAACCCTTATTTACCAGATTTACCCTTTAACCATGGTAAATAAAATATTTACTAAAGTTACTATTCATAATGTATAAAGATAAAAGTTACCTATTTTAATAATTTGGACCTTTTGATTCTAAATATGAAATCCATTTTTTTAAATTAAAAACACAAAATTTGTAGAAATTAATTTAAAATTAATTTTCGTTGTCAAAACCAAAAAGCGTGTTTTTAAGAAATAATAACTACCAAAAGATTGACACATGTTTATGTTCAATTTCATAGTTAAATTACTTCCAATGACCATAATTCTATTAAATTGTAAAAATATAATTCCATTAAACTTTAAATATAATAAAAATAACAATCTAACTATATAACTAAATTAGATTAAAAGAATGTTTTTAATCAAAATGCAGTATTTTTCACTATTCATAAAAAATGAACTTTTCCAGAAAAATATCGAAAATTTACCCAAAGTAAATTATGATGTCTCACTTCTAAATAAAAGATTTATTTTGTCAAATGAAAAATATAAAAGTTACAAATACTATGTTTAAAAAGGGTTCTCCATCAAAAGGTGGTAAAGGACCTTTTAAAGAATATTAGAGTATTTCTTTCTTAAAATTGGATCCATTCTTATTTTAAGCCTCTAAAACTTATTTAATAAATGTAAACACATTTAACAAACATGTATAATCATATTTTAGTCATTTATGTTCATTCCTGCCAATACAACAGCTAGGCGTTAACTACCATTGAAAATAATATTATATTATTATTTTTCAGTATGACTCAACCTTGTGTGCAAAATGAGATTTCAGAGAAATACGTTATTGCATGTTGAATATGCTATTGGATATAAAATCCCCTTGAAAGTAAAATTAATATTTAATTCAAAAATATTAATAAATATGAAAATTTCATATTCTTTATTTACCTGGGATGTCACATACTTCTCCCCTTTTGCGAATTGCATCCTCGCAATTTTAAAATTGGGCTCAGAAACATCATTAAAAGTCTCATATTAGAAAAAGAGTCAATAAAACAATCACTTTAAAAGAAATAAATAGAATTAAAATGGTCATTTTAGATAACCCATACTATGATTCCATGTAGGAAAACATGGATATGGAAGATAAACTTAGTGTCAAATTCTGATGGAGAGTGATAGAAAACTGGATCAGGAGAAAGTTAACAACAACAAAACCACAAATATATGTTGGGTTAAATAGTCATTAGTTTCATAGTAGGAAAAGTAAACAGATAACTCTTTTGTTTTGAGTTCCATTTCATAAAGCTGAAGAATTTATTTATGATATTGGCTAAGCACATAAGGAAATATGCTTACTTTTAAAGTATAGTTTCATCCTTTAATAAGTTTCTACCAAAAACTAATATTTTCTCCAAATGATGAGTATTCAAGATGACTTGGTCACACCTAATGTGATAGAATCATCTTCTAGAGAATCTCATAATCCACAAAATATAAACGATATATTTCCCCTATCTTTAAACATTAACCAAAACCAAAATGGTTAGTACAAGATCAGATAACCCCCAAAAAGGATAATATTTTATAAATATAAATACTACTCTTAATCTCCAAAATTGAACAAACAATACCCAAAGTTCAAAAAAGGTCATTTGATACAAAATTTCCCTTAAAAATTTATTCAAAATAATCAAACTAAGATTGAAACCCAAAAATCATAAGGATTTGATCACATAGTCTCCAAATAACATTGGTTACTCTTAAATTCTCATGCTAAAAAGTTATTAACCTAATCACATATTCTCTATGATAGGTTAATCATTTCCATAAATAACCCAAATCGTTATATGTCCACAATAAAAACATAGATTCTTCGAAAATAAAATTTCATCCATTACACTACAAATAAAATCCCATAGTATTCTATTTTCCTTATCCATATAGTGTTACCAAAAGAGAGAACATATTCCAAAATAACCTTTATCACTTAATCACCAAATCATTTTCCTATACTAAGGATATCCAATTGATGAAACATAAGATCCCAAAATCAACTTATTATTTATCTATAAAATCATTTAACTAAAAAATAATTATTTATACTAACCAAGGACTTCACGTAGTCCAGTGGTAGGCGATAAATCTTGATCGCACTTTGGTTGTGGGTTCAATTCCTGCAGCTTTGTCCGATGCGATGGGTTGTCACACGATATGCATGTGGTTCATTTTAAAATATATATATAATTTTATAACATTCCAAAAAATTAGATAAATTAAAAAAAATAATCATAACATATTTTAACCACAAATGTTTTCACATACCACGCATTTTCATCCTAAAAAGTAAAAACCTGTAATTACCTCAAATTCAAGGATCATATAAACCCAAATGGTTCTTTATAGCAATATCCACAAAATAAAAGATAATTCTTCCTTGAATAAAATTTTCACATATCAAAATTTAGCTTTACACATACTATAAAAAGTCTCCCAAATTAATCTTATCGTTAATACATATAAACATATCATCATCCATAGAACCAACGTAACTCTTCAATTCCTAAAATGTAGACATCTTAATCATCAAACATTTTTCCTGATCCTTTATCCCTGTTTTTTCATCTAATTCATTAATACTTACTTCCTAAAAACAAAATCATGCAAAATGTCCTAATATTTCAGTAATTTAAAAACTAGAGCTAGTAAATAATACATACCTTTCATTGGTCATTTTCAGTTTCCACATCATTAATTGGAATGACATTAGGAATTGGTAAAAATATATTTGTATGATCCTATTGATCCCATTACTAAACCTTCTTCATAGGACATCTATTTGTATAATGACCATGCACATCACATTTAAATAATTCAATTGATCCTTTGGAAAGAATATATTTCCCTTTTCTAGAGTCAAATGGACACTTCCCTTTTTCGGGCAGGTTATTACTTTATGACCTTGATTACCACATCTATAGAATCTTTGAGTCCCTTTAAAGCATTTTCATAGGTTTTTATTTTCACATCCTTGACACATAGGTTTATAAATATACTTACCTTTATGATTATTACCTGAACTTCCGTTGGGATCTATTTCTCGCATATATGATGCCTTAGAAAAATCACCAAGGTTCAAGTGGTCAATTATGACTCCAGATAGTGGGTTGAGAATAACAACAAGAGTTCTCATTGTAGCTCTTATTTCATTCTTTTTCTTATTCAGAAAACCATCACAGTTTTCTTCAGATCCATTATTACTTTGGTGCCTGCTAGATCCAGCCATTTAATAAAACTAAAAAGGTCAGTTTGAGTATATCAGTAAAGTCATCATATAATATATTATTAGGATGGTAAACACTAAGATATACTTATTCATGTTATCTTAAACTCATTCTATATATCTAAAATAACTATGACTCTTTCTAATATTCTAAACATTATGGTTATGTCACTTATACTTAAAAACACCTTAACCTCTAATGTTATCTAAATCGACCTTTGATACCAATTATAAGGCCCCATCCTTAAACAGTACATAATCTTGAATTAAGCTAATAATTCACATTTTGGATCTTTTCAGGTTTATATATTTAGAGAATTAGGTCATAACTTATACACAACAACTTAAATATTACATAAAGAAAATTCTACTTAGTCTCCATTTTTTCATAAAATAAAAACTCTTAAAAAAGAAACATGTCTAGTTCTATGTTCAAGACAACATGACTTTTTCTTGACCCGATTCATCTTTAAATCATGTGGACAACATTTTAAAAACTTGGTATGAGCATAAAATTCTTAGTAAGGGATATAAAATAAGGAAAAAACATTAGTCTATGAATATATACAAATCAAAGAAATCATACTTTTCAATCATAAAACATAATCTCTTTAACATACCTAACAAAATCATACGATTTATGAATAACACATGGAAATCATAAATCCTAAAGGTAACTTGTGGAATAAATATCATACTTACATTGTAGCTTTCACATATACATAGGGAGTTATATTTTTAATACCCATCATAATATATTCCCTAAATCTCTTAGGAGAAACAATAAAATTTACCTCTATCATGTTACCCAATGCATTGGAGAGCTATCTCGGGCTCACCCACCCTAGGTTTATCAAGGAACCACCCATATATGTAAACAATTCCCAAGAACCATAACATATTAATAACACATAAAACAATCATAAATGAAAGATAACATTTCCACATTGCATTCAAAAGATATCAGTTCAAGATATTTACATAAACAATTCATTTAAAACATTAAAAAAGAAGAGTTTTGAATCAAAGTGTCACATACCACTCTGAATATTTTGAAAGGAATTTACACTTTAAAACAATAATTTCCATATAATTAAATACTTAAATAATTTCTAAAACATGGAAATTAAAGATAAGAATTTAAAAGATTAAATATTTAAAACATTTAAAATGATGTTTTAGTTAAAGAATCCTTTACCACTTGAGAAACTTTTGAACAAAAATAATTAAATAATAACATCAATGAAAACTATAAATATCATCATAATATAGAAATTAATGATATAAAATTTCAAAGGGTAGTATATACACCTTATAGGATAATAAAGGTGCACAATATCAAGATATGTCTCAATGAAAGGAGATTGAGATGTAATCCCTTATGAAAAATTGGCAGCCTAACAGCATCACATTAAAATTTAGAAAATGAGTTGATGGGATAGAAAAGGGTCTCTCATCACTTGGACAAAAAATGTACAGCAATAAGGATATATAATAACATATCCAAATATGAGAAAATTTAAATAAAAATACATAACATAAAGAAGTCTTTGACTAAAATAGGAAGGTGAAAGGTTCTCTTACAAAGATCATATCATCACATTAAGGATAAACCATTTAAATAATTATGTGTGAAAAATATAAATACTCCCAATATAAGCAGATATTAAGTTTAAAACAATCAGATGTCATTCACACATATTCATAGAAAGACATAATCAAGAAGTAAAATATTAACCCAAAGAATGGAAATTTAGTTATGAAGTTCCCTTACCTCGTGTCCGACTTGACTCGTTCGTTCTTTAATATCCTGAATAATAAACAAAAGTTAATTTCTAGTTTCTTAAGAACCTTTTTCAAGTTTATTATTCCTTTTATGTCACTTATTATCATGTTATTAACATTACATAATCATTTAAGTTAATGACAGATTTTTTTCGATATTTGGTACTTGAGTCAAAAATAAACTTATTATAATTACAAGTTGTCCATGTGGTAAAAGATCCATTATCTCCATAATTATATTAATGATTTAGATATAATATATATCATATATATATATATATAGTATATATATGTATTTATAATATTACATAATATTTGGAGATAAGAAATGAAATGCACCGTTCATGGAGATGGTAAGCTGTACATACGCATGAAGGCTACTTTCAGTTCTATTTCATATTTAATGGAATGAAAACTTAATGATACATAATTATATTATAATTAAAATTTAATTTCATATATAATTTAATTAATAAATTTTCAAACTTTAAGAAATCAAAAGACTCAAACATAAACATAAATAACCATGACCGCTAGATGTCGGGTCAGGGTGTGAAAAGATTAATATAAATCTAAATAAAATCATCCAATAAGAATTGGATAGGTTTTGGATATTTTTTAATTCTTGTATTTTTAATTTAACCCTTTGTTAACTTATTTAACTTTTACCATGTCTTCTTATATATTCATACTATATGGTTAATATATTAACTTTAAAATTCTAAGCAACCCAAAATAGATCATTAGTGTCATTTGTAACATCTTATATGTCATTTGGATAAATCTTAGATTTTTAGGACTATTTTATAATTTAATAAAATATTACTTTATTTAAAAACTCATTTATGCCAATTTTTATACTATTCATATCATGACTTTTTAAAAACCCATAAAAACTTGATCAATTTGAAAAAAACTTCATTAATTCAAATATAACAAGTCATGCGCATCCATAAAATTCTTGTATGTTATAAAAAGTTTCAAAATAAATTTATTTTAATATTTATAATCCCATTTATTTAAGAACTCCATTAATGAGGTAATCATTACATCCCCATTGTGTCATAAATAAAAAATTTTCATAGTTTTCTAAAAATTATAAATAAAATACCGTGATGTAGTAAATCTTTTAATATTTCTAATGACTATTTATAGTCGAAATTATCACTTACATAACTTCATATAAAAATTGTTTTACAAAAAGATATATGTTTCTGTTACATTTTACTTACCTTTATATTAATTTTTATAAAATATCATTTTCACTTACAAGTGGCTCCATGGGGTCCCAAAATTGACCCAAGTATGCCCATGGTCGGACATATATCATCCAATAGGGTTACGACATGTTTTAGGGTAATTTAATATTATTATAATATTATTTTTTAACCCTTATTTTCCATATTTACCCTTTAACCATGGTAAATAAAATATTTACTAAAGTTAATATTCATAATGTATAAAAATAAAAGTTACCTATTTACACAATTTGGACATTTTGATTCTAAATATGAAATCCCTTTATTTAAATTAAAAGCACAGAAGTTGTAGAAATTAATTTAAAATTAATTCCTGTTGTCAAAACCAAAAAGCGTGTTTTTAAGAAATAATAACCTCCAAAATATTGACACCTGTTTATGTTCAATTTCAAAGTGAAATTACTTCCAAGGAATATAATTCGATTAAATGGTAAAAAATGTAATCCAATTAAACTTTAAATCCAATAAAAATAACAATCTAACTATTTAACTAAATTATATTAAAAGGACGTTTTGAATCAAAATGCAGTATTTTTCACTATTCATAAAAAAAGAACTTTTCCAGAAAAATACTGAAAATTTACCCAAATTAAATTCCGATGTCCCGCTTCTAAATAAAATGTTTGTTTTGTCAAATGAAAAATATAAAAGTGATAAATACTATATTTAAAAAGGGTTCTCCCTCAAAAGGTGTAAACAGACCTTTTAAAGAATATTAGAGTATTTCATGCTTAAAATTGGACCCATTATTATTTTAAGCCTCTAAAACTTATTGAATAAATGTAAATACATTTAACAAAAATGTATAATCATATTTTAGTTATTTCTGTTCATTCCTACCAATACAACATCTAGGTGTTAACTACCATTTAAAATAATATTATATTATTATTTTTCAGTATAACTCAGCCTTGTTTGCAACATTAGATTTCGGAGAAACACGTTATTGTGTGTTGAATACGCTATCGGACATAACATCCCCTTGAAATTAAAATTAATATTTAATTCAAAATAATAATAAATATGAAAATGCCATATTCTTTATTTACCTGGGATGTTACATACTTCCCCCCTTTTGAAAATTGAGTCCTCACAATTTTAAAATTGCTCTCAGAAACTTCATTAAAAGTATCACATCAGAAAAAGATTCAATAAAACTACCACTTTAAAAGAAAGAAATAGAATTACAATGGTCGTCTTTGATAACCCGTACTACAATTCCATGTAGGAAAACCTGGATGTGGAAGATAAATTTACTGTCAAATTATGATGGAGAGTGATAGAAAACAGGATTAGGAGAAAGTTAACAACAAGAAAATCACAAACTTGTGATGGGTTAAATAGTCATTTGTTTCCCAGTAGGAAAAGTAAACAGATAAATATTTTGTTTTGAGTTCCATTTCATAAATTTGAAAATTTTATTTATGAGATTGACTAAGAACATAAGAAAATATTCTTACTTTTCAAGTATTATTTCATCCTTTAATAAGTTTCTTCCAAAAAATAATATTTTCTCCAAATGATGAGTATTAAAAATGACTTGGTCACAAATAATGTTCTAGAATCATCTTATAGAGAATAACATAATCCACAAAACATAAACTATATATTTCCCCTATCTTTAAATATTAACCAAAACAAAAATGGTTAGTACAAGATTAGATAACCCCCAAAAAGGATAATCTTTTATAAATATAAATACTAATCTTAATCTCCAAAATTGAACAAACAACACCCAAAGTTCAAAAAAGGTCATTCGATACAAAATTTCCCTTAAAAATTTATTCAAAATAATCCAACTAAGATTGAAACCCAAAAATCCGAAGGATTTGATCACATAGTCTCCAAATAACATCGGTTACTCTTAAAGTCTCATACTAAAAAGTTATTAACCTAATCACATATTCTCTATGATTGGTTAATCATTTCAATAAATAACCCAAATAGTTATATGTCCACAATAAAAACATAGATTCTTCCAAAATAAAATTTCATCCATTACTCCATAAATGAAATCCCATAGTATTCTGTTTTCCTAATCCATATAGTGTTCCCAAAAGAGAGAACGTCTTCCAAAATAACCTTTATCACTGAATCACCAAATCATTTTCCTATACTAAGGATATCCTATTAATAAAACATAAGTTCCCAAAATCAACTTATTCTTGATCCATAAAATCATTTAACTAAAAACTAATTAGTCATACTAACCAGGGACATCACGTAGTCCAGTGGTAGGTGATAAATTTTGATCACACTTTGGTTGTGGGTTCAATTCCCCCAGCTTTGTCCAATGTGATGAGTTATCACACAATATGCATGTTTTTCATTTTAAAAAATATATATAATTTTATAACATTCCAAAAAATAATAAAAAAATAACCATAACATATTTTAACCACAAATGTTTTGTCATACCTCGCATTTTCATCCCAAAAAGTAAAAACTTGTAATTGCCTCAAATTCAAGGATCATATAAGACCAAATGGTTCTTTATAACTATATCTTTAGAGTAAATGATAATTATTCCTTGAATAACAGTTTCACATATCAAAATTCAGGTTTACACATACTATAAAAAGTCTCCCAAAATAATCTTATCGTTAATACATATAAACATATCATCATCCATAGAACCAATGTAACTCTTCAATTTCTAAAATGTATACATCTTAATCATCGAACATTTTTCCTGATCCTTTATCCAGGTTTTTTCATATTATTCTCTTATACTTCTTTCCTATAAACAAAATCATGCAAAATTTCCTAAGATTTCAGTAATTTCAAAACCTAAGCTAGTAAATAATCCATACCTTTCATATGCCATTTTCAGTTTCCTCATCTTTAGTTGGAATGACATTAGCAATTGGTAAATATATATTTATATGATCCTGCTGATCCCATTACCAAAACTTATTCATAGGACATCTATTTGTATAATGACCATGCACATCACATTTAAAAAATTCAATTGATCCTTTGGAAAGAACTCATTTCCCTTTCCTAGAGTCAAATGGATGCTTCCTTTTTCCAGGGTAGGTTATTGCTTTATGACCTTTATTACCACATCTATAGAATCTTCCCGTCCCTTTAAAGCATTTTCATAAGTGTTTCTTTTCACATCCTTGACACATAGGTTTATGAATATACTTACCTTTATGATTATTACCTGAACTTCCATTGGGATCCATTTCTCGCATATATGATGCCTTAGAAAAATCAATATGGTTCAAGTGGTCAATTATAAATCCAGATGGTGGGTTGAGAATAACTACAGGAGTTCTCATTGCAGATCTTATTTCATTGGGTTGCTTATTCAGAAAACTGTCACAGTTTTCTTCAAATCCATTATTACTTTGGTGCCTGCTAGATCCATCCATTTAAAAAAACAAAAAAGTTAAGTGTGAGTATATCACTAAAATCATCATATAATATCTTATAAGGATGGTAAACACTAAGATATACTTATTCATGTTATCTTAAACTCATTCAATATATCTATAATAACTATGACTCTTTCTAATATTCTAACCATTATGGTTATGTCACTTATGATTAAATAACACCTTAACCTCTAAAGTTATCTAAATCAACCTTTGATACCAACTATATGGCCCCATCCTTAAACATTACATAATCTTGAATTAAGCTAATAATTCACATTCTAGATCTTTTCAGGTTTATATATTTAGAGAATTGTGTCATAACTTATACATAAAAACTTAAATATTAAATTTAGACACTTCTACTTAGTATCCATTTTTTCATAAAATAAAAACTCTTAAAAAACATATCTAGTTCCATTTTCAAGACAACATGACTTTTCCTTGATCCCATCCTTGACCCTATTCATATTTAAGTAATGTGGAAAACATTTTAAAAACATGGTATGAGCATAAAAATCTCAGTAAGGGATATAAAATAAGGAAAAAACATTAGTCCATGAATACATACAAATCAAAGAAATCATACTTTTCAATCATACAACATAATCTCTTTAACATACATAACAAAATCATAAGATTTATGAATAACTCATAGAAATCATAAATACTAAAGGTAACTTGTGGAATAAATATCATACTTACATTGTATCTTTCACATATACATAGGGTGTTACATTTTTAATACCCATCATAATATATTCCCTAAATCTCTTAGGAGAAACATTAACATTTACCTCCATCGTGTTACCCAATACATTGGAAAGTTATCTTGGGCTCACCAACCCTAGGTTTATCAAGGAACCACCCAGATAAGTAAACAATTCCCAAGAACCATAACATATTAATAACACATAAAACAAGAATAAAGAAAAGTTAACATTTCCGCATTTAATTCACAAGATATCAGTTCAAGATATTTACATAAACAATTCATTTAAAACATTCAAAAATAAGAGTTTTGAATCAAAGTATCACATTCCACTCTGAAACTTTTGAAAGGAATTTACACTTTAAAACAATAATTTCCATATAAGTAAATACTTAAATCATTTCTAAAACATGTAAATTAAATATAAGAATTTAGAAGATTAAATCTTTAAAACATTTAAAATGATGTTTTAGTTAAAGAATCCTTTACCACTTGAGAAACTCTTGAATAAAAAAATTAACTAATAACATCAAATAAAACTATAAATATCATGATAATATAGAAATTCTTGATATAAAATGTCAAATGGTAGTATATACACCTTATAGGATAATAAAGGTTCACAATATCAAGATATGCCTCAATGAAAGGAGATTGAGATGTAATCCCTTATAAAAATTTGGCAGCCTAATAGCATCACATTAAAATTCAGAAAATGATTTGCTGGGATAGAAAAGGGTCTCTCATCACTTGGACATAAAATTTACAGCAATAAGGACATATAATAACATATCCAAATATGATAAAATTTAAATCAAAATACATAACATAAATAAGTCTTTGACTAAAATAGAAATGTGAAAGGTTCTCTTACAAAGACCGTATCATCACATTAAGGATAAACCATTGAAATAATTATGTGTGAAAAATATAAATACTCCAAATATAAGTAGATATTATGTTTAAAAAAATCATATTTCATTCACACATATTCATATCAATACATAATCAAGAATTAAAATATTAACCCAAAGAATGGAAATTGAGTTATGAAGTTCCCTTACCTCATGTCTGACTTGACTCGTTCGTTCTTTAATATCCTGAATAACAAACAAATGTTAATTTATATTTTCTTAAGAACCTTTTTCAAGTTTATTATTCCTTTTATATCACTTATTATCATGTTATAAACATTACATAATCATTTAAGTTAATAACAGTTGTTTTGTCAATATTTGGTACTTGAGTCAAAAAAACTTCTTATAATTACAAGTTGTCCATGTGGTAAAAAATCTATTATCTCCATAATTATATTAATAATTTAAATATCATAAATATAATATATATATATATATATATTATATATATGTATTTATAATATTACATAATATTTGGAGATAAGAAATGAAATGCACTGTTTGTGGAGACGGTAAGTCGTACATACGCATGAAGGCTACTTTCATTTCTATTTCATATTTAATGGAATGAAAACTTAATGATACATAATTATATTATAATTAAAATATAATTTCATATATAATTTAATTAACTTAATCCTTTATACACTCCAAATATGACATGAATGACTCATACCACTTTAAGGGGGCCGTAGTCCGCACATCGTCAAATTAAATTATCGTATTTACCCATTTTGTAAACCATAAAGGTATGTTATAAATTAAAAATATAGAAGCATAGATACAATATAAATATAATATATATAACATATAAATACAGTTTCATCATAATGTCCACCATGATAGGTAGTAGGAGATAATTGAACAATCATCGTTTTGTGAGACAATAGTTCAACGTCCACAGAAACAGTATGTTCGTATCCATTAGATAGAGGTGTGTGGATGTGTAGTTAGAATAATCCTCATAAAAACATACTAAAATATTTAAGATAATTTTTTTGTTTTAAAATTAGGTAATAAATAGACTTTAGGGGGTTGGATAAGGAAAATAAAAGAAAACAACTTGAGAGAAGACGTTACCTTTAAATCGGGTAACTCCCTTTGGTTTGAACCAAAAGGTTTAATTGAATTGCCTTCTGCCAAATTATGGATTCTAGGTGGAAGAGAGGTATTTTGGGAACTTATTGGAGTAGATTTTGGATGATCCAAGGTGCTTGAGAGGTGTGAGTAATGGGTTAGGGGTGGTGGCCTTTTATAAGAGAGAGGAGGGACTCTTTAGGAAAGTTTGACAATATTATTTTATTAAAACATTATTTTTGATTTAAAAAGGTCCAAAACTCATTAAATTAGAATATAAGAAGAATATAAATCTAAATAAAATCATTCAATAATAATTGAATAGGTTTTTGATATTTTTTAATCCATGTCCTTTTTATTTAACCCTTTGTTAACTTATTTAACTTTTTCCATGTCTTCTTGTATATTCATACTATATAAATAATATATATAATTTGAAATTCCAAGTGACCCAAAATATATCCTTAATGTCATTTGTAACATAATATATGTCATTTGTACGAATATTAGCTTTTTAGGACTATTTTATCATTTAATAAAATATTAATTAATTTAAAAATTCATTTATGTCAGTTTTTATTCTATTCATATCATGACTTTTTAAAAACCCGTAACAACTTGATCATTTTGAAAGAAACTTCATTAATTCAAATATAAGATGTCATAATCATCCATAAAAATCATGTATATAATAAAAAGTTTCAAAATAATTTATTTTAATATTTATAATCTCATTTATTTAAAAAATTCATTAATGAGGTAATCATTACATCATCATTGTGTCGTAAATAAAATTTATTTATTTGAAGTTTAAAAATTATAAATAAAATATCATGATGTAGAAATTTCTTTATCTTTATAATGATAATTTATAGTATAAATTATCACTTACATAACCCCATATAAAAAAAATTTTACTAAAAGATAAATGTTTATGTTACATTTTCTTTAACTTTAAATTAATTTTTATAAAATGTCATTTTCCCTAACAAGTGGCTCCATGGGGTCCGAAAATCGACCCAAGGATTCCAATGGTTGGATATGTATCATCCAATAGGGTTAGGACACGTGTTAGTGTAATGTAATATTATTATAATATTATTTTTTAACCCTAATTTACCATATTTACCATTTAACCATAGTAAATATAATATTCACTAAAGTTACTATTCATAATGTCTAAAAAAAATTTACCTATTTACACAATTTAGACCTCCTGATTCGAAATATGGAATCCATTTTTTCAAATCCAAAACACAGAAGTTGTAGAAATTAATTTAAAATTAATTCCCATTGTCAAAACCAAAAAAACGTGTTTTTAAGAAATAATAACTATCAAAAGAATGATACATGTTAGTGTTAAATTTCAAAGGGAAATTACTTTCAATGACCATAATTGGATTAAATGGTAAAAATATAATCTAATTACATTTTAAAACCAATAAAAATAATAATATAAATATATAAATAAATTAGATTAAAAGGCAGTTTTGAATTAAAATGCGATATTTTTCACTATTCATAAAAATGAACTTTTTCAGAAAATAACAAAAAATTAACCAAATTAAATTTTAATGTCCCACTTATAAAAAAAGAGTTTTTTTTCAAATGAAAAATATAAACTAATAAAAACTATATTTAAAAAGGGTTCTCCAACAAAAGGCGATAAATGGACCTTTTAAAGAATATTAGTGTATTTCATGCTTAAAATTGGATCCATTATTATTTTAAGCCTCTAAAATTTATTGAATAAATGTAAAAAAATTTAACAAACATATATAATCATGTTTTAGTTAGTTCTCACTACAACATAAATTGACTTTAGTGGCGATCATTTAGCGGTGGTTTTTTTAACCGTCGTTAAACCCCGTTTTTTTTTCAGCGGCGACACTTCCCCCCGACCCCAACCCCAAACCCTAGATCACCTCCCTACCGGTGATGTTTCTCACTGGCTATCAACGCCACTTCCCCCCAACACCCTACCCTAAACCCCCTTCTCCACCCGACCCCCACGAGCCTAACTTCTTCCCCCAACCCCTGTGAGTCCCGAACCCTAGCTCGCCTCCCAGCCACCGGTGAATTTTATTTAGGTTAGTGTTTCCATTTCATTGAATTTTATTTAAGATATTTAAGAGTGATTGGATTTATAAATTAATTTCTAATCGAGATAATGAGGGTGTGGGTTATCTAGGTTTGTTTTATAATGGTTTTATATAACTTAACTTAGTTTTCATCTGGCTTAATGGTTTTAATTTCATGTTTAAATGAAATTTTTATGTAAATTCGTATTTTATACATTTGACATGTTTGATAAAATTAAAATAATTGTTTTATATAAGAAAAACACATGTTCATTTGATTTTAAGGGAAATTGGTTTTTCAAAGTGGTTTACCCTTTGGGGGTTAAATGTTTTCCATGTTTCAAAGGGAAATGTTGTTTTATGGAATGGAATTGTGATTAATTTGGGTTATGTTGGTTGTGTTTTGGAAATGATTATGATTTATCTTATATTGGTGTTTGGATTCCAAAATATTTTAAAAGGGTATTTAAAAATGTATATATTATATGTGATAATTGAAAGTCTTGGATGGGACTTTGTGATGTGATATTTGAGTTGATTGGTTCATTTTTCCCTTGTTGATCTCCTTTTCATTTATTTATGATGTCATGTGTATCCATGTGATGGTTTTTTATGATGTGATTCATGATTTTCTTATGGGTGGGGGCTCATTATAATCTAAATGTGGGATGTGGGAAGGATTTCATTAATATACTAGCCTTTGGCTATTATTATTTTCATTGTATGACATTTACTTTAAAATTACATCACCTCCTTTAGTTATTTTATAGGGAACTCTAGGATACTAAGTGGGAAGTCATGGGATGTTTCTAGGAACATTGAGATTACACACTTTCTAGTTACCACTACTTGTACAAAATACTGAGCTATTGGGGTGTCACAGATGATATTGGGTTTAGATTTATTTGTTTGATGGCTGTGTGACCATTAACCTGATGGAATTAGGTCCACCTTTTCATGTATTATACTTGTCCCATCAGTTCCTAATGTGTTTCCTCATGATATTAATCATGTGTTATGCCTTTAATTATTTATTTTCTTATGTATTTCTTTTTTACTTGGATGGAATTTCATTGAAGCATTGATCATCCAATGATTTAGTACTGATATTGATTATTGTTGTTCCACTTGTTTATCGGCATACTCTACAACTTTCTATAGGGAATTTTTCTTCATAGTTATCCTTGTTTCCTTACTTTGAGTTTTTTTTGTTAAAGCTTTCAAGTGAGGGGAATTTTTTTAAATTTTCTAGCCACTGTTAGAAATTCCTTTAATATGTTTTTAAACCATATGAGGGTTTTTTTATAAAAGGGGTGATGTTTTAAGGATATATGAATGAGTTTTGAATTGGAAATGTTTCAAGAAAAACATCTTTATACCATGTTTTATAAATGTTATGCATTGATAAAGTGCATGTTTTGTATTTTATTTATTTATATATCATGTTAATGGAAAAAACCTATTTTTATATATTATTCTCAAACTAGAAATTGTAGTTCCTCTTATAAAATGAATAAAAGTCAATGACATACACTGAATATAATTAATAACTTTTCATTAAAGTTAGTTTAGTATACTCTCATGAATTATAGAAGATAATACTTCCAATTCAACTAACTGTTATATCAAGATGATCAACTTGAAAATATCCCAATGCTCTGCAAGTTGACTTCTAATATAATGCTTCATATTAACTCTTAACTTTTTTACTAATGCTGAACTTGCTAAAATATATCTAAAAATACTCATTATCTTCTTAAAATGTATATTTCCTAAGAAAATACTCACTATCTTCTTATTTCTTCAAGTGATTTTGTAATCACATGTGTATAAGCATACACATTCATGCACATATGTACTTTGGTTTTCTAATGGGTGATTTACCATATGTATTTTTATAAGAAAATATTATGTAACATATTTATATATTTTTTCAACTGTTATATATGAATCTATTTCTTTATTTAGTAGTAACTATGTGTTTTAACTTTTTTTAATATTGTGTTGGCACATTGTGATATACATGGATAAAAGTTGGATCACATTATAGAGGAACGCACCTCAGTATATTAAGGGTTTGAAGGTGTTTTTAGATTTTTCAATTTTCAATCGATCTGTTGAAGGGAGAATAATATTTCCATGTCCTAAATGTAAATTTAAAAGATGGTTGAAGAGAGTTTAAGTTTATGAACATTTAATACTAAAGAAATTACCTAGTCAATATTTGTGTTGGATTTGGCATGGAGAATCGAATGTTACAGAAAGGTTGAGCACAGATGTTAATCCACAGAATGAGCTCCCAACTTTGTCAACAATGGAAAATGAAATGAAAAACCTCATAAATGATACATTCGTCACTGCAAGACACCACTATCAACATCAAAACATAACAGAACAACTAGATGAGGGTGCTACAAAATGCAATGTGACAAGTGATTTTTTTGAGACTGTAACACAACCAGATCAAAATTGTAACATATCATTGGATCCTCCTCTTGATTCTGTGGAGAAAAATGTAAGAGAAAACTTCACTAAGAAAAATATGTTTCATGATTTAGTTGACGATGGAAATCAAGAGTTGTATAGTGGATGTTTGAAATATTCAAAGCTTTCTTTTCTGATGAAGTCATACCATATCAAATGTCTTTGTGGAATTACAAATAAGTAAATGTCCATGATATTGGAATTGTTGGTGATGTATCTCCTGAAGAAAAAATCCCTAAGTCTTTTTATGATATGAAAAAAGTTGTTAATAGGCTTTGTCTTAATTATAAAAAAATACATGTGTGTCCCAAAGATTGTATGCTTTATTAGCGAGAGGATTCAAGTAGACAGAATTGAAAAAAATATTTTTCCTCTAGATGGTAGTTAATGGATGATGTTGGAAGTCTGAATCAACAAACTTTAATGAAGAATAAGAAGAAAGGGAACACACCTATAAATGTTTTGTGTTACTTTCCTTTAAATCCTTGATTGCAAAGATTATTCATGTCAACGAAAACTGTCAAACACATGAAGTTCCATTCTGTAGATAATAAAAATGATGGGTTAATGAGACATCCACAAGATTCAAAATCATGGAAGACATTTGATTCATTACATCCAGATTTCTTAGTTGATCCTAGGAATGTTCGATTGGGATTGGCTGCCGATAGATTCAACCCATTTGGGACTTTGAGTACTTGTTATAGCATTTGGCCAGTTATTTTGATCCCTTACAATCTGTCCCCATGGATGTGTATGAAAAAAACATATTTTATCATTTTGATGATTCTTCCTAGAAAAAAAATTCCTGGAAATGATATTGATGTATACTTGGATCCATTGATTGAATAATTATAGGAGTTATGGAGCAACAGTGTTGAGACATTTTATGATTCTTGTAAAACAATGTTCAAAATGCATGTTGCTTTAATGTGGACCATTACTAACTTCCCTAGTCTTGGGAATTTATCTGATTGGAACATTTACATGGGTTTGACCTATCATGTTTGTAACTTTGATTTTGATCCCAAATGGATACCTTGCAGTAGAAAATTTTGATTCTTGTGCCATTGAATATTTCTCGATGTATCTCATATATTTAGACTGAACAGATCAATATTTAATTATTTCATTGATCATAGATCACCTCCAAAGTTGTTAACAGGTTCTGAAATATAGATACAACTTGAAAATGTTGAAACAGAATTTGGGAAGGTTCATCATTTGAATGATAGTGGTAAACAGGTTCAAAGTGCATCGTCAAGTGAAATCAGAATGCAACAATGGAAGAAGAAAAGTATATTCTTCAAACTTCTATATTGGGAATTCAATTTGTTGCGGCATAATCTTGATGTGATGCATATTGAGAAGAATGTATGTGACAATTTGATTTTCACATTGCTTAATGATCTTGGAAAGTCTAAGGATCATCTCAATGCTCGCAAAGACTTACAAGTAATGAACATAAAACATGATCTCTGGCCAGATGAGAATGAAAAGTATGCTCCAGAAATTTTTGCAATGAAAAATAGGGATAAAGATAAATTCCTTCGATTTTTAAAGAATTTGAAAGCATCTGATGAGTATTTAAGTAACATATTGCAGTGTTTTGACTTGAATAATCATATGTTACACGGATTAAAAAGTCAAGATTCACATATTTTGTTACAATAGTTACTACCATTGGCATTGCGTACATTATTACCTGAAAAAGTTACAGCTGTTGTACTCCAATTCTGCACATTTTTCAAACAACTATGTGAGAAATCTCTGTATCCATTTTAACTTGACAACCTTAAGGAGAGGTTTTTATTGACCCTTTGTGCAATGGAGATGATCTTTCTTCCATAGTTTTTTTCTAGCATGATGCGTTTAATTGTGAATTTTGTTGAGAAATCTAAATTAGGAGGCCTCGTTCGTTATCGATGGATGTATCTAATTGAGAGGTACTTTATTTATATGTTTTTCAATTAAATAAACAATTTTTGGCTCTTAATTAAATGCATAATTATTTTTATTTTATTTCACAGATATCTTGGACATTTGAAATCATACATGAGAAATAAAGCTCAACCAGAAGGCTCTTTTGCTGAAGGCTATTTGGATGAGGAGTGTCTTACCTTTTGTTCTATATACTTGGATGATATTGAGACAAGATTTAATCGAGTTGGACATGTTAACGACACATCGACTCAATCTCAAATACAATAGAAATAAAAAATATTTCCTATTATTGGCTGATCAGTTGGGAGGACCTCAAATGTGACACTTATAGAATTGGAATTATTACAGGTACATAGATATGTGCTGTTGAATAGTGAAATTTCATATCTATTTAATGAAGATTTGAGGATACAAACAAAAATATGAATGATATTTTGAACACAAAATGAGAAATATATAACAAAATATTTTAATAAAGAGCTTGTAGAATGGTTTGCACAATGTGTAAATTCATAAATATTGCAATAAATATGAATATTAGTTTGACACATATATTTTGTAAATGTAATAAAGTATATCTGTTTTTTTAGATCATGAATACTGATACTCGAGTAGAGTTTTCATAAAATTTAAAGTTTCTTGCTCGAGGTCCTCTAAAACAAGTTATAAAGTTTGACGCTTACAACGTGAATGGCTTTAGATTTCGTACAGTCGGTCGAGAAAGGGGTTTGAAAACACAGAATAAGGGTATATTTACATTTGTTTAAGTGGGATACTATGGAAAGATGACTGATATTATTGAATTAAAATACCATGGTAATTTTTCAGTTGTTTTATTCAAATGCAATTGGGTCGATGTTATCAGAGGTGTTAAAAGAGATTCCTTGCAATTTACTTCTGTGAACATATCTCGCTTGATGGATGTTGGTGATCATGAACAGCATGATCCATATATCTTATCATCTCAATAAAAAAAGGTATATTATGTGAATGATGTTTTGGATGAAGGGTGGAGTGTAGTTTCTCATGTAATACAAAGAGATTTGTATGATATGGGTGATTAAGTAGAAGATTTGACCTCTGAAATTGAATCTCATCAACAACAAGAAGCAGAATTGTTTTTCCATCATGATATTGAAAATATTATTCTAGTAAGGATGAATGAAGTGGATGATGTAATGGAGAAGAAAACTAACATGATTGAAGGGTAAAATTATTGTATATACAGTTATTTATTCATTCAACAACCACTTATTTCATTTGATCAGTCATTCATTATCATTGTTATGTATATATTTTTTGTTAGTACTGGGCATCTATTATCATTTTTAAATTTTTTTTTGCATAATTTTTTGAAATATATGTTTTGAACTTAATTTTATTTGATTAAATTATAGTAATTCCAATGAGGAAGAGATACACTGTTTCATCCACTACTCCGACAGATGATGATCCATCTGTCTCCCTCCCTACGGCATCTGATCCACCAGCTGCTGGCCCCCCTGCACCATCTCTCACACCCTTTATGAGAATCTCTTTAGAAGCTGAGTCATCAACTCCCCCTTCAGCAGCCTCAGCATCGGGGCGGCGTCACTCCACTTCTAGTTCATCATGGGCATACTAAAGGTCACTATTATAGGTACAAATTTTAATATAAATAAATTTATTGCACTTTTTTATACTAATTGTTTGTTCGTTAAAGATGAAAAAACTGCAACTGTGGACAAAAATATAAAAAGTGAAGATGTGTGGAATATTAATGGAGAGAAGATAGTTGTAACATTTGATTCATATGGGGTCTCTACGGATGACATTGTGGGATTACTTAGCCAAATTCTAGGCCAGCTAGCAATGGATCCCATTTCCATTCCTATTTCTTATGATGGTTGGATACATATGCCTCTAAGTTGGAAAAATGAAGTTTTTGATTCCCAAATAAAGCTAATTTTAATACATAATGGTGTAATTGAATGTCATGTTATTAATATGTTCAAAATGAATTTCTTTATGCATATGATTTTACACTTTATAGTTACTGATGTGATAGCATTAAAGTGGATATTGAAAAATCTTGGTAAGAAATGGAAAGACTACAAATAGAGATTGTGGAGTGATGTCAATGATACTTTGTTGGCCATCCAAAAAATGTATTAGAAGCTACCCAATGGGGTACCCAAATAATTTTGTAAAGTTTTTTTTTGACAGTCATCATGATGAGAAGTAGATGGTATTTAAATATATATTATTATATTAACCTCATTTTACATTTATACATGTATATAAAGAGGACATGACAATGAATACACTACTATTAAATTGAATTTTATTTTTTTCATGATAACTCAAGAAAGAATGCATCAAGATGGGCTAAGCAAGTCATCTCTCACACTACGGGGTCAAAAATATTTTCTACAAGCCCATCGACTCTGGTAATATTTTCATTAGTTTAAATATTTATATGAAAATATTATATATTAAATATATTAAATTTTTTATTTATATTTCATTAATGCAATCATAGAGTTTAGGGCACGAAGCATCCCGAACTGAAGTGTGGTTGGATATTCACAAAAAAATCTGATGGAAGTTTTTTTAATGATCCTGCCAAAGAAGTTGTGGTATGAACTCATTTTTTCATTATAATAACTTATTATTAGTTTTAAATATATTAATATATATTGATATTTGATTTATATGTAAAAATTAAATAAATATGGGATGTCAATCCTGGGTAGTTTTACTCAGTCTCCCAGGATGTCCTGGTTGCTAAAGTCCTTGGGAAGGAGCATCTTAGTAGAGTGCGCAGGATGGGTTTGAGACCTATACCATCTGAGGTCTTTGGCAGTCCACTGGGGATTGCAGTTTCATCTACTGATAGTTGTAGTCAGTCCATACCCAAATATGCTCAGAGAGATATTTTTTCTCTATAAAACACATTTCAAGACCATGGGACTCAGATATCCGCTTTGTAGAAAGAGTTGACTGATATATATCAGCAGATGAGTAGATATCCCCTGGTGGTATTGAATCGATTGGTGGTGAGTAGGTAAATCACAAAAATTTAAAATCATTTAGTTTTCAAACTTTTATTTGTTTAAATTTTAAATATAAATATGAAACACTATTTAATTTTCAATATAATGTTCTTACAGGTGGTAGCAGGAAGTTGAGATGGAGGTGGAGAGTGTGACGATATATGTTCATCATCGAATAGTGATTAGTCGTATTATTGATATATGGAAAAATATTATAACAGTTAGTTTGTATATGTATCATGTGTGGCACATAGTTGCCTCCAAACATTTTCATGACCTAACATTTTCTTTATTTCTCATGTTTTCTTTTATGTATTTTATTCATTTTTGGTGTTACCTTTTATGTCTTGATTTCTTGAGTGTGGTATGCACCATATATATCAAATATTTATTTTGATGATTCGTGTTTTAAGATTCATTTTTTCTAAAGTAATTTTTTTCATTATAATAACTTATCCTACATTTTTTAGCCCAATGCATTCACCGCTACATTTCCATTTCTAAGAAGTAATTCTTAGTTATGCTCTTGTATCAATCCCTAGAGATGAGAATGTGTATCTCACGAACATGTTTAAGATAGATAACCCTTTAGTGTGGAATAATACTAGTATCCAAAATTTCAAAAAGTATTTCAATCCATATATACTTATACGAGATTAGGGAAAATTTTGCTACACTTCCGAAAATGGGGTTTTCCCACCATTTCCAAAGTGGCCTCCAAGAACCGTTAGGCAGTGTGAATGACAGTGTCCATTATCTCAGTAGGCATGAAAAACCGATGGGAAACTCCCAATATATTCTCTAGAACCCCCTACCCTAGAAAAATATTAAATATACTACATAATCAGTTACTTACCTTTCATAACATCAACTACCCTATCAAAAATAATGTATTATAAGCATCCATATTCCTTGATAGAACATATCAACCCCCTTCACGAGACACTCTTCCCTTTGAAGGAATCCACCTGATCACTTATATTATATTTCTCACATCAAAATAACTAGGATTCATAATGGTAGTGACAATATATTAGAAGCCAGATTCCATTCCTTCTAAGGAAACCACATTAAAGACTCATTTTCCAAAGAAATCACATGAGTGAAACACATATGATACTTGAACCGGATCCATTACTCTTAAAAAATTAGGAACCCTTATCCATGGGAGAGATGATTTTACCTTTTTTATATCTTTAGTGTCAAGTACAATTATTCCACATGGAATAACCCAAGGGGAGATGATTTAACCTAATTCTTATGTTATGTTTCATTTATAATAATTCCACATGGAACACCAACATAAATTAATCCCAGGAAAATATTACCACATCATTATTCCCATGACAAGGGGTCTACCACCAACATATTACACCCCACATCTTTTGAGTAACTAAGGAATAAATAAATAACCACCGAATCATGTTCCTAAAGGAATTTAGGAGGGCTTAAATTTATTAACACATAGATGGAATATAAATATAAATAGTTACTATATATATATTAGTAATTTATATATTTTATATATATATCATCAACCAATATTTCCAAGGTATGTGAATATGTATGTAGCCATATACATATAATAATACTGATGAATAGACCACGGAATAACTCAAACATCCCTAACCAGTCTAACGATCCTATGTGATCATGTAATTGGGTGCCTACCCTATATCCCAATAGAGTGAGAGATGCCATGAAACAACAAATGGGATGTTGAGTGCACCATCAGTTTAAAATTCTAGTCATGGAATGTGGTGAGTAAATCACAATACTTATATAGTAACATTTTTGTGATACACCATGCTCAACACTTGATGTAAGGAATTGTGATATCTCGTTGCTCAACAATATCATACAATCATACCACAACCTCTATAAAGGCATATATTAAATATAACTAGCACAGTTAATTACCTCATATCCATCTCTTCTATCTACACCATATACCTAATAAAGGCATAATCATTTGTTTCATAATAGATAAAGAATAACCTCTTATCCATGTCTTTATCTATGTTAAATTACCATTTAAAATATTACAATTTGTATGAAGCATTTTATAAAGCATAAATTAATAGCATGACAATACAATTACTTGGGGTCATTCCATTTAAAACCAATTGATTTATTTTAAGAAAGGAAATCCATCAATAATTATCCTTTTCACATTATCAGTTACATTTAACACATTCAATTCATTAAAACATGGGAAACCCATATATAATCTCAATGGAGTCACGTAGATGGTGACATGTTAATCTAGGAAATTTTCCACTTTATAAATTCCAACTATAAGTGGTCCAAAAACCTAATGGATGCCTTGGGTTCTATCAAATAATCATATATAAAGGGATATTACATTCTTGAACAATTCTAGAAGATATGTTGGAGTACCAACATTTGAAAAAAAATCATATTGTCACATTTCACCTGGATCACCCAATGGGTGACCATATAAGTTTCACACAACATTTGAATAAACAATCAAGGATTAACTAGTATATATGAGTCTGCAATGGCCAATTTTAAATACATAAATCACTTAAATAGATATGCTTGACCAAATATGGTGTGAGACACAGTGGCTTAATTATGAAACATCTAACCCCAAAGGGAAAACAATGTGACTACCAACCTAAAGGTCACAGATGACGCCTCTCTCGATATCATCTTCATATTTCAAGATTTTTGGGAGAAATATAAGAAATGGTTCAGTGGCATGATAGTATGGAAAATGTTCCAATTTCTATACAACACAAATGATCCAATGGGAAACTAAAATAGGATGTATGAGTGGGGTTTGCCTTATGTTGAGCTATCCAATGCTTCCTTCAGATCTTGAATTGGGTGTCTAATGATAGAGATATGGATGAACTTATGTTAAAAAAAATTGAGTTATACAAGAGGTTAAGGAATTCAAAATAACTGGAAGATGAAATACAAAAGGGAAAGTGGTATAAGAATATGATAGGAGTAAACTCATAAATTCACCACAAAATTTTATTGGATACTAGGATTATGCCATCTGATATGTTTATTTTCATTTCTTTACTCACTGAATGATACATTTTGTTGGGATTATTTAAGCATCTCTTTTCATATTGATTATAGTATGTATTCTATTGGTATTTTGGTATTCTTGGAATGGTTTTTTTTCAGGGCAATCATACAGGGTCTCCAAAAATAGGATTTTTTTTAAATATTATCTCTAGTTATGGTTTTAATCACCTCTAACTGTAACAGGTGCATTTAGCGGCTTATCTAAATGTTGATATTTTTCTATTAGCGGTGGTTTTAACCACTGCTACGGTCTTAAATTTAGCGGTGATTCTAACCGCTGCTACAGTGGCCCATCTTCCATGATTTTTTCACAGCGGTTATATTTTTTGTCGCGATGGTATGTCCCAGTAGGCCATTACTTTTTTTTAGTGTTGGTTTTAACCACCGCTAAAAAAAGTAATCCCCTACCCAGAAAAAACCGCTATGAAAGACAATATAACCACCATGAAAATGCACCAACTACGATAGTTCCCATATACGCCACCAAACCACTTTAACCGCTACAAATAGTTTCCTAGCATGCAATTTAGCGGCGGTTTTCAGAAACGTCCATAGAAGCATATGACAGCAGTTTAAAACGGTTTCCATATCCAAAAATAATCATCGCAACATTGAAATTTTTCTATAGTGTCTATTCATTCTATCCAATACAACGGCTAGGTGTTTACTACCATTTAAAATAACATTATATTATTAATTTTCAATATGACCCAGCCTTGTGTGAAACATGAGATTTAAGAAAAACCCATTGTTGTGTGTTGAGTATGCTATCGGACATAGCATCCCCTTGAAAGTAAAATTAATATTTAATTAAAAAATATTAATAAATATGAAAATTTCATATTCTTTATTTACCTGGGATGTTACAGCGAATCTCTTAGAAATTATTCATAGGGTGTGTGTTTGAAAATAAATAAAGCCTTTTTAATTTCAATAAGTTATTTGAATAGTGATTTTCACATTCATGGAAAGAAAAGGTTCAAATAAATTGTCTATGTCTCAAAAATTAATTTTTTCAGGTTAGGAGAATATTGAACCCGAATAAAGAAGGGGTAAATTGACTTATAAAATAATCATATGATTTGATTCAATTAATTGAGAAATGGATATTTTTTAGAACCTAGAGGATAGTGTTGATTTAAGGTTCCACTTATTAAGGTTTTAATCCTCTCAACTTCCACTCTCAATCCTGGGGTTTACAAAGGCCTTAACCCACTTGAATTTGAATTTGGTCTCCTTCTTCTGAAACCTCTATCCATTGGTTGATGCATTCGATGGATTTTAACTTGGTTCATGAGTATTATAGGAATGTTTGATAGTTTTTCAACTTAACTACAAGAATATCATGGTTCACTTCCCATTTTATGATGATTTAATCATATCCTATTCAAAATCTCTTTGCATATTTAATGGCGCTTGTTTATACCTTTTCAGAAGGTCCTTCCATTTTCACTTGAAATATGACCCTCCAACATAATATTTGAGGGTATGTTTCCCTAAATTTTCTATTCCATTTCAAATCCCACTGATCATTTATATTTTATAAAATATGGTTGGTTGATTATTGTTTTTTATGGTATAAAAATCTGATTTTTTATCCTATAACTCTGTGTACATGTGTTTAAGTCTATGTATCTAAACATGTAGTGGATTATATTTGGATTTTGATTGGGGAAGAGTATCATTTCAAAAAATTGGTGTAATTTCTATAATCGGTTGTTTTTGGATCCTCATACAAGACACTGGATCACTTTTTTCATTTTATAAGTGTGGTTTCAAGAATCACAATGGGGTTTGCATACCTGACACTACTTTCTAGTTTTCTTTGAGGTATTGAATCAATATTTCTCTCCCATAAAGACTGATATAGAATCCACTTCAGTACTTTAAGTCAATTTTTATTCATAATTTAGAAGGACTACTACTGGGAGATCTATCCTGCTAATTCTTACATGTAAGGGTGGGATCAGTCCATCTTATGTTGTAGTCATGAGGCTTGATCTATCAAGGGAGGTAGGAGGATCAGCGTTATAGGAGGACACATGAGAGGGGATGACTCCTTATTAAAAATGATAGGAACTACAAATTTTTAAATTATTTGATCATGTGATATGGGATCTTTCAATTACCAAATGTGATGTATAGGACAAGTATACTGATCTGGAAGAAGTTTGGAATGGAACAAAGTATGTCAGACCTATCAATAAACCACATCACATTTTTTAGCCAACTTTTCATTATAGTGTTAAGACTTCAAATAAAATATTTGGGATTAATAAAAAGGTAGAATAGTATACGGTTGTTTCAAATAACTAAAAGAATCATGGATGTAAAGAACACCCAGTTCCTAATATTAATCAGGTGGGGGCACATGAGATGGAAATTGAGCATTATACTAAGGATGACTTTGGTAATGAAAATGGTGATGACATTGGTGATGAAAAAACTCTATGACATCACCTGATTTTGAAGAGGATATGATTATTGAAGATTTTAATCATCTAAGTAGGAAAGAATATGTGAATATAGTTAAGAAAAAAATAATTATAAGATATTTATTCAATTTACCTAAACTCATGGTGACAAGATCTGGTAGTAAAATGGGGGGCTCTAAGGGGAAAATTTAGTAACCCCTTAAGCCCTAGATTCCTTATCCCATTGAGGAATATATGTAAACCATTGAATTCTTGGAAGGTAAAATTCTAATTGAGTATAAAGGGATCTCAGAGAGTTAGAATAGATAATAAGTTAACCTAACTCTGATGTTGTATTTGTGGCTTCTCTCCAAAGAGGAAAAATTGGGTAAGGAGTTAAGCATGAAAGCATCAGGGGGAGATTTTAACAAGATGTAAGAAATAAAAGTCTATTAAAAATTCAATAATGAGAAAAATTAATGTCATTTTAGTCAAAATTTCATTCTTCACTATGGATTTAATAAATGTAATATCATTATCGAATAATACAGTAAGATCTTTGACAATATGGATTCATTATTTGAGGGTCTCTTTTGAGAAGAGCTCAAATGGAATCATTTTAGTGTGGACTATAAACTTTATAGAGAGTTTAGAACTAACCAAATTATATTTTTCCAGGAAGGTTCATAGTTTGAAATTATGATGTAATCTCACTTTTATGATCCTTTTAATGTGGGTTCCCATTTATCCCTTAAAAATGGATTCACCTAGAAATGAAAAAAAACTTAGAAGGATGGAAATTTACTAAAATTTGGGTAGTGTGGAGGATTAAAATTGGTGAAATAGAAATTTTTACCAATGGAATAATTTTTTGTTTTTTTTAATTTATGTATATTCATTTTCTCAAGGGTAGGATAGTCAATTTTTGTTTTGAAGTGTTGTAAGTAAAAAAATCATTATATTTTATGGGAGTTTAATAGCTTTAGTGTAGGGGAATTTTATGTGTCCATAGTTTGTTATATTTTTTCATGGTTTTTGGGTGAATAATTGGGTTTAAAGGGATAAATGTTTTTAAATAGTGAAATTATTGAATATTATTTAATTCGTTGTAAAATCTATAAGTCCTCTAATTTCACATAAAATTATGTTTTTTTGGTGACTTATTAGCCCAAATTTTATGGAGGTTATTTTCAATTTATTTTTAAGAAAATTATCTTAAGTAATTGTTCATTGTCGATTTTTTTCATGGTTTACTTTCTATTTAAAGGTTATAACATAGAAGAATTTCTACAGAGGATCTAGCCAGGTAACTAGGTTTATATTCTCTATATCCACATAGCTAAATTGCTATGTAGATAAATTCATGGAACAAAATTTACTATGTTACCAAATTTATAGATCTAAATCTCCATGTATATGAAAACCTCATACCTATTTGGTGATTTATTCGATTGTGTGGAATAGTTACTTAGCCAAAATAGTCACATAACCAACATTGTTTCATAGCCAAATACATGTTGTATCTAAATTCTTTATAAATATGATCTCATAGCTAAAGTTTATATATAGAAAAATTCTTAGAATATTTAATTAACTGTGTGTGTGAATTCTCACCCTATCCATACATTGTAGAATCACACAGTGCCACGAAAATTTAGAAAACAATGGGACACTAGTCTCAAAATGTAGGATTCTCATTTCAAATTCAATATTCCTATTATTCCTCAGGGAATACGGAGATCATTTATGATCCACATTCATGTGGAATGCATCCATAGATGAGATCATTCTATTTATTGAGTAATGAAATTGGAGGGGAATTACATGTAATTACACGGGCTCAGCTATTCTCATTGGGATTTATTTTGGTGTTGATTATGAGAACCTAAAAGCAACACACATGGATTTCCTACTACATATTAGTTATGACGTCACCACTTTTATGTTTCTGTTTTTATAATGACCAAAACATTTATATGTTAAATTCCATTTTAAGATGAATAAATTCCTTATAATGTATTGCAGTTATAGAAAACACATGCACTACTTTGGCTATTTTTACAATTATTAAATATTACCTATCAGTTTTAAAATGTTGTTAAGAATCAAAATCATTGATAACATATTTTTTGTATAATATATGTTAAGGATGGTATATTAAGGGTTATGATAATGTTCAATTGAATCAGATAAAAGAAATTATGGCCTTGAGAAATATCATCATTCCATGTGAATCTCATTTATCAGAGCTTTTAAGAGAGATGGAATCACTTTGATTTTCTGTAAAATCCCCAAATGAGATTCAATAAATTAAGCATGAATGAAACTGTTTATATTTTACATTACATAAAATAATGATTAATTTTACCTAATTTTATTATTAGTTTACAAATTATTAAATCATGAGTATGATAAAATCAGATTTTGATACAAAGAAGTCAAAGTTGTATTTCTTAAGAAGTATATTGTTTCAATTAAAAAACTCTTTTTGATAAATTCAAGAATTTTTTTAATAAATTTTATTTTAATATTATTATTAAATATAATTTATCTAAATATAAATGGTAATATAATTTAATTAATTCTGAGGTAATTTTTATAAGGGTAAAAAAGTTGTTAGTGTCGTAAAAACTAGTATTTTATAGTGAATAGGGATTTCTATTTGGAATTTTAAATTCTAATATGTAGAAAAAAATTGATAAAATAAGTTTTTTTTTTTGAAATTAGAACATTGAAATTATCCAATGGTCAATTATTCATAATTTTCAGAGACACCCAAATTTTTAGGTAAAAATTGAATATGTTTTAAATATACAATCTAAATTATGAGATCATAATATCCCAAAAGTGGTTTAATAAATTCTATGAAAATCATCCAAGACAAAATATAGATTTATCCTTTAAAACAATGTTTTTTAAGTTATTTTACTAATTTTATAATACTTTCATAAATCATCTATAACCTATATTATATTTTAAGGTTTTAAAATCAATTATTTATGAACATTACTCACTTACACATAAATTATAGTATTAATTTAAGTAGATCAGTTCATTTAATAATAAAATATTGAAAACCACTCCCATTTGGAAGAAACCATGGTCAAAAATCATCCTAAGGTTCATTGTTTTGATTATTTTGTTATATAGATTCCAAAAACTATGTTTAGAAATTAATTAAAAAATTACCCTATCTTTGCTATAAAACCCCACCCAACCTCCCATTCCTCTTACCTAAAAACCTATTGAGAATGAATTTACTCTCCCTATCCATACTTAAATTCCTCCTAGTGTTTTCTTGAGCTCTTAAGAATCTCCTACCAAGATTTTAGAAGTTCCCTCTTAAGGTAATGGATCCTCTCCTTCTCTTTATTCAAACACTTTCTTTGTATTATGCCATTTTATTTCTAGTTTTTCATGTTGGAATATTTTTTCTCACATCCTTATTGCTATAACTATGATTTCAAAGTAATGATTTACCTCCTTAAACTCTCATTAAAAACTCCCATGAATATTTATGTACACACTTTATGCTATAGAAATGTTTCTATGATTTTCCATTCCAAACATTCGTGTAGTGAATTCCCAGTCTCATTTCTACTCAACAGTATTCACCTTAATATACCTATCCTTAAATGATTGGGTGCATTCATTTATGTAACCCATACTCTTTAATTTTGTGATTAAAAATGATTAAATATGTTCTTATGTTGTATGATCTATGTGGAAGACAAATACATGTATATTAAATGAATGTGACGGGTGGGATCAGAATTATATAGCACCCCAATGCATTGTGTAATGTTTGTATCTCATGATAATCTTTTTATAGTGTATGGGAGGTTTTCTTAAGAACACTATGTTATGATTACTTTCTTGTTATCCTAATTTATGTTTATGGTGTTAACTTTTGTGTTGTTTCCAAATTCCTATATTGCCTTGATGTTATCGTCTTACATTAGGCTTCAATATTCATGTTAATGATTCTCAACCCTTTTATTCCACCTTAATATGCCTCTTGAATTACATGTATTACTTTCATCTTGTTATTATTTTATTATTTCATTATAGAGATTTATATCCTACCCCTTTCTTATGTACATCTCAGGTTATCCTATGAAGTATTAGAAGATAAATGTATTTTAAGTGAATGTTGTGTAGTTTTAAATAATATTGTTGTATCTATATTTTAAGTTATAGTTATATGTATCTAAATTTCAATAAACGCAAGGCAATTAAATGTATTGTGATTTAATTAAGTATCTCTTTAAGTAATAAATCATGAAATAAATTGTACAAAAGATATGGGTTGTCATAATTGGTATAAGAGAAAAGTTTATTTATTTTTGGGGATTAGGATTATAAAACCTTACTAGAATCCTTAGGGATAATACTAAGCATAGGAAAACATACCTCAATTTTGGTAAAGTATGGAGTGAGTGATTTCCAGGAAATAGATTATAGTCTCAATACTATAAGTGGATGTGTCTCTGGCATAGTCATACTAAGGGATAATAATCCCAAAAAGGGTGTATTGGGTATTAACTCGATCCTCACTTGGTGCATGAAAAAGATGACATGCAACACACCTAGTTTGAATCTCATAGGGGATATGATTTGGTAAATTTAAAATATCTTTATGAAACATTATAAAGGGAATAAAAATTCATATAAAATTATATGTTAATATACTATGGATAAATTGGATTAAAACCTAGAAATTCATATAATATTGAATATATGTTATTTATGAGTTATTCCATCAAAATTCATAGTTTCCCTTTTTTTCAATAGTTTGAAAATTATCATCTGTATGTATATTTTAGATAAACTAAATGATTAAAACAAAAATAAAATAATGAAAGGTAGGCATTTCAGCTATTCATGAACTCAAATGTATTATGTGACTATCATTTTATGCATTACTTCATATCATAAAAGTTAAGTAGATCTACTCAAACCCCACCTCAAAACATGGAAGTGGATCTATCTATAAAATCATAAAATGGGGAAATTATTGAATCCCTGGTATATAAATTCTCCCATGTCTATATGTTTGGGATGAAATTCCCAGTGAACCTTGTGATACTCTCTTTAATGGAATTCCATGAAATTCTAGGTATGGATTGGATTTACTTATATAGATCCAACAAAAAATTTCGAGATAAGGAAATCACCCTTTATACCATGAATTTCCCTCTGATTCATTAAAAGTGAAAAGAGGAGGATAAATCTCATTTCTAATCACCATCTCAAGAATATATATTGTTTCCTTGTGAGTAATTTTATCTAGACCAAATGACTAAAATTAGGGAAAATATCATCCTTGAATACATTCCTATTGTGAGGAAATACACTAATGTGTTTCTAGAAGAATTATCGGGTATTCCTCCTTGCATAATGGTTGAGTTATCAATCAAACATAAACCCAGATATTTTACAATATCTACTACTCCTTATAGAATGGATATAGTTGAACTTTAATAGTCGAAGAATCACCTACATGAGAATCTGAATAATGGGTTTATATGTTCATGTTCTTCAATGTGGGGTGCAGGATTCTATTTCATTAAGATTAAGGATGGGTTAATGCAACTGTAAAATGATTATCATGTGCTTAAAAAAATCATGAAAAATAAAAATTATCTACTACCATGGATTGATGACTTGTTTGATCAGCTACATGAATCCCAATACTTCTATAAGCTATATCTTTATTTGGGATATTGTCAAATAATGGTGAAAAAGGTGGATGTATTCAAGACTAATTTTTATACAAGCTATGGGAACTAAAATTTTATACTGATTCCATTTGAGCTCACTAATTATCTTTTTATCTTTATAGAATTAATGAATAGAGACTTTAGGGGTTACCTCAAAAAATTATGGTCATATTTATATAGGATGTTCTTATCTACTCTAATATTTGGAGGAACAAGAGGAGTATTTGAATGTTTTATAGAAGAGCTTGAAAAATGAATAGTTATATATAAAGTACATTATATGTGATTCTTGGATAGATCAAGTAACATTCCTTGGGAATTTTATCACCAGAAAAGTCATATATCTTGATCCTTCAAAAATAGAGGTAATTGAAGGATGGCCCATACCAACATAAGCAATGGAGATTCATATTTTTTTGGATTAATTGGGTACTATTAATAATTTTTGAGAAACTTCTCATGATTTTAGAACCCACTAACCAAGAAAATATGGAATGGATTGATGTTTTGTTATAATTATGAATGTGTGGAGATCTTTAAATAGTTAAAGAAGAGTATAATAACAACACTTATTCTCATATTAAGCAACATTAGGGAAGGATTTGTGATCTATAGTGATGTGTCCAAAAATCAATTACGTTGAGTACTCATTCAAGATGAAAAATTAATATCCTATGACTCCCATAAATTAAATATCCATGAGTATAAATACCCAAAGAAAGATCTATAATTGGCTATAGTGATCTTCACATTGAATATTTGGTGACATTACCTCTATAGGGAGAAGTGTGAGATATATACATATCATAAAATCCTAAAGTATATACTTAGAAAAAAGGAGCTCAATATAAACCAATGAAGGTGGTTAAATATGATCATGGATTATGATTGTTCAATCTATTACCATCCAAGGATGTCAAACAAAGTAGATAATTCTCAAAGAAAAAAGTATCTTGCAACCCTATCATTGAAGAAGATTGAAAGGGGTCCAATATTCTTGGCATCAAAGGATGGACATGGTAATAATAAAAGGATCTTTATCCTACCTTTCTCAAATAACTTATCTACAATCCATTCTTGATAGGATAAAGGAGTCCCAAAAAGGATGATGAGAATATATATAGGAAGGTAACAAATATTCCAGAGTTCAAATTTGTTAAAGATAGATTTATAAGTTTTGGAACCTAGATATGTGTACCATCAAATCTATATCTGAAGAAGGAACATTTGGATGATTGCATAGCTCATACTTATCTATTAATATTTGAATCACTAATATATATAAATATAAAAATAAATACTTACAGTGCGATAACATAAAAAGGTATATTGAAACAAAATTATCTCATTCTTGGTATGCCAATATCTCAAATATGAATGGAAGAAGTATAAGGGAATAATTAAACAATTTCCCATACCAGTATGTAAATGTGAAAACATATCTAGGGATTTCATCATATGACACCTCAAAATATTTAATGGAAATAATTTCATCTGAACAGTATTCGATCTCCTTAAAAATTTAGTGTGTTTCATTTCTATCAAGGAATATTTATATCTTGACCAAATCACTAAGATATTAATAAGATAATTAGTATGGATATATGGAGTACCTTTATCAATTATATCTAATTGAGATCTAATAGTTACATTAAGGTGTTAGAGAATCCTTCAAGAATCAGTTGATACAAAACTGATTTTCAATGTTATATATCACCCTTAGGAAAATTTCTAGTCTAAAAGAACCATTAAAACTCTAAATGATATATTGAGATTTTTTTTATGGGTTTTAAATGATGTAAATATTATCACCTCCCCCTAGTGGAGATCCCATATAACAAAAGATTCTATCATTCAAATTAAACATTATGATTCTCTGTATAGGAACATATGTTGGACTCTAACATGTTAGGATTAAATTTGAGAGTGGAAGCTAATGGGTCCTAATATTATCCATGAGATTATAGAGATGGTTAAAACCATTCAGTTTCATGTGAAATCCTCACAAATTTTACCAAAAAGAAACACAGATGATCATCAATGAGATCTATATTTTTTATCACAAATAATTTTTTCTATTATATATCATAGTGGAAGAAAATTATGAGGTTTGAGAATAAGGGAATTATTATTCCTAGATACATCATCAACTTTGATATCATTGATCAAATCAAATATGTGGTCTATCAACTAGCACTTCCACCTAACATATCTCAAGTATATGGTGTTTTCCATCTATACCTCTTAAGGAATTAAATATCAACACCCCACCCCCCCCCCCACACCCACACACACCCACACACCCAAATGTACTAAATCCTAAGTTTTTACCTTTTGAAAATAAAATTTATTATGAGGAGAAGTTGATGAAGATATTAGATCATAGAGACAGAGTTCTACAAAATAAGAAAACTCGCCTAGTCAAAGTGTTGTGACAGAACCATAAGTATGAGGAGGTGACGTGGGAACTGGAAGATGTGGTAAAAAACTACCCTCATCTATTTTTCTGTATGAAATAAAATTTCAAGGGTTAAATATTTGAATGGGGGAGGATGTGATAACCTGAAAATTTATAAATTAAAATCCTTATTTAAATTATTAAATTCCATATTATGTAATATAGTTATAGAAAACACATACACTACTTTGGTTATTTTGGACCATTATAAAATATATCCAATCATTTTTAAAAGACTATTAAGTATCTTAACCATTGATAATATATTCATTATCAAGTTACTGTTAGGTTTAGTGTATTATGGTTTACAATAAATTATAACTGACATAGAAAAAACAAGTGATAGCCTCGACCACTAAGATTCCACCCTATGATGTACATTTATCAGAGCTTTTGATGGAGATGGAATCACTAAGATTTTCCATTGAAAAATACCAAGATTATATTCAAAAATTAAAGCTCAATAAAATTTTTTTATGGGATAAGTTCAAGATTATTGAGATCATGGTCGAAAATATGTTCTCTAAACCACCCCAAGAAAGCACCACTATCAGACACCGTACCCTTAGGGTGTATACTGGTGTAATAAGGGGTTATGTATATTGACCCTAGTGGTATGAATATATATATTTTCATTAAAATAAAATATTGAATATATTTACCCCTTTTATTATAATTTTATAAATGGTTAAATAATTAGTTCAATAAAAATTAGATTTTGATAAAAATAAATAAAAATTGTATTTTTGGGAAGGGCACCATTTCAATTAAGACACTCTTTTTGATAAATTAAATAATTATTTAAATAAAATGAATTTTTATATTCTTAGAAAAATATCATTTATTTAAATATAAATGGTAATATAATTTAATGAAGTCCAAGGTAATTTTTATTAGGGTTATAAATTTTTTAGTGTCGTAAATACCAGTATTTTCCAGTGAATAAGGATTTTTATTAAAAATTATACATTATCATATTTATAAAAAAAATTGATAAAATAAATATTATTTTTCAAATTATCATGTTGAAATTATCCAATGGATAATTTTTCATAATTTTTAGAGATATAATAATTTTTGGATAAAAATTATATATGGTATAAATATATAGTTTGTATTATGACATCATAATAGCCCAAAATTGATGTAATAACTTATATAAAAGGAATCCATGACCAAATACAAATTTTATTTTTAAAATAAAGTGTTTTTAAAGTTACTTGATTCATTTTATAATCCGGTAATAAATTATCTAAAACCTATATTATATTTTAATTTTTTAAAATCAATTCTTTATTGAGATGGCTCACATCCAAAGTTCTAATGATATCAATTTAATAAATTCCATTTCTAGCATAATAAAAATTAAAAAACACTCCTATTTAGAATAAATCAAGGTGAAACCCCATTTTAATGTTTTAGTTTTGATAATTTTATTATATAGATTCCAAAACCATAGTTTATAAATTAATAAAGAAATACCCTCTCTCTTTCTATAAATACCCACCCAAAATCACATTACTCTTCACTTAAAAATCCTTGAGCATGAATTTCCTCTCCCACTACATCACTAAATCCCTTAACATGTGTTTCTAATCTCTTAAGAATCGTGTCTCAAGCTTTTAGAAGCACCCTCTAATGGTAAGGGATCCTCCCCTCCTATAAGATCCTAACCTTTTCTAGAGATGTCTCAATCATGTTTTCAGGTATTATTTTTCCTTCTTTTGATTTTTTTTCGGTTTTACCTTGGGTGTTTTGGGTAAAAATTGGACAAAATTGGAAGGAATAGGGGGTAGTGCATGATTGGCACACGGTTTTCCAAAACAGTTCGCCCGACCCAACAAACCATTTAAACCCAAAAAGATGGTATTTTCACCTATAGTGCATGGTTTGTCAAACTTTTTTCCCTATTAAGAATAATTATGAACCCCCACCTCTAATAGAGGTGTGTGATTTAGTTGTATGATTAGGAAAAAAATTAACTCATTCCCAAGAAACCGTGCATGCGGTTTTAATTAATCCAAAATTTGGTTTTAAATTTTTTTGTAACCTCCATATTATATCCCAAAACACCCTATCTCAACACAAAAACGTTTATCTCATTTTTAGAGGTTCCCAGACAGATTCTTAGAGGCACCCAATTTCCGTTCTTAATGATTTAAAGTCTGTATTGATGGTCTTCACCTCTCCTGGTAAAAGATTCTCATCTCATAAGGTTTCCTCCCACTCTCTCATCTTTCTATAATCCTTTAAAGGGATTTTGTCCTCTGTTTGTGTGGGATATAGATCTGGTATTATTGTATCTTGATTCATTTAATCTTGGATCTATGTTTTGGATCTATATCTCATTCTTCATCAAGATCTATGTTGTTCCACTTTATTTAAGGATATCTGTTGGTGAGAATTCATCATCAATTTTGAGGTAGGTGGTCTATTATCCAAGTCTCAAAGTCTTGATTAAATTATGTGTATGTAATTATTGAATTTCTATTAAATTTTTAGTAATTTAATTTTAAATTTGAATTAATTAATTTGGTTAATTAATTAATTGAGGGATTGTGAAATTTAATTAATTAATTGGTGAATTAATTAATGTACTATTGTGATTATGAAATTGATGGGATATTGGAATTGTGAAATTAGATTAATTAATGGTCAGTTATTTAAAGGAATTTTGGAATTTTGGAATTTGTCAATTAATGTGATTGTAAATTAATTCACAGTGTGAATTGAGATGTTTTACTTAACCTTAAATGGTTAATGGGTTATATGATTACACAATGATAAATGGTTTAATGGGGATTTTTCATATTATTCCACGTGAATTAAAGTAGTGAACCTTATTTATTTAGTGAATTTAAAGACTAAAATTTAATAGGAATGTTTGAAAAGAAGGTTAATATTTATTAACCTTGATTTTTTTGAAAGTTTGATATGATTGATATTATGATACATGTGATTTTATGGTATACATGTGTGGGACATGGACTTCTACTTCTAGAGCCCGTAGTGATAAATTGATAAACCTTGGTGAGACATGGAAAGATGCTTCAAAATTTCATAGTGATAAATGATTGTGGAACATGGGATACTGCTTCAAAAACCACTTGTGTGATTTATTCATAAATGGGTTGTGGTTCATAGAATATAGCTTTAAATACCCATAAAGTCCTAAGCATCAAGATCTTGGAACAAAATTCTAGCATTGGAATATGGTTCCAATTGGCTGTAATATGAATTGAAATGAAATAGATAATGGAATCCCATGTGTTATAATGATTTGGTAATTGAATATATGAAATCTTTCAGACTTTGACAAGGGATGAAGAAGGTATTAAGGTTCAGGTGTCCTCGTGAACCTAGGGTTTTATGTGGTTAATTAAAGAATAATTAAAAATGTGATAATTTTTTACTCATGAATTATATATTATTCTTTGTACAACTTCATACATTGTTATTGAGTGAATATTATTAAAAATTTCATTGGTGGTGGCCTGTTGATTTGTAATCACACCCTACTCGGTCCACTTGATCTATACCTGAACAGACTTCATCTTTCTAGGAAAGGATAAGTACAAAGTCCCTGTGTTAGATGGATGAGTCGGGATAGAGAATGGATGAGGGAACGAGACTTGGTTTTGGGACCCACTTGGAAGTTTTTAGTGTATTTATTTGTTTCATATTTTTCATATTAACACATGACATGTACTTGGAATGAAATATTTCCTACTTCGGTTTTGGATATTATATTTCCTATTTTAGTCATCATGTGATACTAGTTTGTCAGGTTATTTGTTATATTATTAAGTTATTCTTATTTATTTCTATTTTTGTGATACTTTGATAAAGATGTTATAGTATCCTCATGATTGACATTATACCCTCACTACTAGTTAAAAACCTATGGTGTATGGGTAGGTGCACCTGTTGTCATGTGACTGATCATCTTAGGGAACCAGTGTCTGGCACGTAGGTTGGGATGTTGCAAAGTGGTAACAAAGGTAGGTTTATTTTATTTTATTTTTTCTTACTATTTTTTAAAGGTATATAGAATAATAGGATGAGTCAGGCCTTGGTTAAGAGCTCAGGCATGGGATTATCTAACCCATGTATAAGGGTAAAATCCAAGTACCCATAGTGGGATTTGTTTATTCATATGTCTTATTAAAGTTGATGATATTTCACCTTGAGTGATGCACTTGTTGTGTAATGTAATTATTGTTTCTGATATTTTCTGATATTTGACTCATGTAATAGTATAGAACAAGAGTTTAGTATTCATACATCATTCTAGGAACTTAGGATTATTTTGTGATACGCCTCATTTTAGGCACGCATAAGAAAATATGGTTTTGGATAAGTTGTTAAATGAAAATTCATTTATTTGCTTGTGTGACTTGAATAAGAATGTTCCTAATGTGAACTTAAAAGTTGTAAAATGATGAAAAATTTGAATAAATGGGTGTCTAATGAGAAATTATAATAATTATAATGAGTTTAAAATTTTTAACCATGACCAAGAAGTAGGATGGTTAAGGGTAGTGTTAGAGCCTCGATTTTGACTGTGTGGTGGGGTTTTGGGGGAATGACTTGTAATGAATTATTATGAATTTATCTTATGTAAATGTGTTAAAATTGTGTAAAGTGTCCTAATAAATGTGTTTGTAATTATAGATATATGTCTCCATGATGACTTTTGTTGAGGGGAAGACAGGAGGTTATGAATGGAAATGATCCACCATCACTGGAACCTAAGGAACTGATATTTCCGGGTGATGAAGTCAGAGAGAAAATCCAAGGGAAATTTTCTTACTTCATATATTTTATGGAAAGAGACCTAGGTGGGTTCTAAAAATAATGTCTAATATGACACGGAAATTTTATTTCTAGAACCCTTTGATGTTTACCAGAGACGGTGGACCTAAGGAAGCTGAGTTTTGGATAGAGTCCATCCAGACTATACTTAAACACTTAGAGACTCTTACTTGTAAGAGATTCAAGAAAGAAGCTTACATGTTACTTGATCAGGAAAAGATATGTTGGGATATAAAAATCAGTATGGATAGCTGAATGATATGGAGTGGAAGTGCTTTCAAGATAGGTCCCTAAATCACTTTTATCCAGATACACTAATACAGAAGAGGGTAACTGAGTTCATAATATTGACTTAGGAGAGTATGTTTTCATGATATACTATATTGTTCTCTTTAAAGATATACAATTCTTTGTTATAGAATTGATAGGAGATGAGGATACTATGGGAAAAATGGTTTTTGGATATGCTTAAATGTAAAATTAAGTCTCATGTGAATATCTTTAGGATGAATAAGTTTTCAGAAGTGATGAATTGGGATCTAATATCTACGGGGAACTCTAAGAAGGCATATAGTAGAGGAATAGTGGTTTCTATTGGATAGTCATGTGTTATGAATTTTTATATTAGGATGAATCACTGTGATAATGTTATCTAGGGTGATAATAAGAAGAGTATCTAGGGGAAGTGTCAGTTAAACATGACCTTTCTCGAGTTAGCTTTCACCAGTGTAGTAGTTAAAGACACTGTAACATTAAACTCTTTTAGTCCTTGAAAGGACTAGACTATTTAATAAAATTGATGTTGTTGTTGGTAGTTCAGGACACTTCCATAGATAGTTCCCCCAACCACTGGTAGATTTCAAGGATTCAGAAGGATGGCACTTCTATAGAGATTTTGTAGGAATCCATGACAGACAGGTAGTGGTGGATGATCTAGACCAAACCAGATTAGGGAAGGGGTTATTCATTAGGGTGTTGTAGTTCAGGGGACTTATACTTCATCCCAAGGAATATGGGCAAGGCAGATACATGACGTTCAGCCTACACTGGTGGATATCAAGGTTGATCCATCAATAGTTAGAGGTATTATTCATGTATCTTGTACGCATTCTAGTGCCTTGTTTAATATTGGTGCCTATTATTCTTTTATATCTAAAAAACTTGTGAATGGTTTGATCTTAGAAAAAGAGTTCGTGAGTGGGATGATGATGATAGATACAACTTTGGGAGTACGATCAGGAGACATCTATTTGTGAAAAAAGTGTTCTATCGAGGTTGGGGAGTATCATTTCAGTTGGGATGTTTACATATTTGACATGTCATTCTTCGACCTAATTATGAGTATAGACTGGTTAGTATCATACCAAGACCATATTAATTGATACTTTAGGAGAGTGAAATTTATGTCTCTAAAGGGTGAAAAATATATTCATCATGGACAGCGGGATATCTGGGTAGGCCATGCAGGGACGGTTCATCAAAAACTAAGGGAGATACCGTACAGGTTTCTATTTTTTTGTTAGATAATGAAGGTGTGTAATAGGATACCTTTCCAACCATACTAGATATATTTCAGGATGATTTTTTCAGAATACTTCTTAGGGATTCCACCTGATAGAGATTTGGAATTAACAAATGAGCTCATGTCGGGAGTTGAGCCAGTTTTTATTTCACTATGAAGAATGGAACCAATGGAGATTCAAGTGCTCCGGAATCAACTGGATGAGTTTATGTATAAGTGTTTTATCCATCTAAGTAAGTCACTATGCAGTTCTCTGGTATTATTTTCAAATAAGGATAATGGTACTTTGTTCTTGTGTGTTTATTATCAGAAGTTGAACTACATGATTGTGAAGAACCAGTATACTCTCTCATGTATTGATGACCTTTCTGACTAGTTAATAAGATCTTATGTTTTCTCCATGATCAAATTGAGATCATGGTATCACTAGTTGAGATTTAGACTTTCTCATATACATTGGACTACTTCTTGAAGTAGGAATAGCCTTTATGAGTTCTTCATAATATCATTTGAGTTGTAGAATGCACCATCAGTGTTTATCACCTTGATGAAAAGAATCATCAACCCATACCTGGATAAGTTTTTGGTAGTATTTGTGGATGAAATCTTGGTATACTCCTAGACTCATGATGATCATGCCCAATATCTTAACATTGTCATGAGTATAATGAGAGATCATCATATTTATACCAAGCTATCTAAGTGTTAATTTTGGATTGATTGGGTAAACTTTTAGGGTAACATTATCTCAGAGGAAGGTGTGTCATTATACCCAATGAAAGTATAGGTAGTGGTTTCTTGGGAGTATCCCAAAAATACTTCTGACATATATGGATTTTTAGGTTTTGTGGGTTACTATCGAATATTCATCAAGAAATTTTCCTAATTGGTAGAAAATATTTCAGGCTTTACCAAAAAGGGAGTAAACTTTGAATGATCTGGATCATGTGATAATTCCTTCTAAGAGTTGAATAAGTGCTTGACATCAACACCAATATTAATCTTACCCGATCTGGGGGAAGATTATTTGGTGTTCTTTTATGCTTCTAGGATCAGGCATGGATCAGTGTTGTTGTAGAGAGATAGAGTGGTGGCATATGGGTCTTAGTATTTGAGGCCACATGAATGGAAATACCCTACACATGACCTTCAGATAGCTACATTTTATATGCCTTGAATTTTTGGTGGCATTATATGTTGGGTGAGAAGTTAACTGTGTATACAGACCATAAGAGATTAAAGTATATCTTCTCACAATGAGACTTGATTATCTAGAAGCGAAAATGGATTGATTATATGAATTCATTTGATTTTAATCTAGAAAATATTCTCGGGAAAGGAACCATTATTTTTTATACTTTATTTAGGAAAACTCATACTCAGGCAGTTCAGGATTCTAGTGTTGAGTTGAAAACGATGACTCTATTGGCTGAGATGCATGTTGTGGTTTAGGAGAGCCAGGAGAAGATGAATGTCATATAAATTTCAATAAATTCTATGATTTTAATATATATTAATGATAGTAATTATGATGATATAGAGTTTTTTTCTTTTATGGAAAGCCTTGAAGGTGGGGAGTCACCTTCTGATTAGACCATAGATGAGGAAAAGATCATCTATGATAGAATTGGTTTATTGTTCCTACAAGCATGTGGGAGGAGATTATGTGTGAATTTAATGAATCAAAGTTAGTGGTGCATCTAGTGGTGAGTAAAATGTGCCATGACCTGTGATGATATTTTTGGTGGTCGTGCATGAAAAAGGAGATAGCAGGGTTCGTGGCATGATGCAACACCAGTTAATAAGTGAAGTCTGAATATCAACGACCTGGTTGTTTACTACAGACGATTCCCATTACATAATCGAATTGGGACAATGTTACTATTTAATTTTTGTCAGGTATCCATAGGATACCTTGGAATAATGATTCTATTTGGGTGATTGTGGACTGAATGATGAAATTAGCACATTTCTTGTCGATACATGAGACTTTCTCAGTGGATTAGTTAGGAGAGTTGTATGTTCGGGAGATAGTCTAACTGCATAGAGTGCCTCGAATAATTTTTTCATATCATGAATCATGTGTTACATCATTATTATAGAATTTATTATATAAGTATCTTGGTACAAAGGTTTTATTGAGTATGAATTTCCACCCATAGATATATGGGAAGTTCAAGCATACTATACCGGTGCTTGAAGATATGATTTGGGTGTGTGTTCTAGACTTTAGTGCATCTTGGGAGAATCACTTATAATCAGCGAAGTTAACCAATAAAAAATTTATTATGTGACTATATATATAGGAACATATGAGGAACTTTATGGTAGGTCAGGTAAATCACCTCTATGTTGGATGGAATCATGTGAATCCAAGTTGTTGGGATTGAGTCTCGTGTAGGAGACATTTGAATAGGTTCACTTGATTATGAAGCATATGGATACAGATTAGAGTAGGAATAATTCATATGTTGATAGACTTTGATGACCCCTATAGTTTATAGAGGGTGATCATGTATTCCTTTAGGTGTTTCTTAGATTGGGTCATCAGAGGATATAGAGATAGGGATAATTGGTGCCCAATTTTGTTGGATCGTTTGAGGTTGTGGAGATAATTGGGATAGTATCATACCATTTGGCACTTCCATAGAGGTGTAGTGCTATGCATGATGCTTTTCATGTGTCACAACTTTGGTGGTATCACCCCAACCCTTCTCATGTGATTGATGTGAAAGATGTTGAGCTTGAGACTGATGCGTCCTTTGAGAAGTATCGGATACATGCATTAGATCATAGTGAGAAAGTGTTTTAGGGAAATACCATTTTGATATTTCAAGTGTTATGGAAACATGGCCATGTTTAGGAGGAAAATTAGGAGAGAGAATCAGATATGTGGTCTCAGTGGCCCAATCTTTTTGACTCATAATCTTAGAGATACTTGGGAGTATAACTTGAGGATGTACTGTTACAAGTTGGAGAGATTGTAAGATCATATCCTTTTATAGTGATGTCTCAAGTTTGTTTTAATGCATTATTTTTCCTTATTTTGAGTATATTTTGTTTGGGTTTTACCTTGGGTGTATTTGGGATACAATTTAAAGGAAAAGGGGGGTGCATGGTTGGGGCATGGTTTTCCCAAACCATGCGCCCAACTCAGAAAACCGTGAAAATCCAAATAGAAGGGATTTTCATGGCTAGTGCATAGTTTTTCAAACTATGTGCCCTCTTAGGAGTAAATTTTCACCCCCCCCCCCCAAAAAAAAGAGGTGCACAGTTTAGGTGCATGGTTTTGAAAACTGTACACCCCTACCCAGGAAACTGTGCACCCAGTTTTAATTAATATGAAAATTGGTTTAAAATTTCCCAAACCCCTATATTGTATCCCTAAACACCCTAGATCAACCCTAAAACATTTCTATCATTTTTGGAGGTTCCTAGATAAATTATTAGGTCTCCCAAAATCTGTTCTTGATGATTCAAAGTCTGTATTAAAGATATTCACTTCTTTGAGTAATATATACTCATCCTATAGGGTTTCCTCCTGCTCTCACATCTTTCTCTCATCCTTTGAATGGATGTTTTCCTCTACTTGTGTTGGATATATATCTAGGTTTATTGGATCTTTATTCTTTTGATCTTGGATCAAGGTTTTGGATCTAGATCTTGTTCTTCATTGATATATTGATTGTTCTTGTTCAATTGGGGATATCCATTGGTGAGCATTCGTCATCAATTTTGAGGTAGGTGGTCTATTATCCGAATCCCAAAGTCCTGATTTAAATTATGATTATATAATTATATAATTTAAATTGAACATTTAAAAATTTAATAAATTAATTTGGTTAATTAATTAAAGTATTTTGAACTTGAATTAATTAATTGGTGATTTAATTAATGAAAACATTTGATTGTGAAATCTATGGGATGTTGCAATTATGAAATTGAATTAATTAATGGTGAATTAATTAATGTAATATTATGATGGTGTAATTAGTCAATTAATGTGACTATAAATTAATTTACAGTGTGAACTGAGACATTGGACTTAAACTTAAATGGTTATTGGGTTATATTATTAAATAATGATAAACAGTTTAATAGTGATTTGTCATATTATTCCATGTGAATTAAGGTGTTGAACCTTGTTTGTTTAGTAAATTGAAATAGTTCACTTTAATGAGAACATTTTAAAATAAGATTAAAAATGTTTAACCTCAATGTTTCTGAAATTTTGATATGTCTGATATCATAATACATGTGATTTTGTGATATATGTGTGTGGGACATGGACTACCACTTTAAAAGCCCATAGTGATAAATTATTAAATGTGTGTGGGAAACAAAATGCTACTTCAAAAGACTATAGTAATAAATGAGTGTGAAACATAGACTTCTTATTCAAAATCCCAATTATTTGATTGATTAATAAATGAGTTGTGGGTCATGGATTGATGCTTCAAATACCCACAGGGTCCTAGGAATGATGATCTAGGCCCAAAATACTGGCATTAGACTATGGTTCCAATTGGCCTTAATATTAATTGAAATGAAATGGATAATGAAATCATACATGTTATAATGAATTGTGAATTGAATATGTGAAATGTTTCAGAATTCGGTATGGTCCGAAGTTGTTATTGAGTTTCATGTGTCATTGGGAACCCAGGGGTTTGTGTGGTTAATTAGAGAATAATTAAAAATGTGATTACTATTTACTCAAGAAATATAATTTATTCTCTATACAACTGCATACACTATTATTGAATGGATACTATTTATATATTTTTTGAGGTGGCCTACTGATTTTTACTCATACCATACTCCAGATTTCTAATTAGTACCTAAATAGACTTCATGTTTACAAGTTATGATAAGAGAAAAGGCCTAGTGTTAGATGTCTGAGTTAGGATGGAGTATGGATAAGGGAACCGTACTTGGTGTAGGGATCTGCTTGGGAGTTTTTAGTGTCTTTATTTATTTTTGGGATTTTAATATTGACACAAGACACGTACTTGGAATGACATATTTCCTTCTTTGGTTTTGGATATTTTATTTCCTATTTTTGTTATCATGTGATACTGGTTTGTATGGTTATTGGTTATATCATTTTTTATTCTTATTTATTTATATTGTTGTGCTACTTTGATAAAGAGGTTATAGTCCACCACCACCCCATGATCGATATTAGAACTTCTATTCTAGTTGAAAGCCTCTCACATATGAGGAGTTGCTCCTGAGGTCATGTGATCGACCGACTCGAGTCACCAGGGTGTGGAACCCGAGATAGGATGTTACACCTCCCCATATTTATTCAAGAAATTTCTTTGTATTATTCCTTTTTAATTTCTAATTTTTCATATTTTAATATGTTTTTACACATACATTTTTCTATAATTATGATTTAAAAGTAATTATATACCCCCATTCACTCTCAATAAACCCTTCTATTAATCCCTATGTACAGCTGTTATGTTGCCAGAATTTTCATGTGATTTTTCATGCCAAACATTTTTATAGTGACTACACATCCCCATTTCCACTAAAGGTTATTCATGTTGATATAATGATCATGAATTTATTAGGTACCTTCATGTATGTAACCCACACTCATTAGTCATGTGATTAAAAGTGATGAAACGCATTCTTATGTTGTATGATCTATGTAGCACACAAATTCATGTATAGGATATGAATATAATGGGTGGTCCTAGAATTATATAGTCCTTTATTACATTGTTTAATGTTTTTATCTCATTATATACCATGTATGGTTCATAGGAGGTTATCCTAAGAACACTATGTTATGATGTATGGGTGGTTATCCTTGTCTTATTTTTATGATGCCATCTTTTATGTTGTTTTCACCTTTCTAAGTTTCCTTGATGTTATCATCTTATATCATGATTTGATATTATTTTTTATGATTCCAACACCTTTTTTGTCACCTTTTTATGCCACTTGACTCAGATTTATTACTTTTATCATGTTATTCTTTGTTTATTCCCTTTCAAGGATTTATTTCTCACCCATTTCTTATGTACATCCCTTGGTTATCTCATAAAGTATTAGAAGATCAATGGATTTTAATTGAATTTTATGGCGTTTTAAATAATTTCATTATATCTGTGTCTTAATTTATTATTCTATGTATCTAATTTCTAACGTACACAAGGCCTATAAATATTTTGGGATTAAATTAAGTATGGTTTTATGTAATAAATCACAAAATAAAGTGTACAAGATATGGGTTTTTATAGTTGGTATTGGAGGAAAGTATAGTTAGTTTTTGGGATTGAGATAGGAAAAAATTAGTGAAATCTTTAGGTATAGGACTAAGTATAAGAAAAAAAATCCTAAATTTTGGTAAAGTATAGATTGATTGGTTTATAAGAAAAAAATCCCTATCTGGGTTCTATGAGTGGATGTAAATGCGGCATAGTTGTACCTAGGGATAATAATCCTAAAAAGGGTTCATTAGATATTAACTAAATTTTCATTTGGTGCATGACAAAAAGGTTGTTTTGTATGCCTAGTTTAACACTCCCAATGGATATAATTTGGTAAATTCACAAGATCTTTATAAAACATTATAAAGGGAGAAAAATTCCCATAAACTTTTATATTAATAAACATTTGATAACTTGTATTTAAACCTAAAAATTCATAGGCAAATTAATATATATCATTTATTAGTTATCCCTTAAAAATTCATAGTTTCCCATTTTTGTGTTTAATAGTTTAAAAATTCTCATCCCTATTAAGATTTTGGTTGAATTAAATGATTAGAACCAGAATCAATTAGTGAAAGGCTGGAATATCATACATTCATGAACTTAAATTTTATATGTGACTATGTTTCTAAAAATTCTTTCATATCAAAATATTTTAGTAGAACTATTCAAACACCACCTCAAAACATGGAAGTAGACTGATCTGTGAAAATGGAAAATAGGGTAATTATTGAATCCAATGTATATAACATCTACCATGTTCATATTTTCTAGAAGAAATTCCCAATGAACCTTATGATACTCAGTTTAGTGTAATTTGATTCCATTCTGCGTATCTATTCACTTTACATATATATAGAGAAAAAAAATTATTAAGAGACTGAAATCACCCCCCATATCATGGATCACCCTCTAATTTCATACATGTGCATGGATGAGGATGAATATATATTTGAATCAGCATCAAAAGAAATGATATTATTTCCTTATGAGAAGAATTTCTAGCTCAAATGTTTGAGACTAAGTAAAATTTCAACCATTAAGACATTCCCATTATGTGGGAATGCACTGATGTGTTTCCCAAAGAATTTACTAGTCTTCCTCCTATCTGAGAGGTTGATTTATCAATCAAACTTATACTTAAAGATTTTATAATATCCAAGAATCCTTATAGAATTTATAGAGTTGAACTTTATGAGCTAAAGAAGTAACTATAATAGAATATGTATAAATTTTTTATGTACTCAAGTGCTTTACTGTGGGGTGCACTGGTCCTTTTCATCAAGAAAAAAGGATGGGTCAATGCACCTAAGAATTTATTATCATGATATTAAAAAAATAATGATAAATAATAAGTATCATATACCATGTATTTATGAAATGTTTGATCATCTATATTGCTATTAGTACTTCTCTAAGGTATATATTCGATCAGGATATTATCAAGTAAAGGTGAATAAATAGGATATCCCCAAGACTGAATTTTGTATAAGGTATTGTAACTAATATTTCATAGTGACACCATTTAGAATCACTAATACTCTATCTATATTCATGAAAATAATTAATAGATTCTTTTGGGATTACCTGGACAAATTTTTCATATTCTTTATAGATGATATTCTTTTCTACTCCAAAACCAAGGAGGGACATGAGGAATATTTGAATGTTTTACTAGAGACCATAAAAAATTAAAAATTATATATTAATCACAATAAATTATTTTTTATGTAGAAAGTAATATTCATGGGGTATATTACAACCACCAAAGGGGTATCTATGGATCCTTCAAAAATATTGTCAATTGAAAGATGTCCTAGACTAACATATGTAATGTATATGTCATAGTTTCCTTGGATTAGTTGGGTAATATCATTGATGTTAGAGAAAAGTATCATGATTTTAAACCCCAATAACAAAGAAACTCATAAGGGAGTGAATTTTTTCTATATTTTTTAATGAAATTAAGGATTTAAAGAGTTAAATAAGAGGCTAGTCACTGCACCTGTGATCACATTACCCAATAGTGGGGAAGGAATTTTGATCTATAGGGATGTGGACAAAAAGGGAGTGGGTTTTTCAATTATTCAATATAATATAGTGATATTATTTTACTCTAGAAAATTAATGATCTATGAGAAGAACTACCAATGCATGATCTGTAATTGGATGCAGTGATCTTTTCATTGAAGATTTGGAAACATTTTCTCTATGTGGAGAAGTGTGACATATATATAGACTATAAAATACTAAAGTATATATTCATGTAAAATGATGCCAATGTATACTAATAAAGGTAGTTAAATATGATCAATGATAATGATTTTTTAATTGATAACCATAATTGAAAGGTAAAAAAAGTGGAAGATACTTTAATTAGAAAGGATCCTGAAACTCTATCCATGATGAGGATTGAGAGGAATCTAATATTATTATAAATTTAAATTATGGGAATGGTAATAAAATAAGGATATTCAACCTACCTTTCTCAAAAAATTACTCAACCATCCATTTTTTAGTGCATCAAGGAGGCCTAGAAAGACAATGAGAAGCTACAGACAAACCTATAAAATAATTTAGAATTTAACTTCGCTAAAATATATTTATAATGCTTGGAACACAGATATGTGTCCCATAAAATTTAATATTGAATATGGAAATTTTGAATGATGTGCATAACTCATACTACTCTATTCATCTCAAAAGCATTAAGATGTATAGAGATATGAAGCAAAGCTTCTCATGGGGAAATATGAAGAGGAAGATTGCATAATTTATATCCTAATTGGTATGCCAAAAAATCAAGGTTGAATGATAGAATTATAAGGGTATGATGAAACCATTTCCTATACTTATATAGAATTGTGAAAACCTAACTATGTATTTTGTCATAAGATTCCCTGGGATATCTAAAGGAAATATCACAATCTTGGTGGTAGTTGATTTCCATAAAAAGATAGCACATTTCATTGCTGTCAAGGGAGATTTCTCTCTTGACAGTATTTCCATGATATAAAAAAGATAAGAGGTAATGATTCATGGAGTACCAATCTCCCTTGCAACTAATCTAGATCCATCATTTACCTTGAGGTTCTAGAGATTCCTTCAACAAGAATAAGATATAGAAATGAGTTTCAATATTGTTTATCACCCTCATAAGGATGTCCCATCTAAAATAAAAATTCATGATCTACAGGATATGTTGATATCTAATTAAATGTATTTCCAAGGATGTTGGGATCATCACCTTCCCCTAGTAGATTTCTCATAAAATAATAGTTCTTATTTTAGAATTCAAATGGACCTTATGAGGATCTGTGTGAGAAGAGGTGTCAAACTCTAACATTCTTGGATGAAATTAGAGAGTGGAAGATGATGGGACCTGATCATATATAAGAGATTACAAAGAAGCTTAAAACTATTCACCGTCATACAAAATCTTCACAAATTTAATAGAAAAGCTACAAAGACAATCATCGATGAGATCTATAGTTTGAGATCAGAGATAAATTGATCCTTTCAATATCATCGCGGAAGAAATTCATGATGTTTGGGAAGAAGGAAATGCTTATTCCCATATACATCATCCCCATTGAGATCCTTTATCGTATTGATGTTTTGGCCTATCTAATATCACTACTACCTAACCTATTTCAAGTATAGGAGGTTTTATATATATCCCTTTTAAGGAAGTGTATACCAAACCCATAACATGTACTAAATCCTAAGGTGGGTTTTTTAGAGAATGATCTTTAATATGAGGAGTAGTAAAGGAAAATCTTATATCATAAAGACAAAGTTTTGTGAAATAAGACAACTCACATAGTCAAAGTACTCGGGTGGAACCACAAGTTTGAGGAGGTGATATAGAAACTAGAAGCTAAAATGAAATAGAAGTACCCTCATATATTTTAGTGTATGAAATAAAATTTCAAGGGTGAAGTCTATTAAGGTGGGAATAATTTAGTGATCCAAATATTTATAAATGAAATTATATTTTAAAATCAATAAATTCCTTATTAATTTATGTAGTTATAGAAAAAAAATCACTACTTTGGTTATTCTATACTATTTTAAAATATAACAAGTTAGTTTTTTAAAACCATTGGGCATATTAACTATTGATAATATAGATTTTTTATAGTTACCTTTAAGGATAGTATATAAAGGGTTATGATAAAGTCTGAATGACATAAACAAAAGAAGTAATGGCCTTGATTTTTAGGATCATACCCAATCAAGCCCATTTATGAGAGATTTTGAGGAAGTTGGAATCCAAAGGATTTTCCCATAACTAATCCAAATCTTAGATTCAAAAACTAAATCTCAAGAAAACCCATTTATGGGAGAATTTCAATCTTATTGAGATCACATCCAAAACATGTTCGTTGAACAACCCCAAGAAAGAACTGACATCGCACACCTTATCCTTAGAGTGTATAGTGGTGTAATAAGGTTTTATGTATCTAGAACCAAGTAGTATGAATTCATATATATTTTTTATAAATAAAATCATGATTACATTTATACATTATTATTATTACTTTATAAATGATTAAATAATGAGTTTGAAAAATTTTAGATTTTCATACCAAGAAATCAAAATTATATTTTTGGGAAATATATAATTTAAATTAAGCTTATATTTTGGAAAAAATTAATAATTATTGAAATAAATTTTATTTTAATATTATGATTAAAAATCATTTATTTAAATATAAATTATAGTGTAGTTTAATTAAATCTAATGTAATTTTTATATGGGTTATAAAGTTTTTTGTGTAAAAAAACTAGTATTTTTCATTAAAAAAGTATTTTATTTAAAATTATAAATTATCATATTTAGAAAATTATTTTTATAAAATATATATTATTTTTTAAATTAACATGTTGAGATTAGTCAATAGTGATTTTTTTTAATTTTCTGAGAGTAAAATTTGTGGGTAGAAATTAAATATAGTATAAATATATCATCAATATTACAATATTATAATACCCCAAAAGTGATGTAATAAATGCTATAAATGGAATAAATTAATAAATATAAATTTTACCTTTAATATAATGTGTTTTTGAAGTTATTTGATTAATTTTATAGTCCTTTAATGAATCCTCCAAAACCTATATTATATTTTATTATTTCAAAATCAATTCTTTATTAACATGTATAACTTCCACATCAAAAATGGTATTAATTTAAGAAGTATAGTTCTTATAAAAAAATGAAAAAAAAAACTCTTATTTTAAGAAAATAATTGGAAAAACCACGATAAGGTTTTTTTTAATCATTTAATTATATAGTTTCCAAAACCTATGTTTAGAAATTAAAAAAGAATTTGTCTCTCTTTTTCAAAAAATACCCACACAACCTCCCATTAATCTTCACTGAAAACCCATTTTATCATGAATTTAGTCTATATAACCCTCTATAAATTCCTTATATGTTGTTCCCAATATATTAATAAGCTTCTTGCAATATTTTATAAGTTTCCTCCCAATGTTAGGGATCCTCTTCTCCTATTTATTCAAGTACTTTCTTTGTATTATTCCTTTTTATTTAGAATTTTTCATGTTGGAATATGTTTTCACATATCCCTTTTACTATATTTATAATTTCAAAATAATTATATACCTCATTTAACACTCATTAAACCCTTACATGATCCTTATGTACACCTGTTTTGGTCCTCAAATTATCCTACGATTTTCCATTACAAACATTTGTATAGTGAATTCCCATCCCAATTTACACTCAAGGGTATTTACCTATATATACCTATCCTTAATTTATTGTGTAATTCCATGTATGTAACCCACACTCTTTAATCATGGGATTAGAGTTAATTAATTTCATTCTTATTGTGCAAGATCTATGTGGCACATAAATGCATGTACATGATATGAATGTGACGAGTGGGGCCATAATTATATAACCCTCTAATTCATTGTGTAGTTTTTTTATCTCTTGAGATTACATGTATTATGCATGGGAGTTTATCCTAAGAAAATTATCTTATAATGTCTCAGTGTCTAACCTTGAATATGTTTATGAAGTCATGTTTTATGTTGTTGTCACATTATTAGGTTTCCTTGATGTTATCATTTTATATTATTATTTTATGTTCATGTTTATGATTTGTACCCCTTTTATGTCACCTTGATATGCCTCTTGAATAACATGTATTACTTTAATCATGTTATGCTTTGATTATTACTTTACTTGGATCTATATCTCATCTCATTCTTATGTACATCCCCAGGTTATCCCATGTAGTATTAGAGGGTCAATGGTTTTTTAGGGAATGTTACGGGGTTTTAGATAATGTTGTTGTATCCATGTTAAAATTTTATATTCTATATATATAATTTTCCAAATACACTAGGCCTATCAATCTTATAGGATTGTATTAACTATATCATTATATAATAAATAAAATATAAAAAAAATATATGGGTTATCATTGTTTTTGAATAAGAGGATCACTCCTCCCTCTGTAATGGTATTCTCAGACATGGGAGGAACCCTCAATTCCCAATTCATGGGACCTAAATATGATTTTATTTCTTCTCTACCAATTTATTTTGACTTTAACTAAATTTTCAGTTCATAAATAAAATGTCATTAACTCTTCATCCTCTATGTGTTGTGAACCCAAACCAAACTAGATGAAGGGTTACCCATGTGTCCAGAGTTAGGGAATGAAGCTCTAATGTTTCTTGTATATCTGAACATCATTTTGATCATCATCTCCTTCATTGAACTTAAAAGATAGTAATAGTGTAAATTGTGATGCAAGAGCACAACCACCAAAGGGAAGTGTTTTTTACTCTTGTATCCTTAATTTTAATCCTATTATTTTCTTAGTATACTCGAATGAGTATCTAGGAGAGAATATGTGATTGATGATCTAATGAGAATCACTACGGCAGGAAGAGACTCGTGACTTGAGTGGTCTGGCTAGGTGATTTATTCCCTTTTGGAATAATTATATTGCAATATAATAGGTTCTATGTTTGTTTGTTTATCATTTTGGGAGAGATAGGTGTTTAACTTGAGATATTGAGCATGTACTAGTGAGGTTATGAAATGATATAATCCTTCAGTAGATCTATGATAGGTAGTTTAAGAGTGGATCGACCAAGATCTATGCATATTTCTTACAAACTTCCTTCTCCATTTATTGTTCTCCTTCCATTTTTTTCTAGAAATTCCACTGATTCGTCTCACAATTTCACCATTGTTTCAAGTGTTTTTGTAATACCCCAAAAATTTAGAATACTATGCTCAATAGCATGCTTAACACGCAACACCAAGCATTAAGAAAACTTTGATATATTATTAAAGTATTATTATTTAAAGTAGTAGTAATCTTCTGGATGTTGGATTAGAGAATATTAATAGGTTTAACCACATTATGAAAAATATTTACAATGGTTTTTTATTATTTATTTATTAATAATAAATAAGTACTCAATTTTGAAAAATACATTTTCTTCAAAAATGATTGTTATTATATTTTATGCATGGAAATTATAATTAATTTCTTCCACTTTTAGAAATTTTATTTTTTAAAATTAAAATTATTTTTAAAATAAACATACAAATTATCTTAGCCTAAATATTTTGAATTTTTCTGAAATGATTGTTTTTTCAATGAATAGTAGAAAATACATATTTTTCAAAAACTCTTATTTATTTTCATTAAATCAAGTAATTTAATAGTCCTATTCTCTTTTGAACTTGGTCTTAAAGTGATATATGGTCTATTTAATTTATAATAATGTAATTAATTCATTTTTAATAAAAAATAATCATGATTTTCATATAATTTAAATTTTATGATTAAAAATAAATTTTTCTAAAAAAAGTGTTTTTCCTTTCATTTTATGCATTTATTTTAAAATTGACCTCTAAAACATTATTGGAATTGAATTTAGTGGATTTAAATTAATTTTTAATATTTAAAAATTCAAATTAATTCTATTATTGATTTTTTAAAAAAATTAAAGAAGAAAAAAAATTGGTGAATAATAAAAAATAAAATTTTTATAAAATACTCTGTCTTTTATGATATCTCCAAGATATGAATATGATATAAAAATTTATTAAACATATGTAATGAATAATTTATTAAAATATAATAAAAATATCATACAAAAATAATTCAAAACATATAAATTATAATTTATTTCATGATAAACCTAAAAATCATTTTCAATGTCGATGCAGTGCTTGTGTAGCATTGGAAATGTAAAATTTGATGTCCTAAAGAATATATTTGATATGGATGAAGTATTCTCAATAACTTTTTATTAAATATGAATTATTATTGATTATTTTTAGGGATATATAATAATTTTGTAGTTATATAACAAGTGAATTATCCAAATTCTTTTGTAGTGCTTGCACAAAGCTAGAAAAGTCAAAATAACATATTAAATAATTTGTCATGACATGGGTATGAGTAAATATACAATTTCAAATAATGTAATTTTTTTAGACATAATTAATTTAATTTTATGATTTTAACTTATTTTTTATTTTTTAGGGATGAAATAAATACCATAAATTTTTACACAACATCAACACAAAATTTATTCATTTAAAAGAAAAATAAAATAAATGAATTTAAAAATATTAAAAGTAATATAATTATAGTTATTAGATATGTAACATGAATTGTATAGATATATATAACATATTATGGTTGTTTTAAATCCTTATATTTTAATTTCATTATTTTCATGTAGTTTTCAAAGTAAAATTATATAAATAGTTCCAAAAATGACAGTAATAATATTTTATAATAAATAATAATTTATTAAATGATTAAAAAACATAAAATTTATATATTAGGACTATATAAGTTTATATTTTTTAAAATATAAACCATGGTCAATTTATGGGTCTTTATTAATTTTATGGTAACACTCTTGACCCTTAAATATTATTGTAATTGTCAAAAGGGTTAATGTGGGTTAAAACTTAAAGATAAGGGTTAAAATATTAAATACCTATAAAACTTATGTTTTATGAGATTATTCTTACTCATAATAATATTATACTCTAATTATATTAATTTTTAGACAATTTTAAATGAAAAATAATTTATATTAATTCTTTAAGAAATTATAACAACATCTCTCTCCTAACTTATAAAAGGACACACATTCTCTCTTTTCTTTACTCCACTTTGAGAAACCTAAATAGAAAAAACCATAAAAATTTATCTTAAAACATCCTTATGAAAGTTATATAAGTTTTTTATTCCCAAATTACCAACTCTAAGTCCCTTAATAGGATATCTAAAGGAAGACTACCAAAGAAGAGGTCATCATCTTTACCAACTCTTTCAATATTATTTCTTCTTATACTTCTAATAAATTTATTATATCCATAATAAAATAATATTTATAGTATATTAAATATAATTATACGTTATTATGATTATTTTACAACCATATTGCATCTCATTTTCATCTTATGAAAAGCAAAAATATCGCTTGTGTGTACATATGGATTATCGTATCCACATAACGGTGCAATTTTTTTCATCTCCACTTTACTTGGATGGTTATAAATATGTAAATAATGAATATATATTATATTTATAAAATACTTATACTTATGAAATTATAATATCATATCTAACTTCTTACCTTTCAATCCATTGGAAAATAATGCGATCTATTTTTCATTTATGCTTTACATGGATGGTAATAAGGTTATATTTAATGAATATATATGATATATATGATAAGATAATAATTATTAAAATTTTAAATATTATGTACCTTTATTTCATTCCATCTGTCGAAAAGTGAAAATGGTGTTCATACATACATCAGACCTATCATGCCCAAAAATGGTGTAATTCATTTTTCTATCTCAACCATTTATGGATGACTATAAATATATATATATATATATATATATTGAATATATATGATATATATCCTAAATAAAATTATATATATGATGAAACCATGATAAATATGTAAGGACCTAAACTAACAAATCAAAGCAAACATGAAAAATGAAAACTTTAACACCCAAAATAATGATAGAGTAAAATATTTTTAATTAACTAGTGATAAAATGTTATAAATATATTATATATGATATTATATATATGTATATTGTTCTGATATGTAATTATAATAAATATAAATTTATTATACAGGATTTTATACTCACTTATGAGGAAATTAGAACTTGAGGTAATGGGTTTCTTAACTAAATTTTGATTCATTGAATTATAATTCTACTTAATTGACTATGTTATTCCATGATTATGTGTGAAATGACATATTATTTTATTTTATTTATTTAAAAAAAATTTATATTCAATTACATTTGTTACACATAATCATTTAATTAAATAATTCTCACTTCAATGATATGATCATTGTAAGGGATTTCATCTCAATTTTCACTCCATTGAGATATATTTGATATTATGCACCTATTTAATTTTATGTGATGTATATACCACCCCTTTTATGTATTTAACATGAATATATATTTATTTATGATTATTAATTATTAAATTCATTTTACTCTTTCATGATGAATTTTTAAAAGAAAATTCGATCTTATTTCTCTTCTTGATTGGGTATATTTTTCTTTCATGTCCATATTTTTAAAATTTATTTTAAAAAAGTTGTTTTTATTACTTAAATGGTTTATAAATTATAATTTATGTTATACTATAATTTTTAAAAGGTTTTAAAATAATAATTCTAATGATTTCCTAAAGGTTCATTTTTACATTCTTTATAAAATTCAAAATGAATATTTTCTTTTTAATGTATATAGTGTTAACAGAATTTATTTCCATTATAATCATTTACACTCTTTATCTTATTAGGTAATATTTCAATGATTTTATGTAGGAAAAAAATTAAAACTTATTTTGAATGTTTCTCTTCCATTTTATTATATTTTTTAAATTACTTTATTTTACTATAAAATCTACTTTCTAATGAATTGATGTTCATATCTCATTTTTTGGTTAATTTTCTAGCCATTTAATCTCTCAAGAAACGTTCACTTTCTTTTCATCATCATTCATTAGATGTCATATTTATATTAAATATCCTTATTTTTTGTATCATGGAAATTATTAATGCCTAAACTATATACCATTTCTACATACGGTGTTTTACTATGAATTTTATTTGATTGATTAGGGAAATATTGATATTTAATATTCTTTAATTAATATATAAATTTGTTTATAATACATATTTTTTGTGAATTAAATTGATCATTCAAAATATGAGGAATTAATTGGATTTGTAGTGATGGGTAGGTCCTAGTAATAAATACATCCTTGATGCATCAATAGGACTCATGAGAAAAAATGGTTGGTTAAATTAAATGGGTTTTTATGGTATGTATACCTATAGTCTAAACTTTCTTATCATAAGGTATTGATAGTAAAAATATAATGATGCATGAGATCATTAATTCTAATATTAAGCATTTAATTTGTTTAGAATTTAGCATTTACTATCCATGATATTATTGTATTTATATTATCTATGGATTCATTTTGTGCTCATGTTATTGATTAAATAGAATGTGGTTTTAGTTATTTACATTTCCATATTGATTATGCCTTATTTACTCATGATTGATTTCACTATGAATAATCCTTAATAAGAATATATGCTCACCCTTTATTCTTTTCCTTTAACCAAGATATGAACAAGGATATTATTAATAATATCAAGCTTGATATAATGTTTCTTATGTTATATATTTTATATTTCCAATGTAAAATGGGAATCATGTATGTATCTAATTCTTCAATGCTACTAAACTAATCAGTCCTTTGGGATGATATCCCTTGTATCTAATGCCAATTTAATAAAGTATACACCATATTTTGGATTCTAGGTTTAGGTTCTCTATATTTTTTATTTACTTCTTTCAAATATATAAAAACACAAAAAAAATTAGGTGAATCACTAGGAAATTTGACAATGCTTTCTTTACATCGACCTTGTTGTTAGACAATAAGTTATATCAAGGGAAACTATAAATGTTTTTTGTTCATCCTCATGAAAAGTATATGTTTATCAAAAATTATCTTCATTCAATGAAGCGCATAATGAATGGCTATAAAAGAGGATGTAATTCTCTCTTTTTATTAGAGATAAACTTGTGAAGAGTTTCATGAAAACTAGTCAAATCACATTCCCTTAACAAATCTCATTTATTATTTAATGAAGGTTCTATCACCAATTTAGGGATTCCGGAGTCCTCACAAAATGTTCAAGGATCCACTAGTTGGTGTTCCTATATCTAAGGTAGGAGGCATATGTATGCTACTCCACATGATCATTATAAATAATAATTCATCAAATAATAATATGGAAGTTGTTGATATTCATAAATTTTATCTATTCCATTTTATGATCTATTTTTCATATATATTTTTTAGATACTTAGAGATATATTATGTCTATGTTTGTGTTTTATTATATTTAAAAGGGTCACATGGTGATCCAATGCCACGCATCAGTGGTGTTATAGAATTTTTAATTAAGGATTGAACATATTTAACTTATATTTTTGAAAAATATCATCATCACTATGACAAAAAAGTTCCCATAGTGTAGCTATGGAGACATCATAATTCCTAGTTCAACATCACCACAATGTATAACTATCTATGGTGGTTCTTTATTGGCATTATCTAAGCACCACGATCATCTCTACTATGCAGTAGTCCTCATTGTCTTTCTAAACACTCAAACAATAGACCACCACAGCATAATAAAAGATTTTTTGATCTCACTTACCTTTACACAAAGTGGTTCTATTAAAAAAAACACCATTTATGGACCAAAATGTGGGGCATGTCATGATAGTCCTTAATTGGGATTAAAATTTTATTTTGATATAGTTTCTTATAGTTCAAAAAAAGTATAAATGATAAGTAAGAGATTTTATAAAAATGGGATATTAATTAATTATAAAGTATTTTTAATTAATTTAATAAATGTTTATAAAACATTTAAAAATCCCTTAATATTAAATGTTAATATTTAAATCTCATTTAGAAACATAAAAAATAAAAGGGAATATATGGAATGCCTTGTGATATAGAAATAAATTAGTTTATTTAGAAATCATAAGGGTTAATTTATAGAGATTATAAATAAAAAATGAGGCCAAATTAAAAAATTGTTTGTATTTATAATTATGAAATGTTCATAATTAAATTTTAATTTATTCAAATTAAAAATAGAATTATTTGGATATCAATTAGATCACATCAAAAATGTTTGGATTATTAATTTGTTAAATATTATAAACAATATAAAATAAATGATAATAAGATTATATAAAATGTTTATATAATATTAAAGAAATATAAAATATTTATAATTCATGAGATATCATATATAAATTCCATATGATAAAAAATATTAAATCTTTCATGTTGAAAAGAATATAATGTCTTCATATTTAAGTTTATTGAATTTACATGATATTTAAGTAATTTATAAATTCCTTATAATGAGAATTTATAAATTGTTCATAAATAGTTATCTCATGTTTATATATTTTAATTTTTTCATTTATTAAAAAAAACCCTAATTTATTTATAGTCATAAATTGTTTACATTATGAATATGTATGCTTTATTTTAACTATTAAACTACTTCTATGAGATTGAGCCTTGTATTACATGTTATGTTAAACTCTATAAAATTTACTCTTCATCTACTAAGAGAAAAATTTATTATTTGGAGTTATAAACATGAATTATTTGGTTGGGAATTTTTTTTTTAAATATTATATTTTAGAATTATAATGAAATAGATTATCTCTTGAGAAAATTCTCCCCATGGAGTGGGAATTTTTGTTGGACCACATATCATCTTAGAGGCTTTTGCCTTGTCTAGAAAGTTGAATGGGGTTGGATATTTGTTTGTTTGGTCTTACTCATACTAAAATTATAAATATCATATAATTATAAATCTTTACATGAATAGTTCATGTACCTTATTCATGTGATGCATTCAAATATTCATAAATATGTTTAGCTTATATTTTTGGGTGGATAACAAAAAATTATGGTTTGTGTAAATAGTTACACAATAATATGGTGTGAATGCATTAATTTTGTGGATGTAATAGGGATTCCAAAAAAACTAAATCATTAGATTCATGAATACACAGAAGGAAATAAAACTTGAGATGATAAAGATTCTATGAGATGCAATAGTTATGAATTTATTTTGAATATGATATACATTTATAGTTTAAAACCTTAAAATGAAAACCCCTTAAATAATAAGTGTGAGATTCTTTCCAAATAAGCACTTGTAAAGACCTAGATCATTCAACTGGGTATTTTCAAGCTTATCACAAGTACCCTTATATTGTCTTCTGGAAGGAAATTAATCTGTAAGAAACTCTATATTATCTTGTTGACTGTGTTGATCTCATCATGAGTATCACTTGATTGTACACTATTAGATTATTCTTCATGTTTTATTTGGGTTATACTAGATGGGAAACCCAAAGAGTTATGATACCATAGGAATAAGGTTGAGTTTAATCATATGATTTATTGGGTACAAAGTAATCTTCTCAACTATCCAAGAATCATAACCTTTATGATTAATATAATTCCCTTCCAAAATAATCATGGAATATTTATATGAATATAATAGTGTAAGTTATGATAAAATATAGATCATGGCTTACTAAAAGGACTTGATGCATGGGGTCATCAATTTTAGTGGGAACACTATCATTAAATTTCATTAATGAAAAGATATCAAAAATTATACTCACCCATTGATCTGTATTTTTTGTAGATTATCACAGGTTTCCCATAAATCATATAGAGATAATTAATATATGTGACCTATAAAATTATTTAAAGATGGTATCTAAGGTTGAGAAAAAATCTTAAGGAGAAACCTTTTGATCCTATAAATGTAAATTTTATAGAAATTAATTCCACTAACTTTGACTCATGGGTATTGTATACCACGTGTGCATCACACATTTTTACTAACAAACATATACTTTAATATTAGAGGGGATTGATGAAGGGTAAAGTATATATTTGTGTCAGTGATAGAGCAAGAGTTACTCTATTATAATATGTTATATATGATCTAGTTTTACCAATTGGATTAATCCTAGAATTAACAAACTCTTAGTATGTTCCCACCATCGATAGAAATTTTATTTTTGTAGCTTTTTTGAACCATATGGGATAATCATTCATTATCAAGAATGATATTTATTAAATATGTAACAATGAAATGTTTTATGGAATTGGTAATATAATTAATGGTATATAAATTATTGACATGGATAATCCTATTTATAACATCAGAATAAGAATTTCAAGGTTGATTCTAATCCCACCTACCTTTAGAATTTTCACCTTAGACATATAAAGGAGAAATGAATTTAAAGACCCTATAGAGATGTATTATTGGACACATTTGATTATATATCATTTGATACATGTGAATAAATTTTTTTGGGAAGAGGGAAAAATATTCCTTTTGGGAGAAAAGTAAGAGGGATATAGAATTGTTAGTTCTCATATATAGTGATTTATGGGGACCAATGAGTACATAAGTGAGTGGTGGTTTTAGCTACTTCATTACTTTTACCAATGACTTCATTCAGTATATAAATCAGTTTATGATGAAACACTAGTATCAAAATTTTTAAATGTTCAAAGAGTTTCATAATTAATTATAGAATCATATGGGAAAGAGTATTAAGATTCTTCAATCAGATCAGGGTAGTGAATAAGTAAGCTAGAAATTCATATATTGTCTAATAGATGGTGTAATTTTTTCACAGCTCAATCCTCCTAGAACACCACAATGTAATGGTGTTTCTAAAGGAGTTAATTATACCTTTTTGGGTATGATTTGGTCAGTGATGAGTTTATGTGACCTTTCAATCTCATTATGGGTTTATGCTCTAGAAAACACTTCATTTATACTAAGTTTTGTTCCATAAAAATCAATAATAAATGTTCCATAAAATATATAGATAAGAAAACATCCAAAAATTCATTTTATGAAAATTTTAGGTTTTTATGAATTTTTACATCAATTGACTTATGGTAATCTTGACTATAAATATGATAATTTCTTAATTTTTCTTACCCTAAAGAAATTGTAGGGTATTAATTTTATAATCCTATAGAACACAAATTTTTTTTGGCCCAATGTGGTGTTTTCCTTGATAAGGGACAATAAAATTGAGATTTAAATGGGGTAAATTTGAACTATGAGAAGTTAAAAACCAACAAACAATATTTTTTCCTAAGATGGATATTTTGCCGATTCTACAAAGGGTTTTGAATAAGAACCCAATTAAACTACAGTATAGTCTTAAATTTATGTTTGGATTTATCAATAGCTAATAATATATATATTTTACATAGAAAGTGATAATTAGTAATTTTTAATAAGTGATTAAACCAAAACATACTAGTAATCCATTGAGATTTTTAATTCTAAGAAATGGTTAAAATCCATGGAATTTAAAATGGACTACATGTACACTAATGAAGTTTAAAAATAGTTGATACACGTGAAGGGGTAAGTTCAATAGGATGTATGTATATTTTTCATAATAAAATGAAAATTAATGTTAGATTTTCTACCTATAATGCATAACTGGGGGCTAAAGGTTACAAATAAATTCATGGTATTGACTATGAAGAAATATTTCCACTTATAGTGATGATCAAGTCCATTTGGAATATACTGGACAAAGCATTTCATTGTGATTATGAGATATATCAAATAGATTTAAAAATCACTTTCATTTTTGGGAATTTTTCTAGGATTTCTAAATGATAAAACCCAAATGTTTCAATGTTCTAAATGAGTTTTCTATGGTTTTTAATTTTAAATGGCCTATTTATGGACTAAAATAAACTTCTATGAATGGAATTTATAGTCCCATTATAGTACTAAATAGTTTGTTTTCATGAAAAACTTGCATAATTTATGTGTATATAAATGGGTTAGTTGTAGTATGGTTGTGGTTTTAATATTGTATATAGATAATATACTACTTATCATAGTTTATTTCCCAAAACTTCATTCTATAAAGATGTTTTTTTAAGTGTTTCTCAATGAAAGAATAGGGTGAAGAAAGCTACATACTTGGCATAAAAATCTATAGAGATATATCTAAATAGTTTCTTAGACTAAGTTAGGACACATATATTGATTAAACTGTTGATTCGTTTTAGCATGTAGAACTAAATAAAGGTGTATTTACTAGATATTAATGTAATGAATCTTAGGAAGATTTAGGATCCTTATAAATAGGTAGAAAGGATATATATAATTACATATGCAACTTCCATAGGATTTATCATGTATTTCATGTTGTGTACTCAACCCAATATCTCTTATGTATTGAGAATAAATAGTAGATACCACTCCAATACTGGTGAGAGTCACTGTATTATTGTGAAAAAAAATTATTTATTAATTGGTAAGGACTAAGACTATATTATTGTTTATTTTAGGAGAAGATAAGTTCAATATAAACTGTTATAGAGATGTGAGCTTTCAATTTAAAAAATGTGATCTGAAATCTCAGTTTGGATTTTTTTATTTAAATAGTATATTTTTTAATTGGAAATATTCCAAATTATCCACCATAAAAAAACTAAAAAATAGAGGTAGAGCGTATCTGTGACATCTCAACACCTAATTTCAATAATGATCTAATTTTTTCTTTTTTCTTCTTGTTTTTTATCTTCATTCTTAGTTGTTTCTTATTTTTTAGGCCTTTACAAGGGTCAGGAGTGTGTTTTCAGTTCATGTTTTAGGATATAAGATGTTTATGGGGGTTTCAAATAAGAGTGGATAAAGGACTATAGTTAGAAAGGATACAGGAGGTCCACCAGCTAGCTAGTGAGGGTTGTCGTCCGCTTGATGGAAGATCGGCACTCAGGTCATACTATAGGAAGTATACCAATTAGCTAGTGGTAGGTTACCAGATTATTCTTCCCATTGGAACTCCCCCATCTAGTTGGTGGGGTTTCTAGCGGCATAGGGATTCTACCTAGTACCTCCAGGTAGTCAATAGAATCCAACATTTTTCCAGTGGTTCCAATCTTGGTGAGTAAATTTGTAGTGGTATCATAATTTTCTTTCCCAAAACCTCTATTTTATTTATTTAGTATCCTACCTCAAATATAATTATACCCCTATGACTCCAGAGAATCTCTTAAATCATTTTTATCCCCTAAAACATTGATTATTTTCATATCAAATTTCTTATTGAAATATTGAATCTATTTTGGTAAGTGTTATCTTAATCAGATTGTGGATTCTTCTTTAATTTTATCTCTCCATTAATATTGATAGGTTATTTTATATAACATGGATATGGATATTAATTTGTTGAATTTTTTTATATTATTCTCTCTTGGTTGATTCTATCTTTTCATCTCCCTATATTTATGGATCCATTGTTGGTAGTTGATGATACCATGATTGAGGTAGGTGGTATCATAATTCATTTCCTATCATTTGAAATTAGTATTTCTTTCTTGGATAGAAATGAGTTTCTTATTTATTTTTAAAGCATGAATTAAGAACCTTGAAAAATGTTTAAAAATCTACGTTTAATCTCTTTGAAAATGGATTTCAAATAAATTTATGATTTGCATAAAATAGTTTTGAATTGAAAAGAATGATTTGAAGAATATCTTGATGATGATTCTTGAGAAATAAAGGCATGAAATTTTTTATGGTTTTGAAACAAATTGAATTTTCTTGAAAGGAATGAGTTTTGATGAAAAACATTTGATGTTGGATTTTAAAATCGAATGTCATATTTCAAAATGTGATTTAGGGACTCTTTAATGATGATTAATGAAACTGGTTGAAATGAATGATTTCCCCATTTATTGATTGATTGATTTAATTTATGAACATAAGGGGGTGGTTAGTTAGGATAAGGATATACACACTTGGAATGTATTATCTCTACCTAGAAGATGAGTTAATGTTGAAAAATCTAACTAAACTTGATGAGGGAAGGGGTTGAATCTTTGGTGTGGACTCTTATTCTCCCTAGGATTGAGATTTTGGGATATATGCACAATTATATCCATATTTTATTAAGATTGTGTGGGAAATTATGAATTGATCTAACTAACCCTTGGGTTATAACCATGGTCCTATGATTGAAAATTATTTATATTAGACAATGTTTGTAAAATGATTTATTTAAGCCATTTTGGTGAAAAATAATGTTCATTCCTATTTTATATACCTACTTTATTCTTTCCATTGAAATGATTTTAGAAGCCTTATATATTATGAATTATGAAAATACAGTAATGAAAATTTTTATATAAAATTGATCATATTTGGTTTACTTTATATGAAATTATTATGGAATGTTTGGTGGAATGCTACTAGGGAAGTGTTACTCACACCCTAATTGTTCCTTTGGGTATTTGTAGAATATCTTTTTCTAGGTCTATGAAAAGGGAAATCACTGCTTTGAAGTAGTGCATGTTCTTGTTAGAAATAACTTCCTTATTGGTGTTAAAAATTGAAGTATGTGATCAACTTGTTACTTAGAGATCTTTCATTAATGTTGTCTTTGGTTATTGTGATTTTTATGGTTTCTTATCTATTTTGTGGTACTTGTTTCTTGATGATTTTATCAATATATCAACTTTTTATAGATTTTATTCCACTATTTCATTTTTGTTTGGTAAATATTGTTGAAGTATCTTTCCCTATTGGTCATTTCTTGATACAAAAGTGATATCCATCAAGCTATGGGGATCGATAACATACTTCGACCCATGTTAGAGTTGACTCAGATTCTGGTTTAGTGGGTTATATGGGTCAATTAATAAAAAAATAGTATCAAAAGAGTTTGTGTCACTTCTTGTATGTCAATATGCAGTTTGGGATGTCTTGGTAGAGAGGATATAGGATTACCAATACTTTAGTGGTATGTTATGAGTGATTTCATATCCAGGTATCATCGTAGAAATTCTTAATTTAATATGAGTCATTGGGAAAACAAAATTTGATAAATTAATTGATCTGATTCTAGAATTTTCTGAAAACTTTTATCTAATATTTGTATTCCCAAGTTTATTTTTTACATATATAGTTGATGTTCCTATATCTCTTGATGGATTTTTACTTATTATCTATTTATGTTTTGTAGTATCAAGCCCCAAAAGGATGTCTAGTTAGGATTTGATAGGGATATGATGATGAACCAAAATAAGAAAACCCTCCAGTTTACTAGAACCTCATAGTGTTTGTATTGTATGTGGTATAAGATCTAGGATAAGGAGTCGTACCAACTCTTTTTTAGGCTCTTGGATTGGAACCTCTAAGAGATGATAGTATATATTGATATTAGGAGTTTCTTTTTCAAAAACTATCATCTTTCCATGGAATGAATGGTCCTCAGGAGGTAAAATAATGGTTAGGAAATATTGAAAACTATTTAAGTTCTTTTAGATTTCAAATTATATTAAGTTAAAGTATGTCTTCTTCAAGCTTGATAGGCCTAGTAGGAGATGGTGGGATACTATATTTCTGGTGAAGTAGAATAAGAACTTAGAGTAGAAAAATCTCAAGACTCTTTTCACAAAGCAATAATACCTACAGTCGATGATTTTTTCTATGTTTAGGGATTTTCTCAAACTTCATCAAGGTGATCAAATAGTGACTTTGTAAGACAATAATTTTACAAAAATTTATTATTTTTTACTTATAGTTATGTAGAACGAGAAGATGAAGACCCTGGGGTTTTAGATGTGGCTTTTATCAGATATTAGATCTCATGTGTTTATACTGAATCTTACCTCTTATACTGATATTCTAGATAGGGATCTGATTGTGGAAATAGACTTAACTGGTAAGTCATTTTTGACTGGTGTTCCTCCTACTCTAATTGGCAGTTTTAGTAGTTCCGTTAATGTGAAGAGAAATTTGAATGAGTCATGTGGTAGAAATAGTAGTGGTGCTCCTCAAAATTAGACCTCCTCTAGATATACTATGGTGTTTATTAAAGGTACACTAACTTTTTACAATATGGGAAGGTTCATAACTAAAAACTTGCTTGCATTGAGGCACCTAATATTTTTAGCTCATGTGGATACTCATGTCACTTGTGGAGTTTTTTTCATGTTTTTACCACTCTATTTAGTGGTATGGGCTCATCAGTACTAAGAGGATATGAAACGTAGTCATATGGTCCAAGAACAATGGAGTTCTAAAAATAAGCATCAGGAATGAATCTTCTTCACCAAATAGATGACTCTCTAGTGGGAATTGATGTGGGTCATGTGATAGTGATCGTAATTATTATTTTTCTTCATATTTAGTGACTTTTTTATTTTATACTAATGCCTCTCATTATTTCTTATCAACCCACATTATGGAACTATTGAATCTTCCAACAGATATCATACCTTATGTGATAGAATTGTAAATATTCTCAATATAAAGAGAGGAAAGGATTTATGATTCCCTTCTTGGGTTTTATCTGTATTAGAGATCAAGATTGTTTAGGAAATATTGGTCTATAAAATGAAACCACAAGATGTCATTATCATAATGGATTGGTTGGGTTATCATAAAGATATAATTGAATATTATCATCAGTAGGTGTCTTTTACTACCCCTGATGGGGAGTTCCATATATTTCAGTGAGAATGGTACCTGAGGGATCACTGAGCCTGACCTTCTATATGGAAGCTGAATAGGATGATATCATTGTGTATTATTGAATTGGAGAAGTAATCTTCTTGTATTCAACATAGTCCAGTAGTTTTTGAGTTTTTTAAAGGGTTCCCATAAGAGTTTTCAAGTTTCCCACTAGTGATAAAGGTGGGGTTTTCTATCAACTTGATGTTAGGTACATGGTCTGTATCCAATCTCTCTTACCACATGGAACTAGTTGAATTAAAATAACTAAAAAATCAATTGAATAAATTGATTTATAATGGATTCATTCGACCAAGTGTGGATCCTTAGAAAACTCTAGTGCTTTTTATCAAGAATGATAACATAACCCTTCACTTGTGTGTTAATTACAATAAGTTTAATCAAGTTACAGTCAATAATAAATATATGTTTCCATGTATAAATGATTTATTTGATCTACTAAATGTATTGAAGTTTTTCTCTAAGATTGATCTTGATTCTGGTTACCACTAGCTTAGTATTAGTTATTTTGATATCCTAAATAACACATGTAGGAGTAGTTATAGCCACTATGATTATATTCTTATGCCATTTGTTCTGACCAACAGTCCTATTATTTTTATGGTATTTATGAGAAATATTTTCCACAGAATCTCAAATATTTAATTTTGGTGTTCATAGATGAAATATTGGTTTATTCAAAAACCAAGGGGGTATTGTGCTTTATTTAAGAACCATTTTGGATACCTTGAGGGATTGCTAACTTTATTTCAAGCAATCAAAGTGATAATTCTAGATTTGGGCTAGGAATTTATTGTGATATATGGTCTCAAAACATGGTATCTCAATATATTATAAAAAGGAGAATGTTTTCATGTATTGGGAAGAACCACCGAATGTATTTAATATTCTAGATTCTTGGGGTTAATAGGGTATAATCATTGATTCATGAAATGCATCTCTAAGATAAATTCTTCACTAATTTCTCTCACTTGAAATAGTGTGAAGTTCATTTTGGATTTGAAATTTAAGGATTTTTTTGATGAGTTAAATAATTTTAATCCTTCAACTCTAATTTTGACTCTTCTATAATAAGGGCATGTATATGTGGCCTTTTATGATGCTTCAATTTCAAGTTTAGGTTGTGTCCTCATGTAGGGTGATTACGTGTTGTCTTATAGTTATCGTAATATTTTTCCGTAAGAGAATAACTCTCCCACACATGATATATAACTCGTGGATATGATACTTGCTCTTAAGAGTTGTTTGAAATACCTTTTCAAGGAAATTTTTTATTGGAAAAAATCCCTCAAGCTATTTCCAACAACTCTTAAAATAATGGTTAGTGTTTTCCGAAGACAAGTTTTTAAGGTGGCACAGTTACCCAGTGTTTTCCAAATTTTTAGTCCTCAAAATCGGGAGTTAGATGTTGGAAAATGAAGATCCTCCTCATAGAAGTGAATGGTGTGTGAAACGGAAAATGAAATCTGCAAAGGAATAAAAAACACCGAGTTTGGGACATGGACCAAAAACCAAGTCTAGGAATGGTTCACAGCCGCATAACAGGGAGGGATAATGGTATGCGGAAGCGGTTCACAGAACCCAAAATGGTTCGCTGTGGAAGGTGTTGTGGTATGCGGAAGGTGTGATGGTTTTCAAGATGTATTACCATTGGTGGAATATATCGGTCACCATAGAGGAACGAAGGTGGTACGCAAATAGGGTAAGAAAAATGGTTTGTAGGATAGTTGCGGTTCGTGGCAGTTGCACGGTATGCAATGGAGGTGGGGATGTGTTGAAGATTTTCTAAATATAAAATTAGCAAGATTTTCATATATATTTTCCAATATAAAAATCATTAATCCCACCAATTAGAGGTTAGATCTGGTATCATTATAGAATATCTCTTTGCTCTGGGAATTCGATGAAGTCTGTAATTGGTTCACGAGGAGTATTCTATGAAGGATAAGTGGTTCGCGTGGAATGAATTTCTCAAAAAAAAAATTGGGCACTATAGCCCACAAAGGAATCATATATCCATAAAGAATAAGCATTTTTTGGAAGGAGGAACTCCACTGGTGGTTTGCAGAAGAAGGCGGTTTATAGAAGTGGTTCGAAGAGGAGGTTTGTGAAGCTAATACACAACAGTGATGGCAGAGGCAGTCCATGGGGGAGAAGCGTTATGTGGAATTCGAGGCAGTTCGTAGAGCAGGGAATCCACATACCACACCTAGTACATTATACGTGGATGAATCAAGGTGTTTCAAAGTTTTCTCAAGAAATCTTTCAAAAGATTCAAATCAATTTACGAAATTCATTCTCGTTGCCTAAAAGTACGCATAAAGTTCAATTTCATCTACAGGTGAAAAAAGGACTTCAATTGTGCTTCTAACTATAGTTGAGGATTCTAGAATTCATGAAAATGAAGGGACCTACATGTCCAAAAACTACGTTTGACCCACAATTCTATAAACTGTGGGTGGATTCCTTTCCAAGAGCTCTAAGCGAAGGAAGAGGAAGACGGTGATCCTTTCTACCAATAGTGATCTAGAGAAAGAGGCATAGGGAGTGACCCTTGGGAATGCATGTAGTAGTCCATAAATCTTGTAAAGGTATTGATCCTAGGCATATAAGATCTATACCAAACCTTGTAATCATTATTGGAAGTGATCCATAGTGAATTTGATACATCGGTACATCACCGTTGTATGCTCGTTGGACGTAGCCTAGTGAGGGTGAACCAAGTAAAAATTGTTGTGTCTCATTCATGATTTAAATTATATTTATACTTTTCAATGGGAATGATATAGAAGATATTTTTTTTAACAAAGAAACAATATCTGAAGGGGAGGAAATTTTAAGTCTTTCATACGATGATTCACCCCCCCCCCTCCCTCAGGGTATTCAACATAATGGACCTAACAATTGGTATAAGAGGAAAAGGTTAAAAGTCAATGGGTCTCTCTTAGTGAAGGAAATAGAGGTGTTTAATCATAAATGAATTCAAATATTCAATGAAAATAATTTTCAACTATGGAAGAATCAGCTGTAGAATTACTTCTGATCGTTAGGAATAGATATTTTCACAGCAGCTATGCATGGAATATCAGCTGATATCATCAGTGGATATTTATCAGAAACTGAAATAATGGAGTTACATACTGATGCTAAAGGGATCAATGCTTTAGTTGGATCCCTATCAAATTTAATTTATACAAAGGTGATGTCATTCAAAACATCACACGTTATGTGGAAAAAATTACTGAATATTTTTTAGGGCAACTCAAATGTCGGAGAAGCAAATATTTAGGTTTTGTGGAATAAGTATGCGGATCTTAGAATAAACCCCAATGAATCTATTGATGCATTCTTTGACAGGGTAAATTTTGGTAGTGGAAGAAATGTGTGGTCTTGGGGAATTTATTGAAGATATAAATATTGTGAAGCGTATCTTGAGAAAACTTCCATCACGGTATAATCTAAAAGTCTCATTATTGGAGGATAAATATCTGAAATAGCTGACCTTGGATAACTTACACAGTACCCTTATAGCATATGAAATGAGAAATTATGATAACGATGTTTTGGAAAAGTGTAAATCTAGAGAGGTGGCATTCAGATCCATGAAGAAGCTAACCATTGAATATGGGCAGGAAGATGAAGAGAAAAATGAGGTGATTTCATTACTTTCCTCAAAACTCCAAAGAGGAAAAAGAAATTTCAAAGGGAAACTTTGTCTCTCATGCTTTCGGTGTGGAAAATTTTGACATATTATAGCAAGGTCCCTAATAATATTCAAGAAGATAATGTGGATGAAGATGAAATTCCCATGAAGAAATATTCAGCCTACTTGAAAGGGAAGAAAACGTTTAAGAACAAATTCTTCAAAAAGAAAAATATTATGCTAAGAGAAAATAATAGTTCAGAACAATCTGAGGTGAAAGAATTAGAGGACTGTAAGGATCATGGAGTTGAGGTTATGGTAGCTGTTTTTGGAAATTCTACAACAAAATAAGAAAGCGACAATGGAGAAGGACAATTTCAAGGAAGATTTGACCTTCAAGTTGAGCTTAAAGATAATCTTGATGAAATAGATGTTTGGAGAGCCAAAATAAGGAAACCCAACAAAGTCATTCATGATGCCAAACTATAAATAGAGTAGTAGGAAGAATAGAAGTTTGAGATGAATGAAGAAATCGAAAAACTAAAGTCTTCAATTTTAGAGAATTCAAAAGAGGTTGTTGAGAACAAGATCAAAATTGAAGAATAGAAAAGAGAAATCGATAGTTTGAATGAAACTAGAAAAGATCAAATCAAATTTATCAAAGAACAAGAAGATTAAGTTGTCGTTCTATGACGAATAGTTAAAGATCAAGAGAAACTATTTAATCTCGGTTCAACATCATGAAATAAGATCATACAGGAAATAGAGAAGATGAAATTTGAGTAGAGTGGTCCAGTAGAACAATAGAGACAATCAATTACAAACAATAATGATGGTATGGGGATTGATCTAAAACAAAAAAAGCAGTTATGGTTCAAGTCAGATCACAAGCACCCACACCAAGATTGAAGAATTATTTTGTTAAGAAGTAGAATCAGAAGATTCAGAGAACCCAAGGTATAACTAGTGGTGCGTCATTTCCACACAAGAATGTACCTCGTATAAGATGATATTTTTATGGTAAGATGGTACACTGTCAAAATTTATGTTCCATAGTAAAAAGGTACCAAAGAGAAAAAAACCTACATAGGTGCTCGTATATATCTCAATATTCTAATTCATAATTTGATGGTATTTGTTTCAAGTGTAGAGGACTCGAACATATGGAGAGATATTGAACATAAATAATACAGAGGAATGTGCTGCGGCATATTGAATTTATTCATAAGAAGAATCCAAATGTATCATCAAAAGAGATGAAAATTCAAAATCGATTTGCAGCTCTTCAAGTTGAAGTTGGTCCATCATATACCAAGGAATATCAATATTATCATTCTATGTTGGGTATAAAGTTGAAGACTTGGGTCAAAATGAAAAGGGATGAGCAGGCAGTGGTTGAAAAAATTGCATCCAAGGCATCAGATCGCTCTGGGATATGGATCATTAATAGTGGATGCACTTCCCATATGATGGGAAATAAAGATCTAGTGACCTAAATCTGGTACGATAAAGATGTTATCATAAGATTTGGTAATTATGATGGACTCAAAAATATTGCTTTAGGAAAATCCAAGTTTGGAGGAAAATACATGATATGAGTAGATGTCTTGGTTGTTCAAGGGCTTAGTCACAACTTCCTTAGTGTAAGTCAATTGTGTGACTAAGAGCATGCCATAAGTTTTTCCAAGAAATTATGTATCATCAAGGAAAAGGATAGTGTTGTTATATTGCAAGGAAATTATACAAAAGTAAATATTTAACTCATGAGTGGAGAAGAAGATATGTGATTTTTGTCCAAGGATGAAGAAAACAAGTTATGGCATAATCATATTCGCCACATAAGCCAAACATCCTTGGAATATCTAGTGAAATATGATACTTTTTGAAGTCTCCCTAGATTATCATGTGATCGTACTCATACGTGTGATACCTACCAACAAGGGAATATCATTCAAAAGACATATAATCCAAAGGAGTAAAAGTAAACAAGATTGATTGAGTTGGTGCATATTGATGTGTGTGGGCCAATTTTGACAAGGTATATTGATGGGAGGAGATATTATGTTCTCTTCATTGATGATTATAGCATAATGGTATGGGTTTCAATCATCACCCACAAATCTAAGGTGTTCAGTTGCATTAAAAGATATCGAAGGGAATATTAAAAGATGCTTGGTCAGAAAATCTAGAAGATTTGAACTGATAATGGAATAGAGTTCATAAATATCCAAGTGGAGTATTATCTCTAGAAACATGGGATAAGGCACCAGGTTTTAGTAGTATGAACTCCTCAGCAGAATGGAGTAGTTGAGAGAATAAATCGGATTGTGAACAATATGGATAGAATAATTCTCATTGAGAAAGATCTTCTAGAGAAGTTTTGGAAAGAAGCAGTGATGACAGTAGTCTATACATAAAATAGAGCCTTATTGTGTCCAAAATAAGAGAATAATCCATATGAGTTATGGAATGGAAAGAATACATCATTGAAGTATTTACGAATCTTAGAAATTAAGTATTTCATTCTCAATAAGGAGAAACACAGGAAGTTTAAATCTCGTGGAGATGAAGGGATATTTCTTCACTACTCAAAGAAAAGGAAATAATATAAGTTCTTAAATAAATGGATAGGAAATATTGTTTAAATTCATGATGTAACCATAGTGGAGAATGAGTAGAATCTTCAGAAAATACATGATCAGTCTTAGGAAGATAGTGATGAAGAGATGATAAGGTTAAGAGATGATCCATTTCCATAGGTTGATTCAGAAGAAGACATAGATGATGAGAAGTCTTAGAATGATTCAGTGTCTGCATAAAGATATAAGAGAAGAGCTGAAATTGATAGGCGGAACATAATTGGTGATCAGATAGTGCCAGCGCAGATAAGAAGAATGAAGACTCGAAAAAAAGCATCATACTTATTACAAGTAGTGCCTAAATGTTTTAGTGAAGTAGTTGGAGATAAGAACTGGGTTCAGGAAATGAATGAATATCTTGACCAAATTGAGGATAATCATATGTGGGAGATTGTTTTGAGGCCAAGAGACAAGAATTTTATCAGGATAAAATGGGTCTCTCGCAAAAAGAAATAATGAATATGGTTTTGTGATTCGAAAAAATCATGACTAGTGTGAAAAGGGTACTCACGGATAGATGGAATTGATATTGAGAAAACATTTGCTTCTATTGTAAGGAAAGAGAAAATTAGATTATTCTTGGCCATAGTAGTGAAATAGTTGTTCAAGATATTCTGTATAGATGTGAAATCATCATTTCTAAATGGTATTCTAGAAGAAGAAGTTTGAATTTAGCATCCAGATAGTTTTCTCATTCATGAAGATGAGAATAGAGTCTTTCAACTAAAGAAGTAATTGTATGGGTTGAAGCAAGAACCGAGAGTATGGTATTCAAGGCTTGATAAGTTTTTGAAGAATCTCAATTTATATAATGGTGGAGTTGACTAAATTCTCTATTTTAACAATGGAAGTAGTCAAAGGATGATGGTTATGGTTTATGTCAGTGAAATAATCTTTGGCAGATTAGATGAAGCACAATGTAGAAAATTTTTTGAATTCAAGAAAAGTGAGTTTGAAATGTCGATGATTGGTGAGATGACGTTTTCCCCTGGTCTTTCGGTAACACAAAGAAATAATGGAACATTCATTTCTCAATATGAATATGCCAAGGAATTTTTTAGAAGATTTGGAATAGAAAATTCCAAAAATATGAAAACTATGATTTGTACCTAGAGAAAACTCTCAAAAGATAATAATGGAAAGGCAGTTAATATCATATAATACAGGAAAATAATTGAAAGTTTACTATACTTGATCACGAAAATACCTTATATTGTATTTTTAAAATGTAAAGAAGCACGGTATCAAAGCAATCCCAAATAAAGTCACATGATTTTAGTGAAAAGAATACTTAGGTATATCAAAGGCACTATGAATTTTGGTTTAATGTATAATGACAAAACTCAGCCTGAGTTATTGGGATATACAGATGTAGATTGGTCTGGATTAGTAGATGACAAGAAATCAATGTCAGGAGTTTCCTTTTATCTTGGAGGATTGTGTTTTTCTTGGTTGAGCAAGAAACATGATTGCATTTCATTAATCACTGTAGAATCTGAATATATTACGGCTATTCAAGCTTTCACGAAACTATTTTGGATAAAGAATTAGTTTAAGGATATGGGAGTTGAAGTGAAATCTTCGATCGAAATCCATTATTATAATTCAACTTCTATAAATCTTAGCAAAAATCCAGTGCATCACTCAAGGACAAAGCTCATTAAAATAAAGTATCATTTTATCAAGGAGAAGGTGGGTCAAGGGATTTTAAAGTTTGAATATATTCCTACATAACAACAAGTTGTAGATATTCTTATGAAGGTCTTACCCCAAGATGTGTTTGAAATGCATCGACTGGCTCTGGGAGTCCATTCGACTCCCGACACTTGAAAAAGTTTGGATGTTGAACACCTCCTCTCCCCAAGGTATGGTTTTGTTTCCCTAATGTACTAATATGTGTTATTTATCCTGTAGCAAACAACCATGAATTTCCCTTCGGGTTCGTTGAAAAAGGGGTAGAAATTATGGATATTGAAGGGAGAAAATGCATTGTTCAAGGCACAGGGAGAAGCTATTAGGTGGAGAAGCGAGATAGGGGTAGATGATTCAGAGCTGAGATAAAGCTATTTAGAGGGGCTGTGATGTAGGGGGATATTTTAATATGATGATTCTAGAAGTGTTCAATCAAATATTACATATCACAAAGGATTAGTTTCGTGATGAAAAAAGTTGTTTGGTTTTAAGATTTTGTGTTAGGAATGAAGTTATTCATTGATGAAGTTTTCATTACACTCTTATTTCTCACACCAATCATGGATCATGTGAGATTAGAGTTTGTGTTGATTAAATCCTTTATTACTATCTTAATCTCGTGAATTTAATGTTGGTTAAATATTCAGGAAGTGTTAATGATGTATCACAATATGAAGAATCATTATGAGAAGAGTTGTCAACAAACCCAAAGGGGGATATTGTTGGGAAAAAATCCCTCAAGGTGACCTCTCAGTATGTTTTGGGTGAGATTTTGTTTGTTGACAAATCTAGATGACCATGAATGAGCATGGTTAGTGTTTTCCAAAGATAGTTTTTTAAGGTAGCACAATTTCCCAGTGCTTACCAAATTTTTGGGCCTCAAAATTGGGGGTTTGATGTTGGAAAAGGAAGGTCTTCCTCATAGAATTAAATGGTGTGTGAAATAAAGAAAGAAATTGGAAAAGGAAGAGAAATGCATAGACCAAGACATGGACCATGTACCATGTCTGGGAATGGTTTAGAGCCACGTACCAGGTAGCGGGAACGGTATAGGGAACCAGTTCATGGAACTAAAAATGGTTCACGGTGGAAGGTGTTGAGGTATGCGGAAGGCGTGATAGTTCGCGATATGGATTACCGTTGACATAATAGATCGGCCTCCATAGAGAAATGAATGTGGTACATAGATAGGGTATGAGAAATGTTTTATGGGATAGTTTTGGTTCGTGGTGGGAGCATAGTATATGGTGGAGGTGGTGCTATGTTGAAAATTTGATAAATCTAAAATTAACGAGTTTTGTAGATATATTTTCCTATATAAGGAGTGATAATCCCACTAATTAGAGGTCAGAGTGGATATCATTATATAACATATCTTTTATCTGGGAATTTGGTGAAGTCCGAAAGTGGTTTGTGAGGAGGGTTCTGTGAAGGATAGGTGTTTTTCATGGAAGGAATTCCACCAATGATTTTTGCAGGGCCCTATAGCCCACAAAGGAAGAAAAGATCCATTGAGATGAAGCAGTACATGGAAGTAGGGACTCTGCTAGTGGTTCACAGAAGTAGGTGGTTCGTGGAAGTGGTTCATAGAGGAGGTTTGCGGAGTCAGTAAGAGAAGGAGGTACACGATAGTAAAGGTGGAGGTAGTCCACAGAGGATAAGCGATATGTGGAATTGAAGGTAGTTTACAGAGCAGGCAGTCTGCGTACCATACCCGGTACACTGTGCACAGATGAAGCAAGTCGGTTAATAGTTTTCTCAAGAAATATTTCAAAATATTCAAATCAATTTGATAAAGTCATTTATATTACCTAAAAGTACATATAAAGGAGGATTTCATTTATGGGTGACCTTTTCCACTGATAGTGATCCATAGAAATAGGTATAGGGAGTGAGCCAGAGGTATAGGGAGTGACCCTTGAGAATGTAGTGAGAAGACACTAAATCTTGTAAAGGCAGTGATTTTGGGCATAGAAAATCTATCCAGAACCTTGTAATCATTATTGGAAGTGAGCCTTAGTGAATTTTCTACATTGGAACATCACTGTTGTATACTCCTTAGATGTATCCCAGTGAGAGTGAATTAAGTAAATATTGTTATTTCTCATGCATGATTTAAATTTTGTTCCTAATTTGCAACTGGAATGAGAGAGAATAGAGTTTTGTTCAACAACAAAACAAAATCTGAAGGGGAAGAAATTTTACTGTGTCACACCCTAATTCACCCCCCACCCCCCTCTTAGGGTATTTGGCCTAGTAGACCTAATAGGTTTACTATTTACTTCCATCATAATATCTTCAATTATATATTCTCTCAAAAATATTTGAATCTTCCATAGAGATTATGGGTTCACTACCTAAAATATTTTTACTTTTATATTTCTTTACCCCTATAAAGTTTAATGTTTTTACTCTTGCTCTGAGTAGGAATCTACTATCTTCAGCTGTGAGGTAATCTTTAGAGGATTGGAATCTCCTAGATCACTTTTCTCCTATAAATTTGGGATCTCAAGATGAGACCAAGGTTGGTCTGTAGAGTTTTCATTTGACATACTCTCTTATTAATATGATCCTATAATAAAAATATCTTGATGATGAGTTCTGAGGAATTATGAATTCTTTACATGGTTGGGAGACCATCTATAGCATCCCGCCTTTTTATCACATAAACTTTCATTACATTTTACAAAACCGAGGATCTTTAAGGTTTAGTGTCTTGGAAACCAGGAACTTTAAACATGAAAACATAAAAGATTCTTCTTAAACACTTGAAAGGATTCTCCTCATGTTCATCCTAGGTTCATTACTGCATCTCATAACCAAGGGACATACATCAAAAGAAAGGGTGAGAAGAAGGCCCAGTAAGGGAAACATGAGAAACATTTTACATGTGAACTTGAGATACTTCAATAAGGTCATGAAAATAACATTAAGGCATGAGAAAGAAATCATGAGTCATATCATAATAAAAATAGCATTTTTCATAACTTGAAGATGTGGCTGAAACATTTAATATTGACAATCATTTCGTTTCACCAAGGTCCATCCCCAATGTGTCATTAAGAATTACCAAGGTTATTCACCAAGGTATCAGTCTAAAAAGTCATCTCTAGAGATTAAGTCTTTACCCAATGCATTGGATGTATATCTGGGCGCACCATTGACATGTCTTTATTATCATGTAAGCCACATATAACATCATCAATCATTTCATAAACAACCCATATAGCATAAAAGAAATGGGTTTCATTTCATAATCATAATGTTTTAAAAACTGCTTTAAAGACATGATCTTTATGTCACTTTAAACCCACGGAAAGGGAGAGCAGGTCTCTTGTATGTAAATACTAGAATTTAAAATAGAACAACTTGTTATATATGTGAATACACCTATAGAAGATATATCTTTGAGTATTCACTTAATAAAATAAAATAACTGTAGAAAAAGATAGATACATTTTGAGACGGAAATTCTGCAGCATAAAAGTTATGTTTCGGGGTTTTAGAAAAAATTGAAAAGAGAGGGGACATGGGTAAAACATTCATAAATGACCCATAAAACAGTATAGGGACATAATTTAAGGTATTTAAGAACATGTTAAGGAAATTTGAAAATATACCATATCAAATGAAGAACATGAAAAGAAGACAAAAATAAGATTTCTCTTATGAAAATTCAGCAGCCTAACAGCGTTACATAAACTTCAACCAAAAATTAATTGATGAGATCAAATAGGGACTCTAATAATATGAACATAAAATATCATTATGATATATATAGAGAACATACCCCAACATAATAAAAATTAAATTTCAAGACTTGACATGGAATTAGAACTTTGAAAAGGGAGAAAGGTGCAAGGACCACTTAAAAATTCAGCAGCCTAACGACGCAACTTAAACTTCAAAATACTGAATTGAAGAGATAAAATGGGGTATCTTATAATATGGTCATAAAATATCAGTATGATATATATAGATATCATACCCCAAAATAACAAAAAGTAACTTGAAAGAATTGACATGAAGGTAGAACTTCAAAACGAGAAGGGTGAAGAACCACTTAAAAATTCGGCAGCCTAACGGCGCCACTTAAAACTTCAAAATAATGAATTTGAGAGATCAAATGAAGTCTCTAATCATATGTTCATAAAAGATCAGTATGATAGATATAGAGATCATACCCCAACATAACAAAAAGGAACTTGAAATAATTGACATGAAGGTAGAACTTCAAAACGAGAAGGGTGAAGAACAACTTAAAAATTCGGCAGCCTAATGGCGCCACTTAAAACTTCAAAATACTAAATTGGAGAGATAAAATTGGGTCTCTCATCATATGGTCATAAAAGATCATTATGATAGATATAGAGATCATACCCCAACATAACAAAAATGAACTTGAAAGAATTGACATGAAAGTAGAACTTCAAAACGAGAAGGGTGAAGAACCACTTAAAAATTCGGCAGCCTAACGGCACCACTTAAAACTTCAAAATACTGAATTGAAGGGATAAAATGGGTTCTCTCATCATATGATTATAAAATATAAGTATGATAAATTTAGAGATCATACCCCAAAATAATAAAAAGGACTTGAAATAATTTACATGAAAATAGATCTTGAAAAATGAGAAGGGAGAAAGAATCTGTTACAAAAATTTCGGCAGCCTAACGGCGCCACTTAAAACGTCATAAAACAAAATAATGAGAGTAAGAGGGGATCTCTAATTATGTGAACATGAAAAGGGTAGTAAGAGGAGTATAAAAGAACACCCTTTAACATAAGAACATGGATCATAAAATAAATTACATAAAAGAGATTTCTTAAAAAGAAAGAGAAAGATCGAATCCCTTACCTTAAAACGTAACTCTTAAAACTCAAAGGTTGGGACATTGAGGTCTTGGGGTCACCTTGGGAGGACTCCTTTGGAGGTAATGAGACCATAACTTCGTTGGGGGAGAGTTTGGAGTCGAATGGATGAGAGGATGGCTTGGTATTTATCGGGAAAGTGAGGGGACAAGGCATTAATGGTCAAGGGACACCTCATTAGTGGTTTTGGAAAAACCACGGGCTTGCCCATGGTATTTGCCCATGGTATTGGCCACTTGGGACACCTCATACCTTATCTTACTATTCATAAGTCGACCATATTGATTACATACTTAATACATCATTTAATGATGTCATTAAACACCCGTAACTTAAAAACTGTATTTTCACTATTCATCGCAAATTCAACTTTCTCGGAAAAATCCCAAAATTTAACCTTAACCAAATATCAATGCTCTGATTTCAAAAATGAACTCCATTTTATAAAAATAATTTTCTAAATATTTTTAATTTATTTTTTAAATAAATACACTATTCACCAAAATTCATTTTTTTCAGAAAAAACCCCAAAAATTACTATAACATAATATCGGTACTCTGAGTTCAAAAATGAAATCCATTTTATAAAAATAATTTTTTTAAATATTTTTAATTTAATTTTTAATTAAAAAAGACTATTCACTCGAAAAAACTAATACTTGAATAATAATTTATGAAATCGTTATTTAACCATTTTATTGAATCACATTACTTAATCAAGGTGCCTAGATTATATTAATACTTTCTTTAAGTGAGATTACTAATCCATTTGGACACATTACTAATCCTAATCATAAAATCACTATTCATAATTTATTATTCATCAAAAATTAAGTTGATCTTATTAGACTCTAAATTTTGCACTGAGCATAATTGTAGAAGAACATTTTTTGAATATCATTACACATTTTTAATTATTTAAGGTTTACATAAACATTTTTAAAATATCCTTTTTATAAAATTCATCAAAAATATGCATACTATATTTATCCGGTCATTTGAAAATTCATAAATTTCATCATAAGAAGAAATCCCAATTTTTATTTAAAACAAAGGATTACACAAGGCAGTTATGGTCTCCTTACATAGGCCCTTATCACACCAGCATAGGACCTAAGTTTAAGGTGTGCTAAGGTGAGAGAATATGAGGGAGGATCGGCCAAAATCGCATGATTAGTAATTTCTATTAGTTTGAACTTCTCGCAAAGGCGATTCCGTTCTAGTTTCACACGATGAAGTTCAGCTTGGGTTTGGTCCAGAGCAAAGCCCAGTGGTGCTACCTCTTTCCCAAGTTCTGTTAGATGGGCTTCGATCGGTCCAAGACTACTGGGTGAGGCCATCGAATCTTCTTTCTATAACAATTAACCAAGATTACTTGTATTTAGAGACAATAATCAAAATGTTTAGTTTTTATGGGTCATATTGACCAATGGTCATATAACAGTCAAAACCCAAGGGTCTCATTTTAATTATAATCATGTTATCAAATGAAACATTTTTGTTGAGTATAAAAAATAAAATAAAATGACACATAAAATTAAGAAATAAGATTTATTCAAAATTTTAGGTCGTTACAATCTTCCCCCCTTAAGAAATTGTGTCCTCACAATTTTTAAAACTAGGTTTTGAAATTTCATTGAAAGTCCCACATCGGAAAAGGACTCATTAAAACTATTATTTAAAAGAAATAAAGGGAAGTAAAAAAGGTCACCCGAGTTAACCCATACTAGGATTCCATGTAGGAAAACATGGACATGGAAGAAAAAACAAAGGGTCAAGTTCTGGGGGAGAGTGATAAAAAACATGATTAGGAGAAAGTTAACCATAAGAAAATCCCAAAATTATGATGTGTGTAAACGGTCTTTGATTACCCAGTAGTAAACGTAAACCAACAACGTTTTTGTTTTACGTTCCTTTTCCTAATTTTGAGGAATTCGTTTACAACATTAAACAAAAACACAAGAAAATATACCTATCTTCATGTAGAGTTTCATCCTTTAATAAGTTTCTACCCAAAACTAATCTTTTCTCAAACTATGGGCATTCAAAACAACTTGGTCTCATCAAAACACAAGAATCATCTTCTAGAGAATCACATAATCCACAAAAGATTAACTATCTATTTCATCTATCTTAAAACATTATCCCAAAAATATAAAGGGTAAGGTAAAACAACTCTTCAAAAAGAAATAATCTCATAGGAATGGAAACTAATTTTAAATCTTCAAAGTTCCATGGTACTACCCAAAGTTCATCATAGACCATTCCATAAATAACAATTCTTAAAATTCCTCAAAATAAACCAAACTAAGATTGAAACCCAAATACAAGAGGGATTTGATAACATAGTCTTCCAAAATAAACTTCAGTGTTCATCTCCAAACAACATCAACCACTCCTAACATCTTATAACAAAATTAGCTAACCTAAACATATTTTTGCCAAGCTAGTTTAATCATTCCCATAAGTAACCTAAATTACTATAAGTCCACCTTAAATTCATCGATTCTTCAAAATATAAGTCAACCATACTTCTCAATGAAAATACCGTAGTAATATATTTACCTCGATCATATAGGGTCCCCAAAATAGTGAACGTCTTCCAAAATAAAAATCATATTTTAATACCCTAATCATCCCTGTCATATTAATACGACAATCGTCGCATTTCCTATCACATTGGTTGTTGGGACATGTTCTTCCATTTCCCACCATTAACTAGGAAGAGAAAGCATAATTAGGGGCTTAAGTACTTAGCCAATAATCATGAAAAGGAACTGAAAGCATATAAGGATAACTTGTAGAAGAAAATTATACCCTAAATTGTGATCCCCTAGGTTCCCATCTAGGTTATCCATGATCATATATTCTTATGTGAATCTTTATTTTATTTTATCTTTGTTCCTTTAACAATGGTTCATACTAAGCTTATTAATTTACCAAAGCATATCCCCCGGGAGTGTCGTAACCAAGAGTGCAGCACGGCCCATTGTCGTGTACTAGTTCCCATTAGAGTCTAGCTCAAAGCGGTGTTTTCGGGTTTTACCCCTATGTACATCTGTTCCAGATCCACCTCTACCTGCTCATATCCAGACAGGGATGTATTTGCTTGGCAACCCCTTACTCAATACTCACCAAAATACTATGAAGATTTCCTATATTTAAACTTTTATATAGGGTTCTTCCTAGAGTTTTCATATCCTAATTTCCACAAATAACTAAACCATCCTTCGATACCAACTATAGCATCCTGCCTTTTTATCACATAAACTTTCATTACATTTTACAAAACTGAGGATCTTTAAGGTTTAGTGTCTTGGAAACTAGGAACTTTAAACATGAAAACATAAAATATTCTTCTTAAACACTTGAAAGGCTTATCCTCATGTTCATCCTAGGTTCATTACTGCATCTCATAACCTGGGGATATACATCAAAAGAAAGGGTGAGTAGAAGGCCTGGTAAGGGAAACAAGAGAAACATTTTACATGTGAACTTGAGATACTTCAATAAGGTCATGAAAAGAACATTAAGTCATGAGAAAGAAATCATGAGGCATATCATAATAAAAATAGAATTTTTTATAACTTGAAGATTTGGATGCAACATTTAATATTGACAATCATTTCGTTTCACCAAGTTCCATCCCCAAGGTGTCATTAAAAATTACTAAGGTTATTCACCAAGGTATCAGTCTAAAAAGTCATCTCTAGAGATTACGTCTTTACCCAATGCATTGGAGCGCTATCTGGGCGCACCCTTGACATGTATTTATTATCATGTGAGCGACATATAACATCATAAATCATTTCATAAACAACCCATATAGCATAAAATAAATGGGTTTCATTTCATAATCATAATGTTTTAAAAACTGTTTTAAAGACATGATCTTTATGTCAATTTAAACCCACGGAAAGGGAGAGTGGGTCTCATTTATGTAAATCCCAGAATTTAAAATAGAAAAAATTGGTATATATGTGAATAAAACTATAGAAGATATAGATTTGAGTATTCACTTAATAAAATAAAAGAACTTTATAAAAAGAGAGAGACATTTTGAGACGGAAATTCTGCAGCATAACAGCTATGTTTCGGGGTTTTAGAAAACATTGAAAAGAGAGGGGACATGGGTCAAACATTCATAAATGACCCATAAAACAGTAAAGGGATAGAATTTAAGTGATTTAATAACATGTTAAGGAAATTTGAAAATATACCATATGAAATGAAGAACATGAAAGGAAGACAAAAATAAGATTTCTCTTATGAAAATTCAGCAGCCTAACAGTGTTACATAAACTTCAACCAAAAATGAATTGATGAGATCAAATAGGCTCTCTAATCATATGAACATAAAAGATCAGTATGATAGATATAGAGATCATACCCCAACATAATAAAAAGTAACTTTCAAGACTTGACATGGAATTAGAATTTTTAAAAGGGAGAAAGGTGCAAGGACCACTTAAAAATTCAGCAGCCTAACGACGCCACTTAAACTTCAAAATACTGAATTGAAGAGATCAAATGGAGTCTCTCATCATATGGTCATAAAATATCAGTATTAAAGATATAGATATCATACCCCAACATAAAAAAAAGGAACTTGAAATAATTGACATGAAGTTAGAACTTCAAAACGAGAAGGGTGAAGAACCACTTAAAAATTCGACAGCCTAACGGCGCCTCTTAAAACTTCAAAATACTGAATTAGACAGATCAAATGGGGTCTCTCATCATATGTTCATAAAAGATCAGTATGATAGATATAGATATCATACCCCAACATAACAAAAAGTAACTTGAAAGAATTGACATGAAGGTAGAACTTTAAAACGAGAAGGGTGAAGAACCACTTAAAAATTCGGCAGCCTAACGGCGCCACTTAAAACTTCAAAATACTGAATTGGAGAGATCAAATGGGTTCTCTCATCATATGGTCATAAAAGATCAGTATGATAGATATAGAGATCATACCCCAACATAACAAAAAGGAATTTTAAAGAATTGACAAGAAAGTGGAACTTCAAAATGAGAAGGGTGAAGAACCACTTAAAAATTCGGCAGCCTAACGGCGCCACTTAAAACTTCAAAATACTGAATTGAAGGGATCAAATGGGGTCTCTCATAATATTATCATAAAACATCAGTATGATAAATTTAGAGATCATACCCCAACATAATAAAAAGTACTTGAAATACTTTACATGAAAATAGATCTTGAAAAATGAGAAGGGAGAAAGAATCTGTTACAAAAATTTCGGCAGCCTAACGGCGCCACTTAAAACTTCATAAAAAAAAATAATGAGAGTAAGAGGGGATCTCTCATTATGTGAAAATTAAAAGGGAAGTAATAGGAGTATAAAAGAACACCCTTTAACATAAGAACATGGAGCATAAAAGAAATTACATAAAAGAGATTTCTTGAAAAGAAAGAGAAAGATCGAATCCCTTACCTTAAAACGTAACTCTTAAAACTCAAAGGTTTGGACTTTCAGGGCTTGGGGGCACCTTGAGAGGACTACTTGGGAGGTAATGAGACCAGAACTTCGTTGGGGGAGAGTTGGGAGTCGAATGGATGAGAGGATGGCTTGGTATTTATAGGGAAAGTGAGGGGACAAGGCATTAATGGCCAAGGGACACCTCATTAGTGGTTTTGGCAAAACCATGGGCTTGCCCATGGTATTGGCCACTTGGGACACCTCATACCTTATCTTACTATTCATAAGTCGACCATATTGATTACATACTTAATACATCATTTAATGATGTCATTAAACACCCGTAACTTAAAAACTGTATTTTCACTATTCATCGCAAATTCAACTTTCTCGGAAAAATCCCAAAATTTCACCTTAACAAAATATCAATGCTCTGATTTCAAAAATGAACTACATTTTATAAAAATAATTTTTTAAATATTTTTAATTTATTTTTTAAATAAATACACTATGCACCGAAAATTCATTTTTTTCAGAAAAAAACCCCAAAAATTACCATAACATAATATCGGTGCTATGAGTTCAAAAATGAAATCCATTTTATAAAAATAATTTTTTTAAATTTTTTTAATTTAATTTTTAATTAAAAAAGACTATTCACTTGAAAAAACTAATACTTGAATAATAATTTATGAAATCATTATTTAACCATTTTATTGAATCACATTACTTAATCAAGGTGCCTAGATTATATTAATACTTTCTTTAAGTGAGATTACTAATCCATTTGGACACATTACTAATCCTAATCATAAAATCACTATTCATAATTTACTATTCATCAAAAATTAAGTTGATCTTATTAGACTCTAAATTTCGCACTGAGCATAATTGTAGAAGACCATTTTTTGAATATCATTACACATTTTTAATTATTTAAGGTTTACATAAAAATTTTTAAAATATCATTTTTCTAAAATTCATCAAAAATATGCATACTATATTTATCCGGTCATTTGAAAATTCATAAATTTCATCATAAGAAGAAATCCCAATTTTTATTTAAAACAAAGGATTACACAAGGCAATTATAGTCTCCTTACATAGCCCCTTATCACACCAGTATAGGACCTAAGTGTAAGGTGTGCTAAGGTGAGAGAATCTTAGGGAGGCTCGGCCAACATCGCACGAGTAGTAATTTCTTTTAGTTTGAACTTCTCACAAAGACGATTCCGTTCTAGTTTCACACGATGAAGTTCGGCTTGGGTTTGGTCCAGAGCAAAGCCTAGTGGTGCTACCTCTTTCCTAAGTTCTGTTAGATGGGCTTCAATCGGTCCAAGTCTACTGGGTGAGGCCATCTAATCTTCTTTCTATAACAATTAACCAATATTACTTGTATTTAGAGACAATAATCAAAATGTTTAGTTTCCAGTGGTCATATTGACTAATGGTCATATAACAGTCAAAACCCAATGGTCTCATTTTAATTATAATCATGTTATCAAATGAAACATTTTTGTTGAGTATAAAAAATAAAATTAAATGACACATAAAATTAGGAAATAAGATTTATTCAAAATTTCGGGTCGTTACACCATCTATGAATGGACATAATCTTCTGAGGGCGTTCTTTTCTTTATAAAATGTTATATCATTTTGATTCATATTAGAAAGGTTATGCTGGAATATTTTCATCATTTATCATGGGGGTTTACCTAGGCACAAATAAGATGTTTTATGGTATGATTTTTTATTTCTAGTTCCCATGTATGAAATGGGACATCATTGATTTTGTCTCCCATCGTTATACTTATTAATAGATCAAGGTCAAACATCAAATATATTCTAATTTTATTCAACCCATTCCTATAATGACATGGATTTGGGATGAGATATTAAAAAATTTGGTTCATTGGTTTTTGCATATGCCTTAAGGAAAGAATTCAATTTTGGTGTTGATAGGCCAATTTACCAAATCAACTCATTGTTTTCCTATTCAAGATACCACTATACATAATGATAGGGTAATTTTTTATATACAAAATATTTTTAAGTTTCAAGGAGATACATCTTCTATTGTTTTTTTATATGGATCCTCAGTTCGCATATTGTTTTTGGAGATGCCTCTAATAGGTGGTGGGATCCCAGGTCAGATTGAGAATGAAATACAATCCTTAGATACTCAAATGGAACAAGCTATATAGATTTTGTATGACATGCTTCATACTTATATCCTTGACTTTGGAGGTACATGGGATTTCCATTTGGGACTGGTTTATTTTTTTTATAACAATAGCTGTCATTATTCTATTAAAATAGAACCCTTTTTGGCCTTGTATATTCAGCCTGGTAAATCTTAGATTTTTCGATTGGAGGTTGGTGAAGTTTCCATTATAGGATCTATTTTTGGTCCATGAAATGATGGAAAAGATTCATATTATTCCTCATAGGTTGGTGAAGGTACAAATACATTATAAATCTTATATGAATCATCGTCGATGTCCTTTGGTGCTCTTGGTTTGTAACCAGGTGTTCTTGAAATTCTCACCCTGACTGGGTCACCAATGGCTTTGAAAATAGTGAAAGTTTCCATTGAGATATATTATACTTTTTGATGTTATTGATTAAAATGTAAAGGCTTCTTACCATTTGGATTTTCCACCTTATAAAACTTTAAACTATGATTTGTTTCTTGTATCTTAACTCAAAAGTATCTTTCATACCCATCTCATTTTTGTGAATTAGGAGGAACTTGATGTGGAACCTAATATTTCCTTGACTGGGTGGCTAGTTTAGATTGTTGATTCTGTAATAACCCAAAATTTATAAGTAATATTTTTTTCCTGAACAAATTTATTTTATATTTTATTTTATAGTATTATACATATACATCCTATAAAAAATTAACAATACTTTATTTAATTAACAAATATTGTTACATCCGTTAGAAATTAAACCCATGAAATGGGAAAAATATTAAAGAGAAAAATTAGAATGGGAAAACATGGATCATTCTAATCTGTTAGAATTATCTCCCCAACGAACAACACTATATAAAATAAACAGAATATTAGTTAACAAATCGACATTTTAGAAATGGAAAATGTATAACCTTGATATGTATCATTGAAAATGATGTTTGAAGGAGTTGAGTGGTATTTATATGAGGTAATATAACCATTATATTAGTAATGTGACCACTTTAATAGCAATGTGACCATTTGAATAGAAATCATATCATTATGAAAAGTAACTTGGCCATTAGGAATGGGAACCTGATCACTAGATTAGTAATTTGACCTCAAAATAATAAAATGTAATAAAAATAATATTTATAATGACTTATTTAATAAAATATAAATATTATAATACCATAAAATAAATTTTAATATTTAAAACTGAAATAAATTATAAGAAACTTTTTAAAAATACTTTATTTTATTGTATTTCAAAAAAATATATGTTAATAATTAAAATTGCATATGTTAGAAAATTATTTTGATAAAAATGAATAATTTTTAGAATCATAATTTCTAAATTTACCAAGGGTGAATTTTTTAAAAGTTTTTCAGAAACAACAATTTTTAACTGAATAATAAAAATACTATTTTTTTCAAATACCGCAAGTTTTATAACATATCGATGATATAATAATTGCTTAATAAATGTTAATTTTTTTATTTCACAAAAAAAATAAATCTAATAAGATAAATGGTTCATTTGAAATTAATAAACTCAATTTTCAAACTGAATTTTTTTCCGAAGTCTAAAGTCAAAATTTTTCCATTAAAATTACAATTTTTAATTTTTAATTTTCCTTTTTTAATAAAATAGTTAACTAGGTTTATAAAGGGTTTTAAATTATAAATCTATTTTATTTTATTTATATATTATTTAAAATCTTAAAATATCACTATTTAAATATTTACCTTGGATATAATATTTTATTCAATATTTTATCCTTAAAATACCCCTCTCCTCAAGTATTAATAACCCCTCACTTAGTAAACCACTTACCTTCTAATTTCCAAATCCAAATATCTACCCAAATACCCTCTCTAAAAACCCTTAAAATCATTATGTATTTTTTTGATTAATTGTATTCATATATTTCATGAAGTTAAGGGCCATAGAAATGAAACTGCTTCAAGAAAGCAGTAATGTCTTTTTGTCATTTATTTCATTTTTCTTTTATAAACTCTTTATCCCCATTCTCAATTCCAGTACAAAAAATCTTAAAATAATTATAAATCATTTTAACATGATATTAATAATTTTAATTTTCAATAAAAGTTTTATTTATAATATAATAACATAATATATATTTAACACCTCCTCTTTGGACAATGTCTCGTTAATGGTCGGTTAACCACTGACAATGATGTTTCAAATTATTTTATTATAACCACTCTTACAAATGATTATAATAAATTATTTATAATATATATGTGTATAAATATATGTATTTCAAAGTTTATGGATTTAATATTAATAATTTATAAAGATAAATTAAGTAAGATCTTTAAATCGAAGAGAGATGAGATATTTTAAAGAAAATATGATATCAAAATGTTTCACCTTTAACAAAGGGAACTAAGAAATATAATCCAGTTATTATAATTGATCAAGAGTGAAAAAATGAACATAATTCATTATATTTCAATGATTTAATAAACCTAATTTTACTATTTAATAGGTGGAAAATAGACTAAATAAAGTGGGGTTTAAGGTAAGGGGAATCTCAAACCCAACTCCTTTTTTCGGTTACCACCTCTTTCACATGTTTTTTTTTGTATGGATGTTCTAAAAATGTCCTTAAATTTTCATTCCACTATTTTTCACTTTTATTTTAAGGGATATACATTTTTCTACCCTTTTGGAATGTTTTCTAATCCATTTAAAAATATTTTTTAAAACTAATTTAATTCCCAAAAACATCGCATTGAATCCTATTGAGTTATTTCTAATCTACTCAAGAATATGAATCCAAAATATGTAATGGAAGAAATGTAGTGGTAATAATTTAAGAATTTATTTATTAAAAATTAATTTCCTCAAACTCTTTAAAAAAATATATATATTGAATTAAGATAGATTAATAAAAATGATGTTGAATCAACCATGTATTACAATTCAACTTTCAAAAGGCTTTCAAGATATGCCTTGGGTTTTACTATCAACAGTTATACAAAAAATCGGTATATTATTTAGCGTTTTAATGTCACACCATAAAACTTCACTAGCTATATGATACTTTAGTAGTTATTGAGAATTAGTTTTATGTTATCTCAAAGTAGATATGGAGTTTGAAGAGTGTTCCCATGTGTAAGGAGATAATAAAAGAAGAATGTAATTTTAATCTGGAAGATCAAATGAAAAAGGAGAAAAGAATTTTCAACCACCCACATGTCAAAACCCTAGAAAGAAGCATCATGGGAACTGACTCAAAGGGGATAGAGAAATGCTTTAAGTAGAGAAGAGAATGACACTAATCTCATGAATAGTGAATAAATATGAACAAGATGACCAAAATGATGTTGGAAAGGAAGGAACCTCCCAATACACCACCCATTGTGCAATGCTTCAAATATAGGGATAAAAGGCATTACACAATCCATTGCACTAAACAACAAGTCTTTGAGGGTAATGGACATCAGAAACCCCCAAAGTTAAAGGAGAAAAGGAAATCTTTTGTCATCATTATCACTAAGGTGGAAAATAAAAATGAATTTTTATAAGGTACACTTACTATTCACTCAAGATTATAAAAGGGTTTATTTGATTTTGGTTCTAAACATTCCTTTATATCATTAAAGTTTTCTATAACTATTGATTCATAACCCAGATACCTTGAAGTAGAGATATCTATAAAATGCTTAGTGGTGTGATTAATGTAACCCAAGTGTTTTAATCTTCTCTTGTTAGTGTTTGTGGGAATATTCTTTCAATTAATTTCATAATTCTTCCTTTAGTTGAATTTGACATTATACTTGCCATGGATTATCACTTTTTATATAGATCTCACATAAACTATTGAGAAAATAAAATATATTTATTTATTTTTAATCATCCCATACTCATATACAAATTCAAGGAAGATAATGAATCTCCTTTGGAAAATCCCTAAAAATTGTGGGTATTTATGCCTAGAAAAGAAGTATAGCTTTTTCAAATGATTGATTCAATAGAAATTTTCAACCTTGGAAAAATTCATATTATAATGGAATATACTAATGTATTTCCTAAATAGTTTCCCAACCTTTTCTATATCATGATGTAAATTTCTCAATAGATCTTATACTGAGAGCCACTCTGATCTCCAAATTACCCTATTGGATGGCCCCAACCAAAATAGAGTTGTTAAAGAAGTAGATGGAATAGTATTTGGGAAAAGGATTTAGACACCCAAGTGTATCACCTTAGGGTGTGTCGGTGCTCTTTTCTAAGAGAAATTGTGGATCAATGTGGTTGTGTATCGATTAGCAGGAGCTCGACAATATCTCCATAAAGAAAAAAACATATACTACCAATGATTGATGACTTTTTTAATCAATATAGATGATCTAAATACTTCTCAATGGTGGATCTTCATTCTTTATATCACTAAAAAATGGTGAAAAAGGATTATATTTTGAATAAATCCTTGTGTACAAGTTATAAACACTAGAAGTTCATAGTTATTCCCTTCAAACTTAATAATTCCCCTATAATATTCATTGATTTGATTATTATAGTATTTAGATACTACCTTGAACAATTTATGGTATTATTTATTAATGATATTATCATTTACTCCAAGATAAATAAGGAACATTAAGAGCATCTAAGGATTGTTTTGGCAACATTAATAAAGGATAAAATATATACTAAGCTCATAAAGTGTGAATTTTTAATATAGTAAGTCACATTCTTGGGGTGTGTGATCAGAAGTGATGAAATTTCAGTGGACCCTTCAAAGAAAAAGGAAATTGAGGAATGGACCAAACCCTAAATTTTTAGATAGATTCATATTTCTATAAGATTATCTGGGTACTACCCATTATTTGTGAGAAATTTCTCATGACTGTATAGTCAACTAACTAAGTTAACATATAAAGGGGTGAAGTATGATTTGATGGAATAATGTGAGGAAATATTTGTGTAACTCAAGAAGAGGCTTACCAATTCACCTATACTCTCACTACCATCAAGTGGAGGAGGTTTTGTTTTATACAGTGATGCTTTAAAAAATGATTGGGTTGTGTACTCGTGTTGAATGATAAATTGATAGCATATGCCTCATGATTATTGAATATCCATGAGAAGAACTACCAAATGTGTGATCTGTAGTTAGAATCTATGATCTTTTCCATGAAGATATGGTATAACTACCTATATGGTGAGAATTATGACACACATATAGATCACAATAGTCTACAATATATATTCATACATAAAGATTTGAACATATATCGATGAATATGGTTAGATCCAATCAAGGACTATGATTTATCTATTCACTACCATCATACAAAGGCGAGCAAGGTAGTCTATGATCTTAGCATATAAGAACATGATACTCTATCCATATTGTAGATTTATAAATACCTTATCTTCATGTATATGCAAAGGATGGATCTAGAAATCATAATGGATGAGCATACATCCAACCTTTACCAGATGATTTCCCAACCATAAATACAAGATAATATCAATGATTCATAATTGGATTATGTGGAGATTCAAATGAATGCAGAAGTAGTAAAGGAGGGGAGGCTTCATGAATTCCACTTTGATGAATATGGTGTCATTAATTTTGTAACTAGACTTTGGGTTCTTATATTATATAAGATAAAGAAATATCTATTAAATAATGTATAAATATCATCTTTTTTCATCCATACTGGAAGTACCAAGATGTATTTTGATCTTCAAGATCATTTATGGTGGGAAAATATGAAGAAAGAGTCCATTGAGTACACCTCAAAGTTCTTGGTATGAAAACAAGTTAATGTAGAGTGACGTAATTCCAAGGGGATGATGAAACTATCTCTCATACCCACATGGAAATGGGAGAAAATCACTGTATTATTTTTCCCTAGTATCCCAAATACATTCCAAGAAATAAATGTGATATGGGTTGTGGTGGGTCTCCCACCAAGGCTGTCTGACTCATTGTTATCACTACCATAAATAGGGGTTTTAAAAACACTAAAACTCGTGTTTAAGAGTTCTAGAAAAGCATTGTTAATCACAGCGAAGATAAAGGGGGGTCCCCTTTAACATCACTAAAAAGCGCTGATAAAGGGTTCCCTTTATCAGTTCCTTTTCTAGCACTGATAAAGGCTCCCTTTATCAGTGTTATTTTGAGCACTGATAAAGGACACCTTTATCATCTCTATTTTGAACACTGATAAAGGGGGCCTTTATCAGTGCTCAATTAGCACTGATAAATGCCAAGTTGCATGAGAAAACCCAGAACTTGCATAGAACCTTCACACCTAAGACAGCACCTGCACACACAGCACCAAACATCACCTGCACACAAAATAACTACACAAAACAACACTTACACACAAACAAAGCATATAAAAACAAAACAGTGTGCACAAGAGTTTCACAAAAAATGCTTTATAAATTTACTTGAAATCACAAATACAAAAAAAACATTGTTATATACATTTCAAACAATGTTTTATATGGTTAAAATTACAATTATACAACAAACAGTTAAAAACATTAATGTTTCATCCTTTTTTCATCTGTGATCCCCTCTCAAAAATTGTCATCCATGGTATTAGTTATTAAACAAAGTATCTGAACTCAGGAAAAAAATTCCACCTATATAAGAAAACAAATATTATATTAGTAATACAATAATGAAATTAATTGAACATTAATATGAAAAAATACATTAATAAAATGTCAATTTTTAATAAAAAAGACACATTTGGGTAGGTAGGGGGCCATAAGACTAGATGATACTTGATACCTGATCTTGATATGGGTAGGTAAGTGGCCATTATAAGCTACTAGAGTAATGAAAAGGAAAAAATTCCACAAAGTACAAAAATTAATGATTTTCATAGGTTTCTTAGTGTGTAGACTTTCCCACTTTCTCTTCTTAGTCCTCTCAGAGGAAGGAATTTAAAAAAGATAACTTGAGGTGCCAAAGGTGGTGCTGATAGAGGCACAAATGGTGTTTCCTTTGGATCAGAAACAACCACATCCATGAGCTCTATTTGACTTGGATAGCCCTGATCATCAACCTCCCAGTCACTTTTTTAACCAACATTGGCCACCAGGCCCCAGGGAAAGTAAACTGGAGAGGTGGGTGGTGACCAACTTTTACCAGCCTCTTGAAATATCCAAGAGAAAGGGGCTAAAGGCTTATCCCCCCATGACGATGGAAACCGCTGAGCTGGTCCCTCCCCCACCAGAGGGGGAGGGACCACCATCATCCTCTAAGATAGTGAAGGCCTATTTCTTCCTATTCTCCAAAAACAAGCTTCTTGTACCTTTCCTGTAGAGCTTATTGTGCCCTAAGGTTCCCGAGCTCCATGAAAGGAGCCCTAATTTTTCTTTATTGATCGTAGAGTTCAACGATTCCTCAGCGCTACTCAATTAGACCTTGTTATAGCGTGTTTCCCATAGACAAGACCATCGGTGGACTCCTTTTATAGGTTTGTTTTTTGGTTCTTTAGATCTACAAGAGAGGGAGACGGTGGGTCTGCTCAGCAACAGATGCATTTTGATCCATTTCACATTAGAGGATGGCCTAATCAAAGCTTGGTCTAGTGAGACTCGTAGCTGCAATGGGTACTGCTTCTTCCTCCAAAGATGGTCTTATGACTTCCATATAAAGAGGGACTCCCCTTCGGTGGAGATCTAGGTGAGTTTCCCTAATCTCCACCTTCCTTTTCAAAATAATTCAATCATTAAGATACTTCGGAACCTCTAGGGAGGTATTTATCCTCTGATCACTGAACTTCTATTGTGTTCCATCTTTCTAATCCCCGTGTGTGCGTGGAAGTGGATTCCTTAGGAAAGCCTCCTGAGTTTGTTTGGATTACCATAGGAGAAGAATACCGGTGTAGACAGCAAGTCATGTATGAGTCATGGGCTGACTTCTATTCTGGTTGCAAGTGTTTGGGATAGTCGTCAGTAACATGTAGATGTGGTTCTGGAAACCATATTTCTGCTAAGCAGAATATAGTCCCAGGTGAGGTTGTTGTTCTTCACAGCCCCTCTAGGGTCTATTTCAGTGGCCAAAATGTAGAGGTGAAATTGGATACTCATGATCAATCTCACTTCCAGGGTATTATGAGTATAGGTTTGCAAGAGGTGGGCAGGGGTGTCCAAGCAAGGTGTGGGGAGCCCTATCGGCACTGAGGAATTTCAGTGTGCTGCAGGGGATTCAGGGGATGGCTCTGCCTATGGTTCTGACCTTAATGTAGGTGTAGAGATCTCAGACTCTCAGTCTCCCTCTCAAGGTGGGGATGTCCAACCAGATAGAAATATTAATTTAGTTTTGGAACGCATTGTCTCTTCTATTTCAGAACCTCCATGTGAAGAATTCATGATTCCAAATCCAGCTTTGGTTTCTCAGAGAAGGAGGTCCACATGAATGCTACAATGATGTTGCACAGTGAAGAGGCTGAACCTCCAGGGAACATATTGCAGGAGGTGGCCTTTTTGACTGTTATGGTGCCCCCACATAACAAAGGGATGCTTTAGGAGGGGAGTGTGGTCGAGCCTCCTAGAATGTAAGAGGTGCGCCAGTTATCTTTTGTAGTGTCTCAACCTGGAAAAGGGAGTCAGGATGAGGGGAGTGTCTTGGGACCCTTGGACCCAAACATTTTCTATTCAAAACCCCCATCCTATCTAAAGGTTGTGTGTATAGGGAAGAACAGGCAGAGCCCAAGTGATCTAGGAAATTATTTTGGGCCGAGGCCCCCACAGAAGGCCCGGGGGTTGAGTTAAGGAATCATTTTGATAGTTTGGTTGTTCAAGATAATGTTTTGTCTCATGAGGAGAATTATTCAGGTGATGAAAGTTATATCTAACTCTCAGTAGATAGTTGGGACCATTTTGAATGGAAATGTCCTAACATCCCTATAAGGAAGAAGGGACAAAAAGGGAAGTGTGACCCTGGTAAATCCATTGTTGTTGTTGGAACCATGGTAATATATGCATGAATTGGAGTATGATTTGTGTTTTCTGTCAATCCTAAAAGGAAATTCAGAATGTGTGCCAGTAGATTACTCATACTGGTCAAGCAAATAACAGTATTGAAGGTGGCATCATTTTCTAGTGTTTGGCAAATTTCTTCACCTCAAAACTGACAAAAGGATAAAACAATGCTTTTTGGAAAAGAGACTTGCGTGCCGTATAAGTGTCGCGCAAGTGACTTGCACGCCGAGAAAGGACTTGCACGCCGGTGCTGAGGAGGATTGGAAAGTTGTGTGCCATATGTTTTTGTAGATCAGAACTTTAAAATATGGAAAAGGAAAGAGGGTCGCGCAAGTATTGGTTTGGTCGCGCAAGTGAGTAGCACGACAGAGGCTAGGGCGGTTGGATTTGCGCGCCAGAACTTGCGCGCTGAGAGGAGGCTTGCACACCACCGTGCAGGGTGTCCAGTTTTCATATAAATAGAGGTCCACCCCTCCTCATTTAAAAAAATGATGTTCGAGACTTAGAGAAATTCAGTGCTCCCGTCGCGCAGGTGTAGTGGTCGCACAAGTGGTTGTGGGTCGCGCAAGTATAAGTTGCGCGATAGTTGTTTTATGCACGCCAAAACCGGTTTGGGTGAAAAGGAATGTGGGTCATGCAAGTTTGAAGTTGTTGAAGTGAGTTTCACGCAAGTCGTTGAGGTGGACTTGCGCGCCAGTTATAACTTGCGCGCCGTCTTTGAAACTTGCATGCCCGCTTGAGGAAGCACGCCTAGTGTTGTTAAAGTACGCCCGTCTTTTTTAAGCTACACGAAATCTGGGATATTTTCTGGTACCCTCAGTGTAAAGTGAGATTCGTCTACTAGTGAGAGTTGGACTTCAACAGAGCATCTACATACAATAGAGTATTCATTCTTTTGCAATGATGAAGAGACCTTCACGTCTATAAACTGAGTGGGACTTCACCGAAGGCAGTGAGCCAGGTGGAGTCAATGGGAGTAACCTGAGGGACGCAGTGAGTTATCCCTGAACATTTGTAAAGACAGTGAGCCTGGGATAGAGTGACTGTCCCGAACCATTGTAATCCACAAATAGTGATGAATAGTGGAATTTGGTATGACCAAAAACCTGTCGGCATATGCTCCTTGGACGTAGCCCTTAGTGGTGAACCAAGTAAAAAAGTGTTGTGTCATCTCTCTAAATGTGAATGTTTGCTTTCTGATCATTTTCATCATACAGGTTTAACAAGTTCCTACCAAGGTGGGAACAAGATCCATCTCTTTAAAAGAAAAATTTGCCACCCTGATTCACCCCTCCCCTCTTAGGGTGTCCCAGGGTCCTACAGTCGTCCAGGGGAAAAACCCAAGAGACGTAAAGACTATTCTTAATTTCCCAAACCAATGGAAACCAGGTTGACCAAGAAAGGTGGGATAAATGAAATAAAAGACCTACAAGACAAGGAAAGTGGTGATCCAAGCATAGATCCAAATGTGATGGAAGAATAGGTAGGGGAGTACCTAAAGCTCGTATTCCACTCCAAGGAAGAAATGATTGAAAAATTTCTTTGGCCCATCACCTCAAATGTGGATATTGTAAGAATTTATCATTATCTAAGCTAGGGGTGTGTAATCTTATTGGACTTTGACAGAATGAGTCACCACACTATGTTCTTTGAGAAGTGATTTGACTTTAATGGGTTGTTGTTCATAGAATATTCCTTTAGGAGCGATCACACTCCCATATACCTCTACCTCTATTTCCACTTGACACAACACTCTCCAGACCTCTATGGTCAATGTATTCCTCCTCTAGTTGTCCCAGTATTGGAATGCGATGAGAAACACCACCATATTTATAGAAGATCCCCCATCGACTAAAACTTCTTTCACGGGAACCCCATACATTGTTACCAAATCCGTTGGCACCCTCGTTGTTGATGGGGTTGGATCTAAGTGCCTAATTTGCTTCTAATACATCTAGAGATTTGTGTGTCTTCTAGAAGATGTTTTTTGTCTGGAATCTAACTTTTTGATGATGTCAGAGCCCCTATGTACAGGAGGAGTGGGGAATTTCATATGAGTGCACTGAACTATCTCCCAAAGTGGTATGATGCATACCACTCATCAATTAATCCAAGTGGATAAAATCATCGCACCATAAAAATTTTCAGAACTGGTAACTTGGAATGTTGTAAGTATTAAGTAACTTACATCCACCAATTTGGGCCCCCATACAACCCCACCACAGTTTTAAGGGGCTGAATTTAATCATCATACTTGTCTCCTAAAATCATCGCACAATAGATCATCTTAACGTACCATATACTAATTTCGAACTCACCATACATAAAATGAAATGTGTTCATATATTGAATCTATAAACTGAACAAGTATACCATCAGAATTTTTTTTCAATAAGTAAAGGTTTGGTAAGCCTAAATAGATTCATAAAATACTATCTTTTTCAGCTCAACCACAAAATCTATGGCAGTACACTGAACTAAGAAGGGACAACCACAATTCATCCCAAAGCTTCCACCTGATCGAATAACCCAGCCAAATAACCACCCAAAATTCTAATTTGATATAGAATTCTACATTTTTTATCTGTAAATATGGTTTTTAAGCTCAAAATCATGTTATAACCCTTTAAAATCAATCCACATAGGCTTCAAAATTAAATACATGACTTTTTCAAAGTCATGTGATCACATGACCATAATAGGATCACGTGATCAAATGAACCTGGGAGATTTATATGATTACATGACCCTTGAAGCTTTATGTGATCATGTAAATAAGACAATAATACATGAATCATGGTTCAAGTGAATTAATTTGATTATGTGATTTGATCTTGTGATGAGATCACATGATCAGTTCACATGAAGCATTCATACAAAAGAGCTTATGTGACATGATCACATGAAGAGGCTTATGTGAAGTAGAAAAAAAAAACCTAAGAGTTCTTGTAGAGCTATGAAATATTAAGTCATTAGTGAAATAGATTTCCCATTACTCTCCTATCTATAAGAAATTTCACAGAATACCAAGTGTATCTTAGAATACTAAAAGAAAAATAGAAGGCCTAGGGAATCTGTCAGGTATTCACTTCCTTATAACAAAGTCCTTTTTTCTTCTTCTGGAATTTGTATGTGAGGTTTGTATTCATCTAGGCATTTATGTTATATAGGTTCTATATAAGGTGCATAGGTATCCATATTTTGATGGGTATGCATATGTATATATGATGTGGGTTTATTTGAGTAATTTTTGAGATGTAAGATCTGTGGACAATGATTTTACTGTGAAAACGTCAAGATTACCTCTGTGATTGAGCAAACACAACATCTTTTCTCTTCCTACAAAGGCATGTCACATGGATATAAATCTTCTAAAATAAACTAACCCTACAAGGAATAATGAAAATCAAATCAACGTTTCATTATACAATTTTTAATTAAAATAGACATATTATATCATAACACTACCTTTACATCTTTTAAAATGGTTTATTTGGTCCAAATATAAGCTAATAACAGAACTAATGATTGTTTGTGCACTTTACTACTATTGGTTAACTACCACTTAGCATATCATCTGATCTGAACTTCCGATCTAGCATCCCCATGATGCTCTCATCTGACACCATCTCTATGATATCATCATTCAGCATTCACTTTTTGTTCTCTTCCTGCACTCATTTACCTAGTAAATGGGTGTAGTAAGAGAAGGATAAGTGAAGTCAGAATGATGATATCATAGAGATGGTGTCAGATGAGAGCATTATGGGGAGGCAAGATTAGAAGTTCAGATCAGATGCTATGCAAAGCAGTAGTTAACCAACAATAGTGAAGAATCCTTAGTTTTATTATTAAATTTGTGAGTGGTGCACAACCAATATTCTTTCAACACGCTACATCAGTATAAACAGCTGAAAAAATGACCTAAATACAGAATATAAATTATCTATGCCATAATAGTTTAGGTCTAGAGCTTTTGGAAACATGGAAACATAAATAACTAGTTTATAAGAGTCTCTCATTAAGTTATGCTTTATTAGAAAGACAATTCATTTCTAAAACCATTATTCATAACCTAAGGATATAAAACATAATAAAGGGTGATCATATATGCTCAATAAGTGTAAAAAAGGGAGATATCAATGATTATATAAGGATAACATAAGTAGTAGGAATTCACCTTCATCTTATTTTTGTACAATCTTCCAACAGGTATGTTGCACATTTGTTTCTAAACACATCTATATCATCTTGTGAATATGAGTTTTTTTTACATCTAAGTTAGTAATAAAAAAATATAAATACATAAAGAATTAATAAATATTTTAAATTAACCCATAATTATTTTCGAAAATACCTCTTCAGGGATGCTAGTTTGTTGATGAAATATGATCTCTTTCATAAATTTACAAACATAATAACCACATTCCTTTTTATTTGTTTGTTTTGGACACTACAAAAACATCAATAAAAATAAGTAATTTTTTTATATGTGTTTGGATAGTGCAATGTTATTATATATACCAGAATACTTTTCTAGTTGTAGATATTGTAGGCGTACTTGTACTTAGGCCCTGGATTCATTCCATGAAGTAGACGATATTGATACATCTCCCTATCATAACAAAATCCTTATTAAAAGATAATATAAATTATATAACTAGATATTTAGTTCTAAAGTATTGGATCTAGTGTATTACAAATTAACAAACTTCATCATGTGTGGTCGGTTTGTTGCATATCCATGCATTGAATCCAGAAAATAAATCTTTGGAGTATCCAAATTGACTACAATCAGCATACAATGCTTCCTAAAAACACAAAAAGGAATAAGTAATGAAAGAAATGAAAATATAGTTGATATGATTAAATTGTAGAGTTTTACCCCAGCATCGTTGGTATTAAAAAGAGTCTGTCATCCGTAATTTTTTTTTCAAACTATTTGAGCAAGGATAACATTATTGTAGCCTCTTTATCAGAATCTATTTCTTCTTTTGAAGATGTGATGTGAGGACAAACGAGTCCAATTTTTTATTCATGGGAAAATCCCTTCAATTGTTTTTCAGATATACACTTTCAAAAAATATGAAATGTATTTATTCATAATTATCATAGTATATCATCTTTTGTAAAATCAAATCATGAAAACATACCTCATGTATACATTTACAACTAAGGAACCTAGCCATTCATACTTGAGGATTTCATATACATTTTCAGCACTAATGAAATTCAGTTTTTCCTCTCTGTACATATTTTTTTCAAAATCAACTGTGTGATTATTTTTGTCTATTAACTTTGTATCCATATGAGACTACAATGATATTAATTGTGGATATAGAATGGACGGGGTGAAGGTGCTATCAATATACCATTTTAATCAGTTGGTTGATCCTTGAGATAGTTTTGAGCTGATATTTCATTTCACCCCCTTCTCTTTGTCATTGTATAATAACATTCATCGGTTCAGACCTTTCTTCATTAAATTTTAAAGGATCATATTAAAAAATAAATTGGAAATGGATAAATCCTTGTCGACATGTTTTTTTACAAGATTTACTATCATGCGATGAATGTTCCAATAGCTTGTTCGACCGTATGAATGTCATCATCGTCATTTGGAATAGGTAACTCAGAACTCGGCTCATTAGGTACATTAGTCGACACTGTGACATGATCTGTTGAAAGTTTTCGGTTGTGTAGCATGTCGTTCTGCATATTGAACATTGTATCCCTCGCTAAAAGGTGATAGGTGGGAGTTTGTAGATATAAATCACAATCATTTTCACCCTGTTGAATATTAGTACAGGAAATGTATCAGTGTCTATGTGATTCACATTTCACAAAAACAATTACTATAACATTGATTACCTCAGCTAAGTCAGGTTTTTGAGGGGAATGGATCACCTCAAAGCTGGGGGGATCTTCGTGCATGGGTTGTTGTTGAGTTATTTCTTCTCTTTCCCTCTCCCCATCAAACTTGCTATCATCTCTCTTTAGTATTGTAATTCTTATTGAAACATAGCTATTGTTTCCCTCATCTTTTTCATTTCCTCAATTTAATCATATGCTTGTTTTTCTTTCTGAAAATATGTTCGGGGTATCACCCCAAAACCCACACCTCTGACGCGGCCATATTGTTCTAGCTGCTTCAAGGCTATTGAAAGTATGTCTGCATCTGGTGTGGGTGTTGTTGATTCTTGTGACTATGTCAGATAGAAAATATAGGGAGATTATTAGTCATTGTTATGTAATAGCGATTTAAAGAAAATCAAATTTATATTATTTCATACTTACACATGTTTCCCACACTTTTTGTGTGTTTTCATCTATCAGTATCCCCTCTTTATTTACACAATCCTCCTTCCATAGAACATGGCGTGAGATGGAAGTGGATTTCTATTTAGATTCATAAATCTCCATATAAATAGAGGAACATGGTTATGGTGTTTTTTTATGTCACATAAAACTATTATAGTAGATTTCAAATACATACCAATTTTTTCTCAAGTGAAGCATACCCCATACTTGATTTACAGTAGGGGTATGCTGGTTTTATTTCCCGTTATTTATTTTCAGCACTGAGTTGTTGTTTCATAAATAAAAAATTGTCAACCAAAGTGATGAATACAAGCAACTTCAAACAACATATTACCAGACACAATGTACCTGAAAAGTATTCTCCCCGTGATGGTTGCTAAATGCATCCCATGCTCCTTGGGATATCAAGTGTGCATAAATAGGAGGTGGGTGCAACTTGATTTTCCCTTCAGCATCTTTAAGATGATATTTCATTAAAATTGTGTGTAAACCTCTATGAATCCTTCCTGCAACTCATAATACATATTCCTTGTGTATAGAATCTACTATAAATGCACTTTTTAATGGACGATGGAGACTAAGTCAATGTTTTAGTATTTTATTTTATTTTAATAAATTAAAGAAATTATATCATAATGTTATCGTAATCTCTTCCCAGATTAGTGTCTTAAGCCTGGTGAAAACATGGTTCCATGACTGTGCATCAATCGGCATGCGTTGTCGAGTGACGATTCCAATGTAGATACTAAAGATGGATTTGTTGGGGTTAACATGTTGACCTTTCTTATTCCATCCCACCTCATATTTGATGCCTTTTTCTTTTGCCTTAAAGATTTTGGATAACACTATCAAACTACGGAGCTCTTGTTTTTTTGTGACATCAGGGTTTTATTTCCTACGATTTCCTCAAAAGAATCATCATTATGTTCCTCTGGAGCACTAGCACCAAAACTAAAACTAGCAGCAATAGGTTGAGAAACCTGTTGTACCTCAGCACAGGGACCAGCTACAATAGGCTGAGAAACCTGTTGTTTCTCTACACTAGGACTAACAGTAGCAGGTTGAGATACCTATTGTGCCTCAGGATTGGGTGCATCACCAGGTGTAGAATTCATTATCTGAATAAGTGGTTTAATATTTAATTTAGATTACATAAAAGTAGCAGCGAACAAATAATAACATAACGTAATGCAATGTATATTACAATAAACAAATCACTTGACTATTAAACTATTTTTTTAAGGATGAAGAGATTTGACCCCTCTATTGACTATTTAATCCCTTCATTGGGGTCTCCTCTGACATAAAAAATGTCGTCTACATTGAGACTACTGTGAAATGATTCTGAAGTCCCAATGAATGGGTCATCCTCCATTTAACTTTCATCTGACCCTTCAGTTGTTTTGGTTGATAACAGAACAATTGACCAGTTTCGGTTTGTGGGATCTGGAACATAAAATACTTGAACTACCTATGATTCCATTTTAAATGGTTCATCTTTCTCCCCTTCCTTAATAAAATCAACTTTCACAAATCCTAATTCATCTATTTTAACAGCACTCCTATTATCAACCCACTTGCATTGAAAAAATGGAACTTGGAATTTCATATAATCCAACTCCCATATTTGTTTGATGATGCCAAAGTATGACATATTCACATAAATTAGATTTCTGTCCTTAGCACCGGAAACATGCATCGATTCAGCCATAATTATAACCCACTATTCTGTGTGGTACTATCTTCATCATGTTCATTAGTATATAATGTATAATCATTAACTACATAATCATTGTAAGATAATACATACACACTTGATTCTCTAGCTAGCTATCGAAGTCATTCTGAAATTGAGTCTGGATTTTCATCTAACTTCTTAAAAATATAGTCCTAAAACCATCCTGTAAACTATCGATTATGTGTATCTGATATCCATTTTTCATCCCTAGATGGATTCAAATGCCTAATAATTTTTTTGGGCATTTGAACAAATGGGTCGTCATACAAACTGTTATGAAAAACGTAAAGGTGGGCCTACTCCCAATCTGTAATATTGATTGTGACAACCTCTGTTACAGAAATTTCTTCACCCTCAAGTTGCCTAGTGTGATAAGATTTAGGTAGTCCAATGATTTCCACACTAGACAGGTATTCGGTATAGAATTCAACGGCTTCCTCAACAATATATTGCTCTGCAATATAACCCTCTGGCTGACTTCGATTTTTGAAATACCCTTTCAAAATCTTCACATACCGTTCAATGGGGAACATCCATCTATAATGTATAGGACCACATAGTTTAATCTCTCCCACCAAATGAACTATCAAATGAACCATCATATCAAATAATATTGGCTGTAAGAACATTTCCAACTCATATAATATAATGACAATTTCTCATTCCATAGTTGTCAATTTTGCTGGGTCTATAACTTTGCTGCATATAGCTTTAAAGAAGAAACAGAGTTTCATTAATGTATAGAGGAAATCCTTGGTCAAAATTAAACATAAAGCTATAGGAATTAGATCTTGCATCAAAACATAGAAATCATGTGATTTCAGATGCTTTAACTTTTAAATCGCTCAATGACACAATGTTCTTTATATTTGATGAATACCCCTCTGGAACCTTTATGTTATTCAAGAAGTTGAAAAACTAATATATCTCCTACCTGGAAAGAGTATGGGCAGCAGGAGGAAGAAATGTTCATTTTTCACCCTTCACTAGTGTCAACCCTTCTCGTATTCACATCTCAACCAGGTCCAATCTAGCCTTAATTCTATCCTTTTTTTTTCAGGTACATTTATCAACGTGTCTATGACACTATCACATAAATGTTTTTCAACATGCATAACATCAAGAAAATGTTTGACATATAGACTATTCCAGTATGGTAATTCAAAAAAACAGATCTCTATTTCCAACCGGTTTTTGTAATGTTTTTCGAAAATGGTTTACCAAAAATAGAGTCCACATATTTTACTTTTGAAAATAATTGATCACCTGCTAGTGGATATGATGTTGTATTTTTTTCTAAACTTCTATCGAATGATATCATCCAAGATCTTTACTTATGTCATCTGGGTGGAAATCTCTAATTTCTAAGAAACATGGTTTTTGGTGAATGTTTCAACATAATTGACCGTGTACCTTGTTCACAAACAGGACACCCTTGAGTTCCTTTAATGCTATATCCTAACAAAATTCCATAAGCAAGAAAGTCATTTATAGTCCTGTACAACATGTCTCACAAAGTGAAATCTTCATTTTTGTAAGCATCAAACAACATAACACATGAATCCCACAATAATTTCAAATCCTCAATCAATGGAGCAAAATAAATATCAATATCATTACCCGATTTTTTTGGTCCTGATATAAGCATAGATAACATGATGTATTTTCATTTCATGCATAACCATGGTGGTAAGTTATAATTTACCAACATAGCAGGCCATGTACTGTGACTGCTTCTTTGAAAACAAAATGGATTCACTCCATCTATAGATAACACAAGACAAAGGTTTCTTAGCTCGTTTCCAAATTCAGGATACTCATGATCAATTCTCTTACACTGAGGAGAGTCTATTGGGTGACATAGTTTCCCATCTTTAATTGTTGTATCTACAAGTTATGTCAATTCTCTTTCAGTCTCCTCACTTCTATATAGGCACCTAAACCTTGGAATGATTGGAAAGTACCATAAAACTTTCGTAGTACTGGATTTATCTTTCTTGTGTCGAGAAGAACCACATTTTGGGAATTCTTTAAGTGATTGGTGGTCCATGATAAACAATATACAATGATTCAAGAAGGTGTGTATTATTTCAGAGATCATACCCATCGAGCATAGCATTCGTTTGGTATTGTATGTTTGGTTCAGAATCTCATTATCTTCTGGGAGCATGTTATTCAGGAGAGCAATTAGTTCTTTAAAAATGGTGTCACTCTACCTGTTGCCTTCTTTTAAATTATACAGCTTCATTATGGCTGGAAATGCTATATATTTAGTCCAACTAGCATACAATGGTGTCTTTTCATAACTCTTTAACTTCTCAAACAATTTTGGGAAATCACAAAGTTCATCTTTAATTTTCCTTGTAATTTCTTAAATATGATCTTCATCATCATTCACATTTGTAATAACATCCTCCATACGATCATCTTCATTGTTCATGCTTGTAATCATATCATATGATCCATAGAACATAGTGTTATCCCAGCCACTACCTGCATTCGTTTTTTCCCTGTGTTTATTCCAACATGTATAACTTTGATCTATTCTGTGACAGATTAGGTGTTCTTCCAACTCCTCTGGACTAATTTTTCTTAAATAATAACAGCATAAACATGGACAAAGGATTTTAGAAGGGTCATATGCATGATCTTTTGCAAACTTGATAAACTCTTTCATGCCATCTTCATACTCTTTTGTCAAACGATTGGCATTCATCCATTCTTTATTCATATTCATCCTATTTAATACAGTAATATTAATATTTAACAAAATAATTACACAAAAGAAGTTCAACTAGGGTCATCGTATAACTATAATCAATGGAACTAGCTATGGTAAACAATACCCTTACCTCTCCATGAATTACTCGGGACCAAAGTAGATCACACCCATCTTCCCAACCACATGATCAATGGAACCAGCTATGAGAAGCCCTTGCACTAGAATGTTTTAGTATCCCACATGTGATCTATATGCATTGTTGTAAACCGGTTTTTTAGTGTTTCTCTAGAAATATAATGTCTCTAGTCAAGAACTGTGGTACTAACCTAATAGATGGTATGATTTTTAGTAGAGTTCTTGTGGGTGGAAGGATTCATTACATGTTTTGTTATGGCTATTTTACTAGGGTGTCCATATTGTGCCTCATAGAGTCCTTTAGTGAAGTGATTTTATAAGATTCAGTGGAATTTCACTAGTAAGAAAGTGGTGGTGCCATTGAAATGGGCAAAGTTTAGATTGATATTCAATGGTGGAATAACTACAACATGGAAAAAAAATTCCATACCAATCATACCAAGAACCACAACACCATACAAACACACAATTGTTCTCACAATCGCAACACTATACAAACCAAACAATCATAATTTTAGATTTTACAAAGCATCCCTTATTTAGTTATGTTTGATAAATTCAGGGGTTATCATAAAAGTTTTATCATCCTGGGGCATTAATTCATTAGTCAGTATAAATAATTTACCAGTTTTTATATTCAAATGTTTAATAGGAACCAACCAACATGAAATTCATTTAGTTCCCAAATAAGGACCACCAACGGCCATGATTTTCAGCGGGGCGTTTAGCCCGTACAATTCACAACATAACCATTAATATCAAAGAGTAATAACATGTGAACAAGAGGAAACCAATGAGTAAAAGGAGAAAACTCACTTTGAAGGTGTCATTCAGCGCACAGAAGAGGTGTGTTCGCGGAAGAGGAGAGGCACGTGGCAAAGGAGATTTCCAACTGAAAAGAAAACATAAAATGATAACTCACATGTTAAATAATTTTATTGGTTAATAGTGGGATTTTATTTTCCATCTATGATATCTACTTCCTATTTGTTTATTTTTTGTGTATCTACTATTTTCCTAGATGTTCAAATTATGAATGGGACATGTCTGCTTTTTAGGAGAAAGATAATTTTTAATTTACTCTTATTTAGGGGTAACATATTCCACATTAATTGTATTTTTTTCCCAGGGGATCATTTCTATCCCTTAAGGATCATGAATTCCTCTTAGGTTAGTGGAAAGTCATGTCAGTTGTTGGTTATGATACTAGTCTGGCTCATATCATTACATATCCAATTGTAATTTACCCATGTCCATTTAAATATAGGATTTGGGGGTGTCAAACACTAATATATAGAAGGAATAAAATAATTAAAAATTATCCTAGGCTCTCCAATAAAAGTGATAAAAGATGAAACATACACTGGGTGAGGGAGAACCACCCAAGAGAAGATGAGGGGGAGGTTGGCATAGCACGGATAGATTATAAACTTATGTTTTTTCTTAATTTCTATGTGTATGATTTTCTCTCATAGATCATGACTGATTATTGATGATTGCTCATTATTGTGGATATTTTTTACATGGATACACGTAGACTAATTTACCTAAGGGTGAATATCCTCCACCAACTCAATATTCATTCTACCTCCCAAAAATATTGATCACCTTGTTAAAAATAATAATGCATTAGATTAAACTATTTCAATTATTTAACATGAATTGGGTGGGAAGATCTATGATGACCACTTTGAAAGGTTTTTATTGGAAGAGATAATGAACATGATGTTCATAAGGGAAAAACAATTATATTGGTATAGGTTGAGGCTCGGGAACTTTTATCTCTAGGGAAATTAGAAAAAGGGAGTTGAGACCAACTCCCTACTATCTAACACAAGAAGTACTTTTACAACTGAGGAAATCCATCCATATACTTTCCCTTCAATAATTTTGGATGTATTCACTCTTAAGATGAATCATTTTACACTAGAATAATATCTATTACCTTACACTTTTATAGAAAAAACAATTCATTGGAAAAGTAAATGGGGTGATTCGATGTTTAATATCTAGTTGTGTCGCCTAATAAAAATACAAAAACCTAGAATCCTTTTAAAGAATAATTTTATAATTATGGAAAATAATATTCTTAAAATAAATTTCAAACAATCATATATTGGATCACCCATATTAGATAAAAAACAACACATGTCATTGTTTCTACTTCAATTCAAAAAAAATGAAATTATCCAATGATTGACTACAAAACATCTCCCATGATATCTTTGGATCCTCATAATCACCAAGAAAAAAGATCTATCCCTAATGAATAGCTACAATAAACAAGATAATAAACAATGGAATCCAATGATCCTTAATGTAAAGAATCAAAATAAAACAAATCTAAAAATCCTCTAACCATATATCTATCTTCTAATTAGGGATATTTATCTCATAATTAAATAAGAACTAATGCTGAAACTCGCAAAATGAATTCATCTTAGATTTATCCTACTTAGGGATCACCCTTATACATTCAATTAAAGAATCCTGAATCACCCCACCCAACTCAACCACAAGTATAATCCTCTTACCATAAAACTACATATCACAATGCATGAAACAATACATAAAACATTAGTAATGGTTTAAAACCACCAACCTCAAAGTGGAAAAGGATGATTAGGTGGCCGGAGGAGGTGGAGGATGCAGAAGCGAAGGAGGACTAGGTGATGCAGGGTCATGACGAAGGAGGGATCATGACAGAGGAGTAGGAGAAGGCAGCGGAGTGGAGGAGGAGGATGGTCCCGGTGGAGGAGGAGGAGAAGGCAGCGGCAGCAGAGGAGGAGGAGGAGGGTCATGGGAGAGGAGGAGGACAAGGCCGTGGCAGTGGTGGTAGTAGAGGAGGAGGAGGAAGAGGATTCGCAGCGTAGGGTTCAGCTTCCATGAAGGCTTGAATGCATATGACGAAAGAGGGGCCTATTAGGGTTATTTTATAAAAAACGCTGGAACATTTATCAGCGCTAGTTAAAAGTTCTGATAAATGTATGTTTTATCAGTGCTAAAATAAAAGCATTGATAAATAGGTATTTTATCAGTGCTTTTTTAGCACTGATAAAGGTATATTTTTATTAGCACTCAAAAATCACTGATAAAACAAATATTTATCAGCGCTAAAATTATAGCACTGATAAATACTTATTTCAGAAATCCTTTTTAATTATATATATATATATTAAAAATTATTATATATTTATAAATAAATAAAATAAAATAAATATATTAAATATAAATATATAATAAAAACAATGAATTAATCTAATAATCTAATAAATCTCTAATAAACATTATTTTTTAATATAAAAATAAAAAATTTATATAAATTAATAATAAAAAATTTTATTAGTGCTAATAATATCACTGATAAATGTACACTTTATCAGTGCTAAAAAAACACTAATAAAGGGTACACCTATATCAGCACTTGTTTTAGCACTGATAAAGTCTATATTTATTAGATCTTTTAGCTGGCATTAATAAAGTCCCACCCCTTTATCAGCATTTTCTACTTAGCGTTGACAAAGGGAAGTGCTTCCCTTGCCCTGTTTTGTGGTAGTGTATTTGGGAAGATTTCTCACCTGAAATATTTTATAGTATATATGTAAAGGAAGTTTTTAGGATACATGAGAAACCACCTTTGATCATCTCTAATCATGATCCAAGGTTCACTTATAAATTTTAGAGAAGTATTAAACATGTTTTGAATACTAAATTGTATTTTAGTATGGCCTATCACCCCCAAACTGATGGATGATCTAAAAGGATCATTCAGACACTCAAGGAAATGATGAGATATTTCTCATTGGAATTTAAAGGAGTATGGGATCAACATATCCCATTAGTTAGGATCTCATATAACAACATCTTCCACCTGAGTATTCAAATGGATCTATGTGAAGATCTATATTAGAAGCGACATAAAACTCCTTCGTGTTTGGATGAATTTTGCGAATGAAAACTACTTGGACTTGATAATGTGAAATAGATGAAAGAAAATGTTCAATCCATACAGCAATATATAAATGCTACTTAAAATCAACAGAAGATATATGCTAAAAATAGTTAAAGAGACTGATAGTTTTATGTTTGTGATTATGTTTTCCTTTTAATATCATCATAGAATAGATTTGTGCAGTTTGGAAGGAAAGGAAATATTATAAATAGGTACATTATCTCCTTTGATATTCTAGATCACATAAGAGTAGTGTTCTATCCACTATCACTTCCATCAAACAAGTCTCATGTTTAGGATGTTTTCCATGTATCTCTCTTGAGGAATTACATACCTAATTACTCACTATACTATATTCATAGGTGGTACAACTAGAGCATTACCTCTATTGTGAGGAGTATCAAATGAAGTTATTAGACCATAGTGAAATGGTTTTATTCAATAAGAAAACTCACATTTTCAAAGTGTTTTGGTAGAACCATAAATATTAATAGGTGGCATGGGAGCCAAAGGTAATAATGAAATAGAAGTACCCTCATCTACTTTTGAATGAGAATATGAGTTGAAATTTCATAGATGAAATTTTTAAAGGGGGAATAATGTAATTACCTAGACTTTATAAGTAATATTTATTTCTCAAATAAATGTGTGTTATATTATATTGTATAGTATTATATATACAACATGTAGAAAAAAATAACACATTATTTCATTAATGTAGGTCGTTACATTAGTTAGAAACTAAACCCAAAAATATACCAAATATTTCAAGGAATAAAATATGTAATAAAAAAGTAAAATGGGAAAACATGGATCATTCTAATCTGTTAGAATTATTTCCTCCATGAACAACACTATAGAAAATAAATAGAATATTTGTAAACTAATAGACATTTTATAAAAGGAAAATATAAAACCTTGAGATGAATTATAGTGAATGGTGTATAAAGGAATGAAGTGGTATTTATAAGATATTATATGACCATTGTAAAAGTAATGTTACCATTATAATAGTAACCTGCCCATTGAGAATAGTAACTTGGCTATTGAGAATAGTAACCTGGCTATTGAGAATAGTAACTTAAGCATTGGGAATAGTAACATAACCGCTAGAATAGAAATTTGACCTCAAAATAATAAAAATTGATATAAATAATTGTTTACATGTGTAATTTAATAAAATATAAATACAATAATACCATAAAATAAATTTCAAGAATAAAAACTCAATGGAATTATAAGAAATTTTTTAATAAACAACACTTTAGTATATTTCAGAAAAATTGTAATTTTTATGTTAATAATTAAAATTAACTATTTTATAAAAATATTTTGATAAAAATATTTTTTTTATAATCATCAAATAAAAATTTCCCAAGTGTTGATTTTTTGAAATTTTCTGTGAAAGTTCAATTTTTACGTGAATAAAAAAAATATTTTTTAAATATTGCATTTTTTATCACATAATGATGATGACAAAATTAATTAATAAATTTTAAATTAGTTATTTCATCCCAAAATAAATTTAATATGTTAAATGATTCATTTAAAAATAATAAAATTAATTTTTAAACCTATAATTTATTTTCCAAAGTCTAAAGACAAAAGTATTCAATTAAAATAACAATTTTTCATTTTCCCCACTCTTCTTTTTAATAAATTAGTTAATTTGGTTTGTAAAAGGATTTTAAGTATTAAATATATTTAATTTTATTGATATATGATTCATAATATCAAAATATCACTATTTAAAGGTTTACCTTGGATATAATAAATATTAAATATATTGTTCTTAAAATATACCTCTCCTCAAGTATAGATAACACCTCAACCCTCCATTGGAAAAACACTTACCTTCCACTTTCCAAATCCTAATATCTGTAAAAAAAATCCCCTCTCTTAAAACTCTTATAATTATTAAAAACATTTTGGAGTAATAACTCAAAGTTTTCGAGAAGTTAATGGTCGTAGAAAAGGAACAACTTTAAGAAAGACGTAATGTCCTTTAGTATTTTCTTTCATTTTCATTTTCAAAAATCTAGATCACCCATTAAGTTTCTAATAAAAAAATTATTAAACCAATTAAATAGTAATTTATCATTTTCATAAAAAAAATATTATCCTATTAAAAAAATTAATATAATCACATAATATATATCTCGCACCTCCTCTTTGAATAGTGTCTCGTTAATGATCAGTTAACCACTAATGAGGTCATTTCCAAATCTTTTATCTTTGCCACCATTATTGATCATTAAAATATATAATTTATAATATATAAATTTATAATTATTTCTAATCTTATTTATTTAATCTAAATAATGTTTAAATATCAATTTAGTAAGATATTTAAATCAAAGCATGATGGGATATTTTAAGAAGAATATGATATCAAAATGTTTCAACTTTAATAAATATAATTAAGAAATATAATCAAATGATTATAATTGATCATGATTTACTAAAATTAAAATAATTCAATTCTAGTTCCCTGTTTTAATAAACCTATTTTTATTATTTGGGTAGCAGATATATGATGAAATAAATCAGGATTTGAGGTAAGGGGAATATCGAACCTAGCTTCTTCTTTTTGGGTTTCCTTCTATTTCACTTTATTTTATATGAGGATTTTGTCTAAATGTCTTTAAAATATTCTTCCATTATCCTTTATTTCTTTTTTTAATTGATATAAATCTTTCTACCCATTCATAATGTTTTTTAATCCATTTAAAAATATTTTTTGAAAATACTTTAATTCCCAAAAACATCGCACTGACTTATCCTGATTTATTTCTTATCCACTCAATGATGATGATGTAATATTTAAAACTATGATTTCCTTTATTCATTTGGTAACCCCATATTTTATTCAAGAAATTATTATTTATGAAACCTTTATGAAACTCATTAATTTCTATAGGTTTATTTCATGACTATGATTGTTTTATATTCTATGTGGAATTCATGATTATTAGCATTTTATAATGTAAAGAATGGGATCAAAATTATATATACCTCTAATGAATTGGGTAATGTGTTATATTTCATGATATTATGTGTATTATACATGAACATGATGTTATCTTTGTTCACAATTATGTTGTTATGATTTATGCACATATGTTATGATTGAACACGATGCTAGATTTGTTCACAACTATGTGTGGTATTTTACTACTATGTTATCATGTTTCATTATTGTGGATATTCCGCATTACATGACATTTAAAATTATTCCCTCATGATTATGATTATGGTCCTATTCTTATAATATGATGATGATTTTTATGCTCACCCATGTCCAAATGATCCATGTTTCTTATTCTTTTAATGTTATTCCTTTAGGTGAGTATATGTACTAAGGAAAATGTGATTGATTTTTGGAGTATAAATTATAAGGATTTAAATTTTTGTGTTTTATTATATATAAGTAATTTATGAGCCTAATTTCCCCAAGATACTAAACCTTTTGATCCTTTGATGTGTTACTAAAATGTTATTTACCTTAAAAATGATTTAATAGTCACACATGAAAAAGTTGGGTCACAATAGATTCTCAATTGAAGTTTGTCTATGGGAATTATATCCCTTTGGTTTGAGTGTTATGGAATCATGGTTATGATTCTCATGATACTTGGGAATATAAATCACTTATGGGAGATAAGTGGATTTATAATTTTATGGGTCATTATTTATACTAAGGATTTCTACGGGTAGAAAGTGTTTGTGGTGGGGAAAATTAAAACATCTCATAACTTTATTTCATGTAAAATATATGGTTTTCTTAGTTATTTTTTTTGGTAATTCTTGGTTGTTTCTACATGGTTAAGAATTTATAGGGGTTAGGAGTGTTTTTCTCTAGTTTTATGGGTTGGTAAGTGTCTTAGATTTTGGCATATGGTTGGACATTTGCTAGTTTCTAGAAAGGATATAGGAGGCTCATTAGCTAAATGGTGAGGGCCACCAGCCTGTTGGTGGAAGTCTAACAGTAAGGTCTTCCTACATGAATTACTCCATCCAACTGGTGTAAGGTTGGTAGATTAGAGTTCCTGTAGGAACTTCACCAGCCATCTAGTGAGTTTTTTAGAGGCCTAATAATTCTTTATAGTGCCACTATCTAGCTGGTGGAATCTAGTAGTTAGCCAATCACATCAATATGGATGAGTAAATCTGTGTTAGTATCATAATTATCTTTATAGAAATAGCCATTTTTTAATTTAATCTCCTCTATAAAAAACTAATTCAACCCCTATGACTTTAGAGGCACTCTTAATGCCTTTTTTACCCTTTCAACCTTGAATATTTTTGGATTGAAGTGTCAATTGAAGCATTTAATCACTTTCGATAAGTGTTATATTAATCGGATTGTGAATTATTCTTTCTTTATCACTCTCCTTGTTTAAGAGCATTTATTCCTTGTGTCGTTGATGGATCTAGGTCTTGATTTATGGAATTTTTTTTCTAGGATATTGTTTTGGTTGATTTTATCCCTCATCTAACTCCATTTTTAGATCCCTTGTTGGGTGTTGATAATACTATGATTGAGGTGGGTGGTTTTTTAATTTATTTCCTATAAATTGAAACTATTATTGGTTGATTTTCTTGAAATAGATTTTAAATTTATTTTTAAATCATGAATATAGAACCTTGATACATATTTTCAAAATGGAATGGTGTGTATTGAACATATTTGACAATAGATTTTCAAATAAAGTTATCATTTCTGAAAAATGGTTTTGAATTGAAAAAAAGTAATTGAATAATGGCTTGAGGATGATTCTTGAGAAATTAAAGAATGAATATTTTTATGGTTTCAAAATGAAATGATTTTCTTAAATGAATGGGTTTTGATGAAAACCATTTGATGTTGGTTTTTAAAATGAAATGGCATGTTTGAAAATGTGATTTAGGGATTCTTGAATGATTATTGATGAAACTGTTTGAAATGAATGATTTTAACCTTGATTGATTGATTGATCGATTTGAAGAACATAGAATCCTGGTTATTTAGTAGAAGTATATGCATGTTGGGACTCTATTATCTCTACCTAGTAAATGGATTAAAATTAACAATGCTAACTAAACTTTATAAGGTAATGGGTTTCATTCTTTTGGGTGGTCTCATATTCCCCCTAGGCTAGATATCTTGATATGTGTTCACACCTAGAGTCATATTACACTAATATTTTTTGGAACCTTGTGACTTGATCTAAATAGACCTTGGTTTATAACCATAGTGTTGTGATTGAAAATGATTTATACATTCCAATGTTTGTACAATGATTTATTTATGCATGTTTGATGTAAATTCTTATTGATGCCTCTTTAATATATAATATTTATTCTTTCTACTAAAATGATTTGAGAAGCCTGATGTAACACCCTAACCTAAAACATTGGGCCCAATCAAGAGAGCCACAAGACCTCATGCATGCCTTCCCATATGCAAGGGGATTTTAACTATCAGTGAGGGTTTTAACTCTATCAGTGGGGGACTATACCCTCAGCATCATGTCATCTCCATACATAATAAATATAAGATAATATAATAAAATATAACAATCATAATAGTCATGTGAAAACTATCTAAATGGACCACTAGTCATACAAATAAATAAATAGGGATCCTAGTGTGGCAAGTGAAACCAGCGTAATAAGTGAATAAAGATAAAATAAATAAATAAAATTTTAGAATCCTCTAGAGTAAATCCCAGTAATGCTCCCAAATCCATACTCCTTGGATCAACTTTCTACCATGGACCCCTCACCCTTGCTTGGATCCCTATACATGAAGTTTACACATGCATAGAGATTCTTGTGCAGGGTTTGGGTAATAAAACCTAGCAGGACACCACCAATGAAACTTTAACATAAGTGTATATGTATAATAGTGTAAGATATGGTAATAAAAAATAATAAAAGAAAACAAATCATACTGAGCATCTATGTGGTAACCAAGTAACCACGAACCCTGGTTGTTCCTATTTCAACTTCATGCCAGAAGAACATCTGAGTGGTCAAGAAATTTGTACGAACATAGGATACAACCTCAAAGATACTTGATATTCATATAGGCCCTCATCCTATAGTTCATACCATAATAAGACAAAATTCCTCATTGCAATCTCTTGGGTTAGATCACACAGACCACCATGCCCCCAACACAGGTCACATAAACCAATATTACCCATTTTCACCTAATGGTTCAAATCACATAGACCATCTTGCCCCCAGGTCAGGCCACACTAGGCCATAAAGCCCCATCATCTATCTTGGTCCTTTCAACATTTCATATTAAGTGTCTAAACATGCTCCTCCTCTAGGACCACTGAGCCACAATGGGTCAAACTACAACCATGGCACCATGTATAGAACAAAAACATAACAAATACCAAGTAAAACACATGGATACAAGGTATATCATATAAATAAACACATAGTATATCATGAGTGAGAAACTATAAAACCCAAGACTTTAGTAGTGACATTTTTTTCTGAAATAAATGTGTTTTTTATTATATAGTATTATACACATACAACATATAGAGAAAGTAACAACAATTTATTTCATTAATAGGGATCACTAAATTAGTCAACAACTAAACCCATACAAATTAAAATCATTACAATGGGACACAAAATACAAAATAATAAAATTAGAATGTTAAAATTTTGATCATTCAAATCATATAGAATCATCGCCCTAATAAACTAAACTATGGAAATGAAACAGAATATTAATAAACCAATTAGTACCTTAGGAAAGGAAAATATAGAACTTTAGGAGGAATTTTAGTGAATGTTTAATGAAGTAATAAAGTTGTCTTTATAGGAGGTAGTATGACTATTATAATTTTAATATGACGGTGTGAATAGTAACCTGACTGTTGGGAATAGTAACATGATTGTTAGAATAGTAATTTTACCTCAAAATAATAAAATTTTATATAAACAATATTTATCAAGATTAATTTAATAAAATATGAATATTACTTTTCATAAAATAAATATCAATATTAAAAACTCAAATAAAATATAAGAACACTTTCAATAAAATACATTTTAATTTATTTCGTAAAAACATAATTTTTTAAGTTAATAATTAAAATTACTTATTTCAAAAAAATATTTTGATAAAATGAATAAATTTTTATAATCACTATGTTCAAATTTTCTAAGGGTGATTTTTTAGTAACTTTCTAAAATACATCAATTTTTAGTTGAATAATAAAAATATTGTTTTTTCATAATAGTTGTATTTTAAATTACATCATTCATTATGTAATAATGACCTAATCGATTATAAAAATGTTTTCCTAGAAAAAATAATGTTTAATTTAATAAATTATTAATTTAAACATAATAAAAATCTTTTAAAAACCTAAAAAAATATTTTTAAAATCTAATGTCTAAAGTATTCCATTAACAAATATTTTATCATTTTTTCACCTTTCCTTTTGATTAAAATAATAAATTCATATTATAATGTTTTTTAAAGTATTAAAATCATTCTATTTAATAAAAATATAATTCATAATGTCACAAATATTACTATTTAAAGGTTTACCCCAGAAATAATATTTTATTCAATAGTATAACTCAAAAATACCCATCTTTTCAAGTATAAATACCCCCTCTCCCTCCCCTTAGAAAACCCCTCCTCCATCACTTACAAAATAAAAATATCTACCCAAATAACCTCTATCAATCCCATTATAATCTTTAGGTATGCAATATAGTAAACCAAATCTGGGCTTCAAAGTATTTTAGTGTCTTAGAAAAGAAGCAACACCGAGAAAAGTGTAATTTCTCATCAACTTATGTTATCATCTTCCTCTTCTATTTCTTTTTACATATATTTATTTCAAACCCAAATATTCTAATATTAATTTATTACTATATTGATATTATATCAACTATGTTAACCGACTTAAATTATCATATTTAGGTAATATTTATATTTCATAATTTTCTTCCTCATCTTTTGAAAATGTCCCATAAATGGTCGATTAATCACCCAAGAAGAAGTTTCCAACTCTTTAATTATCAATACCATTATGGATTATCATAATAAATTATTTATAATAAAAATATGTATAAATATATGTATTTCTAATCTTCTAGAGTAAATCTTAATATTTTATAAAAATAAATAAAGCAAGATCATTAAATCCAATCAATATAGAATATTTTTAAGGAAAATATCATATCAAAATGCTTCACCATCAATAATGAAAATTAATAAATATAATACAATTATTATAATTTTTCAATAGTGATAAAAATAAACATAATTCACTTTTGGTTCATTTTTTTAATAAACGTATGTTTATTATTCATAAGGTGAAAAAGCGATGAAATAAAGTGGGATTTAAGGTAAGGGGAATCTCAAAGCCAACTCATTCTATTTGGGTTGTCTCGTTTTTCACATTATTTTTTGCATGGATATTCATTAAATTTATGTAAAATTTACTTCCACTATTCTTTCCATTTTATTTTCATGGATATACATGTTTCAACACTTTTGAAAGGTTTTCTATTCTATTTTAAAATATTTTTCAAAAAGACTTTAATTTTAAAAACATCACAATTACTGCCCTTATTTTTCTTCTTTTCCACCCAATAATGATGATATTTTATGAAAAAATATGATTTCCGTTATTCATTTGGAAACACCAAAGGTTATTTATGAAATTATTCTTTATTAAACCATTATAAAACTCATTTATTTTGATGGGTTTATTTTATGACTATGATTTTTTTACGTTCTATGTGGCATACCTAATTATCAGCATTTTATGATGTGATGGGTGGTTATAAAATTATACTGATCCCTAATGCATTGGGAAATCTGATATATCACATGATAATATGTATCTTATGCATGAACATGATTCTATATTTGTTCATAATTATGTGAAGGACCCCGAAACACCCTGACAGGGGAGGGGTGAATTAGGGTTTTGACTTTTTCTTTTAATATGATGGATCTTGTTCCCACATTGGTAGTAACCTATTAAACATGTCTAATGAGAACGAGTAGTAAACAAACAATCACCTTAAAAGAGGAAACGCAAAAATTTTACTTGGTTCACCACTAAGGGCTAGTCCAAGGATCATACATCGACAGTGTTTCGGTCATACCTAAATCCACTAATCATCATTAGTTTTGGAGTAAAAGAGTTTAGATATAGTCACTCAGTACCAGGCATGCTACCTTTACAATATTTTAGGGATAGATCAATACATCCCTTGAAACACTTTTGATGACTCTCCCTAGCTCACTTCCTTGGGAGAGATCCAAAAAAAATTATAGACTTGTAGGTCCCTTCATTTTTATTAAATCACGCATCCTCAAATATAGATAGATTCTTTGTTGAAGTCCCTCTTTTAACCGTATATTTAATCCAATTTTCCATGCACATCTAGTTTGTGATATTTTCCTCTAAAAACTAGCCTTCTTCCTCCATCAACTATGCTATACCGCATAACACATGTGCTTCATGGACCACCTCTCCTCCATGGACTACCTCTACTTCCATAGACCATATCTCCTTCACAGACCACTTTTTCCTCCATGTACCAACCCTTCTTCCACAAATCATCACTAGTTTGCAAATTATTTCTTATTCTACAGACTTCCTCTCCTCTTTATTTCACAAAATACTCCTCGCAAACCACTTCTCCTTTGTGGGGTTGTCTTCCCACGAACCACTTTTCAATTCACTGAATTACTCCTGGATTTATAATCAAAAACAACCTGACTAATGAGTTTATTAGTGATCCTTATATAGAAAAATAGATCCAAAAAACTTGATAATCTGATTTCCCCAATTTTTTGATGTGGTAAAATCTCCACCATGTACCGTGCTCCTCCTGAAACCATTTTTCCCTCTATGGTCCACGTATCACCTTTACATCGTAGCGGATGATGTATTCTAGAAAAAAACCCTTTACAGATCCTCAAATAACTACTTCCTTTCTGCAAATGATGAGTCATCCCATGAACTATATGCCTCCCACAAACTGAAATCCTTCCTGGGAACTATTTTTGTCTTGAAAACCATTTCCCCTACGATGTCCGTGTACCGTACTTTGCAGTCTTCATGGAACCGATATGCGTAAATATTCTCTTTACATATTTTCATCATCATTCTATATACCTTCTATACAGTTTATGAACCATGATATTCAGTCAACTTATTTTTCACTTCTTTTCATAAATCCTTCCCCAAAAACAAACTCCAGATTTTTTAGACCCAAAAATTTGGCAAACACTCACAGATGTCATCATGTACTGTAAGATCACTCCTCTACTAAACTCATTGATCTTCCATGTGAGGATTTTCAACAAATAGAAACCAGAATCAATGTTTAGTATATAACATCCTTGGTTCCAACATTATGATTTCACAATTTATGCACATATGTTATACATGAACATGGTACTATCTTTATTCATAGACATGTGTGATATTTGAAAACTATGTTATAATGTTTCATTGTTATGCGTATACCACATTCCATGACTATATAAAATGTTTACCTCATGGTTATGATTCGATTATTGTTCTTATGATATGATGGATAATTTAAATAATGTTTATTTTTACATGTACTAAGGATAATTTGATAGATTTTACAAATCCTATGATGAAGAATTAAAATAATGTTTATTTTTTATGTATAAGTGATATATGAACCTAATTTTCCCACAAAACAAAAAAAAAATTATCCTTAAATGTATTACTATTATTCTATTTATCTTAAAAATTATGTAATAGTCATGTAATAAAAACATGGGTCGTGATAGTCGGTATCAAATTATGGTTTAGTTAATTTATGAATTAGGACTAGAAAACGATAGTTAAAACCTATGGATAATCCTAGGTGTTTCTAAACATCATATGTTTTAGTAAATTATTGGATTATTTGGTTTTTGATTTATAAAATACATGTATGGAAACTACAAGTGGATGTGGCTTTGGTAATGTTATACCTAGGGGTAATAACCTTGAAAAGGGAAAATTGGGTATTAACTTAATCATCACTGGGAGAAAAATAAAGAGTCCTTAAAGAACACCTGGTTCAATGCTCTAGGGAGATATGATTTGGTTAATCACAAACTCTATGAAAACCATTAAGAAGGGTATATAGCTAAAGTAATTCTTTTTTAAATATTATAATGGTATAAAGTGAATGATCTTAGAAGAATCATTTAAAGAAAAGGCTAAACAAAGGGATATCATATGGTATGACTTTAGAATTAATTTTTAAATAAGAATAAATTATTTATTCATGATTTATTGAATTGTGTTTTGTTGAAACATTTTCTATTTTAGTAAATGGTGAGAACCAGGAGAATACAGACCAATAAGTTTTTTGAAGGAAAAAATCAATGATTTTTCGAATGACATTCCCAATGTGATGGTATATGGAGTTCAAAACTTCATAGAGATTATTACCCAACTATCTAGAGCTATGAACAATAACTTTAACTATATGTAATTTTCCCCTTAACCCAAGAAGGGGAAACTAGACATCAAGTCCAATATGCAGAAATGACCACTAATGTTTAGTGGATCTTATGATCCACTTGTTGTAGATATATGGGTTAACTCAATAGAGATAAAATCATTTGTGCTCCACTATTATAAGAAGGAGAAGATGACTCTTCCCATCTATCATTTATATTGAGAGTTTTAAAAATAGTGGGCATTGATAAATAATATGAATCCAAAATATGAAAGAGAATAAATAGAGTGGGAATACTTTAAGAAAATATATTTTAACAATTATTTTATTCAAACCCTTCAAAACAGTATGGTGAGATAATTTCTAGATATTAATAAAAATGAGGGTGAATCTATCATGACTTAAGAGGAAACTTTTATAAGGATTAAAATATATTCATCATGTTTTATTATCAATAATGATAGAAAAATAGATAGATTCTTTAGTGTTTTAAAACAACACCTCTGAAAGGATCTAGATATTCAAGACTTTTAGAGTTATGAAGAAGTAATTTGATGTGCTCTCAAATTAGATATGTATTTTTGAGAGTGATCTCATGTTTATGGATATAATATATGAAATATGGAGTTTCAATCTGAGGGATAAAATGAAAAATGAGGATTGAATATCCAACCACCCATATGTCAAAAATGTGGGAAGAATCGTTATAGGAATTTCCTCAAAGGGACAAGGAAATTCTTAAAATTTGGGAGAGAAGGTCCCAAAGATCATGAATATCAAATAGGTATGAATAATCTAGACAACATAATGAATGAATGGAAGGAACCTCCCATTACACCACCCATGTTTCAATGCTTCAACTGTAAGGAGAAAAGGTATTATGCAAGTAAGTTCACTAAACCATAGGCCGTCTAGGGTAATCAATGTTAGTAAACACCAAAACTAAAGGAGAAAGGAAAATATTATTTCATCACTTCCAATAAGGTGGGTAATAAAAATTAATCCGTACAAGGTGCACATCTTACTCACTCATGAATGGAAAATGTTTTATTTGATTATAGTTCTAAACATTAATTTAAAAAATGAATGTTTTCTAGAAATATTGAATCAAAAACATGATACCTTGAAGTAGAGGTATCTTCAAAAACACCTAGTGGTGTAATTAATGCAACCCATGTGTTAGACTCTTATCTTGTTAGAATCTGTTGGAATATTCTTCTATCAATCCTCATAATCCTTCACATGGTATAATTTGATGCAATACAGGGCATGGATTGGATCTTAATATATAGATGTCACTTCAACTACATGGAAAAGGAAATATCTATATGTATTCCAAAATATTCCATGGTATTGTAATAATATAAGGAAGATCATGAATATCCTTTAGAAAAGCCTTCAATTGTATAGATTTTGGTACCAACTGAAGAATCATGCCTTTCCCAAATGGTTGAGTTGGAGGAAAGTATCAACCTTGAAAAATTACCATTCTAAATTAATATTTTTATGTATTTCCTAAAGAGTTTCCCAAAATTCCCCTAGATATTGATGTATATTTCTCATTAAACCTTATACTCAGTGCCTCTCCCGTCTCTAAATTTTGTTATAATATGGCCCCAATTAAGCTGGTGGAGTTAGAGAATCAGAAACAATATAATTTTTTATAAAGGTTCATACCCCATAGTATATCACCTTGGGGTGATCAAATGCACATTGTCAAGAAGAATAATGGTTCTATGTGGTTTTTTATCGATTTATAGGAGCTCAACATGATCACCATAAAGAAAAAGTGTCCCCTACCAAGGATTGATGAGTTGTTCAATCAACTATGTGGGGCTTAGTATTCCCAAAGTTTTATATTCATTTTTTATATAATAAACTGAATGTAAAGAAGGGAGATATTTAGAATATATCCATCTTTAAGAGTTATGGACAATATAAGTTCATAGTGATTTACTTCAGACTTACCAATGCCCTTAAAATCCTCATGGATTTGATGAATAGAGTATTTATATACTACCTTGTCAAATTTGTGGTAGTCCTTATTAATTATATTCTCATTTACTCCAATATAATGTAGGAATATGAAGAGAATATAAGGGTTATTCTAGAAACATTAATAAAGGATATAATTTACACTAAGTTTAGTAGGTATGAATTTTGTATGTAGCAAGTCACATTCTTGGGGAACACGATCACAAGGGAGGGAAATTATTTGAACCATTCAAAGATAAAGGCAATGTATGAATGGAACAGACCCTAAAGTGTCATGGAAATCCATAGTTTTATTATATCATATGGTTACTACTAATGTTTTGTGAGAAATTTATCATGATTGTCTAAACCATTAACTAAGTTAACATAGAAAGGGAAAAGGTATGTTTGTATAGAAGAATTTTAGGAAATATAAGGTCCTCAGGAAGAGGATGATAATTTCACATGTACTCACATTACCATAAAGTGGATAAGGGTTTTCGATATATAGTGATTCTTAAAAAATGTATTAGGTTGTATACTCATGAAAAATGATAAATTTATAATCTACACCTCATGAAAGTTGAATATCCATAAGCAGAACTACCCTATGTATGTTTTGGAGTTATTATATATGATCTTCCCTTTAAAAATTTAGAGATACTACCTCTATGGTGAGAAGTGTGAGATATATATATATATCACAAGATTCTAAAGTATATATTCACATAGAAATAAATGAACATGAATTAACAAAGACGGTTATATCTTTTCAAGGAATACAGTTACTCTATTCACTATCATCCTTTAAAGGTGAATAATGTATTTGATTCTCTTAGTAGAGATGAACTTGATACTCTATCCATGATGTAGATTCAGAAATAACCCATATTAATAGATAAATGATAGATCTGGAAAGCATAGCATTAGGGAATATATCCTACCTTTCCCACATGATTTCCTAACCATTTATTCAGGATAAGATCAAGTAGGAACAAAGGGGTGATATAGAGCTTTAAAAGAAGGTTGAAATAATAAATAAGGGAGGGCTTCATGAATTCCACACTGATGAAGATAGTATCATTCAGTTTGGAACAAGACATTGTTTTCTTATATCACTGAATATAAAAAGGTTCTATTAGATAATGAACAATATCATATTTCTCCATTAACCCTAGAAGTACCAAGATATATCATGATCTTTGTGATCTCTTATAGTGGGACAACATGAAGAAGGATATCGTAGAATACACCTCAAAGTTGTAGGTATTTTAGTAAGTTAAAGAAGAGTGATAGAAGTCAAAGGGGATGACGCAACCTTTACCCATATCCACAATTAAATGAGAAAACATCACAATGTAATGTGACACCAGTCTCCCAAACACATCCAAAGTAAGAAATATGATATGGGTTATGGTGGATCGACTCACCAAGACTTCTCACTCGATCAGTATTTAGGAATATTTCTTTCTTGAACACTTTCTAAGATATACATGAAGAAAGTGGTGAGGCAACATGGGGAACCACTTTTGATCATATCTAATCATTATCTAAGGTTCACTTCTAAATTATAGAGAATTATTCAACATGATCTAAGTACTAAATTGAGTTTTAGTATGGTCTATCACCACCAACCTAATGTCTAAAATAAAATTACCCTTCAAAAACGCAGGGACATGCTAAGAGCCTACCTAATTAAATTTAAAGGTTGATGAGATCAACATATACCATTAGTTTAGTTCTTATAAAATAACATCTTTAATTCAAGTTTTCAAATGGATCCATATAAATCTCTATATAGGAAGCAATGTAAAGTCCTAATTGTTAGGAATAAATTAGTGAAATAAATCCACTTAGACCTAATCTTTTGAAAGATTTGATAGAAATGGTTCAATCCATTCAAAAACACATAAAATCCCCTTAGAGTTGACAGAAGATATATGCTAATAATTTTCTAAGGGACATGAAGTTTAAAGTTGGAGTCAAGTTTTTTCTTCGAATATCACCATAGAGGAGATTCATGCAATTTGGAAATAAATGAAAGATTATCCCTTGGTATATTGTCCCCTTTGTGATCCTCGATCTCAAAGGAGAAGTGTCCAATCAACTAGCACATCAACCAATCATGGATCAAGTTCATGATGTGTTCCACATAGCTCTCTAGAGTAAGTACATATCATATCCATTACATGTACTGAGTCTGAAGTTTGTACAACCAGAGCATGATCTCTCTTATGAGGAATAGTCAGAAAAGATCTTGGACTATAGATACAAAGTTCTATGTAGCAAGACTACACACCTTGTAAAAGTGTTGTGGAAAAACCATAAATATAAATAGGTGAGAAGGGAATCAGATAAAATAATAAAATAGAAGCACACTCGTCTATTCTAAACCAAGAATATGAGTTGAAATTTTAGGGATAGAATTTTTGAAGGGGGAATAATGTAACATCTCTGAATTTAGTAGTGGCATTTGTTTCCTGTATAAATGTGTGTTATATTATATAGTATTATACACATACAATGCATAGAGAAACTAATAACACTTAATTTAATTAATAGATGTCGATTCATTAGTTAACATCTAAACCTATGAAAATACCAAACATTATAATGTGAAAAAATAAAAAATTAGAAAATTAGAATGGGAAAATCTGGATCATTCCAATCTGCTAGAATCATTGCCCCCATGAACAACATAATAGAATAGAAACAGAATAATATAATACCGATAAATAACATTTAAAAAGGAAAATATAGAACCTTAAAAGTAGTTTTATTGAATTTTCAATGAAGGAATGAATTGGTATTCATAGAAGGTAATAGGACCATTAGAATAGTAATGTGATCATAGTAATAGTAACATGACCGTTAGAATAATAATTATGCATCAAAATAATAAAATTTAATATAAATAATATTTATCATAACTAATTTAATAAAATATAAATATTATATTTCTATAAAATAAATATCAATTTTAAAAACTCAAATAAAATTTAATAAAATATTTAACAAACTATATTTTAATGTATTTCATAAAAATCATAATTTTTTATGTTAATAAATAAAATTACCTATTTTAAATAATTATTTTGATACAATTAATATAGTTTTTATAATCAACATGTTGAAATTGTATAAGGGTTATTTTTTGGTGATTTTTTGGTGATTTTTTGAAATAATTCAATTTTTAGGTGATAGTAAAAATGCATTTTTTTCATAACCGATGTATTTTAAATTACATCATTCATATTATAATAATGACCTAATAAATTATAGAAATTTTTTATTAATAAAAAATATTTAATTTGATAAATTATTCATTTAAATACAATAAACATTTTTTATAAACCTATAAATTTTTTTCTAAAGTCTAAAGTATTCAATTAAAATAATATTTTTTTCATTTTTCCACCTTTCCTTTGATTAAACTAATAAATTTGGATTATAAAGTTTTTTAAAATCTTAAAATCATATTATTTTATCCAAATATATTTCATAATGTAGAAAATATTACAATTTAAATTTTTTACCTTGGGTATAATGTTTTATTAAATATTATAACTCAAAAATACCCCTCTTCCGAAGTATAAATACTCCCTCTCCCTCCCCTTAGAAAACCACTACTCCCTTTCCTGATAGATAAGAATATCTACACAAATCTCCTCTCTCAATACACTTAACATCCTTAGGTATATTTATATTAAACCAACTGTATGCATCAAAGGATTTTAGCACTATATAAAAGAAGCAACACCAAGAGAAGGGTAAGTTTCATCAACTTATATTCTCATTTTCCTCTTATATTCATCTTTCTCTATATTAATTTCAAACCCAATTCTTATAAAATTAATAAATTAGTATATTAACATTATATTAGTGATGATAACCTACTAAAATGATCATATTAATGTTGTATTTATATTTCATAATTCTCTTCCTCCTCTTTTGACAATGTCTCATCAATGGTCGGTTAACCGCCTATGAGGACATTTCAAACTCTCTAAATATAAAAAATATTATATATGACCATAATAAATTCTTTATAATATAATAATTTATAAATTTAAGTGTAACACCCTAAGATTTCATGAAATGTGTTTTTTGAAATTAATTTAAACTTTTTGATATTTTGTATTACACATAACATCAAGTTTAGATTGAGTTTCACACAACACCAAGAATAGATTATGTTACATGAGACGCTAATTTTTTATTTTGTTAAATGAAACACTAAGTTTATCTTATGTTACACATAACTCTGATTTTAAACAAAATGTGAAATACTATTAAAATACTATTATTTAATATGATCATTTTCAAATTGTCCTTGGAATTGAGGGTATGAATAGGATTAAATAAATTTTGAAAATATCTGTTTTACACATGTATATAAAATGAATTATTTTGTAACTAATTTATTAGAAACTAAAATAAAACTATTTGAAAATAAAGGAAATCTTTTTCTGAAAAAAAACTATTCTTATGCACACAAACATGTTTTTCCTTAATAAATTAAACAGATCACTTTTGTTAAATTATTTTAATTACATTTAAATATTATATATTCAATAAAAATTTTAACATTTATTTTATGTGCTTTTCAGATAAGAGATAAGAATAAAACCAATTTTATGCTTAAAAATTGTATTTTTCTAAAAAATAATTTTGTCACCTTTTACACACTTTTTTATAAATTAATTTTTAAAAATTTTAGAAAAATAATTTTATAAAAAACATCATTTTTTAAATCCTCATGTCAAAATTATCTTATGGTAAATTTTTTAGATTTTTCTTAGAAGATTATTTTTCGATGAATAGTGAAAAATAATGGTTTTTATTATGAATTTTCATTTCTTTTAAAGCAATTAAAAACTTACATATTATTTTAATATTATTCTAAATCTAAAATTAGTTCCATTATATATCTATTAATCCAATTTATTTTATTTTAATAAATTTTATATTGAATTTTTATATAAAAACTTTTCAAACTTTTGAATATTTTCTCTTTAAAAAAACTTTTTTATCATTGCATCAATGGGATTAATTTTAAATTAAGATTTTATAATTATGTCAATGGAATTTAGAGAAATGTATTATATATTTAGAATAATAAAAATTTATATTATATAATAAGTTCAACTAATTTTTTTACCATAATGAATAGTATAAAAAGTGAAAATATATTTTCTGTGGTTAAGGTAAAAATAAGTATACCAGGGGTAAAACTAAAATGATAAGGGTTAAAGATTACCCAAAAATTCTTCAAAACCAATTTTATGGATATATTTTGAAATTATATATTCTATTTTCTATAATTTCCCATTTTGGAGAATTTTGGGATGTGAGGGACATGGGTACATCATTTATTTTTCAAAATTTACAAGTGTGCCACTCACCTCACTGATAAATGGATATCACTTCTCATCTTCTATTAACACTGCCAAAACTGTTTTTATCAGAAAATAAAAACACAAATAAATTTTTTAATTCTCTCCCATCATCCTATAATCCATAGTCTTTTCATAAATTAGTCCTATGAAGGATTTTGGTGCAAACCTAAGGATGTTACCCGAAGAAGAGGTAACATTATTCAACGAGCATTTTTATTTTATTTATTCTTAAAACTACTTTAATTATTATTAAAAAATGATGATATAATAGCCTAAGTATATTACATATACTAAGGGGTTTTTATTTTATGTTAATTACTTATATCCTTCTCCACTTTCATAAGATGGATTACAAAATCTTCATTCATGTGTACGACGAACTATCGCCTCACAAACCGATGTTATTAATTTTCCATCACCACCTATAAAATATAGATAAAATGATGTATTTATTATTAATATATGATATTATTATATTATTATTTTTCTTTAATCATGATATCACATGTTTTTTCTTAGTTTCAATTCCATGGGAATATGATAACATTATTTGTGTGTACGGCAGACTACCACCTCACAAAGCGATGTGATTCATTCACACTCTACATGGAAGGTAATATGTATGGGTTTAATGATCATATGTTATAAATATGATATAAAAATTATTTTATAATGGTAATATATTTTTTACCTTTATTTCTTTATATGCATTAGGAAAATGGAAATAGTGTTCATGCGTACGTACGGCCTACTGTCTTTATGAACGGTGCATTTCATTTTCTATCACTAAATTTTATGGATCAATTTAAATACATGTGTAGTGGATATATATTATATTTATGTCATGATTAAAATTTTATAATATTATGGAATTGTTATTAAATTAAAATTACTGGAAACAAAAAAACAAAACATACATGAAAAACAAAGTAGTTATCGCCCGACACATGACATAAACATGGAATTATTAATAAACATATAATAAAAGGTCATAAGAAAAGAATATATGGTATGATATATATTATCATGGTAATGTAATATATTTATAATAAAATTATATTTATTATTCATGATTTTTTAACATGTATGAAGGATATTAATATTCAAGGTAAGGGATTTCTAATCTCTTTTATTTCAGGGAGATATATTCAAATTCACTACTTTTTTCTTTTTTGTGGTGTATATACTACCCATTTTTTATGTTATATCCTTAATATACTTATTTTCATGATAATTAAAGTTTTATTTTATGTTATTCTTTATTTGGTTTTACAATCCATAATATTACTATAACGGAAAGGGGTTTTGGTCTCACTTTTATTTTCTTTGAGACAAATATTCATCATGTGTTTCTTTTACGCGGTGTATATACTAAACATGAATGTATTTTATGACTATTATACAAAAAATTATTTTTATTTAAATATCAATTTAATAATATATCATTCATGGGGATTTTTATTTAGTGTTTCCAAATTGGTAAGGGTTTTATCATACAATCTCATCATTTATTGGAATTTTTTATGTCTCTGCTTTAGATTATGAAATCTTATGATCCATATATTAATAAACACATGAATTTTATTATCCTATAGTTATTTCATGAGAATATTTATTTTACCTTTATTTTAATCTCTTTATGTACTCAAGTGTTTAAAATAGTGTTTTTAATGAAAATTGACTTTATCGCTCTCTTTGGTCGGAAACCCTTTTTCTTCCAAAACTATGTTTCTAAAAATGTATCAAAAAATGTTTTTAAAATTATTGGAATTATTTATTAAGAAATTTTTGACCCTTTTTTTAATTATTATAATTTTTTTAAAATGAGTGTTCATTTTATTTTCAAAATAAGGCCCATTTGGATTTTATCGAACATGTGAAAGGAATATATATTTTAACATGTACCGCATGAATGGTATTTTATGCCATCATGACCACTCATTATTTTAAATATTACTTTATAATCTTAAATCATATTTTAAAATAAAAAAAATAAAAAAAAGTGTTTTAATTTTTTTTTTTTAAATTGGAAAGGATATTTTTCACAATAAATATTTTAAATAATTTTTAAAGCTTCCTTTATAAGTTTTCAAATTTATTTTTAAATAAAATGGTTTTCAAAATGTTTTATGGTTTAAAAAGTGTTTTTCAAATCAGAAATTATATTTCCCTCCAGAAATTTTTTAAATTATTTTGAATGTTTCTTTTATTATTTTTCAAGGTTATTTTTAAAGAAAAGTATTTTAAAAATGTTTTATGTTCTAAGAAGTGTTTTTCAAAGTGGAAAAAATATTCTCAACAATAAATATTTTAAATTATTTTTTAGCTTCCTTTATAAGTTTTTGTGATTATGTTTATTTTAAAAGAAATAATTTTCAAAGTTTTTTATGTTTTGAAAAGTGTTTTTAAAATTATAAAGGATATTTTCCTCAAGAAATGTTTTAAATTATCATTCAAAATAATTTCCCATCTAAGATGACATCTATTGATGTTACCTATGCCTTACTAAGGATATGATCCAAGGATACCATCATTATTAATTGTCTAAATGGTTTATAATTATGATAGAATGGTTTTTATGAAACCTATTTCTCTTATATAGGTTATACCATAAGTAAATTCTTATGAATCTCACATCATTTCAGGGGTTATTCTGGGAAGAAATGATGAAATGATTATGAAACCTATCTCTTTTCCATAGGTCATGATATAATGAAATGTTTATGAATACCATTTCATTTCATGGGTTATGATATGATGAATATTTTATTATTTTCTGTAACAAATATATATGATTTTCATTATGTTATGGGTTAGACCTATATCTCCCTCCAATTCATTGGGTAAAGATTTATATCTCATGATATAGATAGTCTTAGAATAATGAGTAAACCCGGTTCAATAAGGGAATTTGTCCACTATGATGGTCTTTGTAGTCAACCTTCACTACTATGATGGTTTGGGGAGTGAACTCAGTCCACCATGATAGTCGTGGAAGTGATCCTTGACTATTATAGAAATGATTTTCTATGCTTAGGTATATGACACAATTTTATGGCTTATATCAATATTATGTTCTCATGGATCATGTTATCTGATTCCCTTATGATTCATGTCTTATGAATTGAAAATATTTATTTCAGGACTCAATATTATGATATTTGATATGTAGGGTATGGTTTTCAAATTTTATTCTCATGTTCTCAAACCCTTATGTTCATGTTAGGATTATGTATCTCCCTTTTTTACCCTTACTGAGTATCTGAGTTCACCATTTATTATGTTTCTTTTCCCAACGTTGTGAGGAAATATACTATGTATGATATTTGTAAGAAGGTTTCTACTTATGAAGAACATATTGGGAGATTACATACCTCACTTATAGACTATTTTTTTATGTTTCCAAGTTTTCAAAGGCACTATAACAATACATTCCTTAGTTATATATATTTTCAATGCAATTAGTTTTCATTTATAAAGATGTAATATTTATGTATGAGAAACCTGGGTCGTTATAGTTTATATCAAAGGAAAGTTAACCTTTTGAAACTAGGATAAGAAAAATTTAGTGATATACCTATGTATTTTTCTAAGGATATGTTTAGATATGTCTCTAAGCATAAGTATATAGATGAGTCAAAGTATAGGAAAATGTCCTAGAATTTTGGTAAAGTATAGAGAAAGTGATTTCTAATAAATTTCATCCCAATATGAATACTACAAGTATATATGGATCTATAATAGAGGTACATATGGGTAATAACTCTGAAAAGAGAACATTGAGATTGACGTGATCATCACCTGGTGCATAACAATGATCATGGATGAACACATAGTTTGACACTTAAGGGGGGTATGATTTGGAAATTAAAAAACTTTTTTATGAACCATCATGAAGGATTTAAATAAATGATGACTATAAGTACCCTAAGATAAACCTAAGGTTTGATAGATTAAAAATAAGCAGTCATTATGTAGACACCTATAAGTTATTTTTAATGATTATGTAGTTTCCAACTTTGAATATTATTACTCGCACTATGATTTTTTGTTTTAGTAAATGAAAGGAACCAGAAGTAACTAGATTAACATTGAATGTGATAGAAAATGTATTGATGATAAACTAAATGGAATGATAGCTGGAGTGAATGATTTTAGGATTATTATTAATCAGTTATAACAATATATTATTAAAAATATACACCTTAACCAACTCTCTAACTCACCAAAAAATATAAGGATAGATTAAATTGAGATTTTGGGTGGTCAAGACCATAGAGGAAAAAATATTCAACAACCTACATGTTAAGAATGTGGGAATAATAACCTAGAATAATGTCTGAAATGGATGGGAAGATTTTATCTATGTGTAAAATAATATCATAGAGTGTCAAATTGTTGAGGATTTTGATGTATTATGTGTGGGGAAAATTGTAATTATCCAAGTCAATGCCTTGACGCATGAATTCACTTCTAGACCATGGAATAATATAATTCATGTTAATAATCTAAGTGGAAGGATTGAAGTATTTATTGAAATTCAAGAATTGTTTTATATGAATTATGTAATATATAAGAATTATTCTATAGAAGTTTTTCATTGAGTATTTTCAAGAATATTTTTACCAGTATTGATGGCCTAGAAAATTTATTTATTAGAAAGGTGATATTTTTTGGAAAACACATGATTAAGGGGAGATGACCCTTAATATGTTCCTAATGTTGATAAAATGGTGTTTAGTTTTCATAAATAAATGATTTATATGAATAAAGTAAATTGGATAGTATTTATAACCATAGAATTATTAATGATTGGTGGAAAAATTGTTTTATGTTATCATTGAAATAATTTACAACATTATTATATTTGTGGAATATATTCAATAATATGTGGTTTTATTTAAGGAATATATAAGTGGGTATGTTTTCATTTATGTTTTATGGTAATTATGGTTGTTACCATGATTCAAGAGAATATATGACCAAGGTATTCACATATTTGTTATGTGTCCATTAATAGATACTTATTGATATTTTAGGGATTAATTTTAAGTTGATTTTGGGAAATTTAGTGACCTTTATAAATTTTGAATTTTTAAAGTGTCATAAGGATAACCCTTTATAGTTTAAGTTTAACTTAGAATGTGGTTTCATGGATTAATGTATTGAATCACCATATAGAGATCTATGTATATTTTATAACATGTACTAACCTTTTTGTTATGGTGATAACTTGAGATAAAAGGAATGAATTATCATTCAATTATGGATCTTGTGTTCCATTAGTGATTTAAGAATATAAAATTCATCTTAATTTCTTAGAGTAAGATATGAAGTGAAAATTGATCAAGGAATAACCAAAGGATAATATTCTTCTTATAAAATGGAATTAAATCGAGTATGTATATCTTTACATGAGAATTATTAAGCTTTCAGAAAAGGATCTTGAAATAAAATGTAAAACATTTACCTTCATTTCTAATAAATAAATGGGCTTTTCACCTATCATGGATTTATGGATTTATGGTCATTAACTTTATCTAGGCCATGTTATCTATAACTATCCATCAGTATTATGGTGTTATTTTTCCCTTCTATGTCCATGTTTTAATTTCCCACCAGTGTTCTCCTATATGAAAACCAAGTTATTTGCTAATTTAGATAACCTTCTCACATCCATTTCTCTATTTTGAAGAGAAATTTTTGTTAACACTTTTTATGATGTGGGTTTTCTACAAAGGTATTTTCAAATGTTAAACCCATGTTTACTGAGAACATGTTCAAATTATGAGGACGTAATTTATTTAAGGAGGTAGAATATAACAACCGAAGATTTCATGAAATATTTTTTACAAATAAATTTAATCTTTTTGATATTTTCTGATACACAGCCCAAATGGCCTGAAGGCCTTCATTTTTATTGATTTTTTGATAACCCCCCTTTCAAGGGATGAGGGGGAACCCTTACATGGCTCGTAGGCTCAGAGATTACATGGCCCGTAGGCTTAGTAGATTACATGACCTGAAGGTTTTAGGGAATTCAACCAGACTATCTATAAAGAACTGCCCCTCCCCAGCATCTGTATCATGATAGTAGCTCTCCACCTTCGCATGGACATCTAGATAGCCTTACTGTGTAATCACAGGATGGTCCTGATGGCATATCCAAACCTTCTCATTTTGACAAATCCATTTGGCTCTGCTCTGGTGAGTGCACCTGCTTGGAATCCTCTTCTCGAACTTCTTCTTTTTTGTAGTATGTTCGGGGAAACTGCATGTGGCCCAAAGGCCTTGAGGTGGCCCGAAATACTAATTTTATCTTTCATTGTACGAAACCCTGAGTTTATCTCGGATTACATGCAACCCTATGTTTATCTTGTATTATATATAACACCGAGTTTAAATGAAACATGAAATACTATTGAAATGTTATTATTTAATATGATAATTATCAACTAGTCATTGTACTAGAAGGTATGGATAAGATTAAATAAATTATGAAAATATTTTTCTTTCACATGCATAAAAAATTAATTATTTAGTAAAAAATTAATTATAAATAAAAATAAAAACTATTTTAAAATGAAGGAAACATTTTTCTAGAAAACTATTTTTATGTGCACAAATGAATTTTACCTCAATATATTAAACACATCACTTTTCTGAATGATTTTGATAAAATTTAAATATTATATATTCAATAAAAATTTTAACATTAATATTATGTGTTTTATATACAAGATATAATAATAAAACCAATTTTACGATTAAAAATTGTATTTTTCTAAAAAATAATTTTGTCGCCTTTTGCGCAGTTATTTTTAAAATTAATTTTTAAAATATTTGAAACTTAATTTTATAAAATAAAATTAATTTTTTAGATAATAATTTAAAATTTATATTAGGTTTAATTTATATATTTTTCTGAAAAGATTAATTTCTCAATGAATAGTGAAAAATAATGGTTTTTATTAAGAATTGTCATTTAATTTAAAGAATTTAAAAATTTAAAAATTATTTTAATATGGTTTTAAGGGTAATATTAGTTTAATTATACATCTATTAATCCATTTTATTTCATTTAAATAAATTTCATATTAAATTTTGATATAAAAATATTTCAAACTTTTGAACATTTTCTCTTTGGAAAACCACTTTCTCGTCACATATTTGGGATTAATTTTAAATTAAATTTTTAGACATATGTGAATTTAATTTTTCAAAATATATTCAATATTTTGAATAATCATAATTTATATTATATAATAACCTTAACTTAATTTTTTTCCATAATGAACACTAAAACCATAAAAAAAAATATTTACCGTAGTTAGCATAAAAATGGGTTTACTAGGGATTAAACTAAGAACTATACGGGTTAAAAATGACCCAAAACTTGTCCAAATCCATTTTTATGGCCATATATATAAATAATATTTTTTAGGTTCTATAATATCTCGTTTTGGATCTTTTTTTCATGTTAAAAATGTGGGTACACCTTTTTCTTTTTAAAATTTACAAGTGTGCCACTCACCTCACTTATAAAAAGGATACACATTATCCTCTATAATTCACACTTCTAAAACCATTTGTATCATAAAAATAACTAACTAAATAAGTTTATTACTCCCATACCGTAATCCTATAATCCTTATTTTTTTCATAAATCAAACCTAGTAATGCTTTTAAGGAAAACCTAAGGATGTTACCCAAAGAATTTGTAACATTTTTCAACGAGCATTTTTATTTTATTTCTTCCTCCACATCCTTAAATTAATATTAAAATATGATGATATGATAACATAATTATATAAAATATAATAACATTTTTTATTTTAATATAATGAGCTATATCATTCTCATCTCCCATCAAATGGGTTATGAAATCTCCATTTGTGTGTACAGCGGACTACCACCTCGTGAACCGATGTAATTAGTTTTCCAACACCGCCTCTAATGGATAAATATAATGAAGGATTTATTATTTATATATTTTTTTACAATATTATTATTATTATATAATCATTATATCACATGTTTCTTCTTACTTTCCATTATGTGAGAATATAATAATGTCATTCATGTGAATGCGTACTACTGCATCACGAAGCAATGTGATTCATTCATGCTTTACATTGAAGGTAATAAAAATGTTTTTAATGAAAATATGTGATATATATGATATAAAAATTATTTTTTAATGGTAATATATTATTTACCTTTCTTTCTTTCTTTTATTCGTTAAAATGGAAACAATATTCATGTGTATGTGCATCCTACCCTCTCTATAAAAGGTGCATTTCATTTTTTATCTCTAATTGTTATGGATCAATATAAATACATTTATACTGAATATATATTATATTTATATCATGTTTAATATTTAGTAAATTATTTAAACATTATTAATGTAATATTAATGAAAACAATACATCAAAACATATATAAAAAGCAAAGCAGTTATTTCTCAAAATATGACTTTAACATGAAATTATTAATGAATGTTTAATAAAAGGTCATAAGAAAATAATATATAGTATGATATATATATATATATAATTATTTTTCTATAATAAATTTATAATAAACTAATATTTATTATATATTAGGTTCAAACATGTACAAAGTAATTTTAGACTTAAGGTAAGGGATTTCAAGTTTCTCTTTTATTTTTCCAAGTCATATGGAAATTCACCACTTGTTTCTTTTGTGTGATGTATATATGAACCCTTTGAAATTTTATATCATTAATATCTTTATTTTAATTATATTTAAAGTTTCATTTTATTTTTTTCTTTATTGGTTTCTTGAAATCCAAAATATTATTATAGTGGTCAGGGGTTTTTATACCACTTTTATTTTATGTGAAAAAAATGTCATATTCACCAAGTGTTTATTTTATGTGGAGTATATAATGCCCATAAATTTATTTTATGACTCTTATCCTTAAAATTATTGGTATTTACATATAAATTTTATGATCTCTCTTTCATGAGGCTTACTATTCAGTGTTACCAAAGTGGTAACGATTTTATGGTACAATCAAACCATTTATCAGGATTATTTATGTTTATGGTTATGATGATGAAATATTATGATCCATATTTAAAGAAAAACAGTAATTTTCTTATCCTATGGTTATTTAATTAGAATATTTTTTTTCTTAATTTTTTTTTTCTTTATGTACTCAGGAGTTCAAAATAATGTTTTCAAAGAAAGCTGACTTTATCTCTCTCTTCGGTTGGAAATGATTTTTATTAAAAAACCAAGTTTTCAAGAAATTTTTTCAAAAAAAACACCATTGATAAAATGATTTATTTAGAAATGTATACACATGTTTTAATTTTTACAAAAAAAATTAAATGAATCTTCATGTCATTTTAAAAACAAGGCTCATTTGGCTTTTACCAAAAATGTGAAAGGAATATTTGTTTTAACATATACGTCATGAATGGTATTTTCTACCATCATGACCACTCATTATTTTAAATATAACTTTATATTTTTCATGTTTATTTTCAAATAAAATAATTTTAAAAAAGTTTTATGTTTTAAAAAAAAAATTCAAAGTGAAAATGATATTTTCCTTAAGAAATGTTTTAAATTATTTTTAAAGATTCCTTTATAATTTTTCAAGGTTATTTTAAAAGAAATATATTTGCAAAATATTTTATGTTTTAGAAATATTTTTTCAAAGAAGAAAGTATATTTTCTTCAATATATATATTAAATGATGTTTAAATGTTTCTTTTTAATTTTTCAGGTTTATTTTAAAAGAAAATGATTTTCAAAATGTTTTCTGTTTTAAAAAGTGTTTTTCAAAGCGGAAAGGATATTTTTTTAATATATATTTTAGATTATTTTTAAATATTACTTTATAAGTTACCAAGGTTTTTTTCAAAGAAAGGTATTTTCAAAATGTTTTATGTTTTAAAAAGTGTATTTCAAAGAATAAATGATATTTTCCTCAATAAATGTTTTCAATGATCATTAAAAATTATTCTGCATCTAATATGGAATCCATTGATGTTACCTATCTATTACTGGGGATATGATAAAAGAATTATATTATTATTATTTTTATGAATGGTTTATGATTATTATTTCATGATTTTTATTAAACTTATTTCTCTTCCATGTGTCATACCATGAGGAAATGCTTAGAAAACCCACTTCTTTTCACCAGTTATTCTATGATGAAGTAATGAAATAATTATGAAACCTATCTATTTTACATAGGTTATGATATGATGAAATTTTAAAAAAATACATTTTATTTCATGGGTTATTATATGATGAATGTTTTATGATCTTGTGTTACACATACGTATGATTTTTATTATGTGATGGGTGGGACCTATATATTACTCCAATGCATTGGGTAAAGATTTATATCTCATGAAATAGACAGCATTATAATAGTGAGTGAACCTAGTTTAGTAATGAAATTTTTCCACTATGATGGTCTTGGGAGTGAACCTTGACTACTATTATAGTTTGGGGAGTGAACCCATTCCACTATAATATCCTTGTTAGTGATCCTTGACTACTATGGAAATTATTTTCTATTCTTATGTGTATTCTATAATTCTATAGTTTATAAAAATGTTATTATCTCATGGATCATGTTCTTTGATTACCTTATGATTCATGTATTATAAACTTCAAACCTTTATTCCATGACTCAAGATTAAGATCTATGATATTTAGGGTATGTGTTTTCAAATGTTATTCTCATGTTCTCATACCCTTATGTTCATGTTGTGATTATGTATCTCCCTTTTTACCCTTATTGAGAATATGATATCACCCTTTATAATGTTTCTTTTCCATAGGTCATGAAAAAATCTACAATGTATTGTATGTCTAAGAATGGTTATATTTATTAATGACATAGTGGGAGATGATATAGCTCACTTATGGACTTTTTTTTATGTGTCCAAGTTTCTAAAGGCATTATACCAATACGGTCTGCAGGCATGTATTTTTTTAATGTAATGAATATTAAACTAAAAATATTTAATATTTATATATAAGAATCTTGGGTCTATATAATAAGTATTTATAATATTTTTTATTCAATCATAATAATGTATAAGAAAAAATAATTAAAGATGATTAAATCAAAGTTAGATGGAAGATTTTAAGGAAAATATCATATCAAAATGTTTCATATTCAATAATGGAAATTAATAAATATAATAAAATTATTATAATTAATTAAGAGTAATAAAAATGATTATAATCCACTTATGGTTTCACATTTTAATAAACCTAAATTTTTTATTCAAGAGTTGGAAAAAGGTGAAATAAAACAGGGTTAAGGTGAGGGGAATATCGAACTCTGCTCTATCTTTTTAGGTTACCTACTCTTTCACATTATTTATTATATGGATTTTCTTATAATATCCTTAAAATTTCCTTACACTATTCTATCCCCTTTTTTATGATATAAATTTTTCTATCCTTTAAAAAAAATCTAATTCATTTACAATTATTTTTCCAAAATACTTTAATTTCCAAAACATTTCATTGAATACTCTTGAATTTTTTCTTATCCACTCATGAGTGATAATTTTTTATGAAGAAATATGATTTATCTTATTCATTTGGGAACCCCAATTATCATTCATGAAAGTATTATTAATTAACCTTTTTGAAATTTATTCCTTTCCATGGATTTATTTCATGACAATGATTATTTTATGTTCTATGTATCATGCATGATTATGATCTTTTTATGTTGTTGTGGGAGGACCCATAATTATATAGCCCTCCAATGCATTGGGTAATGTGATATATCTTAAGATATTGTGTGTATTATGTATGAACATGATGTTAGATTTGTTTATAATTATGATTTTATGATTTATGCACATATGTTATGCATGAACATGATATTTAATTTGTTCAAAACTATGTTTCATATTTGAGCACTATGTTATGATGTTTCATTATTATAAATATTCCATATTCTATGCCTTTATCAAATGTTTCCCTCATAATTATGATGATGATTCTATGATTATGATATGATGATGTTGATTATTCTTACCCATTTACTATTGATTCATGTCCCTTATTCCTCCTCTACTGGGATTTAATCTCACCCATTTATTTTATGTATATCCTCAAGTGATTTCATGTACTAAGGAGAATGTGAGAGATTTTGGAAGGGATGTGATGATAAATTTAAATAATTTATATGTTTTATGTATAAGTGATGTATGAACCTAATTTTCCCAAGATATTAAACATTTCTATCCTTGAATATATTACTATAATGCTATTTATCTTAAAAATTATGTAAGTCATTTAAGAAGAATTTATCTCATGATAGAAATAATAGTTAAACACACACACTTGATAACACTAAACATGATATAAATTATATCAATACAAAACATCATATCATGTTAACAATCATATACACTCCCTATAAATGGTAAGGAACTTCCTATCTAAAGGTTATTAATGAATTGCTTCAAATTATTTCAAATGATCTAAGATTAAACACGTGTGCACCCACACAAAACTATCTCACGCATCAAGGATTCCTCAGGGAGACTATCTATGGAACCAATTATGAGTTTTTTTCAAAGGATAGGATCCCAATTCACCAGATCCATTTAAAATTCAATAACAGGTTATGAATTCCTCAATGAAATATATAAGGTAAACTTAGGTCTAGAATTTCCATTATTTTATCCTCCAATATTAGGAATGAAGACTGGAGATAAAGGGATTAAAGAACTCTAGAATAATCCATAGAGTCTCTCCATGTACGATAGAAAAGGCTAAGAGAAGGCAGAGTTTGATATACCTTAAGGATTTATAGTAAATATATAAGAACATGAATTATGAAAAATTTCATATGGATACACCATAATGGGTCTAAAAATAGTAAGTACTATTATTCAAGGGAGTTTTCTATGCCATGATCCTGCAAGGTAAAAGGAACTTCTAAAATTATTATTTTTGTTAACAGTGATATCCTATAATCCAAGAGGAGGACTATGGTGTAATTGTCATCCCAACATATTATCCTAAAATGAATATATGTTATAGCCACCCTACATGGTGAAAGGGTTCCAAAATTTGAATAACCACCCAAAGTCCACCATCCATCCTCCACACCATAGCACATGCCTCTAGACCGTAGCTATACCAAAATAACCATAACCACCAAAATTAGTTTCTATGACAAATTTCTTGATTATACACTAAAAGACTATAATATTATTTTTATATATTATAATATTAGTTTTATTAATTATTTATAAACACCATTTTTAGTGCATTTTACAATTTGAACATTATTTCACATCATGATTATAATTATTACTTAAAGTTCACTATTACTCGATATGTTTTGAGACACATTGTTAATACCACAATTATATTGATTTGAATTTAATATTTAATTTTCATATTTCCCATTTTATTGGGAATATTTTATCCTTATATAACACAAGAAAAATCACATTTGAATACTGTCAAAATGGGCCTTTATGCCAATAACTTTTGGGTGAAGAAAACTTGACCATAGTCCAATTATATGAATATTTCATCCATTTCACAACTTCATGATAATAAAATTTTAATTTTAGATAGATTAAATCATGATAAAAATTTCATTAAACATTTAGCAGATCTAATTTTTAGTTTTAAATGGAGTTTGAGGTGGCCCAAGTTGAAAATGAAAATTTGGGCAAGATTCTGTGGCCTAGAATAAAGCCCACCATTTCGATCATATCTTCAAAACCCAAAATCTAAATGGAATTAATTTTTATAGAATATTAGTGGAAATCATAGAATTAAATTTCTTATTATATTTACCACCCAAATATGGCCATCTGTAAGCTCATTTCAAAGCCTCTGTTAGGTGGATGAAAGTTGGATCCCATTTTGGGTCAAGGGTTGTAAAGTCCATATTCCAAAACATTTCCACCCACCTATACCTATCCTCATTAATTAGGAGTACTTTTAATATTTTGGGATCAACCCAAGGCTTAAAAATGCCTATTTAAGTTAATTTTGGTGATGTATTTTAGTAGGTATTTGGTTTATTTCAATTTTGACGGTATGCTTCTATTTTGTATATGTGTGTTTGTTTTTTCACATGTAAGTTATTCAAATTCTCTTTAGTTTCTTAATAAAATTTGTTTATATCCACTTATTATATTATAATTAATATTAAATTGATAACATTTACTCATGGTGTGAATTTATTTACACCAACACTTGTGAACTCTTTACATGACGGTGGAGTGATCATTATTTCATTCTTTTTCTTCTTCAATTCCGCCCTCATGAGTATACTTGTCACCTCTATTGAGAGAATAGAATCAATAGAGGGACAACCATATTATGGTTTGATAAAATTTAGTATCAATGGGATTTATTTAATGTTATTTCTCACTCTATAAAGTTTTAATAGTTTCTTTTATTTGAGTTTTTCATTCAATTATTTTCTCTCTTCCTATTCCTTATTGAATTTTTTTTCTACACTTTTAAAAATCTAATAAGATAACTTACCTTGGAGTGATAATGAAAATTATCCTATAAGTGTATAGATATCTATAATATGTATGTTAAGGTTTTAAAACAGTAAGTGGTGATTTTATATTTATTTCATTAAATGATTCCTTCTCAAGTTAATGAAATTGAAATAATTTAAAAAGGAATTCATCCAAACCACCCCAAGAAATAACCTAGGATCAACTCATTCTATAAAATTGAAATCACTTAAATCTCTTAGTGTTAATTTAAACCATGTAAAATCAAAATCTAGTTATCCACTTCATATACATAAACAATCCATATTATGTATGCATCTATAGGTTTCTTCTTACGTCTTTGAGGATTTGACAACCCAGGAAATAATACAAGTGACTGATGCAACCCTAAAAACATTGGTGAATTTGGGATAGACCAATTTTTTCATTGTTTTTAGGGACATAAGTAAGTTCTATTAGACACTATTATCCTTTTATCACCCCAATTCTCTATTACCACCCCTGATTTCACTCTTATGGGAAACCATTTAGAAAAAATTCAAACATGGGAAAATTCTCCTTACTTTGAATACCCCACACCAAGTGTGGTGTACAATGACCACCCTGGATTCTATTGGTGGGATAATAAATAACCCAATAAACCAAAAATTTTGAACACCTATTATCTAAAATAAATTCCAACCTATAATGAGTTTCAATTCATATAAGGACAATATGAAAATTCTCTTATCCAATTCCAACAACTTAATTATCCTCCTAGAATAGACCATTTCGATCAACCCCATTTTGATTCAAATATAGTACCATTACTTGGGAAATTATGTAAACAAATATGGAGAATTAATTATAAGGTTTCATAATTAATATAATAATTATAAATAATTTAAAATGTTATGGAACACCTGCCCACTCAGGTTATCCCCTCCTAAAAATTGATATAAGAATCTTATTACAAACAAACTTCACATGGAAAACTCCACACTGTGATTATTTCCAGTAGTGGGAAAAATAATGAAAATCCTAAAAAATTGATTCTAAAACCATTTTAGTCTTCAAAATAAATGTAAAATACTGAATAAACAACTTTATAATCTAATAAATCAAAGTTTTAAAATGAGGTGAATTGGTTAGGGTTTATAGAGGGGAATTTTATATCATGGATTATGTTTTTATAATATTTTCTCACTTTTTATTTTTCAAAACCACAAATCACTATACCATTTGTAAAAATCTTGGACTCTAAGTTTGTACCAACCCTTAACACTGATATGGAAAATTTGAGGGATTAATCATCCTTTTATAAGGAACTAGTTTTTTCTAAAATTTTTGGAAAATAAAATGATATTGATTCAAATTTAAAATATTATTTAGGAAATTTTAATCAACCAAAACTAAAACTTATGTTCATTCCTTACCCACTCGAGTATCCCTTTATAAGGGATAACCAAGACCTTGCAGTTATTATTTATTATTCTCTTGAAACCAACAATGGGGGGATGATCCTTGATGTCTTAGAAAAGAGTATATAATCAATTATATCAATAATGTTTTATATTCTTGGGATTATACCACTCATTGGAACATGTAATATTTTACATGAAATGGATTCTAAACAAAGGATCAATCTCAATCAAATGGAAGGGGTGAAAAAATCCTTAAGATATTGAAATCTGATATTGGGTAAGTTGGGAGATACATGTTGAGATAACAACATTAAACTCAGATCTTTCTTGGCAGAAACCTAGAATCAACATCAATTTTATTTTATTTTAATTATTATTTTAATTTTTTGTATTTTTGTGTTAAAAAGGTAAATTTCAAAAAAAATCTCAACTATTTTTCTTTTTTTATTTTCATTATTTTCAATTTTTTGTTCTTATGTGTAATATATATTTTATTTTATGTTATTGTATATATATATATATTAAAAAATGGGTAAATAAAATATAAATATAAAATTAAAACCGAAAGATAAAAAAATATAATTTATATTTATATTTTTTTGAAAAAGGCCACACCGTATGTCATGGGGAAAACCTTGTTATGTCTGATTAATTCACATGACTCGAACCCATGACTGAAGGGATATAGGGTAGTTCACCTTCCAATTGAACAAAGCCTATAGTGCTTCCATATTTGTTTATATATATATATAAACTTATCTTAGATAATTATTATATATATATATATATATTGAGGTTATTATTATTGTTAATATTACTTGTTTCTTGTATTTATCTTTGGTGTGCTAAAATAATTTAGTACATTTTCTCCCTTTCTTATGATTTTTTATTTAAGATAACCTCTCGGGGTTTCCATGGTTTCTAATTTGGTTTTTTTGTGAGAACCATAGGTTGTTGAGGTTGAATTTTTTTTAGGGAAACCACCTACATCTATAAATTATACACCACTCTACCATCCACTACGTGGATTCCACGAGTGACATAGAGATCTAACGATCAATTGGTTGTGGAAAAAACTTCATCAATATACAACCAGGTGACATTTTTTCATAACTTATTTTAAAATTTTAATTTTGTAACTCCTCTCGTCTACCTATGCCCCCTTCTAAATTTTATTTTCTTTAAACATTAGAGATAATGTCATTATATGTTGGGGGATGAGGTGAAAAGAAAAAAAAATACCTATAGAAGAAAATTTTGTGAGCATAAATGGAAGGAAAATTTTCTTTAGCCTTTAACATGATAATAAACATTTTAAACTGTGATACTGAATATCAAATAATTTTATATGCCTTGATTATTTTTTTAATCCATGTTTAAGTTCATAATCATATATTTTTTAAATTTTTGCTATCAAATTTGGTTTTTCACTGTGTATAATTTCATCCATTTAAAAAAATTGAAATGAATATCCTTTATATTGTGTGGTATTAGTTTGAGTTCTTGTTTTACCATAATAAATTAAATAGGTTTGGTGATCATTTTAATTTTAACATGATTATTTAAAAAAAGTAAACAGAAAAAAATGATAAATTTGTGCATATGGTAATGGATTGAACTAATGTGTAGCTTCTGGTACTTGGGGATGATGATTCAATAGTTTTATAGTCTATAGATGAACATTTAATTTCTATTTTGGGTAATTATAATTTTTTATTGATTGATTTAACTCTAGATAATGCTTGGGTATATGAGATTCAATTGGTTCCCTAAGGTCTTTGAGTCTGGGAGTCATCGAAAAAGTCTTGCTATAAGGGTTAAATTGACTGAGTGTAATTTAAATTACCATGAAAAAGTTTAAAAAAATTAAAATAATGAATACTCGTCTTAATATTAAAATTTTATTCCACTTAGTGCTTCCATATTTTCCCCCTTGAATAAAAATTTACCTCATGTCTATTGTGATGCACAACACATAATCATGCTTAATTGAAATTTGATGAAGTGTGGTGATGGATTTGAAAAAAATAATTGATAGGATTTGTAAAATACTCGTGAACCTATCTTGTGTTAAATTATTTTGATGGGTTTTATAATTTTTTGTTATGAGGACTTTTGGTGAGCATTGTATATTAAAATGTTTTTGTAAAAGGGAATTCAAATATCATATTTTTGAGATAAATTTTGATCGGGACTATAAAACTCAAGTTGGTGTGTGATTAGAAACTTAAAAAGGATAATATTAATTTTATATGTTATAATATTCATGTTCTTAATTATTCATAAACATCATTTTAGTCCATTTTACACTTTGAACATTATTTCACATCAATGGTGCAATTCTTACTTAAAGTGCACTATTACTCTGTATGTTTTGAGACACATTGTTAATACCCTTATACTCTTGATTAGAATTTTATATTTTCTTTTAATATTCCCAATTATATTTTTAATATTTCATCCTTATAGAGAACCTGAAGAATCACATTGGAAGACCACCAAAATGGGCCTTTGGGCTAATAAATTCTAGGTGAAGCAAATTCAAACACAGTTTAATTATCTGAATTATTAATATATTTTACATCTATAATGAAGATAAAATTTTAACTTTAGATATATTAAATAATGATTAAAATTTCATTAAATAGTTTCTAGAGATAATTATGAGTTTTTAATTGAGTTCCAAGCAACCCAAGTTGAAGATGAAATTATGGGCCAGATTTTGTGACCCCGAATAATAGGCCACCATTTTGATCATATATCTGAAACCAAAAATCCAAATGGTTGGAATTTTATATTATATTTGGGTATATATAACGATTAAATTTATTATTCTATGTACCACCTAAATTCTTCCATCTAGAAGCTCATTTCATCACCTCTATTGGGTGGATGCAAGATGGATCTCATTTCGGGTCAAGAGTGGAAAAGTCCACATTACACAAATTTTCCACACACCAATGCCTACCATAATTAATTGGGAATACATTTTATATTGAGGTATTATAACAAGTATTAAAAAAATTATTTAAGGAAGTTTTGGTGAAGTAGTTGAGGAGTTATTTTATTTATTTCAATTGTAATGTTACGCTACTATTTTGTATTCATGCATTTATTTTTACACATGTAAGTTGTTCAAATTCACTTTAGTTTCTTAATAAATTTTCTTTATATACTCTTATAATGTAATTATTAATATCATTTTTATACCTTTTCCCCAATGTGTGAACTTATTCACATCAACACTTGTGAACTTCTTCACACAATGGTGAAGTTATTGTTATTTCACTGTTTTTCTTCTTCAATTTTGCCCTCATAAGTCTACTTCCTACTTCCATTGGGATCATATCATCAATATAGGGATAAAAATCTTATGTTTTAATCTAATAGAGTATAAAGGGTATATATTGGATTTTATTTATCACTATATAAATGTTTAATAATTATTTTATTTTAGTTTTTCATTCAATTATTTTCTCTCTTCCCCTTTTTTATTGATTTTTTTACCACACTTTTCATATTTTAATAAGATCCTTTACCTTTTAGTTCTCATTAAAATGATAATATAAGTGTATAGGTAATTATAATGTGTATGTGAATTTTTTAAACCAGTAAGTGATGAGTTTACATTCATTTCATTAAATAAATCCTTCTCGAGTTAATGAAATTGAAATAATTTAAAAAGGAATTCATCCAAACCACCCCAAGGGATAACCAAGGATCAAATTGTTCTCATAAATTTAATTAATTTAAGTATATTATTGTTAATTTAAACCATCTAAAATAAAAAAAAAATTGCAAATTCATATCAAAAAACAATCCATATAATTTATGTGTATTTAGGATTCTTTTTAGGTCTCTAAGCATTTGACAACCCAAGCTACACTACAAGCGACCACTTAAACAATAAAAACTTGGGTAAATTTGTGAAAAAAACATTTCCAAAAGAACACCATAACTATAAGATTAAAGTTTAAAGATATACACCACGCCATAGAATATGATTTCACCCAAACTTTCCCCTTTTCCTCTAAAACCATCCCTAGGAAATCTCTTAAAAATCAATGATGTTACAATTCTCCCCCTCTAATGAAACTTTTTACTTGAGAATTTCCTCTAAGATTAATTATTAAAAAACTCATTCCATTGAGACCAAATATCTACCTCTCAATCCCATGTCTCCTCTTCGATCCATTCATACCTCCACAGGATTCAGACAAGTGGTATCGTCTTCCTTCGTAAAACCTTCTTACTCCGGTCTATAATATGCACTAGGCACTCCTTGTACAATGTGAAAGGTTCCAGCTCAACATCCTTATAGAAAATGATATTCATGATAATGGTAATGTACCTATATATAAAATATACATGAAACACATCATTCAAACCTCTGTAAAGTGAAGGAATATCTAGAAGATATGCTACTATCTTAACCTATTCGGTGATCTCAAAGGTTCCAACATAATGAGGTGATATCTTGCCTTTATTTATCAAACATTGGTGGAATAATTGAGGATTAAATCTCAAGAAAATTATATCACCGCCAAAAAACTCCACAAGTCTCCTCTATTTTTGGCATAAGATCTCTTCCTACTCTGATTTGTGATCAACCTATTTTGAATCAGTTGCACTCTCTCGGAGGAATCCTACACTATACTCAACTCTACCACAACTACCTCACCCGCCTTATGTAAAAATAGTGTTGAACAACATGACTAGATATATATAGCCTCATAATATTTTATATATATTGAATCCTGGTAAATATTTTTGTATGAAAACTCAACTAAATATAGGTGATCAACCAAAGCTCCATCGAAATCAAGGATGCAAGCTTGAAGCATATTTTCTAATATACGGATTGTCTTCTTTGACCGTCTATCTATCTGAGGATGGTATGATATGTTCAATATTATCTAAGTTCTAAGGTACCTCTATTATACCTTCCAATACCATGACATAAAACGTGAATCTCTATCAAATACAATTCTCAAGGGAACTCTGTGTAAGTGTACGATCTCATGGACATACATCTTTCTAAACTCGTCTATTGATTGAGTCTCATGGATCGATAATAAATGATAAACTCTCGTTATCAAATAAAAAATCACCCAAAAAACATTACAATTCTTCAAGGTCTTGGGTAATCTCATCCCAATGTTCATCATGAAGTCCTCCCACTTATACAAAGGTTTAAGAAGTGGCTAGAGAAAACCACCAGGACACTAGTGCTTGGACTTTATCCTCAAATAGGTAAGGCATAGGGAAATAAATATAGTAATGTCCTTATTCATCCATGGACACTACAACTACCACATTAAGTAATTATACATATTTTTTACTCCAGGATGTACCAACCACTTAGAGTTATAAAATCCTCTCATCATCTCTTCCCTAGTGGAAGTAGGGACTATAATTCTTCCATATAGATATATCACATTATCATCATCCAATTACCATCCAGGTATCAGATCACTTTTTGATTGCCATTCCCACATCACTACACACTCAGGGTCAGACTCTTGACCATCCTTTTCCTAATATACAAGAGAATATGTGATCACCAATGGGGAATAAGACATCGATCGTTGGTCCTATGAAATATTAATACTCTAGTCATCCAAACAACTCATCAGGTGTCATTGTTCCTATTAAGTTCATTCACTGAGATCTTGGTCCACCTATATATTATGTACTAGAGAATCTAAAATGACACTAACTTTACCTCATGTATAGCATATCTCAAATTCGAACGTTTACAGGTACTCTACCCAACACATTTTCCTTAAATTGAGGTCCCACTATGTAAATATATATATCAAAGTCTATTTTCATCCATGTAGACAAAAAATCACTCACCAAAGAGATAGTTTCACCCACACTTCAAAGCGTGGGCCACTACTTATAGCTTCATGTCATGGGTAGGATAGTTTCACTCAAGGGATTATAGATAATGTGACCCATAAGCTATTAACTAATCCATATACATCAGTACTTATCCCAATCCAACTTTTGATGTATTGTAGTAAACATAATATTCAATTTCAGGCTTAGTAAGATTCAACACTGAAGTTGTATCCATCCTCTTTTACTACTCAAGAAACACCTATTTGCATTAATATGAACACTAGAAATTCACTTCTTCATTTTTATATTAATAAGTAATGTTAAATGGGATAAGTATTGGATAAAAAAATTTAGTTTCCTGCTAAATCCATAAATCTCTTGATCTCAAACATGTTCCAAGTAAGTGTTTAGGACATCATTGTCTCAACTTTTTATGGGTCCACGAACCACATTCCCCAAGAATTTAACCTAAAAAATCTAAAATTCATTCTTCAATAACTTGGTGAAAATAAAATGTGCTTAAAGTGTACTCAAAACTATCTTGAGATTTTTGGCATGTTTCTCTAGGGTTGATTATTAAATGAGGATTTCATTAATAATTACCATGATGAACAAGTCAAGTTAAGGGTGGAAGATCTTGTTCATGAGATCTATAATCACCATAAATGAATTAATCAGTCTAAATATAATCACCAAGTACTCTTATAAACCATACCTACTCTGAAATTTCATCTTTTATATGTCCTCATCTCTAACCTGTAACTGCCGATAAACCGATTGAAGATCAATCTTGGAAAACCACCATCTTCCTCATAACTAATATAAAAGATCATCAATACTGGGAAAAGGATATATATTCTTTATTATCACCTAGTTTAACTTCTTTTAGTCTATTAGAATTCAAAGAATACAATCCACATTTTGGGAAAATATAATAAGTACACCCTATGATGATGTACTTGTTCTGATAAATCCCTTCTACTTTAATTTCTCAAGATGTACCATGATTTCCTTTAACTCAGTTGGTGTTATACGATAAGGGGTTTCAAAATGGGATATACACTTAGAATGAGTTTTATCTCAAAATCAACTTCTCTATTAGATAGAACTTCTATGAGGTCACCATGAAAGACATCTTGATAGATATCCACTACTAGATTAAAAGATAAGGGCTCCACTATTGATTTCACTGAGATAGAAAATCCTATAATCAACACTATGATCATCCCAAGTTGACTCAATTTAGGAACAACTCTACCTAATAACAACTACCATTCATCATTTCTCAATACCTTTTATCTCTTAGGTGATATAAAAGTTACTCATATCTGATAGCAGTCAATGTGATCTCAAAAACTGGTTATCCATTTCATTCTAAGAGTCGCATCAAAGATCATTATCTCCATAATCATAAAAACCCATAGATGTCCATAATCGAAAATAGATATAGGAAAATTTGGGGATTTTGGAAGACAACCCACTTTATTACCCAATAATGTATCAAGGTAAAGTAACTCAGAAGACAACTTCACTGGTGGGTTAATTCAAACAACAACTTGCACATAAATAAAGGAATAGGAAGTACCGATATCAAAACAAAGTACTAGATAATGTAAAAGTGATCAATAACACACATTTTATAGTAGAAAATCCCTCTACACTATATAATAGAGTTTTATCCACTATATAAACTTTTCTTTACATTGATCCATGGCTCAGACCTTGATAAGCATGACTTTCCTGATTCATCTTCCTCTGAGACTACTGCTGAAGACCCCAGTATGTCCAATGGATTAATGCCTGTATCTGAATAAAACCCCCATGAGACCTCATTCATGATACCTTTGTGGAGAAATGATAAATATACCACATCTGTCCACATCAATGACACTAGGTATAAGGTTCAGGGCATGAATTTTGATAATACCCCCACTATCCAAAGTTGAAGCACTAAGGACCTCCTCCCCCCACAGAGGGTGTTGAAGAGCCTCTGCTCAACTTTGGTTGTCTTCAAAAAATCTTAAATAAATCATATTCCTTCCTCTTCTTATCAGCAGATGTATCACTAAAAACTTCATAACATTCCACAAGAAGACTTATAGCTTTATCATCCTCTAGACCCTTCTTGATTTTCAAGACCTTGAGAAGAACTGAGTATAAGTTAACAGATCAAAGTTCCTAACCTGGAATCTCAACTTTGGTTGAATCCCAATATTTAACTTCCTAACAGTTTATGCTTTATCCTTAGCTAATATAATAGTGAATCATAGTGACTCGGTGGAACATTATGAGTTAGAAAAAACTTTCACCATCCCTTGATGAAGTTAAAGAATCTCTTACGTTCAGCCTATATTCATCACACTAGGGAAGAAATCCTTGAAAAAATGTTCTTTAAAAGTCACCCATGTGAGACCCTCACATCTTCTAGACTAAATTATAACATCCCACTAGTGTCTAGAAGCACCCTAAATCATTAAGGTCCAAGATTCATCTTCTGATCCTATGGGGTTTTTACCAAGTCAAATATCCTATCAAAAACTCATTTCCAGTCCACTACATCCTAAGGGCCTCTAGTTCCCTAGAAATATGAAGGATGATGGAGCTAAAAGTCTTTATCATATTCAAACATAGTCTTGGTAACTCCCCCACCTTGGACAAAAACTAAGTGGAAGGATCCTAGCTGAATTGGTCCTTCCACCTAATCTAATGGAGCGGGTGTGGAAACATTCTTTCGCACAACCAGTGGTAGAAAAGGGACTTCCTTTCTCACAGGAACATTTTTTACTACTCCACCAAGAGGTCCAGCCAAGTTTCTTTAAGGAGGTATTTTCTATAACACAAAGGAAACATTTAAAACATTTTAGAGTGATCATATCCATTCTATGTGATTATATAAAGGTTCTCTTAGGATTCTACCCTTAACGTAAGGTTTTTCGCTCTTATAACTAACCAAGGTTCTATATCCCTACACATTATTCATAGTCATATATATAACATAAAAACATTATTAGGTTCAAATAATTAATTCCATAAAATATATATCATAACAGTAAGAAAAAAGATATACCGAACAATAAGAAAACAAGTTTTTTCTAAACAGATTACACAATAAAGGAATTAAATAAAATAACTAGTATCCAGCACATGATAGGTATATTTATGGAATGTGATCCTATGTTCCTAGATATGATGCATAAATTCATCCAAATCCCATAAAATAGTAAAAACAAATCTATCAAAGGTAACTCTGTGTTTTGTTATACATAAACTTTCCAAACACATGGAATATCCCCTACCCTAATCCCACACAACCCATATCCTTTCAAACATGTCATAGGTTATTCAAAAGAAATAATAAAAATTTTCTATAATACTATTTTGTAATTCTCTAACACAAACCATTGGGTCTGATCTAGATATCTACTAGACATCATGCGTACCTCCCCATATGCAAAAAAAGATTCCAGCTTACAATGAGGATCTGAACACTATTATTGGAGATATTATACCATTGGTATCATGTTATCTTCATATAAAATAAACATAATAGAATATAATAAAATATAAAAATCAGATTAATCATGAAAAAATATATATATATGAAACACTATTCATAAAAATAAATAAATAGGGCTCCTGATTAGCAAGAAAAACTAGTGTAATAAGTGCATGAAGATAAAATAAATAAATAAAATTGTAGAATTTTCTAGAGTGTATCCCTTTACTATGATGAAATCAATGATCCTTAGCTTAACCATCTTACATGGGCCCCTTTCCCTTGTTTTTATCCCTATACATAAAGTCTCCAAATGCATTGAGATGGTCGTACAAGTTCTGTGTAATGAAATCTAGTAGGAAATCACCAATGCATCCTTAACATGAGTGAACATTCATAAAAGTATAATACATGGTAATAAAAAAAATGTTCACACAAGAAAAAAATAATACTAATTGTCTGTTCACTAACCATGCTGCCATGAACCATGGTTGTACTAGCTCCAGCTTCATGTTGGAAAAACATCTGAGTGGTTAAGAAATTTTTACGAGCATAGGAGCCATCTTCAAATCTACTCAATAGTTTTACAACCCTGGGCCTACATGTCAGACTATAATAGGCCATCATTCATCATTTTAATATCTCGGTTTAGGTCACATAGGCCATCATGAACCTATGTTAGGTCACATATACCATTATTTCCTACTATATCTTCATGGGTCAGATCACAAGACCAGCATTCCCCTAGGTTAGGAGACACTAGGCCAGCATGCCCCATTATCTATCTTAGTCCTATCATTATGTCATATTCATCATCTAAACACACTCCCCCTCTAGGTCAACCGAGATAAAATGAGTTCACCTGCAACCTTATAACCATGCATAGAACAACAACACAAGAAATATTAAGTACAATACATAGAGATATGGGATATCATATAGATACACTCATAGTATATAATGAGTGAGAAACATTAGCTAAAACACACACACACATGTGATCACTCTCAACATGGTCTAAAGCATATCCAAACACAAAATTATTTCATACTAATGACTATATTCATGGCCTGTACATGATAAGGAACTTCCTACATAGAGGTTATTGATGAATTACTTCAAGGTTCACCAAAGGATCAAAGACCTAACACATGAACACCAATGGAGAAATAGTTCACAGATTAATAATTCCTCAAAATTTCTGTCAATGGGATTAATTTTGGGGTATCTCAAAGAATGAGAGAAAAATTCACTAGATCTGTTGTCGATTCAAGAACAGATCATGAATTCCTCACTAAAATCTAAATGGTAACCACATATCTATAATTTCCAAGAGTCAATCCTCCAACATCAGGAATGAATATAGAAGATTAAGGGTTAGAATTACTTTTGAAGAAGCCCTAGAGTCACTCTAAGTCCAAGAGAAAAATTTCAGATAAGTATAAGTTTAAGGGGCTTTGGTAATTTATAGTAAATCTTGAAAAACAGTCCTCACTTCATCACATATCGATGTGCCACAATGGGTCCAAAAATGGAAAGTACTACAGTGCAAGGGATTTGACCACACTACAATTGTGCTTCATAAAAGATGCTTTTGGAATCCACACTGTGGTCAATTGTGAGATCCTATAATATAAGAAGAAGGAATACAGTGTAATGGATATCACCATGCCGTATTCTCCAAGGAAGCTATAATTCAACCACCCTTCATGGTGTAAGGGTTCCAAAATTCAAAGAACCACCCATACTCCACCATCCAGCCTCTATACCATAGCCCATGATTTTATGCCATAGTTATGTCAAAATAACTAGAACCATTGAAACTGGTTGCTACTCCATAGTTCCCCAACCATGCTGCAACCAAAACTTCACTGATGCAATACATACACCACACCATAGAATCTGATTCCAATCAAATTTTCCCCTTTTCCAGTAAAACCAAACCTAGTCTATCTCTTAAAAAACATAGGGTGTTACCCCTAATTTATTATGAATTGTGAAAATATTATCATTCCATGTTTTATTTAAAATAGATTATATTTAGTTTTTTAATATGGACTACTTATAGAATTTTTAGTGGAATCTTACTAGGCTAGTGTTCCTCACACCCTTATTTTTCCTATGGGAATTTGCAGACTTTCTTTTTCTAGGTCCATGAAAAGGGAAAGAATATCTTGGAGATATTGGGAATTCTTGATAGTTGGACCATGGAAGTTGGAGATGATAAGAGTAATATGTGATCCAGTTATTATGAGGAGATCTTATATTGATGTAATCTTTGGGTTTCATAATGTTTATGATTTATTGTCAATTTTTTGGTACTTGGATCAAGATGATTGTATCGGAATACCAACCATTAATGGATTATTTTCCACTGTTTCATTTTTTCAATAAATCTTATGGTGAAATTTTTTCCTCTTGATTGTTTCTTGATGCCCAGACACTAGTCACCAGTCCATGGGGATTTCGAATGCCCTTTAGGTCAATTCAAAGTCGACTCAGGTTTTGGTTTAGTAGGTTATCCTGGTCGGTTGGTGACAATATCACTACATTAAATGTTATAAAAGAATCTATTTATATTAAGATGTTTATTACTGATCTAGGTGTGGTTCCTAGCATTGAGGGAGAAATTGAGTTATATTGTGAAAACAATAGTGATGTTTCTTAGGATAAGGAACCTTGTTCTCACCAAAGTAATAAATAAATCCTCCATAAATACCATATCATATTTGATATCATTTAATGGGGTGATGTAAAGATCATTTGGGTGTCTATAGTGGAGAATGTAGTAGATTTATTAATGAAACCATTACTACAACATCAAAATGAGGGTTATATTGAATCTCTAGGTGTAAGAAACATGATAGATTCATTATAATGATTATAAATGTACCATGTTTTTTATAATAAAAAATTGTCATTTATCATTCATTAATGTGTGTATAAATTTATTTAACATAAACGGTCGAATGATGATATCCCCTAAGAGTATGAATTTGATTTGTCCCTAGTCGATGATCATTGCGAAGTATTATGGGTTATGATGATATGAAAAGGTTATCTTGAATAGATTCATGTAGTCATTTCAAAGATATGTATTAGAGATATAAAAAATGGATTTATGAAGTAAATATGTAGGGGCTTATTACTTAGACTGACATGCTAAAGTATATCTCATGGAATGTTACACGACCATCGATATACATAAGGTTGTATAATTATTATAAATAATATTTATTTGAGGTTGGAAAGATAACTAGCATGAGAACTTTCATACTTTGATACCCTACTTTACTACTACAAAACAAGCATTTAACAGTGCAGGTATTTATCGACACGAGAAAAAAGTACTGATAAATGGAATCTTTATTAGTGCTAAAGAAAGTACTGATAGATTTAACCCTTTTTCAGTGTTTTTTAAATGCTGATAAAGGGTCCCTTTATCAGTGCTTTACTTTTAGCACTAATCAAGCATACCCTTTATCAGGGCTTCATTTTTAGCACTGATAAAGGGTACCCTTTATAAGCGCTATATTTTTAGCACTCATTAAAGAATACTTTATGAGTGCTTTTTTAGCACTGATAAAGGTCACAATAAATGAAATGAAATAATTAAATAAAAAAATAAAAAATGAGTTTATTAAAAAAATTACAAATTTAATTAATTGAATAATTATTGATAAAAAATGAATAAATTGATTATACTATATATAAATTATAAATACTAATAAATAGTATGTATTCAATATATAGATATATGCAAAATGAAAATTAAACAAATTGAAAATAAAAATAAGTAAATTGAGAAAAATATTAAAAAAATTATTAATTAGATGATTATTAATAATGTTAATAAATAATATATATTAAATATATAGATATATATTAATTAATATAAATATGATTTATATAATAAAAAATATTATTTATTCTTTACATTAAATAGTAATATATTTATAGAATAATGGTTTATAATTAAAAATTAATATGAATTAAAAATACTAAAAAATTACATCGAGTAATGGACATAATTTAACGTCATTTAATTTTTCAATTTATAACATGTATCAAACGTATTTTATTGATTTTATATACGTAATTAATGCATTTTTATATACATAGGCACACACACAAATATTTTTTTGGAATTTAATCAATTTATATTATTTATTTTATGTATATTTATTTATTATGTTTTGATATTTTTAATATGTATTCATCTTTATTTCAACATATATCTATTTTTGTAATGATTTATATTAATCAAACTTATCAAAATTTTCAATATTTTACTCATTTTAATTAATCAATTTTACTCATTTTTAACGTTCATGAACTTAAGATTAAATATTCATTAATAATGTTAAAAATACATTTATAAAAAATATATTTTTAAATAAATATATTTATAAATGTATATTTACTGTTTTTATATATTTATAATTATAAATTAATTAATAATATTTGTTTAAAAATTATTTATATAATTATAAATAAATAATTATAAAATTATAATAAATTTATTTAAATAATGAATATATTTACTATGTTTATATATATATAATTACATAATAATATATAATAATATAAATATTTTTTTAAAAAAAATATTTAAATAATTATAAATAAATAATTATATATTCAAAGAATTATAGAATTATTATTTTATAAAAATTATTATATTAATTATAATTATATATAATAATTATACTTTTTTTAAAAGTATTATTTTTTTTAAAAGTATTATAATAATTTATCATCACTAAAAAAATCACTGATAAAGATTCATTTTATCAGCACTTATTAACTTAGCGTTGATAAAAGAAATCTTTATCAGCTCTTTTTTTTTACGCACTGATAAAAGTATCATGATCTATTTTAAGAACTCTAACCATTGTGAACCAGTTCACGGTATCCAAAGCTCTCCGCATAAGCGACCTTCTGTCGGCGCTCCTCATTGCTGAATCCAATATCGAATCAAGTCTAGAACCATGGTTCCAAATATACCAAGACTTTAATCCAAGTATCGAGCAATTCAAGGGTTGAAGGTGACCACATCTCGAATGAAATCCCGGTTTTTCGATATCTCTAATTTCCCTCAATTATCCACTAAACCATCTCATCCCACATCCATGTATCCCAACAAGCCTAGTTGCACTATCTTATAATAAAACAACCCAAAATTCATTGTTTTTTAGATATATTGAAGTATTATCTTCCCTGATATCATGTGGGTCTCCTTGGGACAACATTGGTACTATGCGACTTGAAATATATCAAACCCAATGTTGGGTCATGTTGTTGTGAAGTATAATAGGCTCCCAATACCTATATTCAATGACATCTACCTCTTTTCAATCCTCAAATTTTAAAAAAATTATCAATATAGTGGTTATTGTTGTCATTGGTTTGGAATATTACATTGTAAATCACTTAGATGATGAGATATCTGGCATCATTGGGGTCTTATATTATGTATTGTAGAAATTATCACTAAGAGGGTTGAGTGAGGCAGAACTAAAATATAGTTTAATTCCCTTATATTTGAAATCTAATTTAAGAAGTTGTTTCCAAAAAATAGGTGATGAAATATCTAAAACATGGGAACAATTATATAATGATTTTTTCATGAAATTTTTTCTTAGGATAATGAGAACTAAAATATGGTTTAAAATTAATGGATTTATTTAGGATAATTTTGAACTATTTCATGAGGCTTGGGATATATTTAGGGTTCACCTATGAAATTTAATAATCTAATGATTCTAATGAATCTATAAAATCATATAAGAAAAAAATTATATATGTTTGATCCTTTGTCTTATTTATTTAACTACTTCTTGAAGAAAAATATAATGTTTTAAGTTTTTATTTTTAAAATATTTCAATTTGAATTTAAATGATATGACTTAAATTATATAAAAATAAAAAACAAAGATGTTTAAGGTTCAATAATCCTTGGACTATATTATACATAAAAACTGATTTTGAGATAAAATGTAATTGATGTTTTGATTTTGGTTATTCAAATATAGTCATAAAATAAACAATTAGAATGAGTCATTTTTTAGGAAAAACCTTGGCATCGTGGTTTTTTAAGAAATGAAAAAATGTTTCATTATGTGGTGCAGAAGAAGAGTACATTGTTGATATAAATTATTATTCTCAATCCTTTAGGGTTGATCGAAAATTTTCTAAATTTGATATTTTCTTTGAGAAGTAACTTATTTAATGAGAAAATTTTTCTATTATTTAAATTTTAATAAATTTTTAAAATCATTTAGGAATAAATCGTATACCACTATATTTAACTAATTTTGATAAAATAAAATATTAACAATGATTGATGTAAATTTTATAAATAATTTTTTATAGAATCTCTTTTGTTGAAATAAAAATTATTTTTCATGGATTAAATCATTACACATTTAGAATCACACTTCAATTCAACTTTATTAGTTTGTATTTAATAATTTAATGACGTGTTATGTTCACTATGGATTATTAATTCTATTTAATTTTATAGTTTACTAACATAAACTTAAATCCATTTGTTATGTCCTTCTAGTGGTAATATGATGCCCTGCAGATGTGACCATATCAATTACATAACATAAAAAATATTCCATTACAATACATTACCATGACCTTTTATGTTTACAGTTTTATAGAATTATGAAAAAAAATAACTAAAAACTCATGTGTTATTAAACTAATGAACATTTTTTAGAACAATATATGCAACAAATTGATCCATAAGAAGCTTTCATTGTTCTTATTCGGATCAAGCTCCTCATGTCACATTATTCTTATTTAGATCAAGCTTCTCATGTATATATTTTATCCAATTATCATCCTTTCCATACTCTCTAAATGATTTAGGCTCTACTTGGGAAAAATAATATTTTTTATAGAGTTTTACTCCTTCGATTTTTCACCGAAACTTTCCGATCACCAAATAAATTTTATTCATTGATGTTAGCCTTGATTTTATTTATTACAGTTGATAAAAATATAGCCATAGTTGAAATGATAACCCGCTCATTAATACTTATTAAAAATCACTTCAATCCTTTCATTACACATCTAATAAACACTATGTATGTTTTACTTGAATCCATCTAAAAACAAATCATTCTTTAACATTGCCTCTCAATTCCACCCTTAGGAATCTCTAATTACCATCCATGTAATTCTAAAAAATGGGAGACATTCACCTTTGATATTTAATATCTTATGTGTATTTATTTATTTATTATACAAAATTAATATTTTATGAACCTAATAGGATATCTTTACTTTCTCTTAGAAAATTCAAATCTTCAATCTAATGTATTTTATTTTCTCCTCATCCTCCTTACTTGTTGATTGATTGTTTGGAGATATCTATTTTCATTTTTTTATCATCATTCTTGCATTACCATCAACATATACCTATGGTCAAAAAAAATTTCAAAATAAAATATTTATCCATATAATTAATGTATTGTTTCATATTTATGTCTAATTTATTTCTTTTCAGTATTACTCATACAGTAATGGTTTTCTTGAACAAGTGGATTCTTTTGTTCGAGTTGGGGTGGTTTTTTTGAATATTCTCATGCTCGTGAGGTATTGGAATTTGAGTCTGCAACTAAGATAATGACAACAAGAAAATGCATCAATAATGCATACAACCATCAGTAAAAGATGAATTTATAATAATTATTTAATTAATTTTTTCATAATTTTATCTACTATTTATAAGTTAATTTCCTTATCATTTTTATCTAATACTTATTTAGTTTTTTTCATAGATCTTTTAGGAAGTCATATTTTCCTTTCAATTATCAACAACAATCTACAAAAGAGGTAAAATGATTCTTGCTTTCAATTATCCCATGTTTTCCATTTTCATTTCCTTTATTTGTCTAACTACCAACACTGAATATTTATTTGATGTTATTAAATGAAAAACCTTTCTTATTGTTGAAATCCTCTACTCTTCTGACTTTCAACAATAAGAAATGTTTTTTGGATAGGAACATCGATTCAATATGTTGTGTTATAATTTCAACATATAAATACAATAGAAATGTCTTAGCATTGATATATAGGATTTTTTAATACTTTGGGATATATAGGAATCATCCACACCTCAATACGACACACGGTGTGACTGGTATGACTCTAAGTGATTCTTTATATTTAAAATTGAAATTAATTTTAGTAAAAAGGAAAACTAAAATTCCCAAACCAAGAAAACATATTCTGATTGTTTTGATACTTTATGGAAACAATACATAAGTCATTTTAGATGTATAGGAATCATTAGCACCTCAATTTGACAAACAGTGTGACCTTTATGACTCAATGTGTCTGTTGTCAGTTTAAAATTGATAGTTTAGTTAAAAAAATAACTCACTAAAAACAAATAAAACACACTCATATTTTATTAATAATTTATGAAATCTATTCATAAGTCATTTTTGATATGTAGGAATCATTCTTGCATCAAACTGATACACAATGTGATCAATATAGGTCAAAGTGGGTGTTTCCATTATAAAATTACATTTTAGTAAAAACATAAGTTATGTACTCAAAACTAAGAAAAAATATTCAGATTATTTTTATACTTTAGTAAAATGATCCATAAGTAATTTGAGATATATAGGACTCATTTTTACCTCAATCTGACACACGGTGTGACCGGTATGAGTCTAAGTGCATCTTTTTATTTAAAAATGACATCATTTTTAATAAAAAGGAAAATGGACCTACTCAAAACTGATCGAACACATTCATATTATTTTTATACTTTAGTAAAATGATCTATAAGTCATTTGAGATGTGTAGGAATCATCCTTACCTCAATCCAACACATGGTGTGATTGGTATGGCTCCAAGTGCATCTTTTTATTTAAAATGACATCAATTTTAATAAAAATAACAACTGACCTACTCAAAACCAATCAAATGCATTTATATTGTTTTTATAATTTAGTTAAATGATACATAAGTCATTTTTTATGTTTAGGAATTATCCTCACCTCAATCTGATACACAATATGCCTATTATGACTCAATGTGTCCATTATCAGTTTAAAATTGATAGTTTAGTTAAAAAAATGACATTCATTGAAAACTAATAAAACATGCTTTTATTTTCTTGATAATTTATGAAACCTATTCATAAATCATTTTTGACATGTAGAATCATTCCCATGTCAAACTGATATATGATGTGATCTTTATTATTCAAAGTGTATGTTTCCAATTTAAAACCACATTTTAGTAAAAAAGAGAAGTGATGTACTCAAAACCCAAGTAAACACATTAATATTGTTTTTATAATTTATGAAAATGATCCATAATACATTTGGGATGTGTAATAATTATCTTCACATTAATATAACACGTGGTGTGACTGATAGAACTCCAAGTGCATCTTTTTATTTAAAATTGGCATCAATTTTAGTAAAAAGGAAAACTCGCCTACTCAAAACTGATAAAATTCATTCATATTATTTTGATACTTTCGTAAAATAATACATAAGTAATTTATAAAATTTAGGAATTATCCTCACCTCAATCCGATATATTATGTGTCTGGTATGAGTCAATGTGTCCATTATCAGTTTAAAATCAACATTTTAGTTCAAAAAGTGTCACTCACTGAAAACCAAGAAAACACACTCGAATTGTCTTTATAATTTAGTAAAATGATTTATAAGTCATTTTTGATGTATAGGAATCAGTATCATAAAAAACTAACACATGATATGACTGGTATGAGTCAAATTGTGTGTTTCCAATTTAAAATAACATTTTAGTAAAAAAGACAACCGACGTACTTAAAACTGAGCAAACACATTCAGATTATTTTGATACTTTAAGAAAATGATCAATATGTCATTTGAGATGTGTAAGAATAATCTAAACCTCAATATGATTCATGGTGTGATCAATATGACTCCAAGTGTTTTTTCTCAATATATAAGTATCATTTTAGTTTAAAATGTGCATCACATCACCAAAACTGAGCAAACGAGCCTAGATTATTTTCTCTTCATTTAAATTCTGTATTTGCAATTGGTTTTTCTTATTTCATGGTGTTTTTTGTGCTAATATGTGCTCTTACATCACACTGCACTAGTGTTTTGGTGTGGTGTTACAGCACATTGCATTAGTGTTTCAGTGTGATGTTACAGTACACTATAGTATTCCCCTTTATCAATGCTTTTTAACGCTGATAAAAGACTCAAGTTTTTAATCTCATTCCAGTAGTCATCACTTCTCTAGCACTGAAAAAGGAAATTTTTAATGTTTTTAAAGGTATATTTTGTAGTAGTTCTTATGTAAGTCAAAATATAGAATTATCTAATAAGGATGTGGTTGGGTATGTTGTTAATCATGTCATCAATTGGAGCACAACCAAGATGGGATTTGTTTAATTGTATGAAAAATTAAATACTTCTAGGCCTTGATTGGATTTGATTGAGTAAATGTATGGATATTCTTATTTTAGTCACATATGGTGTGATCAATTAATTTTATTAGTGACATATTATGTACTCATCGGATAGATGAATGACAAGTGATGTATTCATCAACTTGGTCAATATTTTCTAGAGAATCAAGAAAAGATGAGTTAGACTATACTAGATGGACATGTAAATGCCTAATAATCACTCTATTTCATGGATAAATGAATTATATAGGTATAAATATGATGTATATGGTACATACTATAGTGTACATGTTCTTATAGTGATATGAGTTTCTTTTATGGATATCACACCAAACCCCTTAGTAACTTGAGTAGAAATAATGCTTTGGTATAGGTTGTTCCTTGAATAAATCTATAAAGAATGGATTTCATATTTGTTTTCAATGTTATAAGGCCCACAGGGTCATGTGGTTAGGCCCTTGGATAAGGATAAATTTTTTAAAAAACTATTTTGTTCCAAAATAAATATAGTTCAAATAAATTGTATCCAAAAGTGTATTTGGATGGATTCACAAAGAGTTATGAACTTATGCATATAGTGATTTTCAGTTTTAGTAGAAGTTGGTTATTATTGTATGTTTACTAAAATGAGAACCACTACACTATATAGGTTCATATGATGTCATGGTCTATATCCATCATTGATTTTTGTATACATATGCTTCATGTGGTTTCCACATTCCATACTACATGGTTTCATTTTAGTTATGATCCATGAGATAGATCATTTTTGGATGTAAAAACTCATTCGTTAAATCTTTTAAGGAATTAACACTAAAAGATTGTAACATCAAGGTTCTATGAGATGGAACCTAATGTGTTATGATATAACCAATGATCTTAATTTAATTAATAGTATTTTGTATTAATATATAAGAGGATATGATCCTCTTCTATTGGTAGAGGGGAACTTGAGATGATTTTCATGAGAAATAGTCAAATATCTCTCCATTATCAAATCTTGATCATCATTTCATGAAGGTTTCAACTCCCCATCAACCATTTGAGAGTCCTAATAATACATTTATGGATCCACTATTTAGTGTTCCCACCATGGAGGTAGGAGGTATATGCCTGCTAATCCTCATGAATATTATCAGTAATACTCCATTTAATAATAAAATGAAATTTATTGATATGCGTGTGTTTTAAGTACTCCATTTTATACACTTTTTTTTTGATACATTTATACATTTGATCCTTGGTGGTAGATTATTCCTATTTTTGGGTTATCTTCCACTACAAGGGGTCACACTATGATCCAAAAAAAATCATCAATGCTTGTAAACAATACATAATTTTTTCGATAAATAACTTCTTATCTTTATCTAACATCATATAAAGTATTTTAGATATATTCTTGTGTAAAATCTAAATCTATACATTTACCACTACATGGTAGTGGGATGAATGGTTGTACTGAATGTAAGATTACTTATAGAGCATTTTTAACTTAGAAAAGAAGAATTCAGTACCATTTTCTATCATTGTTTGAGGAACACCAAATATAGTGATCATATTTGACTTCATGAAATTGATGATAGCCTTCATCTTGACTTCATTGAGTGATATAGCCTCGGTCCACTTGGATAGGAAGTTGATGGAAGTATGGATTTATGTGAACTATCTAGTTTTAGAAAGGGGATATGGCCCCATGACACCCATTCCCATAATAGAAAATGGAAAAGAATATTTAGAGGTATAAAACTACTCTAAGGGTTAATGGATGAAATTGGTTGGGATTTAGAAAGAATAGAATTTCTTGGTAGACCCCATGAATTCTTGTTTCATTGATGGCCAAAAGTATCCAAGCCACCTGATCTAGTAGGGGATATTGGTTTCTAATTGTTGAGCACTACAAGCACCTACATGGACTTCTTATATAATAGTGAGGGTCTCTCCTCCTTAAATTCATATGAGAAGGATTCCATCAAAGACTCATTTATAGATAGATATCTGATAATTTATTCTATCATAAATGATGAAGTTTACTGATCATCGTCAAGTCTGTTTCTTATTGTCTTGAACCAATGGAAGAATTACACTTTTTAGATAGTCCAGTATGGGGACATCTATCTAATGGAAACATAATTTGTCAAGGCTATGGGTTCTCATTGTTCATAAGTGGTACTGATCTCATTGATTTATTCCATGTTGCTTCCAATGAACCTGGACACCACCCTACAATGTGTGATTTTGATCACTGTGAAATCCTAATATATATTTTTTATGGCTATAGATTCATTAAAAAATGAATCTGCCAAAGAATTTTGGGAATGTAGGACATGAGATATTGTCAGTTCATAGTTGAATTCTTCTAGTAACCTTCATACAAAAATGAATAGGGGAATTAGTTCCTCTTTCCTAATTGTATATTCACTATTAATTTTTGTTCTTACCAACTTTGAATCTATCTTAATATTCAGTCAATAAATCAATATATTTAGTGATAATTCTAATCCTATAAAGAGATCCTAGAATTATACTTCATTTTTAGTGTAACCTTATGATGACATGAATGAATAAAAAAACTTCCTTTACTATAGAGTTGAGGATAATTACCAAGAAGACTCTTTTGAGTTTTGGTTTTTCCATACTTCTTCATGTTGGACTCATGAAAGTGACATAAAAAACATCTCCCATATCTTGGGAGTTTCATATATGGAGAGTACTTCTTCATCTCACAATTTTGTATCAAAATTCATTCTTTATAAGGTGTTATGTTCTATAAGAAATTCTCTCAATTCTTTCCCTTTTATAGCCTTCTATGGTATGAACTAAATATAAAACCATTACAAGATGACCATCCATTACTCCCATCCATCTAATAAATAATGGATGATTGATAATAAGATTTAGAATTTTAATACAAGAGATTAAGTAGATCTCATGTTTTTATAAGTAGTACCTCACTTTCTCAACTATGAAGATCAATGCAAGGAAATTCTTCTCGATGTAATAATATTGACTCTTAGTGTCTATCATGGTCTTGATAAGATAATAGAGTCCATTTTATTTTCTTGTGTCAATATTATATGTGGAAAAGGCACTAAGTGATCACTCCAAATCTTCCAAATACAAAATTATTGGGCTTTCCTTTGACTGGTGTCATCAATATTGGTGGGCTTGAAAAATGTGTCTTGAGATTATTGAAATATTTTTGGAAATATTCATCCCACTTATAGGTGACTCCATTCTTCATGAACTTGGTAAAAGGTAGGAAATTTCTTATAAGGTTTTTTATAAAGAATATAATATTGGAAATGTGTCCTTGAATCCCTCTCAGCCCTTTGAGATTTATAGGAGATGGAATGTTAAGGATCACCTTGAATTTCTCGTGTTCAACCTCTATATCATGATGGTGTACTATAAAGTTGAGAAACTTTGTTGATGTGGCCCCAAAATCACATTTTGAGGGGTTATTTTTCATGTTTTTCTTCCATAATCCATTGAATAAAGTATCAATATTGGTAATATGATTATAGAATCATTGATATTTGACAACCAGATCATTCGAATAACATTCTATGGTCTTCCCCAAAAAGGTATTGATGATATAATTCATAGAATGTTAATATGTGGTAATATAATTCATAAATCCTAACAGAATTACTTAACTTAAATACACCCATTTATATGCCTTAAACACTACTACAAAATAGGCCTTTAATAGTGCTCAAAATTTTCTTTATCAATGATAGAGAATCATTGACTACTAGAATGAGATTAAAAGCCCAAGACTTTTATTAGTGTATCTTTAAGCATTGATAAAGGGGAATACTACAGTGTGATGCTATAGAACTCTAACCCACTAGTGCAGTGTGTTGTAATAACACACCACAGCACCAAAAACGCCATGAAATCAGAAAAATAAAGTATAAATACATAATTTAAATCAAGAGAAAATAATCTAGGCTTTTTTTCTTGGTTTTGGCGATGTGACGTGAGTTTTAAACTAAAATGATACTTATATATTGAAAAAATACACTTGAAGCCATACTAGTCACACCATGCGTTGGATTGAAGAGTGTATGATTCTTACATATCTCAAATGACTTATGGATCATTTTCCTAAAATATCAAAACAATATGAATGTATTTACTTGATTTTGAGTACATCATTTGTATTTTTTAAATAAAATGTCATTTTAAAACTAGAAACATGCACTTTGACTAATACCAGTTATATCATGTGTTATTTTTATCTGATATTGATTCCTACTCATCAAAAATGACTTATGAATTGTTATCCTAAATTATAGAGACAATTCGATCATGTTTTCTCATTTTTCAGTGAGTGACAATTTTTGAACTAAAATATTGATTTTAAACTGATAACGGACACATTGAGTCATACCAGAAACATCATGTATCGGATTGAGGTGTGGTTAATTCCTACACATCAAAAGTGACTTATGGATTGTTTTTCTAAACTATCAAAACAATCCAAATGTGGTTGCTCAGTTTTGAGTATCTGAGTTGTCCTTTTTACAAAAATTGATGTCAATTTTAAATAAAAAGATGCACTTTGAGTCATATCAGTCACATCATGCATCAAATTGAGGTGCAGATAATTATTACACATCTCAAATGGCATATGGATTATTTTAATAAAGTGTCAAAAAAATCTGAATGTATTTACTTGGTTTCGAGTACGTCACTCGTATTTTTTACTAAAATGTCATTTTAAACTAAAAACATGCACTCTGACTCATACCAATCACATCGTGTATCTATTTTATGTGAGACTGATTCCTATATATAAAAAATGACTTATGAATCAATTTCATAAATTATCAATAAAATCTGAGCATGTTTTCTTGATTTTAGTGAGTGGCATTTTTTGAACTAAACTGTTGATTTTAAACTGATAACAGACACATTAAGTTATACTGGGCACACCATGAGTCGAATTTAGGTGTATCTAAATCCTACACATCATAAATGACTTATGGATCATTTCACAAAAGTATAAAAACAATATGAATGTGTTTGGTTGTTTTTGAGCAGATCAGTTGTCCTTTTTACTAAAATTTATGACATTTTTAAATAAAAAGGCGCACTTGAAGTCATATCAGTCACAACATGTGTCGGATTGAGGTACAGTCGTTTCCTACATGTCTCAACTGAATTATGGAAGATTTTCCTAAAGGATAAAAATAATATGAATTTTTTTCTTAGTTTTAAGTACATCACTTGTTTTTTTACTAAAATTTTATTTTAAACTAAAAACATGCACTTTGACCTATATTGATCACATAGTGTATCAGTTTGACGTGAGAATGATTCTTTCACATCAAAAAGGACTTATGAATTGATTCCCTAAATTATAAAACAATCCAAGTGTGTTTTCTTTCATTTCAGTGATTTCCATTTTTTGAACAAAACTATCGATATTAAATTGATAATGGACATATTAAGTCATAGAGGTCACACCATGCATATAATTGAGGTGAGGATGATTACTAAATGACTAAAATAACTTATGGATAATTTCCATAAATTATCAAAACAATAAAAATATGTTTGATCAGTTTTGAGTATGTGAGTTGTACTTTTTACTAAAATTAATGTCAATTTTAAATAAAAAGAAGCACTTAGAGTCATACCAGTCACACCATGTGTCGGATTGAGGTGTAGATGATTCCTACACAGCCCAAAGTCTCAAAAAAATACTAATTACCAATGTTACAACACTTCCATTGTCTTTATATGTCTAACTTCCAACACTACATATTGACTCGATGTTCTTAACCGAAAAACCTTTCTCATTTTTGAAAGTCGGAAGATCATAGGATTTCAAAAATGAGAAAGGTTTATCAGATAATAATATCTAATCAATATGTAGTTTTGGTAGTTCGACAAAAAAATTAAATGAAAATAGAAAGTGTGGAAACATTGGCAGAAAGAATCATTTTATCTCTTATGTGGCTTGTTGTAGATAGTTGAAAGAAAAATATGACTTCCCAAAAGATGTGTGAAAAAAACTAAATAAATATTAGATAAAAATGATAAGGAAATTAAATTAAAAATATTATATAAAATTATGAAAAATTAATTAAATAAGTAGTAGTAAATCACCTTTTTCTATTGGTTGTATGCATTCTTGATTCATTTCCTTATTTTCATTATCTCAGTTGCAAGCTCAAACAAAATAATCCACTTATATAATAAAAAAATTATTTTATGAGTAATAATAAAAATGAATAAATTAAACACAAATATGAAACAATAAATTAATTATATGGAAAATGATTTTACTGTGAAAACATTGTTGACCACAGGAATATGCTGATGGTAAAGCAAGAATGGTGATAAAAATGAAAATAGATCTTTCCAAACAATCAATCAATGAGTGAGGAGGATGAGAAGAATGTATCCACTATGTTTATTGTTATCTTGTAAATTCATTCAAAGTTGAAAGTTATAAACAAATTTCATCCTCATCATCTCATCTCCTAAACATTTATCATTTCATTTTTTTTGTTTGACACACGACCTCTATCTCTTGTGAACATGCACCTATATTGTTTGAAATACTCTAATCAGTAGTCATACATTGGATGAATAATGCTTATAGTAGTACAAGAAACATAAAAGATATGGGGGATGAGTCTCAGGGAAACAAAATTCAATAATAACTATTTGGGAGATGAAGCTGATGATGATGACCATTTTACTTCAATGTGTTCTCTTAAAGGGAAAATGTCTCGCATTTGTGAGAATTACACCATTGGAGCTAGTTATTAACTCAACGAATCTATTGAAACCAACTCCTTCCATAGAAAATATTTACATAACTAGAGAAATTATAGAGTAAAGGGTGGGAAATAAATAGAGAGGGTGGAGATAGAAGAATCAGAATACGCAACTGTAGTGTTGTGCAGCCCGGGGGTCTTGGGTTGTTATAGTGTAATTTCAGCTGACAAGTGTATCTTACTGAAATTAATTTATTTGATTTGATGTGGAGGTAGATTTAATTATGAATTAAATTAATTTTTATCCTCGAATTGATTCGCAAGGATCTAAATAAAACTTTAATAAAATAATTGGTCGAGGATTTTTTTATAATGAATTTTTCGATAAAAAATGGTTTTTTTAATAGGTTTTATTTTATTAAAAAATGATAGGGTTTTATATGATTGGAAAAAGAGGTCGATTTAGGTGTGAACTTTGTTTACACTCACCTCGATAGGTAATAAATCTGAACAGGGTTCACACCTTCCACCATCAAAAACTATAAAATGGAGGTCACTTCTCATTCGATACATAGATAAATAAAGTGAATCTGCCTAAATATTTTATATATATGTTACACATATCTATATATATGTATTATATTAGTAAATTTATTTGAATATAATTATATATGTGTGTGTGTGTGGGTGTATTATTTATCATATTTAAATTTATTTAAATATACAATATATTATTCGATATATATATATATACTATTTTTTCTAATGAAACTAAAAAAATAATATTAATAATAATTTTTAAATTATATTAATTATAAATAATTATTATTCGTGGTAATTGTGTATAAAATATAATTATTTAAATTTTGGAATGTTTAATTATTTTAAAAAAATGTATATATAGTTACCTAATTTTATTATTTTGAAAGTAACATGAGTTTAAAATATTTTATTGGTAATTTCAGTATAAATTATATTATTTTTAATTAAATTTATATATAGACCTAAAATGATGAATACTTAAAAAAAATATAATATATAGAATTTTATAACTTCCATTCTATTTTTTGAAACAAATGATGTAGTAACCTAAGGATTCTAGGGAGGATATCTAATACGCATTGACCCATCCTTGATATTTTAGGGAGGTCTATAAAGAAGTTGGCCTAAAGTAATAAAACAACACAATTTTGAGCAATATATATAACCCTTATAGCAGAATATCACAACCTAGTAAAATAAATACAACCCCATACTAATTTTGAAAATAGAGATCTATTGAAAATAAATAAATATCGCATCACCCTTACTAATATTTCTCTTAAAATAAAACAACACAATTCTGAGCTAATAAATTTTTAATTAAAAACCCTTACACTAAAATATTAAAACATAATTTAAATAAATAAATTCTCTAACATGAATTGCATAAAATCAACTTTTTTTGCTTCTTCACACTATCATCAGACTGAGAATTGGCTTGATAAATCAATTTTCTCATTAATTTAACGTTTTTATATCCAAAACCTCTACTTTTTATATAGTGTCATAAATATTTATTTAATTGGTTTATCTTTAGACTATAGGGGATTCACTAAGATTTCAAAATAGTGACAAAATTAAGCTTGCGAAGAAAAATGGGGTATAGTTGTAGATAGTGAAGCAATTTTATTCAAAAAAACAATTTAAAAATACCAAAATAGGATATCCAAAATATTAGTTAAGAAAAAACAGATCATAAACAAAAGAAAAACTATGTACAATAATTGGATCACAAATACAAAAATAAAATCCTTGGAAAATCAGAAAGGAACTTTAGAAAGGAAAATCAGAAACCCTTGGATCCAGATCTTGAAACAAAAAATATAGAAAAAAAATCGAAACCTATAATGGAAAACAAAATCCTATCTCACTGGGTTGAAGAAAATCTGAGACCCTTGGATCTAGATCTCGATGTTTTCTTTAGAAACCCTAACTATAACTGAACACCGAATGTCAAATGATATACAAGAAATTGAAGGTAGTGGTTTTGTGTGATTCGAGTGGGTTTGTGTGATTCAACCATCAATTAACAGAGGAGTAATGTAGGAAATTGGTGGATTCCATGGAAAGATTCTTATATCGCCACGAGTTCGCAATAGGTTAGGTTTTTTTAATTAGTTCGAGACACTTTTTTCATAACTTTTAAAAAACACTGATAAATAGTCCTTTTATCAGTGCTTATTATTTAAGTGCTAATAAAAGTAGGTCTTTATTAGCACTAAAAAGAGCTCATAAAATCCATATTTATCAGTTCTAAAGTTTTAGAACTGATAAATATGACTTTTATTTGTGCTTTTTTTAGTGTTAATAAAGCCTCATCTTTATCAATGCTAAAAAAAGCACTGATAAAGATTTCCTTTATTAGTGAGTATTACTTAAGTTTGGATAAAGGATTTATAATTATAATTATAAATAAAAAAAGTAAATATATATATACTTAATAAATATAGTAAATATATTCCTTATTTAAATATATTTATTATAATTTTATAATTATTTAAATATATAATTATTTATTTATAATTATATAAATATTTAAAAAAAATATTTATATCATTATATATGTGTATATAATTTTTTTAATATAATATGTATATATATATATATATATTATAGGTACTTAGTGGTACAATTACAACGAAACATAGAAATGCAACACACACGACCCGAAATGGCAGGTCATAGCCCCCCCCCCCCCCCCTCAAGGGATAACCCACCCATTTTTGGATGGCCCAAAGGCCCTAGGGACATGAAGTCCACTACAAATCATGTATCCTAGGTTCCCAACACCTGCAACTATTTTTTTCTTGAAATCATAACTGTGTGGGTCCAGCACCTTAAGTGCCTAGCCGTTGTGGAAACTGCTAGCCCATCTGAGGAGTCGTCTTGATACCAAATCACATGCCACCACCGAGATATCCACAGCTCGGTTGCCGCAATCCATCCCACATCTAGGTGAAAATCAAATATAAATTAATTTCTTCCCATATTTGAACCCAGGTTTGTGATGTAAGATTATAGGGTTGTTGTTACCACTGTGCTACAAACCCAATTGAAAAATGTGTTATTGGGTAATGAGGTATAGGTAGGAACTATACCACACATGTCCTGGGCCTAACCTACCACCTGTACATCGCATGCCCCTAGCTAAATTCGAGTGTGGCAGGACTCAAACCTAAGCCAGTTCTTTTGCCAAGGAGTGGCTGCCTTACATGGTACCACTAAGCCAACCCTGATCGGCTATATATTAATATAATTATATATATATATAATATAAATATAAATATTGTAAATATATTCATTATTTATGTAAATTTATTGTAAATTTAATAATTATTTAAATATATATAATTATATAAATACTTTAAAAAATATTTATTTATTTATAATTATGAATATATAATTTCATAAATATAGTATGTACATTTTTAAATATATATATTTATAAATATACTTATTTATAAATATTTTTATTTATAAATATTTTTTTTCAAATATTTTGTCACGACCCGTTCCCCGGGGCCCGTGTCGTAACTACCCCAATCCCTCCTTCCATAGGCCAGGGGCTGGCGACTAACACCAAAGGCGTAATCCCTATAACTGGGAAGTCATTGCCTTTATTAAATATAAACACACACACAACCAGAGTACAAGCGGAAGCAAATACTAAGTAAACACTATATAACAAAAGATGTGCTGGAAAGTAAAGGGGCCAGAAATACAAGCCCAACAGTAAAGTACAAGGAAAAGACAAAACAGCAGGAAGGTGTCAAGCTGCTCCTGGATCGTCCTTCGGAGTTCCAACCTGAAGGGTAGGTATAGATGTCCACCTTAGCTCTCTACATCTGTCTGTCACCTCCGGGTACCGTCTCGCCGTGAAGTCCACCTCCGGGTACCATCCAACACTACAAGCCTCAACCACGATTAGTGTTGTCCGTCGTCTACAACCAACACAATGAGGTGTGGGCATAGCCCATGCAGGGGTGAGTATAACAATACTCAGTAGGGACGCCGAGACCCTCAAGGTCTCACTAAGTCCAACAAGGATAAACCATAAATAAAGATCTCAACAGATAAACTTTACTTAGGTATATGCCCATACATATACCTAAGTTATCAAGTAACTCATCTCAATCATGAGGAAAACACAAATGTCATTGACTCAGCTCAAACCAGGATTTTCATTATTGAAGCCACAACTACTGAAGAACTCCTCCTCTGTCGAGTACAGTGGCCCTGTCACGACTCTGAGCCGCTACTCACTAACCTTAGACTACTAAGTTACTCCTCTTTTCGAGTACCGTGGGTCTGCTACCAAATACTGGGTGCTCCGTCCGTTGTGGGCCTGCCGCCAAATATCGGGTGCTCCCCCTAATAGCCTACAGAGATACTCCTCCTATCGAGTATCGCGGGTCTGCTTCCAACTACCAGGTGCTCCGTCCGTCATGGGTCTGCGGCCAAATACTGGTCACTCCATCCATTGGGCTAATCGAATCACTCCAAGTCAAATAGATCAAGCAGTCGTCAGGTCTACAGCTACTAGGTCTCCGCACTCCGTACGCTCGTCTCCTGGAGGTTCCGCTCCATGAGCTACTTGTAATTACTTACAAGTGTCACTAAGTCTCACATAGAAGTAACACAAAGGACCTCCTCATTATAGGGGTCTCAACGCAACAGACGGCGTGTCAATCGGATGCCCGGTCTGGGAGTTATTAGTTTTTCCGTTCCAAGGGCCTGGTTGGTTTTTAAGCTAAAACCAACCCGACCATACTCCAATATCATTCGAATCCTACTTAGAGTATTCCAAAAGAACCGTCTCATCAAGATGAATCCAACGTAGTTGACGGAATGTCAATCGAATGTCCGGTTATTAAATTATAAGCATTTCCACTCTGAGGGCCCGGTTAGTTTCGGGTTTGAACCAACCTGTCCATACCAAAACTTTGCCAAAACCTTGAGTTTAATATACCAAAACGACTGTCTCGATCCAAGGAATCTTACACAACTAACGGTGCATCGATCGGAGGTCCGTAGCTCAAGATATGTCCATTTAACTGAAAACGGTCCGAAAAAGGGGGGTCTGGGCCTGGTCCGACCCGGCCCAACCCACCCTGGGTTGGCCCGAACCGGGTCGACCCGACCTGGGTCTGGGTTCGGACCGGCTGGGAGTGGCCCGGCCTGGCTAGCGCGGCCCAGCCCAGCTAGGCGTGGCTCGGCCCGCGGCTGGCGCGGCCCGGTCCAAGGTCGGTTGCGGCTCGGCCAGCCTGGCCCCGCAGTTACGCGGAGTGGGGGGGGCAGTCGCGGCCCCCCGCTAATTTGGAACCAGCGGTGCCAGCTGGCGCCGCCCCCGGTCGTCCCGGATCCCGTGCGGCCGCAGGATCCACTGCAGCGGATCTTCTCCGGCGGCGTGCTGGGGCGCCGCCGCTTCCGATCACTAACGCTGCCACAAGGTTCTGCGGGCCACCGGAGTTGCTCCAGTGGTCCGTTTTAGTTTTCGTCTGTGCCGGCGGTCATCTCAGGTTTCAAACTTTACTACGAAGGCTTCAAACTGTCGTTTCTGTTCCGTTTCGTCGTCGCTCGTCAATCCGCGCACAAACGAACAATCAGCGGAGGGTCCAGACTTGTTCATTAGCCTGTGCCCTCGGCGTTAGAGGCTCTAACCATAGTTTATCATAAAAGAACGCCCATGCTCGACGAAATAATCACACATACGAAAAATATACAAATTCCCCTACCTCGATAGTTGATGTCATACGTTGGGCGTCGCGGAATACGGCGTCGCGGGGTGAGGATTGGAAGATGACGTTGGAGTGCGCCCGAGGAGGAAGCGACATCTCCTCGCTTTTCGCGGAGAAGAGGAAGAAAGGTGCGACATCGTTCTTCATGGAACCAGTGTTCTTCATCGAAGGAAATGCCATTCTTTATCGGAGAAGGAAACTATTCTCTCAAGACCTCTCTCCCTTCACAAAACGAAAGCTCCCCCCAAAATAAAATAATAAGTTACTCCTATTATTTTATTAACACAAGCTATTTAAAAATTCAAACATTCAAACACTTAATTAATTAAATGAAGAGGTTCCATTTATTAATTAAGGTACTTTGGCAAGAGTTACAGAGGAGGAGAGGGAGAGGAAAGGTCCTCATAAAAAATGGGGGGTTGCCAAATTAATGAAGGATGTTTAAGAAGTTTAGGAGGAAATGAAAATTTGGGGCTTGTGTGGGCCCCACATATCAAACATCCACACTTGGGTAATTAGGTGGCTGTGGGTCCCACCCTTAAATCCCCTTTGTAAGATATAACTATCTCAGATATAAATAAAATTGTACACACCAATTTTATTTATTTAAATCTAGATTACCAAACATTAACTTTCGGCCTGCATAAAACGCAACTATGGTGAAGGTCCACTTAAGCGAATACCGGCGCTGTGAATTCATCGGTGTCCTCAGATTTCAATTCCAGGCACTGGTTCAAAAGATAGAAAAATCCGCTTGTTCGTTTATTGAATGTACCCAAGCTAAACTTCGGAAATTGATTCTGGGCACACCGGGACTCGGAATCAAGTGCCGTCAGAAGCCATAGACTCGTAAAATTCCAAAGTATTTAAGAAAAAAAATTACTTGAAATTTTCAGGTCTTTACATTACTCCCACCTCAAGGATTTACATCCCCATAAAGCTACAACATAAACTAGGGAAACAAAAGAGGGTACTGAGCACGCATCTGAGCCTCCCGCTCCTATGTGCTCTCCTGAAGGTTCTTGTGCTGCCAGTGAGTGCGGCCTAGAAGAATTGACCATCCACATAGGACCTATTCCTGTCGATCCTTTGTCTCCACCAGGACCTCCATAAATTTTTCCCTGTCATCGATATCCAGCTCTCTGTGGTCGATGAAGTGAGACAGGTCGTGCACGTATCTCCTCAGTTGAGATACGTGGATGACTCCATGCACCAGATGCAACTGATGTGGAAGGGCCAAGTGGTAAGACACATCACCTACCCTGCTGAGGACTTGGAAAGGTTCAATGAATCTCATAGATAACTTTCCGCCTCAGCCACATCTCCGTAGACTTCGTCGAGGTGCGACCCGTATAAAGATGTGGTCGCCATCCTCGAACTCCAGTGGTCTCCAAGTCTTATCATCATAGGATTTTTGCCTGCCCTGTGTAGTCATTATCTGCTCCTGAATGATCTTCACATTCTCTGTCGTAGCTCGTACCATCTCTGGTCGGTAGAAAGTTGGCCGACTTGGTAATTCGGTCGACGATCACCCTTCTTTGCCTACGATATGTAAGAGCTGCTAAGATTTTTCCTTTTCTGAAAAGAGAAACCCGATCTCATCCCCTGGATGAACCAAGCCCATTGCCGAATATAGTCAATCCTGACATAAATGATACATTCATGCTATGGATTACGTCGTAAGGCTTCGACGCTACTACCAAGAGATCCAACCGTCACTCTCACCTCCAAGGGTTGAGTCACACTGTCGGCATCAGTGTGTGGTCACTGGGTCTCCACCAGTAGGAATCTTGAAAGTGAGGGTCAAGTCAACTGTTTCAACCAGAACCTCTCAGTATCAACCACACAAAAAGGAAGGAAAGAAAATTTCACAAGGACAAGTGTCTTTTATTACTGCATCTCAAGTATAAAGATGCACAACAACCATAAACAACAACAACATGGAAACTAGAAGCACCAAGAACAAAGGCCTCCATGCCTGGAACTAGTCCCGCTCCTGTCCACCTACTTCTGGAGCTCCATAGTCGTATGCTTCAGCTGCCTAAAGTTGTGCTCTCTCATGTCCACCTGTTCCCTGCGGTCGGGGTGTCCCTCCTGGTGGTGTTGGTGGCAACACCTCAAAGCGTCGTCCACCACCAGCTGCATGGCCAACTCCTCTGCCACTGTCGCATGCTCCTTTTGGTCTTCCTTGATCGAACCTCGGACTATGACTGGGAGGTCCTTCATCTATCTACTGATCACCTGTACGGTGGGTCGGATAGTCACGTGCCATGTGACCAAGTCCGCCGCAGGAGTAACACTGCCCGCTCCTGGCATGAATGGATCTATCTCCACTCTGGTTGCCCCGCAAAACTAAACCTGAGTCATGCAGTCAGCCACCGGTGGGTCTGGTCCTCTTGGACCCCTGTGTTGTCTATCTACTACCAGCTACAGAAGACTCTACTGCAAGTTGAATAGTGATGATTCCCGCTACTGGAGACTACTCAGCAAGGAAACTATCCACTAGAAGGGCTCGCTCCCACACTCCCGTCTGCGTCAGAATGTTGTGGGAGATAACTGAAGCTCTGATATCTCGCCTGAGTCCCTGCTCGAAGTTCTGGGCCCTGAAGAACAGGTCTCGTACCATATCAGTGGAGTAACGCAAGAGGTCTGTGAACCTCGCTGAGTACTAAGCTACACTCATGATGCCCTGCTGCAGTTGAAGTAGCTCATGTATCCGCACCACTCAAAGGGTGGCTGGTACAAACTCTGCCCGGAATAGGCTCTCGAAGTCTGCCCATAGAAGTGATGCCTCGTCATGCATCTGGAGCATCAGGCTCCACCATCTGCCTGCTGCTGCCTGAAGGAGGCTGGCAGCAAGGATCACCATGAAGTCCGCTGGTGTACATACTAGCCTGAAGACTCTCACCACAGCCTCCAGCCAATCCTCAGCCGCTTGTGGGTCCATCTCTCCCTGAAACCTGGGTGGCCTCTGGTGTTGGAACTCGTGTAGCACGCTCAAGTGGTGTGCATCGCCAGCTGCTGGGGCTGGAGGCATCAGTGGCCCAATGGAAAATAGTATCGATGGTGCCACCGCTGGTGCCTCAACTGGGAGGGGGCCCTGTACTGAGGCCTTGTCGCTCGGCGGGCTGTCTGTACGTACAACTCTCGGGGATCTAGCTTGTAACACCCGAGACTTTTACGTTATATAAATCATCAAAGGAATCTTTTTATACACACAACGATTTTTTGGCTTGCTTTACACGAAATCGCGGCCTTCCTCGATAGCTTGCGTCGTACGCAATACTGAGTTTCACTAAACAATGATATGCTATTAAAATATTATTAAAACTAGCCGTTATGAATAGTAATAACCACTTTTTGAAATTTTATTTTTCAAAATGGACTTCATTTTTGGACTCGGAATATCGAAATTATCCTAGGGTGAAATTTTGGTATTTTTCTGAAAACTTTCAATTTTTGATGAATAGTGAAACTACTAAGTGGCTGTTAAAAAAACTGAATTTTTCATAAAACTTAATTTTACCAATTCTGTGAGTGGAATTTCAAAAATACGAGAGACACGGTTGATTTCAGTAAGTAAAATGTGGTTCAATGAGATGAAAATAATTTTTTGGTGAATAGTAACTTTTTACTTTTTTTTACCACGGTTAAAAGTAAATAGGGTAATTAAGGGTACAAATGATATTATTATTACCCTAACACATATCCTAATTCTATTGGACAAATTTAATTCGACCAAAAACAAACTTAGAAATAAAATACGACCATTTAGGCCCACTTGGATTAGATTAGGACATTTATTATTAATTTATTTAAAGAAGGGTTAAAATAGTTAAAATCAAAGTTTAATAACTAAATCATTTTTAATATGGGGTAATACATAAGATAAATTAGACTATAAATATTAATTAGAAAGCCAAAAAGATTTCCTACATAATTGTATTTTATTTGTAATTTTTAGATATTAAATAATTTAATTTATTTATGACACAACGATGATACAGTAATTATCTTATTAATGAAATATTGACATAATTGATGTTATAAATACCCAAATAAATATAATTTGAGACTTTTTATGAATTCCAATAATTTTTTAGGTTAATATAACATGTTAGTATTGATTTAATTAACTTTTTTTGAACTTATCATTCTGTTATGATTTTCACAAAAATCAATTACTAAATAGTGTCAAAATTGACATAAAATAGTTTTTAAAAAAAATATTATATTATTAATTGTTATTTTATTCTTAAAAATATAAGGTTCGGCCAAATTACTTATATAAGGTTATATATATTAATAATAAACAACTTGGGGTTCGTTTGGCTTGATATATTAAGTTTATTAACCTTATAGTATAAGAACACAAGAAGACACGGTAAAAGTAAAATTATTTAACTTAATGTTAAATCTAAATGATAAGGTTAAAATAGGAACCTAAACTTGTCTAAATTCTATTGGATGAGATGATTTCTACCCATCCCCACCTTATCCTATAAATAAATCAATTTGGAGCTATTTAAAACCGAACTTGACTTTATAATAAAATAATATTTTTAGTTATTCCAAAGGTGCCCCTCTCCTCTCATATAAAAGGGCACCTCCTCCCTCTCTTCCTCACACCAATTTGAGCCTTAAAGCTCGGCCAAAACCTGCCATTTTCTCCTCTCCACTTCACTAGAGACATCCTAGAGGTCCTGGTATTCTTCAAAGACCAATTTTAGTGCCCTAAAAGGAGGTCTCAAAGAAGCACTTCAAAGAAGAGGTAATATCCATTACCGATCCTTTCCAATTTCTTTCTTCTTCAACTTATTATTATTTAGTTGTTTCATTATGAAGTAATAACATCAGTATCACTCATATACTGATATGTTATTATAAGTATTAAACAACCCTATTTAACCATCTATCCATCCTACGGAAAATGAAATCACCGCGCGTGCGTACATACGGAATACCGTCTCCACGCCGTGGTGTAATCTATTTTCCACCACCACCTTACTTGGATGGGTATAATGGTGTAAATAATGACTATATATGACTATTATAAAGTGATATTGATTCTGAAATAGTATACATACACTCCAATACAATTCCATGATCATAGGAACGATATCATCACTCGTGCGTACGTACGGAATACCGTCTCCACGATGTGATGCGACTCGTTCTACATGATATTCATTTCATAATGATTATATAAATGAATTTAATGAATTAATATGATATATATTACACTAATACCATTATGTAAATGAGGTATCTATATCCTAAAGAGAAGAATAAGAATTTATTCGACAAAACACGCATAAGAACAAAAAGTTATAAACACCCGAATAACAAGTAGCAATGAAATATTACTACTAAGAAGCTAAGAATATGACCATATATGATATCATAAAAATAAGTATGATTATGTAATAAGTCAATAACATTATTTAAATCATTATACATGAGGTTCGGACACTTACAAAGCAAGTCGGACCTAAGGTAAGGGAAATATCACAATCTCATTTTTATCCGAGATTGTTTATACTTTGGCATTTACTGGGGTGTATTTTATCATCAACATCCATGTTTTCTCAATATGTAATATTATTTCCATCCACATACAATTTTTTAAATCCAATTTTACCCTTCAGTGAGTTTTTGGTAAAACATATGAAAGGAATCTTTTGTCGTTTTTCGTACGAGGTACTTTTTTGACTTTTCTGAAAAAAGTACGAGAAGAATGTTTACTTTTGACTTATACGACATGAATGGATTTTTAAAACATTATTTCCAAGAAGCTTCTCTTATAAGTTTTCAAGTTTATTTTTAATCAACTTCTTTTAGTTATAATTTTATGACATGTTAAGAAATGAAAAGTGTTTTTGAAGTAGAAAGGATATTTTCCTCAAGAATGGAGTTCAAGTGTTTTATCAAAATTATTTTCCATATAAGATAATAAAGGGTTATATTTGTATACCTATTATTAAATTGATTTGATTATGTTGTGATGGAATTATTTTTATCTTATATGAATTGTTTTATGATGTCACAATGTTTAAGATTCCCATTTTTATTACATGGGTTATGCAATGATGTATGATTTAGGATTTTGTGGCACACATAAGAATGGTTTCATTATGAGATGGGTGGGACCTATATCTCCCTCCAATGCATTGGGTAAAGATTTTATATCTCATGAGATAGACATGGCTGGAATGGTAGGTTATACTGATTCAGTGAAACAGTACTGAAACGAGGAATGAACTCGGTTCAGAAATGGACTTTGTCCACTAAGATAGTCTTGGAAATGAGTCTTGAATAACAAGAAATGATTCTCTATGATTATGTGTGTATGACACAAAGTTTCATATTTTAAGTTATGATTATTGGGATTACATTTCACTTCTATGATTTATCCCATGTTATGATATTATGATCTCTTTTGCAGGATAAGATTTCCAAAAGTTATGTTCTTATGTATATGATGTGATTGATATTTCTTTTGTTTACCCATACTGAGAATTTGAGCTCACCCTTTTGTATGTTTTATTTCCCTGGGTCAGGAAGAAGGTTATTAAGTAGAATATTCCAAAAAGAAACTCTAGATATGATGAAATAAATGGGCGGCAAAGTAGATGCTTTATGAACTAGTTGTTTATGTTTCCCAGTTTCTAAAGACACTATACCTATACGGTCCTTTCTTGGTTTTGTTATATGTTGCAATATGTGTGCTTCAATTCTGAAGTAATAACAATGTATGTAAAGTATGGGTTGTTATAGTTGGTATCAGAGGAAAGGTATAGTCAACCTTTGCAAACTAGGATGCGAAAGCCTTAGTAAGAACCCTAAGGATAATTCTAAGCATAGAACACAATATTAGTGTTTTAGAAATGGCCATGAATAACCTAGGATAAGACCTTAAGTGTGAAATTTCATTCCTAATTATGTGGTTTTCCTATTATAATTAGTGTTGCTCACACTATTATTCTTGGTTTTAGTCAATGGATGGAACCTGAAGGAACCGTGTTAATGCGGAATGCGACGGGCAATGAAATGATTGTCCCCCTGAGCAACCAAACGTTATGGGAGCTGGAATGCAAAATCTTGTAGCCATGCTCACGCAAATTTCTCAAGCTATGAATCATGCAGGACTTCCAAACGAGCAAAGGAAGGAGCAACATTCTGTTGAATCCTTCATGAGACAGCGTCCACCTTCATTCAGCAGGTCTACTGATCCATTAGTTTATGAACAATGGATTAGTACTACTGAAAAGATATTTTCAGTTCTTCAATATTCTGAGCATGATAAAGTCATCCTAGCAGGGTATCGTTTGGAGGGTGATGATGATCAATGGTGGAATCTTATTAAGAATACGAGGAAAAGGGATGAAATTGAGTCCATGGAATGGGACGAGTTCAAGAACTTATTTTTCAATAAGTACTTCCCTCGTATTCTCCGAAAAAATATGGAGAAAGAGTTTCATGAACAGAATCAAAAGGATGATGAATCTGTTGGTACCTATGAAGCAAAATTTACAAGACTTGCAAGGTACGCTTCTGGTATTATTATCCAACCTGAGAGTAAGATCGATCGATTCTTTAGTGTCTTAAAACCAAGTCTTTGAAGGGCCTTAGCCATAAGGGACTTCAATAGCTACGAGTAAATCGTTCGATGTGCTCTCAAAGTTGAGAGGGAGATTGGAGTAACCCATCAATCATATGGGTTTGATAAGAAGAGTAAAATGGAATTCAAAGGAAAATATAAAGAGCACACTGAAAAGAAGATGAGCTTTCCCTTATGCACAAAGTGTGGAAAGAAACATGGAGGGAGTTGTCTTAAAGGGACAAGTAAATGTTTCAAATGTGTAAAGGAAGGTCATCGGGCATTTGAATGCCGCGATTATGGGAAGAAGATGTCTAATGATGCAAACAAAAGAAGGGATACACAGAATTAACCTACTACAGTTCAATGTTTCAAGTGCAAGGAGATGGGACATTATGCCAATAAATGCCCTAATCCAAGGGTTGATGATGATGGTCGACGTCAACAAACTCTTAAGGCTAAAGACAAAGGAAAGTCACATGCAATTTCTATCAGCGATGTGGAGTACGATAACGATGTGGTGAAAGGTACACTTACCATCCACTCTAAAGTAGAAAATGTTTTATTTGATTCTGGATCCACCCACTCCTTTATTTCTGAAGAATTTTCTAAGGGTATCACCGTATTACCTCAACAATTAGATGTTGAGTTAGCTGTGACAACACCTAATGGAACAACAGTCGCCTCAAAAGTTTATAATTCTTCTCTGATTGAAGTTTGTGGGAAAGTGCTTCCTGTAAATCTTGTGATCCTTCCTATAGTAGAATTTGATGTAATTCTTGGCATGGATTGGCTTTCTCTACATGGATCTCATATCAATTGCCAAAGAAGGGAAGTCGCATTTCATATTCCAGATCAATCTATGATCGTTTATCGATGCAAGGATGAACATAACCTTCCAGTGGAAATTTCTTCCATTTTATGGGTATTGATTCCACTAAATAAAGGTTATTTACCTCAAATGGTTGGTGAGAAACTCACGATTAAGAATATGCCCATTGTATGGGAGTTTGATGTTGTCTTTCCAGAGGAATTACCGGGTCTTCCACTGAATCGTGAAGTTGAGTTTTCAATAGAACTCATACCGGGTGCTTTTCCTATTTCAAAGACACCTTATAGAATGGCCCCAATTGAGTTGCAGGAATTGAAGAAGCAACTCCAAGAGAATATTTATAAGGGGTTCATACGCCCTAGTGCGTCACCTTGGGGAGCACCTGTTCTGTTTGTTAAGAAGAAAGATGGATCAATGAGACTCTGCATTGATTATCGAGAACTTAACAAGATCACTATCAAGAACAAATATCATATCCCGTGCATTGATGACCTATTTGACCAAATATGTGGAGCTCAATACTTTTCCAAGATTGATCTTCGTTCAGGGTATCATCAATTAAGGGTCAAAAGGGAGGATATACCAAAGACGGCTTTCCGTACAAGGTATGGACACTATGAATTTGTAGTGATGCCATTTGGTCTTACTAATGCCCTTGATATCTTCATGGATCTGATGAATAGAGCCTATAGAGACTATCTTGATCAGTTTGTGGTAGTCTTTATAGACGATATTCTTGTCTATTCAAAGAGAAAGGAAGAACATGAAGATCACTTGAGAATTATATTGAAGACCCTGAGAAAGGATAATCTTTATGCCAAATTTACCAAGTGTGAATTTTGGATTCAAAAAGTTGCATTTTTGGGTCACATAATCTCAAAATAGGGGATATCTGTGGATCCAGCAAAAACAGAGGTTATCGAAAGATGGTCGAGACCAACAACAGTAACTGAGATCCGAAGTTTTCTTCGTTTGGCTGGATATTATTGACGTTTTGTGAAATATTTTTCACGATTATCTAACCCAGTCACCAAGTTGACTCAGAAAGGAGTTAAGTTTGTATGGACGGAGGAATGTGAAGAGAATTTCAAGGAGTTGAAAAGAAGGTTATCCAGTGCACCTTTGCTCACACTGCCTTGTAGTGGAGAAAAGTTTGTGATCTACAGTGATGCATCCAAGAAGGGATTGGGGTGTGTTCTTATGCAAAATGATATGGTGATAGCTTATGCCTCACGACAATTGAAAATACATGAGAAAAATTACCCAACTCATGATTTGGAGTTAGCTGCGGTAATCTTTGCATTAAAGATTTGGATGCATTATCTTTATGGAGAAAGGTGTGACATTTATACTGATCATAAAAGTTTAAAGTATATTTTCACACAAAAGGAGATGAATATGTGCCAAAGAAGATGGTTGGAGCTGATTAAGGATTATGACTTCTCAATTCATTACCACCCTGGGAAAGCAAACAAGGTGGCAGATGCATTAAGTCGACAAGACCATGCTAGTTTATCCATGATGAGGGTCACAAAAGATCCAATATTTATGGATTTACAAAGGATGGATCTTGGAATTATAATGAAAGGGGAAAATCGTATCTTTCTCAAATGAAGGTTCAACCATCTATACATGTGAATATTAAAGAGCCACAGAAAGATGATGTCGAGTTACAAAAGAAGGTGAGAAATGTTCCTGAATTCAACCTTGATTGTGATGGGATAATAAAGTTTAGGAATCGGGTTTGTGTTCCTCTCATCCCTGAATTAAAGAAGGAGATGCTGGATGAGTTTCAGAGTTCTTCATTCTCTATTCATCCTGGAAGCACGAAGATGTATAGGGACCTGAAAGAGTACTTCTGGTGGAATGGCATGAAAAGAGATGTTGCTGAATATGTCTCTCGATGCTTGGTTTGTCAACAAGTTAAAGCTGAGGGACAGAAGTCTAAGGGGATGTTACAACCATTACCCATACCCGAATGGAAATGGGAAAACGTCACTATGGACTTTGTCACAGGACTTCCTAAAACATCCAAAGGCAATAATGCTATCTGGGTCATAGTTGATCATCTTACAAAATCTGCACACTTCATTGTTATTAGAGAGGATTTTTCTCTGGATCAGCTTGACAGGATATATGTAAAGTGGTAAGATTGCATGGAGTACCACTTTCTATTATATCTGATTGGGATCCGAGGTTTACCTCAAAGTTATGGCAAAGTCTTCAGTATACTCTGGATACAGAGTTGAGTTTCAGCACTGCTTATCATCCTCAGACAGACGGTCAGTCTGAGAGAACAATTCAAACTATAGAAGATATGTTGAGAGCTTGTTCTATGGATTTCAAGGGTGGTTGGGATCAACACCTACCTTTGGTGGAATTTTCTTATAATAATAGCTTTCACTCCAGTATTCAGATGGCTCCTTATAAAGCTCTCTATGGAAAGAAATGCAGGACTCCAACTTGCTGGGATGAAGTTGGGGAAAGAAAGCTATTAGGACCTGATCTCATTGATGAAATGGCAGAAAAGGTCAGATCTATTCAACAACACATAAGAGTAGCTCAGAGTCGACAGAAAAGTTATGCCGACAATAGAAGAAAAGACCTAGAGTTTGAAGTGGGTGATAAAGTGTTCTTACGAATATCTCCCTGGAAGAGGGTTATGAGATTTGGAAAGAAGGGGAAGTTGAGCCCTAGATATATCGGTCCTTTCGAAATACTGGATCGTGTTGGGAAGGTAGCTTACCGATTGGCGCTTCCACTGAATCTCTATCAAGTTCATGATGTGTTCCATGTATCTCTCCTGAGAAAGTACATACCTGATCCTTCAAATGTACTCAGCTCAGAAGTTGTACCGCTGGAGCAAGATCTTTCTTATGAAGAACAACCGATAGAGATTCTGGATCGTAGCGAAAAAGTCCTACGAAACAAGACCACTCAATTGGTGAAAGTTTTATGGAGGAACCACCAATTAGAAGAAGCTACATGGGATCTTGAGGATATGATGAGGGAGAGGTATCCTCATCTGTTTGTTTCAAAGTGACGAATTTCGAGGGCGAAATTCATTTTAAGGGGGGTAGAATGTAACACCCGAGACTTTTATGTTATATAAATCATCAAAGGAATCTTTTTATACACACAACTCTTGCTTGGCTTGCTTTACACGAAATCGCGACCTTCCTCGATAGCTTGCGTCGTACGCAATACCGAGTTTCACTAAACAATGATATGCTATTAAAATATTATTAAAACTAGCCGTTATGAATAGTAATAACCACTTTTTGAAATTTTATTTTTCAAAATGGACTTCATTTTTGGACTCAGAATATCGAAATTAGCCTAGGGTGAAATTTTGGTATTTTTCTGAAAACTTTCAATTTGTGATGAATAGTGAAACTACTAAGTGGCTGTTAAAAAAACTGAATTTTTCATAAAACTCAATTTTACCACTTCTGTGAGTGGAATTTCAAAAATCCAAGAGACACAGTTAATTTCAGTAAGTAAAATTTGGTTCAATGAGATGAAAATAATTTTTTGGTGAATAGTAACTTTTTACTTTTTTTTACCACGGTTAAAAGTAAATAGGGTAATTAAGGGTAAAAATGATATTATTATTACCCTAACACATGTCCTAATTCTATTGGACAAGTGTAATTCGACCAAAAACAAACTTAGGAATAAAATACGACCATTTAGGCCCACTTGGATTAGATTAGGACTTTTATTATTAATTTATTTAAAGAAGGGTTAAAATAGTTAAAATCAAAGTTTAATAACTAAATAATTTTTAATATGGGGTTATACATAAGATAAATTCGACTATAAATATTAATTATAAAGATAAAAATGTTTCCTACATAATGGTATTTTATTTGTAATTTTTAGACATTAAATAATTTAATTTATTTATGACACTACGATGATGCAGTAATTATCTTATTAATGAAATATTGACATAATTGATGTTATAAATACCTAAATAAATATAATTTGAGACTTTTTATGAATTCCACTAATTTTTTAGGTTAATATGACATGTTAGTATTGATTTAATTAAATTTTTTAGAACTTATCATTCTGTTATAATTTTCACAAAAATCAATTACTAAATAGTTTCAAAATTGACATAAAATAGTTTTTAAAACAAATATTATATTATTAATTGTTATTTTATTCCTAAAAATCTAAGGTTCGGCCAAATTACTTAGATAAGGTTATATATATTAATAATAAACAACTTGGGGTTCGTTTGTCTTGATATAGTAAGTTTATTAACCTTATAGTATAAGAACACAAGAAGACACGGTAAAAGTAAAATTATTTAACTTAATGTTAAATCTAAATGATAAGGTTAAAATAGGAACCTAAACTTGTCTAAATTCTATTGGATGAGATTATTTCGACCCATACCCACCTTATCCTCGAAATAAATCAATTTGGAGCTATTTAAAACCGAACTTGACTTTATAATAAAAAAATATTTTTAGTTATTCCAAAGGTGCCCCTCTCCTCCCTTATAAAAGGGCACCTCCTCCCTCTCTTCCTCACACCACTTTGAGCCTTCAATCTTGGCCAACCCCTGACATTTTCTCCTCTCCACTTCCCTAGAGACATCCTAGAGGTCCTGGTCTTCTTCAAAGACCAATTTTAGTGCCCTAAAAGGAGGTCTCAAAGAAGCACTTCAAAGAAGAGGTAATATCCATTACCGATCCTTTCCCATTTCTTTCTTCTTCAACTTCTTCTTCTTTAGTTGTTTAATTATGAAGTAATAACATAAGTATCACTCATATACTGATATGTTATTATAAGTATGAAACAACCCTATTTAACCATCTATCCATCCTACGGAAAATGAAATCACCGCGCGTGCGTACGTACGGAATACCGTCTCCACGCCGTGGTGTAATATATTTTCCACCACCACCTTACTTGGATGGGTATAATGGTGTAAATAATGACTATATATGACTATTATAAAGTGATATTGATTCTGAAATAGTATACATACACTCCAATACAATTCCACGATCATAGGAATGATATCATCACTCGTGCGTACGTACGGAATACCGTCTCCACGATGTGATGCGACTCGTTCTACATGATCTTCATTTCATAATGATTATATAAATGAATTTAATGAATGAATATGATATATATTACACTAATACCATTCTGGAAATGAGGTATCTATAACCTAAAGAGAAGAATAAGAATTTATTTGACAAAACACGCATAAGAACAAAAAGTTATAAACACTCGAATAACAAGTAGCAATGAAATATTACTAATAAGAAGCTAAGAATATGACCATATATGATATAATAAAAATAAGTATGATTCTGGAATAAGTCAATAACATTATTTAAATCATTATACAGGAGGTTCGGACACTTACAAAGCAAGTCGGACCTAAGGTAAGGGAAATATCACAATCTCATTTTTATCCGAGATTGTTTATACTTTGGCATTTACTGGGGTGTATTTTATCATCCACATCCATGTTTCCTCAATATGTAATATTATTTCCATCCACCTACAATTTTTTAAATCCAATTTTACCCTTCGGTGAGTTTTTGGTAAAAGATATGAAAGGAATCTTTTTTCGTTTTTCGTACGAGGTACTTTTTTGACTTTTCAGACAAAAGTACGAGAAGAATGTTTTATTTTGACTTATACGACATGAATGGATTTTTAAAACATTATTTCCAAGAAGCTTCTATTATAAGTTTTCAATTTTATTTTTAATCAACTTCTTTTAGTTATAATTTTATGACATGTTAAGAAATGAAAAGTGTTTTTGAAGTAGAAAGGATAGTTTCCTCAAGAATGGAGTTCAAGTGTTTTATCAAAATTATTTTCCATCTAAGATTATAAAGGATTATGTTTGTATACCAATTATTACATTGATTTTATTATGTTGTGATGGAATTATTTTTATCTTATATGAATTGTTTTATAATGTCACAATGTTTAAGATTCCCATTTTTATTACATGGGTTATGCAATGATGTATGATTTATGATTTTGTGGCACACATAAGAATGGTTTCATTATGAGATGGGTGGGACCTATATCTCCCTCCAATGCATTGGGTAAAGATTTTATATCTCATGAGATTGACATGGCTGGAATGGTAGGTTATACCGGTTCAGTGAAACAGGACTGAAACGAGGAATGAACTCGGTTCAGAAATGGACTTTGTCCACTAAGATAGTCTTGGCAATGGGTCTTGACTAACAAGAAATTATTCTCTATGATTATGTGTGTATGACACAAAGTTTCATGTTTTAAGTTATGATTATTGGGATTACATTTCACTTCTATGATTTATCCCATGTTATGATATTATGATCTCTTTTGTAGGATAATATTTCCAAAAGTTATGTTCTTATGTATATGATGTGATTGATATTTCTTTTGTTTACCCTTACTGAGCATTTGAGATCACCCTTTTGTATGTTTTATTTCCCCAGGTCAGGAAGAAGGTTATTAAGTAGAATATGCCAAAAAGGGACTCTAGATATGATGAAATAAATGGGAGGCAAAGTAGATGCTTGATGAACCAGTTGTTTATGTTTCCCAGTTTCTAAATACATTATACCTATACGGTCCTTTCTTGGTTTTGTTATATGTTGTAATAAGTGTGCTTCAATTCTGAAGTAATAGCAATGTATGTAAAGTATGGGTCGTTATATAGTTGGTCGTCCGCGGGGAGGCATCCTGAAAGAAACAGATGTGACACGGTCAAAAGACTATACCTGGTGAGCTGACCTGGTTTGAGATGACTTAGTTTGAGTTGTCTTAAAGAAAACTTTTGGAAACACACACGCAATCAGTGTTTTCATGCACTGAGTCAGAAATCAGAAGTCAGGGTCCTGGTGTATGGATACGTCGGTCGCCGCACCAACGTTGGACTCCCTGAACAGAAAACCACACTCAGTACACTTAACACTATTACTTCACAGAAAAGAAAATATCAGAGTCCTAAGTTCTACGGTAAAACCGACTCCTCTGATACAAATTTTTCATGACCCGTTCCCCGGGTCCCGTGTCGTAACTACCCCAAGTCTGCCTTCTATAGGCCAGGGGCTGGCGACTAGCACCAAAGGCGTAATCCCTATAACTGGGAAGGCATTTCCTTTATTAAACGTAAACACACACACAACCAGAGTACAAGCGAAAGCAAACACTAAGTAAACACTATATAACAAAAGATGTGCTGGAAAGTAAAGGGGCCAGAAATACAAGCCCAACAGTAAAGTACAAGGAAAAGACAAAACAGTAGGAAGGTGTCAAGCTACTCCTGGATCGTCCTCCAGAGTTCCTACCTGAAGGGTAGGTACAGATGGCCACCTCAGCTCTCTACGTCTGTCTGTCACCTCCGGGTATCTTCTCGTCGTGAATTCCACCTCCAGGTACCGTCCATCTCTACAAGCCTCAACCACGATCAGTGTTTTCCGTCATCTGCAACCAACACAATGAGGTGCGGGCATAGCCCGTGTAGGGGTGAGTATAACAATACTCAATAGAGACCTCGATACCCTCAAGGTATCACTAAATCCAACAAGGATAAACCACAAAGAAAGATCTCAACAGATAACCTTTACTTAGGTATATATTCTCATACATATACCTAAGTTATCAAGTATCCCATCTCAATCATGAGGAAAACACAAAGGTCATTGACTCAGCTCAAACCAGGATTTTCATTATCGAAACTACAACTACTGGAGAACTCCTCATCTTTCGAGTACAGTGGCCTTGTCATGACTCTGAGGTGCTACTCACTAACCTTAGACTGCTGAGGTACTCCTCCTGTCGAGTACTACGGGTCTGCTGCCAAATACCGGGCGCTCCGTCCGCTATGGGTCTGCCGCCAAATACCGAGCGCTCCCCCTAATAGCCTACAGAGGTACTCTTCCTGTCGAGTATCGTGGGTCTACTTCCAACTAACAGGCGCTTCGTCTGCCATGGGTCTGCCACCAAATATCGGGCGCTCCGTCCACTGGGCTAATCGAATCACTCCGAGTCGAATCGGTCAAGCAATCGTCGGGTCTACAGCTACTAGGTCTCCGCACTCCGTACGCTCGTCTCCAGGAGGGTCCGCTCCACGATCTACTGGTCGTTACTTCCAAGTGTCAAGAAGTCTCACTTAGAAGTAAAACAAAGGACCGCCTCGTCATAGGGGTCTCAACGCAACATATGGCGCGTCAATCGGATGTCCAGTCTGTGAGTCATTAGCTTTTCCATTCCAGGGGCTTGGTTGGTTTTTAAGATAAAACCAACCCAACCATACACCAATATCATCTAAATACCATGTAGAGTATGCCAAAATAACCTTATAATCAAGAGGAATCCAACGTAGTTGACGGCACATCAATCAGACGTTCGGTTCTTAAGTTATAATTGTTTCCACTCCGAGGGCCCGGTTGGTTTCAGGTTCGAACCAACCAGGCCATACCAAAACTTTGTAAAAACCTTGAGTGTAATATACCGAAATGACCATCTTGATCCAAGGAATCCTACACAACTGACGTTGCATCGATCGGAGGTATGTACCTCATGATATGTACATTTAACCGAAAACGGTCCGAAAAGGGGGGTCTGGGCCCGGTCCGACCCGGCCCAGCCCACCCTGGGTCGGCCCGAACCGGGTCGAACCGACCCAGGTCTGGGTATGGCCCAGCTGGGCATGGCCCGGCCCAGCCCGCAGCTGGCTGAGCAGTTACGCTGAGCGGGGGGGGGGGAGGCGCAGCCCCCTGATAATTTGGAACCAGCGGCGCCAGCTGGCGCTGCCCCCAGTCATCCCAGATCCTGTGTGGTCGCGGGATCCACCGCAGAGGATCTTCTCCGGCAGCGTGCTGGGGCGCCGCCACATCCAGGCGGCCGGTCTCCGGCGACCCGCACCGCCACGAGGTTCCGCGGGCCACTGGAGTTGCTCTAGTGGTCCGTTTTAGCTTCCGTCTGCACCGGCGGTCATCTCAGGTCCCAAAATTTATTGTGAAGGCTTCAAACCACCGTTGTGGTCCCGTTTTGTCACCACCCATCAATCCGCGCACAAACAAACAATCAGCGGAGGGTCCGGACTTGTTCTTTAGCTCGTTCCCTCCACGTTATAAGCTCTAACCATAGTTTATCATAAAAGAACACCCATGATCGAGGGAATAATCGCACATACGAAAAGTATACGAATTATCCTACCTCAATAATTGATGTTGTACGTCGGGCGTCGTGGAAGACGGCGTCGTGGGGTGAGGATTAGAAGATGACGTCGTAGTGCGCCCGAGGAGGAAGCGACGTCTCCTCACTTGTCACGGAGAAGAGGAAGGAAGGTGTGTCGTCGTTATTCATTGAACCGACATTCTTCGTCGAAGGAAACGCCCTTCTTCATCGGAGAAGGAAACTATTCTCTCATGATCTCTCTCCCTTCACACAACGAAAGATCCCCCAAAAATAAAATAATAAGCTACTCCTATTATTTTATTAACACAAGCCATTTAAAAATTCAAACATTCAAACACTTAATTAATTAAATGAAGAGGTTCCATTCATTAATTATGGTATGTTGGCAAGAGTTAAAGAGGGGGAGAGGGAGAGGAAAGGTCCTCATAAAAAAATGGGGGGTTTCCAAATTAATGAAGGGGGTTTAAGGAGTTTGGGGGGAAATGAAAGGTTGGGGCTCATGTGGTCCCCACCTCTCAAACATCCACACTTGGGTAGTTAGGTGGATCTGGGTACCACCCTTAACTCCCCTTTGTAGGATATAACTACCTCAGATATAAATAAAATTGTACATACCAATTTTATTTATTTAAATCTAGATTCCCAAAAATTAACTTTCACCCCGCATAAAACGCAACTGTGGTGAAGGTCCCCTTAAGAGAATATTGGTGCTTCGAATTCATCGGTGTCCTCAGATTTCAATTCCGAGCACTAGTTCAAAAGATAGAATAATCCGATCATTCGTTTACTGAACGTACCTGAGCTAAACTTTGGAAATTGATTCCGGGAACACCGGGCCTCGGAATCAAGTGTCATCAGAAGCAACAAACTCGTAAAATTCAAAAGTATTTAAGAAAAAAAATTAATTTAAATTTTAGGTTATTTACATATTTTTTAATGCTATTAATGAATATCTAATTTTATGTGCATGCGTGTTAAAAATGAGGGAAATTGAAAATATTAAAAATAAGTACACTTTAAAAATATTGAAAAATGGATAAGTTTTGTGTGTGTGCATTGTTTATAAATATTCATTAATTACATATATTTGAAATCAATATAATACACATTTGATCTATTTTAAATTGAAAAATCATATTACATTCAATTATATGTCCATTACTCTATGAAATTAGTTAGCTGGAGTACATATCATTTAGTCAACTGGAGTACACACCATGTAATTGGTGTACATATCATTTAGTCCTTTAGTAATAGATAGGTTGTGTATCTTCTTACATGGCCTACCTTACTTATGACCTTGTAACTCAAGTAGCACACACCATGTGGCCCATGTACATGTTGTGTACTCCAATATTTTTTATGGAACTGTTTACATGCTGATTCCCTAGGCGTGTGCCTCAAATGGATGGTGAGAAAAGTACATGTCGTGTATCTTGCTTGTACACGCCATGTACTTATACCAAATTTCACAGATTTTAAATTAATTTATTATACTATGTAAACCTTATCAACATGTTCTTACATGTGGTCATTAATTTGATAGGACATTACATGTAATGGGTTTCAATATATATAAATTTATAATTAATATCTATATAATGTTCAAATCTTTATATCATGTATGATTCATATTACAGCTATTACTCTAAGAACATTGAAGCATAACACATGACATAAAAATCATGTAATCAGTGTAATCATTAAGTTTATAATACATGTCATGAATGTACATGATAAGTTTTTTATTCCACATGTCACGAGAGTAAATAGTATATGAGTATAATGCATGTTGGGTAGTTTTGATGGGTACTCGCCATGTTTTCTCCAAGGAACATTTATGTACATAAGTAATTTTAAATAAATTTATTTAATTTGTTTAAAATTAATATAGATGATAATCTCAATGAAATTCAGATGATAATTAAGATAAAATAATTTCTTAATCAAATAAAATAATTAATTTATTTGAGAATGATTTATCTTATATAAGAACGATTATAATTGAATTCTAATTTTATTAAATGTGTAATTCGTTGCATGTGGATGATCATGAGATTAGACCAGACCTTTATATTGGATTGGTTTCATTTAATTTATTATTAAATTAAATTGTTGGCATGTGTGTCATCTCTCATCTCATTATCTAAGGGCCAGTGTTCCCATGGTTTCTTTTATGTAAACCCCTTCCCTTACCTACATGTGAGTAAAATCATATGTAATGGATGGATCTCCTATTCTAGTGGAGGCGGTTCAAGTTTGGAGATGAGGAGAAACCAATCCAAGAGAGATATATAGGTGGCCAGTTGGAAAGATGAAACACTAACCTTGATTGGTTCAAGGTATTTTCCCCTAGGTCAATGATGAGTTTATCGTCATCTAGACAAACTAACCATTAGCAAAATATCATGATCATACCAATTTATTATTTTATTTATATCAAGTTGCATGGTTATTATATTATGGATGTTTTGTCACAATCACACGAATTAATGAATTAATAATCATGAAAGATAAAACTAAAATAAATTTCATTATGTGTAAATATTATCTAAGATTTAGTTAATCACTTAAGTAAATCCACTTAATACTAACATGAATGTAATAAAGATAATAATTTTAAATTTATGTATAAAAGAATAAATCCCTCAATTATATATTAATCCGGTATATCCTTCCACTACATTAGTTAAAATAAAACCATATTTTAGAGTGCTTGGACATCCAAAGTTGGGGTTCTTTAAATTATCATTGAATTATAACATGATTTTTTGGGTTTACTTAACTTAGTTCACATCAAGGGTTCATTTCCAATGTAGTAATTGAAGTAAATGAGAGGCAAGGGTTGAGAAAATCCAATTTCATGATTTTAGGATTTTGGATTCCACTCAATAGATCAAGGAAATTTGAGTTAAAGCAGTTTATATTTAGAATTCTTACATAAAACCATTCATGTTTCTTGACCAACCAATGTTGGGGTAATGAGAAGGATAATATAGATCCTTTCCACTATAATTTCCAAGATATAGGATATTCTAAAGCCAATGGTGATGGTTATTGGGTTTTGATAAAATAGTGGGAGATTAATAAATATAATAATTATTTATTTGTCTAAATTTTATCAAATAAAGTAATATAATTCTACTCATATTATTTGTATAAATAGTAATAAAATTACTTCAAACATATCAATGTGATTCGTACTTAATAAGGATAACCTTCTTACTAGAAAAAAATTCCCAAGTGTGGTGAAGGTGTTTACATATTATCCTTCATCATGAAAGAAATTTGTATGTGATTGAAGAACCTATTCCTAATGTTCCTAGAAATGAGGCAAGTTATTAAGAGTTAACACTCTATGGAAAACATTTGAATGATTCTATATATATTCAGTGTTTCATGTTATCATTCATGACCAGTGATATTTTGAAGCAACATGAGGACATGGATGCATGTAGAATGATGTCTCAAATTAGTGATCTTTATCAAGAGAATGTGAGATAAGAGATATATGATATCTCTAATTCTCTTTTTAAAACTAATCTTGGAGATTCAGCACCAGTTGGGCCTAAGTTAGTCAAGATTATTAGCTGCATTGAACTCTTAGAACTCTTAGGGATTAAATTCCTGGATGATTTGTGAAAATATATCATACTTTAATCACTACCCAATACCTTATATATTTTTATTATTAATTATAATATGAGAAATAATGATAATATTATTCTGGAACTTCTTCATTTGATTCTCCAAATGGATAAGGACATGGGGTGTGACAAACCTGTGATGCTTATAGTGAATAAGAAAAGTAAGAACAATATGAAGGTTCCTAAGACTCAAAATAAGTATAAATCTTTCAAGAACTATCCTTTAAAGAAGAAAAATATCCAAAGGTAGGGAAAGGAATAGGAGGAAGTAGATTTTTTATGTGGAAATAAAGGCTACTGGAAGAAGAATCGCACCCAAAATCAAGGGGAAGCTAAAGGTGCATTCGTTATCGAGTGTAATATTTCAATATCTACACATTAGGTTTTAGATACAGCTTTTGGTGCTCATATATTTATCCAAATACAGGATCCAATTAGATTCCAAGAATATTTGGAGAGGAGATGTGGATTTGAGGGCTACTAATGGTGAAAGGTTGGCTGATCTAACCATTAGTGACTACCACCTTTCATTGCCTACAGTAATGATTTTGGGTTTTTAAAGTATTTTTATTATTTATTAATGGTTACCAAGAACATAATTAATGTATCATTCCTAGATGCAGATGGTTTTATTTTCAATTTTTTAAATAAAAGTTGTTTCTTTTATAAAGATAATATATGTTATGGTATGGTGCATTTAAATAAGTGTCTTTATGTATTAAATTATGAAAAACAAGTATTGTAAATAGATAACGAATCATGTTCACACGAATCATATAACACTGAGTTATGGAATTACCATCTTGGTTATGTAAACAAGAAGATATTGACAAAGATCTATCAAGATGGTCACTTAGACCCTTCTAATATAAAATCACTTGAAAGATGTCATACTTGTTTACAAGGAAAAATGAAAAAAACCATTATTCAGTGCACATGGTGAATAGACCATATAGCTTTTAGGATTGGTACACACTAATATGTGTGTACCATTTACATAATAATCTATAGGTGTATATTCTTACTTCATATCTTTTACTGATGACTTTGATAGATATGGATATGTTTACTTGATGAGTTTTAAGTCTAGGTCCTTTGAGAAATTCAAGGAATTAAAGACTGAAGTAGAGAATAAACTTGGAAAGAATATAAAGAATATTTGATTGGAAAAAGGTGTTGAATATATTAACCAAGTTTTTATTGACTTCTTACAAGATTTTTGGATTCTATCTCAACTCACTCAACCTTACACACCATAGTGGAATGGTTTTAGTAAAAGGAGGAAACGTTCCTTATTATACATTGTAAGGTCAATGGTGATTCATGTAGATCATCCATTATTCTTTTGGGGACATGTTTTCCATTATTATTTTGGGGACATTCATTACAAATTGTGGCATACATACTAAATTTAGTACCAAATAAAGTGTAAAACATAATTCCATTTGAGTTATGATGTGTAAAGAAACATTTTTTTCATACATGTGTATGGGGTTGTGAAGAGTTTGTTAATGCCTTATCAAGAAAAAAACTTGCACTCAGGGGTACAAAGTGTATCTTTATAGGTTACCCCAAGGAAATAAAGGGATAATACCTATACAACCCCTCATATAAGAAAGTTATTGTCACTAGATAATCCATCTTTATTGAGAGGGAGTACATCCTCAAAAAGGATAGTATGAGAAAAATTGAATTTGATTAGTTTGTGCTTAAGATACATAAGAGTTGGTATAAGAATGGATTCAATAGGTCCTCATGGAATAAATAGTTCCTGAAATATAAGTACTATATAGGATCACAAGAGAGAAGTAAGATAACTAGAGAGATATAGATTTCTAGTCACTAAAGATGGTAACTCATTATTGGTTGAAAATGATGAACCTATCTCCTACAAATAGGTTGTGGATAGTTCAAAATCTTCAAGATGGAAATAATCCATGAATTATGAAAATGATTACATGTATCATAACTAAGTTTAGGTTTTGTTTAATGTTCCAGTTGATGTAAATACCATGAGGTGAAAATGTGTATTCAAGATAAAACTGAACATGGAAGGTAAGGAAAATACCTATAAAGAAAGGATGTTGGATAAAGGGTTTAAATAGTGTCAAGGAATTGACTATGATAAAACATTTTCACCCGTTTCAATGTTTAAATCTATCATAATTCTACTTGTTATAGCAGCTTACCATGACTACGAAATTTGGCAGATGGATGTCAAAACCACTTTCTTTAATGGGAACCTTTAGGAATATGTCTATATGACAAAACCAGAAGGTTTTATGACTCCAAGTGGTGCCAAAAAAAATTTCAAGTTGCAGATATCCATTTATGGATTGAATCAAGCATCTAAGACATGGAACATTCAATTTTATGAATCTATAAAATAATTTGGTTTCATTAAGAATGAATGCGATCCATGTGTTTACAAGAGGTTTAGTGAGAATATAGTCATTATCCTAGGAGTATATGTTGATGATATAGTACTTATTAGAAATGACATACTAGTCTTACAGTTTGTTAAGGATTGGTTTACCAAGTGTTTCTCAGTGAAGAACTTAGGTAAAGTATCATATATTCTAGGGATCAATATCATCCATGACAGATCCAAAAGGATGCTTGGACTAAGTCAAAGTACACACATTGACTAGATACTAAAGGTATTTAGTATGGAACAATCCAAGACTTTATTGGTTCTCAGGTCACATGGTATACATATTTCTAAGAAAATGTGGTCTTAGACACAATAGGAGAAATATTGAATGAGTAAGATCTCGTAAAATTCATCAATAGGATCAATCATGTATTCCATGTTATATACTAGACTTTATGTTGTCTATTCATTGAACATGGTTGGAAGTTATCAAGTAGATCTAGGAGAATAGAATTGGTATGTTGTTAAAGTTTTTCTCAAGTATCTGGGAAGAACTAAAGATATTTTCTTAGTGTATGGAGGAGACGAGGAGATGGTTGTTAGAGGTTATACTAATGATAGTTTTCAAATTGATCAGAATGATATGAATTCATGGTTAGGATATTTTTTTGGTCTCAAAAGAGGATTTTTCAGATATAAGATTTAAAAGAACGCATTTGTTAGTGATTCTACAGTAGAGTTTGAGTATATTTTGGATTTTGATGCATACAAGGAAGAAATTTTGATATAAAACTTTTTCTAGGTGCTTGATGTGGTACCAAGAAGTAAATAACCTATCACATTGTATTGTGATAATATTGTAGTAGTGTATCTTTCAAAAGATCCAATGTCACACCAATGGACAAAGCACATGATCTAAAAGTATATCCTCTTGAGGTATTTTTATCATAGTGTTGAAGTTTCTGTAAGAATAGTTCCCATGGAAGAAAATATGGTGGACACCTTGACTAAAGGCCTATCTCATCAGAATTATGAGTATTATATGAGAGCTAGTGAACTAATGATTTTTAGCAGTTGGCTCTAGTGAAAGTGGGATTCTGTTGGATTTGGTGTCCTAGAACTAACTTCTATGTACTTTATTATAGCATGTATTCATAGTTTTGAAAATTAATAAAATTATTATCACATCATGATTGTTCTTGTGTGTAATATAGTATGTGATAATATCCAAATAGAACCTATAAGTTCTCCACTATGATGAGAACCCAGAAGTGCCATGGTAGTATTCATAAATATATGTTCTATATCCAGATGATATCAATTGATGGACACAAATGATATATGATATCATGGGTGGAGACTCATAGGAATTTTAGGCATCTTCTCATTGTGTAAACCCTTGGTAATATCCAGTGTAGTTTATTAAGAGAATGAGACCCACCAGTAGGAAATACATATATATATGTTTCATTGGATGTTCCGATCTATGAATTTGTGTATTGGTCCTTATACTTTAAAATTATTATTAATGAATATTATAAGTCACGTACTTTTATGTATTGATGAAAAAATTCATGACATATTTACATGATGAGGTAGGATACGTTGGGTGTGTCATGAGTAAAATTTATTTAATGAATAATGTGAGAAAGGATTTGTCCCTTGAAAGAGCGCTTTGGTGGGCGCCCTCAAATGATTAATGTGATTTTGGGGTACTTAGGTGCAGTAGAGTGGCTGACCAAGGTCGTCTCTCAAGAGAGGAAGTGAATTTAACAACTTATTAAAGGTATTATTAAAAAAAAATTATAATAGAATAAAAACACTACTTTAAAGTATTGGGGTTTGTTATAGTTTATTAATCTAGAAGAAGTTTTTTGGAAGAAGATTGTATATTTTTTTTGTTTTTAGTTTTGAAATGAATTTCGATTAAAATGACACAACAAGAAGATGTTTTTTTAGAAATCTATTTTAAAAGACGTAATCGATCTAACTCTACCTATTTATTTACTTATTAATAATTATCATATAAATCAATATCCAATTAATTATTATCCCCTAATTTTTTATCCCTCGAACCCTACGAGAGTTAACTTAACCACAAAGATGAAATTACTTAAACCCTAGGCTAGCTTCGGAACACGCAATCGCAGCACCCTGCTTTGATTGTTATTATAAAGATAGATTATGGTTAGTGGTTAATTATAGCACATATAAATTATGTAAATAAGGATTAATTGTGTTTAGGGATTATATTTTAACTCTACAAATTTATCCCGTGTGGTCTTGTATTACCGATTAAGATAGCACTCTCACAATTTACACAAAATCTCGACCTCGCGTGTTTTGTATTAATTGTTCAATTGCTTGATTAGTTTCTTGTAATTTAAAAACACAATTCATGGATCATATTATGTTAATTAAATTATCTCATTTATTCAAAATAAATTAATGAATAAGGATAGAGGTCGATCGATTACTAAAAAGAACTACTCTTCCATGGGTGGCGTAATCATCATAGAAGCGTTTTGCATGTGCAAAGGTTTATAATGGGTATAACCCAATAACGCTTCTAATCAAGAATTCCAGCCCAAATATGAAGATTAAGAGAATAATAAATTTAAACAAAATAGAAGAAAATAGAATAAATAAAAGAAGAACAAATAAGTTTATTACACAAACAAAATCATTACAACATGAAGGAGAAGAAGAAGGCTTCGTCGAAGGGATCCTTGCTTCAAGAGCTACCCTTATTGAAATGGTTGGAGAATTTGAGTGGATCCACTTCTCCTCTTCCATAAACTTCCCAATTCACATCCCAGCCCCACTAAATGAGAAAAAAACCAATTTATAGAGTCGTGGGGAGGATAGGTTCAAAGTGGTTTCAGGTGTGAATGGAGAATCTCGGACAAATATTTTATTCCAACTTGAACCGACCATTTGACCACAAAAACGCGTGAATTGTCCGGACTTTCAGAAGGGTAAAATGTGAGGATATGGGTTCCCTATATCCTCTAAAAATTTGGGCTCAATAAAATCCCAGAAGAAATAGTTATGTCCGAAATACAGAAGCTTCCCCATTCTGATGTGTCCAACCCACCTTTGACTTTATGGCCCAATTACTCCATCCAAATGCATTATTTTTATCTATGTTCCTGAATAAAAGTTGTATACCGTGAAGTAAAGAACATAGTTACAAAATATTAAGTTCAAATAATTCAAATAAAAAAATTTATGATTGAAATACTACAGTGATTTTAAAAGGGTAAAACTGGAATTTTTATCAAATATTCAAATGAATGATCTAATCCCAAATACTTTCCAATTAAATATATTTAACACAATGTGAGTAAATTATATCATTTATTATCAATAAAATATTCAATAAAATAGTGTTTTATCATCCCTTTTATTCTTTAATGGAATATGATATCTCAGGAACTTTGATAGAAATGATATAGCTTAAATAAATCCATGTCCATGGTGTTTTATAGGCAAGTTCAAATTCTGTAAATTCAAAGAAAGATACATCAAGAACATAGGTTGATAGAACCATTATGAAACCTGATTTATTAGAGATATCACAATAAATGGATTATATTATACGGTAAGCATTTGTATGAGGTATTATTTCATTGCATCATTAAATTATTTCTCTATGGGTGCCTTGGCATGTTTCTAGATGATAACCTTGGACTTTAGGTTGCTTTGTCTAATTCCACTGATAAAGGGGCATAGAGGGTCACACAATAAGTGTATCCAGAATCTTAGTTAAATAATATGTTATTATTTATTATTTAAAAAATTTAATAAATATTATTCCTATATGTGGTTTAATAATTATCCATCCTTTTGATTGCATATATTCTACCACCAGTTATTCAAGAGAATGTTATGTGAGCGGAATATTTAATAAATATTTATTTTCTATTTAGTGAATATAATATTTATTTATTTATGGAGGGATAATTAATTGATATTTATTTAATAAGTAAAAATATATTATTCAAGGATCAATAAATATTGTGCAAGAATAACGGACCGAGTTTAATGGTCCGATGAGAAATAATATATATTGAATATTATTTGAATAAATAATTTTTATTTTTTAATTTGTATGTTAAGTGAATGTTGATAAATAATAATATTATTATTATTATTATTGATATGGGGTTTCACAGGTATTAAATAAATATTAAAGGGCATGTGTGAAAATATTTATTTATAAACCCTAGCGGTATGTAAACCCAATAATATTATTTTTTAAGTGATTCAATTCATTTGTTTGGTTCTACATAATGAATTCAGATAATCCTCTTGAATACCTAGAGAGATCCCTTCTCCAAAAACACTCCCAAGAACAGAGAGTCGTCTTCCTCCACCTTCCACTCTCGAGTCAAGAGAGATCAAAGAGAATCCATTTTAAATGATTCTCGAGGTGATCAAAGGGGAATGATGCAAGTGATAGGATCTATCATTCTAGCACTCAGATATTCCTACAGCGATGTTCTAAGATTTATAGAACATGTGTGGATCACCACTAGAGGGAATCTTCTCTTGATTCCTATAAATTCAATGATGGTATGATGTAAACCTATTGTCAGATCCATCAACTAAAAAATAATTCACATAAGGTAATTATTTAATTTCTTAAATTAATTATAAATAATATGTGATGATTCTATACTTGGTTCCAGAATTTTATCCCTTTTCTATATTCTTTGATTTAATTCTTCTGATCACTATGTTCAACATTGTGTAAAATCTAGGATTAATCATCGATCGTGGCAAAAAAAAGTTGGGCACAACCCACTGCATGCTTCCACTACACCTAAAACCTTAAAAAATGAGATTTCTCTATAGGGAGGACCTTCACAGTGAACATTTAGTGGATGAATCCTTCATATAGATGGATTTTATTGTAGTTGGGCGCACCCATATATACTTGTTCATAAGTATATAGTAAATTTATTTCCAAAATAGATTCTAATGATATAAATAATTTACCTCAAAAATGGGTACCTCGGGGTAAATTATTATACAGGTGGAATTCATAATAACTTAATGAGATTGAATTCATTGATAATTTAGTATAAATGAATCCATTAAATAAATTAATCATTCTCCCCCTGATGTATGTCTACCATGTTATCAACAAACTAATTCTCATGTATACTTGAATCAATATCTTTCATTATAATTAATCCTAGATGGCCTAAATCATCATTTCATATATTTAAAGTGTTAGTATAGATAAACTTCTGGTTTACCACTATTGATTCGATTGTACGTAACAAATTCTTTATAGTCACTTTTATAAATGCTTGTTACATATTGAGGTACCTCTTTTATATAGTGTCTTCCTATGATATTCATTTTCAATAATATCATTTATATATCTTATTGAGACTCATGATATAACAAATCATTAAGAATTTGTACTACTATATAGGAATATTCTGGACACTACTACAAATAAGGCTTTTAAAAGCGCTATAAACCACTTTTAACAGTGCTAGAAAAGCATTGTTAATCGCGGCGAAGATAAAGGGGGTCCCCTTTATCAGTGCTCAAAATAGCGCTGATAAAGGCCTAGTTTCCTGTGATGTGCTTTTTATTTAAGAGCACACATAGAACCTACACACCTACACAAAACAGCACCTGCATGTGAACAAAGCACAGAAGAATGAAACAGTGCACACAAGAGTTTCGCAAACAATGCTATATACATTTAATTTACATCATGAATACAAAAAAACACACTTCTATATACATTTCAAACAATGTTTTATATGGTTATAATTACAATTATCCAACAAGCAGTTAAAAACATTAATGTTTTATCCTTTGGCATCTATGATCCCCTCTCCAAAAATATTGTTCATGGTATTAGTTGTCGAACAAAGAATCCAAACTCAAGAAAAAAATTCCACCTATATAAGAAAACAAATATTATATTAGTAATGCAATAATGAAATAAATTGAACATTAAGATGAAAGAATACATTAATAAAATGTCATTTTTTAGTAAAAAAGACAAATTTAGAGTTATACTAGTCACACCGTGCTTTTTATTGAGGTGGGGTTGATTCCTACACATCACAAATGAGTCATAGATGGTTGCTTTAAAATATTAAAACAATCCGAATGGGTTTTATTGGTTTTGAGTATGTAACTTGTTCTTTTATGGAAATTAATATCAAATTTAAATGACACATTTAGATTTATATCGGTCACATCGTTCATCTGATTGAGGTGTGGTTGATTCCTACACATCACAAATTAGTGATGGATCATTTTCCTAAAGTATTAAAACAATCAGAATGTGTTTTCTTAGTTTGCAGTATGTCACTTATGTTTTTTTCTAAAATTAATTTCAATTTTAAATAAAAAGAGACACTTTGAGTCATACCAGTTGTATTGTGCATTGAATTGAGTTTCGGTCGATTCCTATATGTCAAAAATTACTTATATATCGTTTTCCTAAAGTATCAAAACAATCTGAATGTGCTTGCTTAGTTTGTAGTATGTTAGTTGTGTTTTTTTACTAAAATATCATTTCAAACTAGAAACACGCATTTTGAGTCATACTGGTTACATCATGCATTGGTTTGATATGAGACTGCTTCATAATTTAAGTCTAGTGCTTTGGAAAACATGAAAACATAAAGAACTAGTTCATAAGAGTCCCTCATTAAGTTATTCTTTACTAGAAAGAAAAATCATTTCTAAAATCATTCTTCATAACCTAAAAAATATGAAACATAAGAAAGGGTGATCATAGATGCTCAATAAGTGTAAACAAGAGAGATATCAATGATCATATAAGGATAAAATAAGTAGTAGGAATTCACCTTCATCCTATTTGTGTACAATCTTCCATCAGGTATGCTTCCCATTCGTTTCTAAACACATCTATATCATCTTGTGAATGTGAGTTTTTGTGAAAGTCATGGTAGTACTGAAAAAATATAAATACAAAAAGGATTAATAAATATTTTAAATGAACTAGTAATTATTTTTAAAAATACCTCTTCAGGGATGTTATTCCATTGATGAAATGCAATATTTTTCATAAATTTACAAACATAATAACCGCAATCCTTTCTATTTGTTTGTTTTGGACACTGTAGAAACATTGAGAAAAATGAGTAATTTTTTTATATGTTTTTGGATAGTGAAATATTATTATATATATCTTGATAATTTTTCAGTTGTAGATATTTTAGGTATTCTATTCCTTAAGCCTTGGATTCATTCCATGAAGTAGACGATATTGATGCACCACCCTATCATAACAGATTCCTCATTAAAAGATAATATAAATTATATAACTATATGTTTTGTTCTAAAATTTGGGATCTATTGTATTAAAAATTGAAAAAAATCATCATGCATGATCATTTTGTTGGATATCCATGCATTGAATCCAGAAAATAAATCTTTAGAGTATCCAAATTGACCACAATGAGCATCCAATGCTGCCTAAAAACACAAAAAAAATATAAGCAATGAAAGAAATGAAAATATAGTTGATATAATTAAATTTTAGAGTTTTACATCTATATTTTTGGTATTAAAAATAGTCTGTCATCCATAATTTTGTTTTCAAACGATTTAAGAAGGGATGACATTATTTCACCCTCTTTATTGGAATTTATTTTTTCTTTTAAAGAGGTGATGTGAGGATTAACGAGTCTAAATTTTTGTTCATGGGAAAATCCCTTCAATTGTTTTTCATATATACATCTGCGAAAAATATGAAATTTATTTAGTCATAATTATCATATTATATCAGTTTTTGTAAAATCAAATCATAAAAACATAACACATGTATACATTTACAACTGAGGTGCCTATCCATTCATACTTGAGGATTTCATTTATATTGTTAGCAATAATTTAATCTGATTCTTCCCCTTCCTACATATTTTTTTCAAAATAAACTATGTGATTATTTCCATCTATCAACTTTGTATCCACATGATCCTGCAATGTTATTAATTGTGGATATAGAACAGATGGGGTGAAGGTACTATCAGTAGATCATTTCAATTGGTTGGTTGATCCTTGAGATAATTTTGAGCCGATCATTCATTTCACACCCTTCCCTTTGTCATTCTGTAATAACATTCATCAGTTCAAACATTTTTCATTAAATATTAAAAGTTCATCTTGAAAAATAAATTGGAAATGAATACCTCCTTGTCAACATGTTTTTTTACAAGAATTGATGGTCATGCGATGAATGTTCCAACAGATTGTTTGACCATATGAATGTTGTCATCATCATTTGGAACAGGTATCTCAGTGCTAGGCTCATGAGCTATGTTAATTGACACTCCGACATGATCTTTTGGAAGTGATCTGTTGTGCAGCACATCGTTCTGCATATTGAACACTGCAGCTCTTGCTACAAGGCGATGGGTGGGAGTTGATAGATATAAATTAGAGTCATTTTCACCTCATAGAATATAATTACAGTAAAGGTATCAGTGTCTATGTGATTCACATTTCACGAAAACAATTATTAGAACATTGATTACCTTAGCTAAGTTAGTTTTTTAGGGGAATGGCTTGCCTCAAAACTAGTGGGGGTGGGGTGGGATCTTCACGCACGGGTTGTTCTTGAGTTGTTTCTTCTCTTTACCTACCCCCCATAAAACTTTTTATCATCTCTCTCTGGTATTTTAATTCTTCTTGAAACATAGCTAATGTTTCTCTTATATTTTTTATTTCCTCAGTTTGATCCTCTACTTGTTTTTCTTTCTAAAAATATGTTCGGGGTGTCACCCCAAAACCCATACCTCTAATGCAGCCATATTGTTCTATCTGCTTCAAGGCCGCTGAAAGTATGTCTACATCTTATGTGGGTGTTGTTGATTCCTATGACTATGTTAGATAGAAAATATAGAAAAATAAGTAATCATTTTTATGTAATAGAAATTTAAATCAAAACAAATTTATATTATGTCATACTTACACATGTTTCCCACACTTTTTGTGTGTTTTCATCTATCAATATCCCCTATTTATTTACACGAGACTCCTTCCATAGCACATGGAGTGGGATAGAAGTGGCTTTTGATTTTGATTCATCAATCTGCATATAAAAAGAGGAACATGGTTATGGTGTTTTTTTATGTCACATAAAAGTATTATAGTAGATTTAAAATACGTACCAATTTTTTCTCAAGTGAAGTGTACCCCATCCTTGCTTTACGATAGGGGTACACTGGTTTTTCTACCCGTTCTTTATTTTTAACACTTATTTGTTGTTTCATAAATAAAAATCTGTCAATCAAAGTGATGAATAAAAGAAATTTCAAACAATGTATTACCAGACACAATATACCTAAAAAGTCTTCTCCGCATGACGGCTACTAAACACATACCATGCTCCTTGGGATATCAAGTGTTCATAAAGAGGAGTTGGGTGCGACTTGATTTTCCCTTCAGCATCTTTAAGATGATATTTTTTTTAAATTATGTGGAATCCTCTATGAATCCTTCCTACAAATCTTAATACATATTCCTTGTGCGAGGCATCTACTATAAATGCACTCTGCAATGAATGATGAAGAGTAAGTCAATGTTTTAGTATTTTATTTTATTTTAATAAATTAAATAAATGATATCATAATGTTATGGTAATCTATTCCCACATTAGTGTCTTAAGCCTTGTGACAACATGGTGTCACGACTGTACATCAATCAGCACGCGTTTCCGATTGATGATTCCAATGTAGCTACTAAACATGGCTTTGTTGGGGTTAACATGTTGGCCTCGCTTATTCCATATCACCTAAAATTTGATGTCTTTTACTTTTTCATTAAGTATTTTGGCTAACACTGTCAAACTACGGTGCTATTGTTTTTGTTTTGTGCTGCTAGGGTTTCATTTCCTACCATTTCCTCAGTTTCAGCATCATCATTATGTTCCTCCAGAAATCTAGAATCGGCACTAGGACCAGTAGGAACAGGTTGAGAAACATATTGTACCTCAGCATTGGGACTAGCAACAACAAGTTGAGAAACCTGTCATTCCTCTGCACTAGGACCAGCAGCGGTAGGTTAAGAGACATGTTGTGTCTCAGGATTGGGTGCATCAATAGGTGCAGAAGTCATTATTTCCAGAATTGGTTTAACAATTTATATTACATAAAAGCATAAACGAATAAATAATAACATAAGGTAACACAATGTATATTACAATAAAAAAATAACCTGATTATTGAACTCTATTTTTTTAAAGGATGAATAGATTTTACCCCTCTATAGACTATGAAAATTCCTTCATTACAGTCTCCTCTAACATAAAAAGTTTCATCTACATTGGGACCGCTGCAAAATGATTGTGAAGTCCCAATGAAAGGGTCATCCTCCATTGAATTTTCATCTGAACCTTCAATTGTTTCGGTCAAAAACAGAAAAATTGACCAGTTTTGGTTTGTGGGATTTATAACATAAAATACTTATACTACCTATGATTCCATTATAAACGGTTTGTCTTTCTCCCCTTCCTTACTGAAATCAACTTTCATGAATCCCAATTCATCTATTTTAACAGCACTCCTATTATCAACCCACTTGCATTGAAAAATCATCACTTGGAATTTCATATAATCCAACTCCTATATTGTAACACCCCAAGCTTCCACGGTACGTTTCCCTTTGAATAATGCAATAGCTTTCATTGTACGCAACTTCGAGATTCTAACACACTATGACCAATCAAACTAGTCGTTATGAATAGTAATACCCAATTTTTGAAATTTAATAAATTTTATTTTTCAAAATGGACTTCATTTTTTAATTTGGAATATTGAAATTATCTTAGGGTGAATTTTAGGTATTTTTCTGAAATCTTTCAATTTTTGATGAATAGTGAAAAACACTGCGTTATTGGTTAAAACTGACTTTTTGTTTAAATAATTATTTATCTCATTTAAATTTATTTTAGGTCAAAATAGATACATAATATATATATAAGTTCAATGTAATTCCTTGGAGTCATTTTATAATAAGTTTAGATATATAAAAATTTTATTGAACTTTTTACCGTCTTTTACCCACCTCCTAGGAGCATTTGCAAATTTGAATAAAACTTAATTTTACCACTTATGTGAGTTGAATTTCAAAAATATGAGAGACATTGTTAATATAGGTAAGTAAAATTTGGTTCAATAAGATGAAAATAATTTTTGGTAAATAGTACTTTTTGACTTTTATTTACCACGGTTAAAAGTAAATAGAGTAATTAAGGGTAAAAATGATATCATAATTACCCTAACACATGTCTTAATTTTATTAGATAAGTTTAATTCGAGAAAAAAAAACCTTAGGAATAAAATATGATCCGTTTTGGTCCACTTGGATTAGATTAGGACATTTATTATTATTTTATTTAAAGAAGAGTTAAAAGAGTTAATTCAAAGTTTAATAACTAAACCATTTTTAATATAGGGTTACACACAATATAAATTCGACTATAAATATTCATTATAAAGATAAAAATATTTAATACATAATGTTATTTTATTTATAATTTTTATACATTAAATAATTTAATTTATTTATGACATAATGATGATGCAGTAATTACCTTATTAATGAAAGATTAAAATAATTGATATTATAAATATCTAAATAAGTGTAATTTGAGACTTCTGATGAATTCCAATAATTTTATAGTTTAATATGACATGTTATGGTTTATTAAATTATTTTTTTCGAATTAATCATGTTGTTTTGATTTTTTAAAAATCAAATAATAAATAGTGTCAAAATTGACATAATTGAGTTTTTAAAACAAATACTATATTATTAATTAATAAAATATTCATAAAAATATAAGGTTCGGCAAAAGAACTTAGATAAGGTTTTATATATTAATAATGAACCACATGGGGTTCTCTTGTCTTGTTATAGTAAGTTTATTAACTATATAATATAAAAATACAAAGAGACCTGGTAAATGTCAAACTATTTAACTAAGAGTTAAATATAAAATATAAGGTTAATATGATGACATAAACCGGTCTAAAACCAATTGGTTGAGAGTTTTTAGACCAATAACAACCTTATCCTAGAAATAATTTATTTTGGATCCATTATAAATAGAAAATAATTTTATTATAAAATAATATTTCAAGATTTTCCTAAAGTGACCCTCACCTCTCTTATAAAAGGCCACTTCACCTTCTCTTAATTTCACACATCCAAAGCCTTTTGTCTCAGCCAACCCCTACCCAAATATCCTCTAAAATATCCTCCCTTCAACCTAGAGTCCTTACTTTGATCAGAAATCCAACCTAATGATCCCTTTTGATCAAATAAAAAGTAAGAACCCTAAGAAAAGGTAAATATTCCATCACCTCTTTCAAGTTTTTTTCTTCTTCCACTTCCTCTTTCTTTTTTGTTTCCATTATAAAATAATAACTTCAGTATCTTCTATATACTATGATGTTATTAAAATGGTACAACCATATTCATTATTCTATCCATCATATGAATTACAAAGTCACCATATGTGTGTACGTACGACTTACCGTCTCCACGTCGTGGTGTAGTTTGTTATTCAAACACTTCATTATTTGGATGGGTATAATAATAACTATAACTGATGTAAATAATAAATATAACATGTTAATTATTATTTATATATTATATACCATCAAATTACATTCGATTTTACCATAAATATAATGATATTTTTGCTCGTGCATACGTACGGATTACCGTCTCCACGAACGCGATGAGATTCACTCCCCATCAAGATCATTCAAGAATAATTTTCATTTTATGATTACAAATAATGTATAAGAACTTAATATAATTCTGGATATGAGTAAAATACATCCTATCTATAACAAACATGCCTTACGTAACCGATCATATAAAGGAAAATGGATCAATTAACACCTGAAACGATGATACTACTAAAATATTATTAATAAAGCAATATTAGAGGATCATATATGATATCATATTTATGTATATAGTTCTTTTATAATTTAATAAAAATGATTAAACTATTATATATGATGTTAACATACCCTCGATCAAGGAAAAGTACAAGGTAAGGGTTAATTACATAATCTCTTTATTATCTGAGGTTTTTTTTTTATGTAAGTATCTACTGGGACCTCTTTATCATCCACATCCGTGTTTTCTTAAAAATGTATTTCAAAACATTTTTAATATTTACTAGACAATGGGTTAAATTCATTTATACCCTTATTTGACCTTATATGTTTTTAAAGTAATCTTTCTGTTGTTTTCCAAACAGGGTACTTTATGACCTTTTCGACAAAATTTTGGTAAGAATGTTTTTTTTAACTTATACGTTGAGTGTGGCTATTTTCTGCCATTATAACATCATCGAATCTTCCCTTAAAATCTTATAAGAATATTTTCAAAATAAATTTTTTCTTTTATAATTATATGACTTTTAAATGATTTCAAAATAGAAAGATATATTTTTTTAAAAAAAGTTTTGATTTCATCTATGTCAACATTTTTTTGATGTATTTTAAGTTTGTTTGAAGTTGATTTATTATGATACAAATCTTCCATATTGTATTGAAGGTTTTGTGATATGTTTGACTATGGATGTGTTATTCTTATATCGTTCATGATTTATGGATAAAGTATTGACATTTCATATACTAGTTTTAATACGAATGTTTATGTTATGTTTAAACCTTTTTATATGAGGAATGAATTGGACTTAGTAAGTGACGGGTGGAGCCTGTTATAGCTCCTTGATGCATTAGTAGGTCTCATGAGATAAACTAGTGTCTTGGCACAAGGAATTAACAAAATTTTATTTTTAGTCTTGGAACAAGGCCTTGACTATGTGGTTATGAAGTCTGGCATAATGCATTCCATCATTATGAAAGTGGCTATTGATATTGCATGTGATTATTCGACTAGTAGAATATACATGTGAATAATTAAATAAAATTATTTGGTTTTATCTTTCCCATATTATGCTGAAGTTTAAGTTTAAAAGGCTTTTGTTTTAGTCTTATACATTTCCTTAAATGTTTATGCTTATTTATGAAAGATTCCGCTATATTGTTATCCTTACTGAGCATGTGAGCTCACCCCTTTATATGTTTTATTTTTTCCAGGATGTGAAGAAGTATTTTATGGTTGACCTGTAAGCATAGGATAAGGATGTAAGTGTGTTAAAAAGGGGACAAAATGTTTTTGATGTTTTTATTTCATGATGTAATGTAAAACTTATGAATGTATCTAGTACTTCCAAGGCTACTAAACTGATTGGTCTATTGGGACATGATTCTTTGTATCATACCAATGTTATGTAATAATGCACTGACTCTAGGTAACTGGGGTTAGGGTGTTACAGTTGGTATTAGAGGAAGTTTAGTACAAACCTTGGAAGCTAGATTTAGAAAAACTCTGATTAGAGAACATTACCCTAAGATAGGCTTTGAGGATTAGCATAGAAGAACTTCCTAGAATTATGGTATTGTAGAGATTTTGTGAGTTTTCCATGCAATAAATCCCTATCTGGATACGAGTAGGTAGAGTGTAGTGCCGCAAAAACTTATTTCTCATGTACTAGTAATATTGAGGTTTTATTTTGTTATCTGAACAAAGTAAAGACTCCAAAGTAAATATTATCCCACTTTGATTAAAGAATAAAAAAAATAACTATTATTTTCGAACATAATTTATTCTTATCGAATAATTATTTAATAGAATATTTTAAATAATAACTACAATAATATAACTAATTTTCTTGTTTTCCAAATATGATATATATATATATATACATATATATATATACACATATGTAAACAAGATTTGAATTATAATTATATAAAACTAATATTATAATTTTATATATGACATTGAGAATTATTGCTTTAAAATATTTTAACGCCATTGTTTTTAAAAGTTAACTGTTTTAATTATACGAACAATTGCTTAATCTACTATATGGGTTTTATATATTTTCAAAAATATGATATGTATATATGTACTCTATACTTGCAGATAATTATTTAATTTAATTTAAGAATAATTATATAGGATTTATGCATAATTATTAGATTGTAAATTTTTTATTAAAGTTTCATAACATTATTAATATTTTGAAATTTTTTTAATAAAATTATAAATGTATAACCATTTTAATAGAATGTTTAAAAGTGCACATATATATAAACGGTCTTTTAATAAAAAATTATTTTTATCTTAAATCATATATATATGTGTGTGTGTGTAATATTAACATTTTTTTCTAAGGTTTCAAAATCACAAATTAGAATAATAATTATTATTATATCACATTCCCAATTATCAATTCAATTTATAAAATTATAAGTATATGTAAAAATATATGTTTTGTAAATGAATTTAATAATAACTTTTACTTTTAAAAGTATTGATATAATAAGTTTAATATATTATTAATTTTGTTTAACTTTTGACTTTTAATAGTATAATATATGATAAAAATATATAATGATATGGGTATAAAATAAAATAAAAGAAAAATGGTAATGGATGAAAAAATCATACAAAAGAAGGGAAAAAAGGGGGGGAATCCCAGATTAGGGTTTAGGCACTAAACAAACCAAAAAAATGAAAAAAAATAAAACAATAAAAAAAGGGGGGAAATCAGACAAAAGAAATAAAAAAACAATCCCATGAAGGTATTTGAAGACCTGTGATAGGGGTGTCGCGCTGGTGAGGTTTGTGAGGAAGGGTGATCATGCTGCGGGTGCAGGCTACGGACCAGTGCTGGGGGTCTCGAGCAGGTCGGGCGAGCTCAGTGGTGGAGTCGAATGGGTCTGTAAGGTCACGCTAGAGCCGGAGTCGAGGTCAGGGCGGTGGTCCATGTGTTGGGGTGTGTGTCGAAGGGTTGAAGTCTGATTCATGCGTTTGAGGCCGAGTCTTCACGATGAAGTCGAAGCTTCTGAGAGGGTTGTTATCCGGTGAGGTCGGGGACAAGGCCGCTGGTCGGAGACGTCATTCCGGGCTCTGATGTGAGTCTGTTTGGTTAGGATTTCGATCTTGTTTTATGTTCTGGTATTCCTTGATCCAGCGTGAGGTAGGTTTTTTGTGTTTTTGTTTGGATCTACCTTGTTCGTTGTGTTCTATTATCTAATTGTTTGATCATTGTTGCTCCCTGTTCATAGTTGACCTATTTTATTTTTCTCTTTGTCCATGTCCGATTTACATTTAGACTGTAAAGAGAAACTCATTATTTTTTTCCCGTAATACAAGTCTCGCATGTCCTATTTTGATTCCAACAAATTGAAATCTTTGTATTTTATTTCTATCCATTTTTTGGTGTTGTCTGGTACTATTTTCCAGCTTGCACAACAAGATTTTATTGTTCCACTGTTTATACAGTCAGTTTTTTGTTTATAAAAACCCATAATTGAAGGCGCAAAGGGGAACCTTACACCCTTAACCTTTCAGGTTCTCTTCCTCAAATCTCCAGCAAGCCCTCTCTGGTCCGAGCCTCTCATCCAAGCCATGTAAAGGATTTATAATTTCCTTTTTTTGTTTCCTTGAGAGTATATACATATATATATATATATACTCATGAAATTATAACCTTGTAGTTAAATTTAAAAATTATTCATTGTTGAATCTGGGCCTTCGGGTTTTGGGTTCGGATAATATAAAAGATGTAAGGGACTTGCTTATAATTTCTTTGCAATTCCATTATTATTTCAGTAAGATTTTTCATTTATTTAAATTGTGTTTAATTTCTTAAAAATATGTTTTAAGTAAGGGTTAAATATTTTTCTTGAACATTTATTTATTTTTATGAACTTATGTTTTGTAAGGAAAATTTATTTATTTCTTTATACCCTCTATTTTTTGGTTTTGTAAGGGGAAAATTAGTATTTTTTTAAAAGGGTTTTATTTTGGAATTCAAGTGGTGTTTTGTTTCAAGTAGTTATTTATTTTCAAACTATTGGTTATTCGTGCAGGGTATTTATATTTGTCTTTCTTGTTGAGTTTTAACTTGTATGTTCATATACACTTGTTCTATAAATATACATCACCTTGTGGTTGAGTTTGAACCCCTCTTTACCTGGATTAGAGCTTCGGGGTTTCTCGTGTTTACAAAGAATTATCGGACCCAAAGCATATATATATATATATATACCCCTTGCAAACTTATTTACATACCACTTCCACATGCCTTAAACATCTAAATATATATAAATATATTTTCATGTGCACAACCCTATGGATTTTCATAAAACCGTATGTCCAGAATTAAGTTTTACTAAAAACTTGAGTTTCAAAATTAACGAATAATTATAAAATGCATGGATTCATTTTTGTAAGGGTTCATTATAATTTGTCTCGAATATTTATTTTATGATCTTATGACTTGTATGGGTTATGTTTTAATATTTTTCATTAAATGTATAATTTATAAGAGTGTAATTAATTTTATCAAATTACGGTAGTTATATGTGTGTATATACACATATATGTGTGTGTGTGTGTGCATGTATATAACTTATTATTTTATGTGTACCTAAGTTAAGGGTTATTTTAATTTATAATTATTTTCCATTTTACACTTAGGGTATAATCGGACATACATACATAATTCAATCTAATTCTATTTTATGATATTAAAGATGATTTACAATCTTTAAATAAAGACTTGGGTGCAACATGTACATATTTTATATATAAATACATATGAATATATGTACGCGCCTATAAGTTTTAATCATAGTCAAAATTAACTTGGCCCTAAATAAACTTCGTTGGTTAAAGTATGTTTCTGATATGTTTAATTTAATATATGCATTACATAAAACAAATGATGTGCTGAAAAACAATTGGCCTTATATGCTATGCAACATAAGGTATGGCCATTTAATAAGACGTGACTATTTATCAGTGCATGCTTTGTGTAAAAATGACATATGTCTTATTTCAAAATTATTCATTTAAAACTATAAATATTTATTTCCATAAATCAAGGATTTTGAAAATTAAGGAACTATCGTTTTATATGGTAACCTCATTCATTCATTACTGGTGTGTTTTAAATCAATATTACATGCGCAAAGCTTTTATATTAGCTTATGCATGTCGTGGAGAAAAATGTTATCTAAATAGTAACTCGCATATTACAATTTAGTCTATTTCCAATTCTCTTTAGCAGCGCATGAATTGAGCATGAGCAATGAACATGTATTTTAATGCATTAAAAGTTTATTACCATGGTAGAGTTGTAAAGTTATTATTTTATGTGATAATCAAACAATTTATTATTAATAATTCTCGAGATAAGAATTTAATTATTCAAGGTGGAATGGGACACTTTGAATAATGTGAATTAAGAAACCAAGTAATATATGTACTGGGAATGGTAAGTGATTTAATAAATCAAAGTGGTATGTGCACTTTGATTCAGAGATATGAGGAATGCATTGGACCTAGTATGTTTTGGGGTGGGGACTGGTAAAAATAAGCCCTCCGAGTTGGGGTCCGATTATAGCAGACCCTCCAGGTTGGTGTCCAGTTACAGAGGCACTCCGGGTTGGTGTTCGGTTACAGAGGCACTCCGAGTTGGTGTTCGTTTACAGAGGCACTCTGGGTTGGAGTCCGGTTACAGAGGATCTTCGGGTTGGGGTCCGGTTACAGTTAGCCCCTAGGTCTTGGAACGAGGCCTTGACATGGTTTGGCATATGCACTTCCCTCATTAAGACTATGTAAATTAATTAACCAGAGGATTATTCATCTAGTAGAATATTCCTGGTTAAAGAGATTTTGATTATGAGATTCAGAAGAAGTTTAAGTATGACCTATTTATTATTTATGCAATATTCAGAAATTTAATGGCCAATAGTAAATGATGAAATTAAAGTTATTATTTTTAACCGTAGCTCTGATCATGCATTACACTTAGATATTAATTTTGTACTTGCATTTTAACATGAAATGTATTTTACTTTATTTTCTGAATGACCATTCTCATTGAGTCATGATAATATTAGTATGTTTTAAATTATTAACTTTTATCCCTTAGACAATTGACATGGTATGTTTAATGTATAACAGAATTTTAAAGAAGATGTTTTATGGAAATTTTAAAGAATGTTTTCAAAAGTTATTTTGGGTATAGTATGTTTTTTATCCCCTTACTAGGCATTCGTTTGCTCACCCTACGTTTTTAATTAGAAATTTCCAGGTAATAGCTTTTAGCAGATGAAACATTTCAGTAGTAGCTGGTTTCCCAGAGCCCGAACTGAATTTGATCCTCTATATGGCACTGGCTCTGGGTACTCTAGAGCTGGGGCGTGATAGTTGGTATCAGAGGATTCAGTTCAGATAACTCTGGAAAACCAAAACTAAATAATGAAAACGTACTTAAGCAGTACTAAGAATGGTGTTTTCTTAATTTTCATATGGAAAACCAAAGTGCTAGTCTTTTTTCTCTTCCAATAGAAGTATTAGAGACCATAGTGAGAAAATCATGTGTAGAAAACTATGAGACTTTTGAAAATATTCGTTTATCATGAAAAACCCTCTACCGAGTATACAACTCTCCTCGTGTACTCCAACTTCACTATGGAGCAGGTTTTGTCTATTACCTCATGATGAACACTCGATTCTAGTTCTATGTATGAAAAGGGAAATACTTTGAGGGTATCTTTAAATGTTTTACCCTAGCCAGTAATTTCTTTTCTCTTGAGGACTTTGAGGAGGCTGCACAAGGGGGAAACCTCCGGGCAGTGTATCTATGTCAAATTTTGACCTACAGTCTACATGGTCGAGTTATGGAATTTTAAGCCCTTGAGAATGAGAATACCCATTTGCATTATCGGCATCAAGTTCATGCCGATGTCGCTCAACTTGGTACCTGACATGCTTCTCTCAATCTGAATTCTAGATGTCCACACGCAGCTGATCCTAGTTGCACACATTGCATCTGGACCAAGCAGATAGAAGAATTTAGAACCGCATTGGGGATCTATTTGCCTAAGAACTGGGGAAATTCCCAACATTGGTGGAATCTATGAGGAGTCAACTTAGAGGATGTCGGGAAATCCATACTAGTGTTTTGTGAGAGGGAGAAAGAGATTAAGTAATTTCTTGAGTTTTATAAATCAGGTCTAAATGAATGATGTTGTATACTCTGTTTTGATATGCTTTTATATTAAACAATGACTCTTCTTAAAATAGAATTTCCATACTGAAGGCTGACTTATTAAAAATTTACAGATAAAAGATATGAGTTCACAAACCAATATTTTATCACTACCTACCGAGCTGTTAGAGACTATAATTGTCAAGACATGCTCCGAAGAGGACCAGCCCTATGCCAACTTATGTCTGACTTGTAAACTACTCCACCAGGTATCAAATCGTCTAAAAATTCTCCATATTTACCAAGGAAGCAATCTGGTCTATTACCATATTGCATATGCATAATTTTCTGCATATAGGAAAAGAGGGAAGTATCATGAAGCTCTTTTTCTATGTTTCACTTTGGCTGATAACTACCGAGTCGTAGGTAAATTCCTAGAAGCTGGTTTGGATGGTGACCATTGAGCGGCCTACCTATTCCAGGTCCTGAGTTTTAGTATGTATGGAGAACTCTACGACGTCAATATTTTCAAGAATGATGTGGTGCGTGGGACTTATAGGGATTTGTTCCACTAAGAAATTTCCAACCTCCACACTTCTCATGCCTCTTTATGGAAGGCTGAGTGCGTTAGGAACATATTCGACCCTAGTTGTACGCAGTGTGTCTAGTCCAGGGAAATCGAGTAGCTAAATACTACATTAGGAATCCACCTAAGGTTGCCAGCACCCTACCATCAGTGGTGTTCCCGGTAAAGGGACATTGATAGTGACGTGTGTCTGGTGTTGATGTGGTTTGTGTACAAGCATTTTAGAATTGTGAGGACGTAATTCTTTGTAGGGGGGAATAATGTTATGCCCCAAAAACTTATTTCTCCTATACTAGTAATATTGAGGTTTTATTTTGTTATCTAAAAAGGTACAGACTCTAAAGTAAATATTATTGCACTTTGATTAAAGAATAAAAAAAATATTATTTTCGAACATAATTTATTCTTATTGAATAATTATTTAATAGAATAATTTAAATAATAACTATAATAATATAACTAATTTGCTTGTTTTCCAAATATGATATATATATACATATATATATACGCATATGTAAACAAGATTTTAATTATAATTATATAAAACTAATATTATAATTTTATATATGACATTGAGAATTATTTATTTAAAATATTTTAATGCCATTGCTTTTAAAAGTGAACTGTTTTAATTATACAAACAATTACTTAATCTACTATATGGGTTTTATATATTTTCAAAAATATGATATGTATATATGTACTCTATACTTGAAGATAATTACTTAATTTAATATATGAATAATTATATGGGATTTATGCATCATTATTATATTATAAATTTTTTATTAAAGTTTCATAACATTATTAATATTTTGAAATTTCTTTAATAAAATTATAAATGTATAACCATTTTAATAGAATGTTTAAAAATGCACATATATATAAATGGTCTTTTAATAAAAATTATTGTTATCTTGAATCATATATATTTATATATGTGTGTGTAATATTAATATTTTTTTCTAAGGTTTCAAAATCACAAATTAGGATAATAATTAATATTATAACACATTCCCAATTATCAATTCAATTTATATAATTATAAGTATATGTAAAAATATATCTTTTGTAAATTAATTTAATAATAACTTTTACTTTTAAAAGTATTGATAGAATAAGTTTAATATATTATTAATTTTGTTTAACTTTTGAATTTTAATAGTATAATATATGATAAAAGTAGATAATGATATGGGTATAAAATATAATAAAAGTAAAATAGTAATGGATGAAGAAATTGGAAAAAAGAAGGAAAAAAAGGGGAATCCCGGATTAGGATTTAGGCGTCAAACAAACAAAAAAATGAAAAAAAATAAAACAACAATACAAAAAGGGGGAAATCGGACAAAAGAAATAAAAAAACAATCCCGTGAAGGGATTTGAAGACCCGTGATAGGGGTGTCACGCTGGTGAGGTCTGTGAGGAAGGGAGATCGCGTTGTGGGTGCAGGCCACGGACCGGTGTCGGGGGTCTCAAGTAGGTCAGGTGAGCTCGGTGGTAGAGTCGAGTGGGTCTACGAGGTCATGCTAGGGCTAAAGTCGAGGTCAGGTTGGTGGTCCATGTGTTGGGGTGCGCGTCGAAGGGTTGAAGTCGGAGTCGTGCGTTCGAGGCCGAGTCTTCGCAATGAGGCTGGAGCTGCTAAGAGGGTTACTATCCGGTGAGGTCGGGGACAAGGCCGCTGGTTGGAGACGTCACGTCGGGCTCTGATGCGAGTCTGTTCGATTAGGGTTTCAGTCTTCTTTGATGTTTTGGTATGCCTTGATCCAGCGTGAGGTAGGTTTTTTGTGTTTTTATCGGGATCTACCTTGTTTGTTGTGTTCTATTATCTAATTGTTCGATCATTGTTGCTCCCTATTCATAGTTGACCAATTTTATTTTTTTCGTTGTCCATGTATGATTTAATTTTATACTGTAAACAGAAACACATTCTTTATTTTTCGTAATACAAGTCTCGCATGTCCTGTTTTGATTCCAGCAAATTAAAATCCTTGTATTTTATTTCTATCCATTTTTTGGTGTTGTCTGGTACTATTTTCTAGCTTGCACAACAATCTTGTATTGTTCCACTATTTATACAGTCGGTTTTTTTATTTATAAAAACCCATAATTAAAGGCGCAAAGGGGAACCTTGCACCCTTAACCTTTCGCGTTCTCTTCCTCAAATCTCCAGCAAGCCCTCTCTGGTCTGAGCCTCTTATCCAAGCCATGTAAGGGATTTATAATTTCCTTGTTTTGTTTCTTTGAGAGTATATATGTATATATATATATATATTCACGAAAGTATAACCTTGCAGTTTAGTTTAAAAATTATTCTGTGTTGAATCTGGGCCTTCGGGTTTTGGGTTCGGATAATATAAAAGATGTAAGGGACTTGCTTATAATTTCTTTGCAATTTCATTATTATTTCAGTAAGATTTTTTATTTATTTAAATTATGTTTAATTTCTTAAAACTATGTTTTAATTAAGGGTTAAATATTTGTCTTGAACATTTATTTATTTTTACGAACTTATGTTTTGTAAGGAAAATTTATTTATTTCTTTATACCCTCTATTTTTTGGTTGTGTAAGGGGAAAATTAGTATTTTTTTAAAAGGGTTCTATTTATTTTGGAATTTAAGCGGTGTTTTGTTTCAAGTAGTTATTTATTTTCAAACTATTGGTTATTTGTGTAGTGGATTTATATTTGTCTTTCTTGTTGAGTTTTAACTTTTATGTTCATATACACTTGTTATATAAATATACATCACCTTGCGGTTGAGTTTGAACCCCTCTTTACCTAGATTAGAGCTTCTGTATTTTTTCTTGTTTACAAAGAATTAGCAGGCCCGAAGCATATATATATACCCCTTACAAACTTATTTACATACCAATTCTACATGCCTTAAACATCTAAATATATATAAATATATTTTCATGTGCACAGCCCTACGGATTTTCATAAAACCGTATGTCCAGAATTAAGTTTTACTAAAAACTTGAGTTTCAAAAATAATGAAGAACTATAAAATGCATGGAGTCATTTTTGTAAGGGTTCATTATAATTTGTCTCAAATATTTATTTTATGATCTTATGACTTTTATGGGTTATGTTTTAATATTTTTCATTAAATGTATACTTTATAAGAGTGTAATTAATTTGATCAAATTACGGTAGTTATATGTGTGTATATACATATATATATATACACGTATATAACTTATTATTTTATGTGTACCTAAGTTAAGGGTTACTTTAATTTATAATTATTTTTCCATTGTACACTTTGGGTATAATCGAACATACATACATAATTCAATCTAATTCTATTTTATGATATTAAAGATGATTTACAATCTTTAAATAATGACTTGGGTGCGACATGTACATATTTTATATATACATACATATGAATATATGTACTCACCTATAGGTTTTAATCATAGTCTGAATTAACTTGTCCCTAAACAAACTTCAGTGGTTAAAGTATGTTTTTGATATGTTTAATTTAATATATGCATTACATAAAACAAATGATGCGCTGCAAAACAATTGGACTTATATGCTATGCAACATAAGGCATGGCCATTTAATAAGACCTGACTATTTATCAGTGCATGCTTTGTGTACAAATGACATCTGTCTTATTTCAAAATTAGTCTTTTAAAACTATAAATATTTATTTTTATAAATCAAGGATTTTGAAAATTAAGGAATTATCGTTTTATGTGGTAACCTCGTCTGTTCATTACTAGTGTATTTTAAATCAATATTACATGTGCAAAGCTTGTATACTAGCTTATGAATGTCATGGAGAAAAAAGTTATCTAAATAGTAACTGGCATATTATGATTTAGTCTGTTTCCAATTCCCTTTAACAGCGCATGAATTGAGCATGAGCAATGAACATGTATTTTAATTCATTAAAAGTTTATTACCATATAAGAGTTGTAAAGTTATTATTTTATGTGATAATAAAACAATTTATTATTAATAATTCTCGAGATAAGCATTTAATTATTCAATGTGGAATGGGACACTTTGAATAATGTGGATTAAGAAACCAAGTAATATGTGTACTGGGAATGGTAAGTGATTTAATAAATCAAAGTGGTATGTGCACTTTGATTTAGAGATATGAGTAATGCATTGGACCTAGTATGTTCCGGGGTGGGGACCAGTAAAAATAAGCCCTTCGGGTTGGGTTCCAGTTATAGCAGACCCTCCGGGTTGGTGTCTGGTTATAGAGACACTATGGGTTGGTGTCCAGTTACAGAGGCACTCCGGGTTGGTGTCCGGTTACAGAGGCACTCCGGGTTGGAGTCTGGTTATAAAGGATCTTCGGGTTGGGGTCCGGTTATAGTTATCCCCTAGGTCTTGGCACGAGGCCTTGACACAGTCCGGCATATTCACTTCCCTCATTAAGACTATGTAAATTAATTAGCCAGAGGATTGTTCATCTTGTAGAATATTCCTGGTTAAAGAGCTTATGATTATGAGATTCAGAAGAAGTTTAAGTATGACATATTTATTATTTATGCAATATTCAGAAATTTAATGGCCAATAGTAAATGATGAAATTGAAGTTATTATTTTTAAGTACAGATCTGATCATACATTACACTTAGATATTAATTTTGTACTTTCATTTTAACATGAAATGTCTTTTACTTTATTTTCTGAATGATAATTCTCATTGAATCATGATAATGTTAGTATGTTTTAAATTATACACTTATATCCCTTAGACAATTGACAAGGTATTTTTAATGTTTTACATCATTTTAAAGAAAATGTTTTATGGAAATTTTAAAGAATGTTTTCAAAAGTTATTTTGGGTATAGTATGTTTTTTAACCCCTTACTGGGCATTCGTATGCTCACCCTATGTTTTTAATTAAAAAAATTCAGGTAACAGCTTTTAGAAGATGAAAAAATTCAGCAGTAACTGGTTTCCCAGAGCCCGAACCGAATTTGATCCTCTATATGGCACCAGCTCCGGTTACTCGAAAGTTGGGGTGTGACATAGAGGCAGCTCTGGCACAGATGTACCTAGGGGTAAAACCCAAAAACACCGCTTTGAGCTAGACTCAAAGGGGAACTGGTGCACGACAATGGGCCTTGTTTCACTCTTGTTTATGACACTCCCAGAGGATATGCTTAGGATAATTCTCATTTTATTTACAAATCATTATGAAGGGTTTATGATTATATACTTCCTCAAAGAAAATATTTTTATGATTATGGATTATATCCATAAACTTTTAAATTTATGTTAAGTGTTTTACAAGTTTGGAATTATGTATTGTGATTCATAAACTAATCTATTGTATGCCATTGTTTAGAATTGGAACCTAGTGGAAGGAATGGAAACCATATCAAAGCACATAATCCATTTAGGGATTTATCTCCTACTCAAGATAATTATAGTGGAGCTGGTGATGAAACTGGTATTGATCAGCTTATCACCATACTGGGAAAACTCACTCAAGTTATAAATAATATCCTTACCCATATGGAGCACCCTGATCCACAATGCAGAGGATCAATGTTAGACCACTTCATAAGGAAAAAACCACCAACATTCAATGGGAGTAAAAATCTGTTAGTAGCTGAGCAATAGATAAATTCCTCAGAGAAAATATTTCATGCTTTGGGGAGTAGTGAAAGGGAAAAAGTTTTCATGGCAGTTTATTGCCTCATAGGAGATGCAGATCAATGGTGGTCATTGATCCAAAACACAAAACAAGATGAAGAAGTATTGAACATGTAATGGAGGAAGTTTAAAGGGATTTTCTTAGAAAATACTTTCCTCGTGACCATTGAGTGGATATGGAAAGGTAATTTTTGAGTTTGAGGCAAAAGAAGGATGAGAATGTCGCAAAGTATGAGGCTAACTTTACAAGGTTGGAAAGGAATGCAGCAAATTATATACATAACCGAAGTATTAAGATTGATCAATTATTTGATGGGTTAAAACCATTTCTCCATCGAGCATTAGTCTTACAATCCTTCTCATCATACGAATATATTGTCTCATGCACTATCAAGATAGAAAAGGAATTATCTAAGTCTTACGACTTTAAAGCAAAGCAAGAGAAAAAGATATCTTCTGAACATTATGGAGATGGAAATAAGGGGAAGAAGGGAAAAGTTGAATATCCATCCTACGGTAAATGTGGGAAGAAACACCCTGGTACTTGCCTGAAGGGAATGGGATTCTATTACAAGTGTGGTGAAAAAGGCCACCAAGCTCGTAATTACAAGGGGAAGAAAGAGGTTTTCAATGTTGAATGCTACAATTTTAGAGAAATGGGGAATTATTCAAATAAATTTCCTAAGCGCCAAAGGAACATACCTCAGAAAAGTCCAAGGGAGAAAGTCCTAGCTTATGCAATCACTACTACTGAGGTTGAAGCTCTGAAAGACATGATGGAAGGTAATTTAATGGTTCCCTCAAGTTTATCCAATGATTTATTTGATTTTGGATCGTCGCATTGTTTCATATCTTCCCAAATTGCTAAGAAAATTAGATATTTTCAATTTGAATTAACAAGGGAGTTTTCAATCAAAATTTTTAATGGAAGTATCATTGTAACAAAGTTTTGTGAAACAGTTCCCATTAGGGCATATAAATGTTCTTTATCTGCTGATCTCATCATCATACCCATGATTGAATTTTATATAATCCTCGGAAAGAATTGGCTTTTGGACCATGATGCGAAAATTTATTGTAGGAAGAAAAAGGTTACAATTTTCGATGATGATAAGGAGTACTTTATCTTTAGAGCAGAAACATCACCACCTGATTCTTATCTAGATCCACCCCCAGTAGCTCTACTAAATTCAATTATTGGGGAAGAAGACAGTGAAATAACTATAGGTGAGGAAAAGAATGTTTGAATAGAGGACATACCTATTGTGCAAGAATATGTTGATGTGTTTCTAGAGGATTTACCTGGACATCCTCCAGAATGAGAAATTGAGTTTTCTATTGAATTAATTTATGGTTCAAGGACCATATCAAAGACCCCTTGTAGAATGGACACTATGGAATTAGTGGAACTAAAGAAACAACTAGAGGAATTGAGTAATAAGGGATTTCTTCGGCCTAGTGTTTCTCCATGGGGAGCCCTTATCCTTTTTGTTAAGAAGAAAGATGGATCTATGAGGTTGTGTATTGACTACAGGGAGATCAATGCTATAACAATAAAGAACAAGTATCCCCTACCTCACATTGATTATTTATTCGACCAACTTCCTAGAGCTCAATATTTTTCAAAGATTTACCTTCGGTCTGGATATCATCAGTTGTGTGTCAAGAAGGAAGACATTTCGAAAACAGTATTTCGAACCAGGTACGGGCATTATGAGTTTACAGTAATCCCTTTTGGATTGACTAATGCACCCTCTGTCTTCATGGATCTAATGAATATAGTTTTCAACGAATATCTTGATGACTTTCTAGTAGTATTTATTGATGATATCTTGGTATAATCCAAAATCTATTAAGATCATGAAAATCACTTGCGCATTATTTTAAAGACTCTTAGAAGAAATGAATTATATGGGAAATTTAGCAAGTGTGAATTTTGGCTTCAGGAGATTTATTTTCATGGACATATTGTCTCTAAGGATATAATCTATGTTGATCCTTCAAATACCAAGGCAATCCAATAATGGCCAGCACCGATGAGTATAAATGAGGTATGCAGTTTTATTGGTTTAGTAGGTTATTATCGGCGTTTTATCCATAATTTTGCCCGATTGGCTAACCCATTAACCAAGATCACTCATAAAGGGGTTAAATTTGTTTGAAAAAAAGAGTGTGAAGAATGTTTTGAAGAACTGAAGAGAAGATTAGTTAATGCTTCTATCTTGACTCTACCATCGGGGAATGATGGGTTTGTTATTTATAGTGATACTTCAAAGAAAGTACTTGGTTGTTTCCTTATGCAGAATGATAGAGTTATTACCTATGAATTACGGCAGCTAAAAATTCATGATCAAAATTATCCCACTCATGATCTTGAGTTAGCAGTAATAATATTTTCTCTGAAAATATTGAGACACTATCTCTATGGTGAAAAATGTGAGATTTATACTAATCACAAGAGTTTAAAGTATATTTTCTCACAAAAAAAATGAACATGAGGAAAAGGAGATGGCTTAAACTACTCAAGGATTATTATTTCACAATACACTACCACTCGGGGAAGGAAAATAAGGTGGCAGATGCTTTGAGTAAAAAGGATCATGGAGTTTTGAACAAGATGAGATTTGAAAGGGATCCTATTTTCATGAATCTAGTAAAGATGGATATGGGAATAACCATGGAAGGTGAAACATTAATACTTTTTCAAATATTTTCCAAACCATCTTTACTAGAAAGGATAAAAATTTCTCAGACTGATGATGAGTAATTTCAAAAGAAAATTAAAGTTGTGAACGATAGGAGATTGATTGACTTCGTATATAAAGATGGAATTTCGAAATTTGGGAAGAGACTTTGTGTTTCCGATATACCTGGTCTAAAAAGGGAATTGTTGGATGATTCTCATAGCTCCAATTTCTCTATACGCCCTGTTATCACTAAGATGTATAGAGATTTGAAAGAACATTTTTGGTGGGACAACATGAAGAGGGAGATTTTCAATTTTGTGTCAAGATGTATAGTTTGTTAAGAAGTGAAATATGGAAGGCAACAGCCTATAGGATTCATGCAACTTCTTCCCATACCTGAGTGGAAATGAGATAATATTACGATGGACTTTGTCATGGGGATACCAAATACTCCTAGAAGGAATGATGCAATATGGGTCATTGTTGATCATCTTACCAAGTCAGCACATTTTCTTGCTATAAGATAAGATTTACCACTTGAACATCTAGAAAGACTATATATTAATGAAGTTGTAAGACTCCATGGTGTACCCCTATCGATTTTTTCAGATAGTGATCCCCATTTTACATCAAGATTCTGGAAAAGTCTTCAGAAGGGCCTGGATACTGAACTTCGTTTAAGCACTGCCTACCACCCTCAAACTGATGGACAATCAGAACGGATTATTCAAACCTTAGAAGACATTTTGAGATCTTTCTCATTTGACTTTAAAGGTATGTGGGATCAATATTTACCTCTAGTAGAATTTTCCTATAACAATATCTTCTATTAAAGTATTCAGATGGCACCATATGAAGCATTATATGAAAAGAGATGTCGCATACCAACTTGTTGGGATGATGTTGGTGAAAGAAAACTTGTAGGCCCAGAACTTGTTGGGGAAACGATGGAAAAGTTGAAGGTTATCCAAACCCACATCAAAGCATCTCAAAGTAGGCAAAAGAGCTATGCTGATAACCGAAGGAAGGATTTGGAATTTCAAGTATGAGATTATGTTTTCTTGAAGGTATCTTTATAGAAGAGTGTTATACGTTTTGATAAGAAGGGTAAATTGAATCCCAGGTACATCATACCTTTAGAAATTCTAGAACGAATTGGATTTGTAGCTTATTGTTTGGAAATGCCTCCAAGTCTCTCCAAAGTTCATGATGTGTTCCACGTATCATTATTGAGAAAATACATGCCTGACCCAACGCATGTACTCACCTATGAGGAAATTGAACTGAAACCTGATATGTAATATTATGAAGAGCCTTTCAAAATTCTTGATACAAGAGAACAAGTGATGAGAAACCGGACGACTCATCTGGTAAAAGTTCTATGGAGAAACCATAAGATGGAAGAGGCAACGTGAGAACCAGAGGAACTTATAATGAAGAACCACCCGAATCTTTTTGTGCAGTAGTATTATAGAAATTTTGTGGATGAAATTATTTGAAGGAGGGAATAATGTAACACCCCAAGCTTCCACAGTAAGTTTCCCTTTGAATAATGAAATAGCTCGCATTGTACGCAACTTCGAGATTCGAACACACCGCGACCAATCAAACTAGCCATTATGAATAGTAATACCTACTTTTTGAAATTTTATAAATTTTATTTTTCAAAATGGACTTTATTTTTGAATTCAGAATATCAAAATTAGCTTAGGTTAAATTTTAGGTATTTTTCTGAAAACTTTCAATTTTTGATGAATAGTGAAAAACGTTGCATTTTTGGTTAAAACCGACTTTTTATTTAAATAATTATTTATTTTATTTAAATTTATTTTAGGTCAAAATAGATACATATTACCTATAAAAGTTCAATGTAATTTATTGAAGTCATTTTATAATAAGTTTAGATATATAAAAATTGTATTGAACTTTTTACTGTCTTTTACCCACCTTCTAAGAGCATTTGCAAATTTGCATAAAACTTAATTTTACCGCTTCTGTGAGTTGAATTTAAAAAATCTGAGAGACACGGTTAATATAAGTAAGTAAAATCTGGTTCAATAAGATGAAAATAATTTGTGGTGAATTGTAATTTTTGTCTTTTATTTATCACGGTTAAAAGTAAATAGGGTAATTAAGGGTAAAAATGATATCATAATTACCCTAAAACTTATCCTAATTATATTGGATAAGTGTAATTCTACAAAAAACAACCTTATAAATAAAATATTATCCTCTTTGGTCCACTTGAATTAGATTAGGGCATTTATTATTATTTTATTTAAAGAAGAGTTAAAAGAGTTAAATTCAAAGTTTAATAACTAAACTATTTTTAATATAGGGTTACACACAATATAAATTCAACTATAAATATTAATTAGAAAGATAAAAATATTTCCTACATAATGGTATTTTATTTATAATTTTTTAGACATTAAATAATTTAATTTATTTATAACACAATGATGATGCAGTAATGACCTTATTAATGAAAGATTAAAATAATTGATATTATAAATATCCAAATAAATGTAATTTGAGAATTTTGATAAATTAAACTAATTTTATAGGTTAATATGATATTTTAGGGATGATTAAATATATTTTTTTGAAGTAATCATGCTGTTATGATTTTCACAAAAACCAAATACTAAATAGTGTCAAAATTGACATAATTGAGTTTTTAAAACAAATACTATATTATTAATTGATATAATATTCCTAAAAATATAATTTTTGGCCAAAGGACTTAGATAAGGTTATATATATTAATAATGAACCACATGGGGTTCTCTTGTCTTGTTATAGTAAGTTTACTAACCATATAATATAAAAATACAAAGAGACGTGGTAAATGTCAAACTATTTAACTAAGAGTTAAATCTAAAAGATAAGGTAAATATGATGAAGTAAACCTATCTAAAACCTATTTGTTAAGAGGTTTTCGACCCATCCCCACCTTATCCTCAAAATAATTCATTTTTGGATCCATTAGAAACCGAAAATGATTTTATTATAAAATAATATTTCAAGCTTTTCCTAAAGTGACCCTCACATCTATTATAAAAGGTCACTTCCCCTTCTCTTAATTTCACACCACCAAATCCTTTTTTCTCGGCCAACCCCTTCCCAAATATCCTCTCAAATATCCTCCCTTTAACCTAGAGGCCTTAATTTGATCAGAATTCCAACCTAAGGATCCCTTTTGATCAAATCAAAAAGAATAACCCGAAGAAGAGGTAAATATTTCATCACCTATTTCAAGTTCTTTTCTTATTCCACTTCCTATTTCTTTGTTGTTTACATTCTAAAATAATAAATTTAGTATCTTCTATATACTATGATGTTATTAAAATTGTAGTGACTCAGGTTTTGGCCCTGTCAGACTTTGGAATATTCTTATGAATAATTCCAGAGCTAGGCGCGAAGACGGCGTGCGATTCCGAGGCCCGGTGTGCCCAGAATTAATATTATAAAAATATTAAGTATTTTTATACTATGCACGAGGTAGGAATGATTTATCTCTTAAACGGTAGCTCGGATCGAAAATTCGAGGGCACGGTTGTGTCCGGAGCGTGTTGTTTACCCTAGGCGGGGTTTAAACTTTGTGGGCGCAGGCCTGCTGTGGGAAAAGCCACTAGGGGTGTTTTCGTAAATAAATGGAAAAGTTTATTTACGAGCATCGAATCAAATAAATCCTGAAAGAAATCTCAGATCGTAAATCTGAGACTGTCGTTGAGTTTGTAGCATGGTGTTTACCTTAGGGGTGACCTCAGTTGAGAGGGTGCGGGAGATTCGGATTTCGTGTATGCCGGTAGTTTTCTATAAATAGGGAGTTAAGGAAATGAGCAGGGTTAGATCCTTTCCCCTATTAGATGGTGAAGGTCTGGCCAACGGTGATTTGACATCCAAAAGTTATTGGATCATGATGAAACTTCAAACGCTGATAGATCAGGGCGCAGCAAACGCAACGGCGGATCTGGATTCTCGGTAGGATTGCTATTTCAGATTCTGCAGCCCTATAATTACTTATTTCATCATCAGAAAACCTTTCTGTTTGTTTTCACTATTATGGAATCATTTAGCAATGGTCAAACTAATAATGTCCATTGTCTGTTTAATTTTCCAATTGCTCGTTCTTCACGTTCTTTGCATTCTTCGTCTATCAACTTTTCGCCTCGCCAAATCATCAACGAATCGAGGAGCAAGGCATATGTTTGTGAAGATCTCAACCCAAGGAGTCCCGATCTGTGCTGGGGTTCAAGTTTCGGGTTCTGGAGGAAGTGCAGTAGCGATCAGAAGTGGCGATTACTTTTCATGATGTTGAAACGACGACGGATCGTCGAGCAAAGGCAAGCATTGTAAAGGTGTCGTCTCAAGGATTTCAAATCTAGTCTCGGATTGTGTTTTGGACCACCGGAGTGACCATGGTGGTCTGCAGAAGGTTTCCAGCAGATTTCTGGTTGCTCCGGTGGTGGTCCGAAAGCTCCGGCGGTGGTCCGGCACGGCGGTTTCTAGCAGGGCGGCGGCGATCCGACAGGCGCTCCGACAACGGTCTGGCCAAACTGGTCTAAAGGCATTTAAACCCTCGTATCTTTCAAATCGGGTGTCTGATTTACGTGTCGTATGCGGCCATGTGACCCTTGATTCAAGGAAGATATTTTGAGCATACTTTGAGGACATTATGTGTTGGGATTGATTCTTGGGGGCATGAAATTTCCGTTTTTAATAATAATAATATAATTATTATTTGGGAAACTGGTATCGAACCGTACGTCTGCATACGATGCCTGATTGACTCGCTGTCAGGGGTGTTGTGACCCTGGAGTTGAGGTGGACATTAAAAGGCCAATTTTGGGTGCTTAAACTGAAACAGTGGTGTGGGGACCATGAGGCCGGTTTTGGGCGTTTACAGAGAAACGTGAATTTTACGTCTGATGTCTGTTTTAGACAAACGAGTAGTCGATCTCGTGTTTTTCTCCGAGGGGATTGCAATGGTGTGATTTTGTTTTATGAGTTTCGGGATCGAGGTCTGGGCCCCACTCAGGCTTGCTAGGATCGGTTGTCCGTTTCAGGTGAGTAAATAGCCTATCCTGCGTGTTTTTTCACATAGATCGTGGTAGTGGCCTCGGTATAGACCTAGGAGGTGAGCGGTGTGGTGATGTTGCGGGTCACTCAGGTTAGAAATGTTTGGACCAATAGTGGTTGAGTTTACTCCTTTGGTTCATTCCTATGAGGGTTCTTGTGGCATTATAAACTTATTATAGGTTTGTGATCCCCTCAATATGGTGTTTTCTTGATAGAGTTGCGGCATCCCTCTAGTGGGCTCAGAGTGGGATCCTCTAGCTTCGCTTCCTGGGATCGGGTTCTTGGTATCTTTGTTACCGATTATCCACGGGAAGCAATCCCCTATCTATCAGGTTAATCCCGTAGGGTTTGAGGCATCATCGGTAATATGATCCCCTATGTAGTGTGTCGTGCATATTAGGGTTGTGGCATCATCGGGTATACGATCCCCTACTCGGCATGTTGTTTATAGTAGGGTTGTGGTATTTTCGGGTATACGATCCCCTACTCAGCGCTTGGTTTCAGTACGGTTGCAGAATCATTGGTTACACGATCCCCTACTCAGTGGGTGGTTTTCGATAGGGTTGGTGCATCGTCGGTTTGATCCCCTACATCACAAGTTATACCAGATGGGGTTTCCGATATCATTGTGGCCATCTTCACACGGGCAACGATCCTCTATTTGAGTGATGTGAACTGTAGAATGTCAGATTTGGTTCTGGTATCCCCCAGTGGATCCTGGGAGTGATCCCCTATCTGTGAGATCTTCGAGATACCAGAGTGGGTTCTTGTATCCCCTAGCGGACCCTAGGAGTGATCCCCTATCTGATAAGTTTAGTGTTTCTGTTGTTTCAGTGTGATGTTCTCAGTGACGATATTCGATGAGCGTGATCTCTCAGTTGGGAATCTAGGATGTTGGTGTGAGATCCGATAGAGTTTATCTCTCGGACAAGTGTCATGTGGGATGACAGAGCTTGTGGAGTGTGTTCTCCTAGTTATGTACCAGTTGTAGGAGATGGGATAGAACCTCATGAGACTTGGTGCATGAATGAGTATATCTAGCTTATTCATGGTATATATATGGTCATATACCTGAGAATATGTTCATGATGTATGTATGGGCATACTTCTGAGCTGAGCTGACTAGTTGTGTTTAGCCAAGGATGGTCTTGAGATGGAGTTTCTCTCTCATTTGGGTTCCCTCTGGCTGGGATGAGCTTATTGTTTCCTTTCAATTGATCTCTTTTATTTTGATGTTTTTGGGGTGCCTACTGAGTATTTTATATACTCACCCCTGCACGAGCTTTTCCCACACACGTTTGTGTCTTGTGTAGACCACAGTCCTTTCAATGGAGTTCTAGGAGGACCCGGAGCAGACGGAGCTTAGTGAGCAAGACTGACCAGGGTGTTTACCAGAGCTGTGCTGAGGATCTTACTGACAGGTGTATTTGGCAGTGTCTTTGGAAATGTTTTCCCTCCTTCTGTTGCACTCTTCACTGTTTCATGGAGGTGTTTGTGGGTGTGTGTGTACAGGTACCTTAGGCTAATGCCTCCCATGTGTGTGATAACCTACTCGGTGTTAGTCTCCAACCGTTGGACTATTGGAGGTGGGCTTGGGGAGTTACAACTCGAGCCCCATTGGGTCGGGTCGTGACAGAGTGGTATCAGACGAGGTTCCACCTTTGGGATCTCAGAGCATAGCTGGTCTAGTTGTGAGCTTGGTTTGGGTTTCATAGCGGTAGTGTTATGATGCTTCGAGTTCATCTTTCAGGCCAGGGACTCCAGTGTTGGTACGGCGGCCGACGTATCCATTCACTAGGACTTTGATAACCTGTCTTTCTACTCGGGACATTTAGACACTAGTCACAGGGACATAACGGTACATGTGTCATCTAGGAATGGGTTTTGGGTTTCTCGTGTTCTTCTTGAGTCAGCTCCCCAGATATACTCTTTGACCATGGTGTATCTTGATTGTATTTTAGGATTCCTCCACGATGACAGCCAGTGAGAGTTCTGTATCAGGATTTTGGTGACGATTCGCCCCATATAGAGGTTGTGGACCAGGGCGTAGGATCTGAGGTTGGACCTCCGGGTGGTCCACCAGTTGATCCACCACCTGTCAAGAAGCTGGCTGTGCCAATAGCGCAGGACGAGGTTGCACGCAGGCTGAGTGTGCTACACGAGTTCCATAGGTAGTGACCTCTGAGGTTCTGGGGTGATCTAGACCCTTAGGCAATTGATTATTAGCTCGAAGCAGTCACTCGAGTTTTCCGCCTAGTGAGGACACCTCCAGATCAGATGGTGGTCCTAGCGGCGAGACTTCTGCATGGTTCGGTCGGGCAATGGTAGAGTTTGGTGAATCAGTCCCACGATGAGGAAATGCTCACATGGATAGAGTTTGAACGACTCTTCCGATAGGAGTTCTATCCGGTGACGCTGAGGTCAGTGCAGATTCAGAAGCTTCTACAGCTTCGACAGGAGGGCATGACTATGTCGGAGTACTCAGCGAGGTTTACAGACCTGTCGTGCTACTCCCTAGATATGGTTTGAGACCCTTTCTTTAGGTCTCAGACCTTCGAGTAGGGGATACGCAGGGACATCTGGGTAGTTTTGGTTTCCTTATGCTTACCCACCTATGATGAAGTACTGGAGAAAGCCTTGGTGGTGGAGAGCTTTCTAGATGAGCAGATTCAGCCCGTCAGCGTTGGGCACGTGGCAACTGAGACGTCAGCAGCTGGTAGCTGGCAGCAGGTGCAAGGGTCTGGATGTGTCCAAAATTTCAAGAGGTGACCCTAGGATAGAGGATCTGAGGATCAGGGCTCAGAGGTCTCACAGGATAGTTTTGGTCAGCCACAGGAGAGGCGGTGTTACACTTGCGACGGTCGGGGACATATTGCTAGAGATTATCTCACCCGTCATGCTACTGAGAGGGAGTCATTCGACAGGCCGCCTTGGCAGCGGAAACGTCTTGAGTTTGGAGGTCTGTAGGGCGGTAGACATGGCGATGGAGCTGGTGCAGCAGTGGGGGGTGGTAGGCGGTATCAGATGCCACCACCAACACCCCCAGGTGGTCCAAGTCGAGCTCAGGGAGATGGAGGGAGAGGGCGAGGACAACTGCAGGACTTAGAGGTTTTTGACCCATAGGCTCTGTGGATGGATAGAGGTACACCTTGTGTTCTTTCTACTTTCTGTAGTAGTTTTAATAGACACTGTTTAGCGGTACTCTTTCCTTTCCGTTTCTTGCTCAAGTTTTGTTCAGGGCGTTGGTAAGACCTTGTGTGGGTGTTGTTCGGTGTGCTTCAAATGCATGAGGAAGAGGGATCTTTCCCCCACCGAGATGTGTTTTTGTGACGTGATTAAAATCATGCGGTCGAATCAGTTCCACCCAAAGCGAATAGTGTTGAGGTGTGGTGGATGAGTCCCTCTGACTTATGCATTTGGACAGAGGTGTGTGTTGGCGAACTCACTGGCGTGGGAGACCCAGTTGAGAGTTCAGTTTCTTTCCTTATGCTTATGGATTTTCAGGGATGAAAAGTTCTAAGGTATGGAGGATGTAGCGACTCGGGTTTTGGCTCTATCATACTTTGGAATATTTCTATGAATAATAATTCCAGAGCTAGGCGCGAAGACGGCGTGCAATTCTGAGGCCCAGAGTGCCCGAAATTAATTTTATAAAAATATTAAGTATTTGTATACTATGCATGATGCGGGAACAAGTTATCTCTTAAATGGTATCTCAGATCAGAAATTTGAGGGCATGGTTGTGTCCAGAGAGTGTCGTTTACCCTAGGTAGGGTGTAAACTTTGTGGGCGCGGGCCTGCTGTGGGAAAAGCCACAAGGGGTGTTTTCGTAAATAAATGGAAAAGTTTATTTACGAGCGTCAACTCAAATAACTCCTGAATGGAATCTCATTTCGTAAATCCGAGACTGCTGTTGAGTTCGTAGCATGGTATTTACCTTAGGGGTGACCTCATTTGAGAGGGTGTAGGAGATTCGGATTTCGCGTCTGCCGGTAGTTTTCTATAAATAGGGAGTTAAGGAAATGAGCAGGGTTAACTCATTTCCCCTCTCAGACGGTGAAGGTCTGGCTTATGGTTATTTGACGTCCAAACATTATCGGATCACGATGAAACTTCAGATGCTGATAGATCAGGGCGCAGCGAACGCAACAGCGGATCCGGATTCGAGGTAGGATTGCAATTTCGGATTTTAAAGTCCTCTGATTACTTATTTCATCGTTAGAAAACCTTTCTGTTTGTTCTCACGGTTATGGAATCCTTTAAATATGGTCAAACAAACAATGGCCATTGTCTGTTTAATTTTCCAATTGCCCGTTCTTCACGTTCTTCGCGTTCTTCGTCCATCAACTTTTCACCTCGCCAAATCATCAACGAATCGAGGAGCAAGGCATATGTTTGTGAAGATCTCGACCCAAGGAGTCTCGATCTATGCTCGGGTTCAAGTTTTGCGCACCATAGGAAGCGTAGAAGCAAGCAGAAGCAGTAGTTACTTTTCGTGACGCTGAAACGACGACGGATCATCGAGCGGAGGCAAGCGTAGTAAAGGTGTCGTCCCAAGGATTCCAGATCTGGTCTCGGATTGTGTTTTGGACCACCGGAGTAACCATGGTGGTTCGTGGAAGTTTTCTGGATGATTTTTGGTGGCTCCGACGGTAGTCCGGAAGCTCCGGCGGTGGTTCGGTGCTGTAGTTTCTTGCAGGGCGACGGCGGTCTGACAGGCGCTCTGATGACGGTCCGGCCAGACTAGTCCGGAGGAATTTAAACCCTCGTATCTTTCAAATCGGGTGTCCATTTTTTGTTCTGTCTATGGCCATGCGACCCTTTATTTGAGGAAGATATTTTGATCATAATTTGAGGACATTTTGTGTTAGGATCGATTCTTGAGGGCATGAAATTTCCGTTTTTAATAATAATAATAATATAATTAATATTATTCAGGAAAATTGTATCGAACCGTACGTCTGTATAAGACGCCCGATTGATGCGCCGTCAGGGGAGTTGTGACCCTGGAGTTGAGGTGGACATTTCAAGGATGATTTTGGGTTCTTAAACTGAAACAGTGTTGTAGGACCCACGAGGCCGGTTTTGGGCATTTACGGAGAAACATGACTTTTTCGTCTGATGTCTATTTTAGATGAATGAGTAGTTGATCTCATGTGTTTTTTCGAGGGGATTGCAATAGTGCGATCCGTTTGATGAATTTCGGGATTGAGGTGTGGGCCTCACCCGAGCATGCTGTGGTGAATAGTACCTTTTTCATCAGTTGTCCGTTTTGGGTGAGTAAATAGCCTATCCTATGTGTTTTTTCGCATAAATCGTGGTAGTGGCCTCGGTATAGACCTAAGATGTGCGCGGTGTGGCGATGTTGCAGGTCACTCGGGTTAGCGATGTTTGGACCAGTAGTGGTTGAGTGTACTCCATTGGTTCATTCCTATGAGGGTTCGTGTGGCATTACAAACTTAGTATTGGTTTGTGATCCCCTCAATATGGTGTTTTCCTGATAGAGTTGTGGCATCCCTCCAATGGGACCGTAGTGGGATCCTCTAGCTTCGCTTCCCGGGATCGGGTTCTTGGTATCGTTGTTACCGCTTATCCACGGGCAGTGATCCCCTATCTAGCAGGTTAATCTCGTAGGGTTTGAGGCATCATCGGTAATATGATCCCCTACATAGTGGGTCATGCATATTATGGTTGTGGCATCGTTGGGTATACAATCTCATACTCATCATGTTGTTTATAGTAGGGTTGTGGTATCGTCGGGTATACGATACCCTACTCACCTCATGGTTTCAGTAGGGTTGTGGAATCATTGGTTACACGATCCCCTACTCAGTGCGTGGTTTTCAGTAGGGTTGGTGCATTGTCAGTTTGATCCCCTACATCACGAGTTATACCAGATGGGGTTTCTGGTATCATCGTGACTATCTTCACACGGGTGACGATTCTCTATCTGAGTGATGTGAACTATAGAATGTCAGATCGGGTTTTGGTATCCCCCAGCGGATCTTGGGAGTGATCCCCTATCTGTGAGATCTTTGAGATACCAGAGTGAGTTCCTGTATCCCCTAGCAGACCCTAGGAGTGATCCCCTATCTGAGAAGTTTAGTGTTTCTATTGTTTCAGCGTGATGTTCTCAGTGACAATATCCGACGAGCGTGATCTCTCAGTTGGGCATCTGGGATGTTGGTGTGAGACCCGATGGAGTGTATCTCTCAGACGAGTGTCATCTAGGATGACATAGATCGTGGAGTGTGTTCTCCTAGTTATGTACCAGTTGTAGGAGATGGGACGGAACCTCATGAGACTTGGTGCGTGAATGAGTATATCTAGCTGTTCATGGTTTATGTATGGGAATATACCTGAGTAGATGTTCATGATGTATGTATGGGCATACTTCTGAGATGAGCTGACTAGTTGTCTTTAGCCGAGGATGGTCTCGATATGGAATTTCTCTCTCATTTGGGTTCCCTCTGGCTGGGATGAGCTGACTGTTGCCTTTCAATTGCTCTCTTTTATTTTGGGGTTTTTGGGGTGCCTACTGAGTATTTTATATACTCACCCCTGCACAGGATTTGCCTGCACAAGTTTGTATCTTGTACAGACCACAAGCCTTTAGACGGAGTTCCAAGAGGACCTGGAGAAGGAGGATCTTAGTGAGCGAGACTGACTGGGTTTTTTACCGGAGCTGTGCTGAGGATCTTACCGTCAGGTGTATTTGGCAGTGTTTTCCCTCCTTCTGAGTAGGTTGGACGCTTTTGTATTTTTCCTTTGGTGGGCCTTGTTTTTCCCTTTTGCACTTCCTGTTGCACTCTGGTTTGGGATAGATGTAAGCATACATTTCCTTTTCAGTTTTTACATATATATATATATATATATTCACTATTGCATAGAGGTGTATGTGGGTGCGTGTGTACAGGTACCTTAGGCTAATGCCTCCCATATGTGTGATAGCCTACTCGACGCTAGTCACCAGCCCCTGGCCTATTGGAGGCAATCTTGGGGAGTTACGGCTCGAGCCCATTGGGTCGGGTCGTGACAAAAATGATACAACCATATTCATTATTCGATCCATCATATGAATGACAAAGTCACCATATGTGCGTACGTACGGCTTACCGTCTCCACGTCGTGGTGTAGTTTGTTATTCAAACACTTCATTATTTGTATGGGTATAATAATGAGTATAACTTATGTAAATAATAAATATAACATGTTAATGATTTTTTATATATGATATACCATCCAATTACATACGATTTCACCATCAATATAATGATATTGTCGCTAGTACGTACGTATGGATTACCATCTCCACGAATGCGATGAGATTCATTCCCCATCGTAATCATTCAAGATTAATTTTCATTTTATGATTAAAAATAATTTCAAAGAAATTAATATCATTCTGGATATGAATAAAATACATCCTATCTGTAACAAACATGGCTTACGTAACCGATCATATAAAGTAAAACGGATCAGTTAACACCCGAAATGATGATACTACTAAAATATTATTAACAAAGCAATATTAGAGGATCATATATGATATCATATTTATGTATATAGTTCTTGTATAATTTAATAAAAATTATTTAACTATTATACAGAAGTTTAATATACCCTCGACCAAGGAAAAGTACAAGGTAAGGGTTAATTCCACAATCTCTTTATTATCTGAGGTTATTTTTACGTAAGTATCTACTGGGACCTATTTATCATCCACATCTATGTTTTCTTAAAAATGTATTTCAAAACATTTTTACTATTTACTAGAAAATGGGTTAAAGCCATTTATACCCTTATTTGACCTTATATGTTTTGAAATGAATCTTTCGATTGTTTTCCAAACAATGTACTTTATGACCTTTTAGACAAAATTAAGGTAAGAATGTTTTTTTTAACTTATACGATGAGTGTGACTATTTTCTGCCATTATGACATCGTTGAAGCTTCCCTTAAAATCTTATAACAATATTTTCAAAATAAATGTTTTCTTTTATAATTATATGACTTTTAAATTATTTCAAAATAAAAAGAGATATTTCTCTAAAAAAAGTTTTGATTTTATCTATGTCAATATCCTTTTGATGGATTTTAAGCTTGTTTGAAGTTGATTTATTATGATACAAATATTCCATATTGTATTGAAGATTTTTTGATATGTTTGACTGTGGATGTGTTATTCTTGTACCATTCATGGTTTATGGATAAAGTATTGGCATTTCATATGTTAGTTTTAATACGAATGTTTATGTTATGTTTAAACCTTTTCATATGAGAAATGCATTGAACTTAGTAAGTGATGGGTGGAGCCCGCTATAGCTCCTCGATGCATTGGTAGGTATCATGAGACAAACTAGTGTCTTGGCACAAGGCCTTGAAAAAATCTTATTTGTAGTCTTGGCACAAGGCCTTGACTATGTGGTTATAAAGTATGACATTATGTATTCCATCATTATGAAAGTGGCTATTGATATTGAATATTATTATTCGACTAGTAGAATATCCATGTAAATAAATAAATGGAATTATTTTATTTTATCTTTTCCATATTATGCTGAAGTTTAAGTTTAAAAGGCTTTTGTTTTATTCTTATACATTGCCTTAAATGTTTATGCTTATTTATGAAAGTTTTCACTATATTGTTATCCTTACTGAGCATCTGAGCTCACCCCTTTCTATGTTTTATTTTTCCTAGGATGTGAAGAAGTATTTTATGGTTGACTTATAAGGATAGGATAAGGATATAAGTGTGTTCAAAAGGGGACAAAATGTTTTTGATGTTTTTATTTCATGATGTAATGTAAAACTTATGAATGTATCTAGTACTTCCAAGGCTACTAAACTGATCGATCTTTCAGGACATGATTCTTTGTATCATGCCAATGTTATGTAGTAAGGCACCGACTCTGGGTAACTAGGGTCAGGGAGTTACACATATTTTTTTATGATGTCAAAGTATGACATATTCACATAAATTGGATTTCTGTCCTTAGCACCATAAACATGCATCACTTCAGCTACAAGTATAACCCCACTATTTTGCATGATATTGTCTTCATCATGTTCATTAGTATAGAATGTATAACCATTAACTACATAAGTATTGTAAGATAATACATACACACTTGGTCCTCCGGCTAGCCATTGAAGTCATTCTGAAATTGAGTCTGGATTTTCATCTGATTTCTATAAAATATGGTCCTAAAAGCATCCTATAAATTGTTGATTATATATATCTGAAATCCATTTTTCAGCCCTATATGGATTCAAATGCCTAATAATTTCTTTTTGGGTTTGAACATATGGGTCAACGTCGAAACTGTTATGAAAAATGTAAAGGTGGGCCTGCTCCCGATCTGTAATATTGATTGTGACTGTAACATCCCAAGTAAATAAAGAATAATACATTTTCATAATTATTAATATTTGTGAATTAAATATTAATTTTACTTTAAATGTGTTTCTATGTTCGATGGTGTACCCTATACGCAACAACGAGTTTCTTTGAAATCTTACGTTGCACATAAGGCTGAGTCATACTAAAAAAATAATAATATAATATTATTATTTTAAATGGTAGTTAATGCCTAGTAATTGTAGTGGCGAAAATGAACAGAACTAACTACAATATGATTATACATGTTTTTTAAATGTTTTTACATTTATATAATAAAATTTAGAGGCTTAAAATGTGAATGAATCTAATTTTAAGCATAATTTACTTTAAAAGGCGATTTACCGCCTTTTGATGGTGAACCCTCTTTAAATCTAGTTTTGGTTACTTTTATATATTCTATTTGACCAAATAAAATTCTTCCTTATAATTGGGACATCAAAATTTACTTTGGGTAAATTTTTGGTATTTTTCTGATAAAATTCATTTTTTAATGAATAGTAAAAAATATTGTATTTTAATTCAAAATTGCCTTTTAATATAATTTATTTATATGGTTAGATTATCTTTTTAATTGGTTTTAAAGTGTAATTAGATTATATTTTTACCATTTAATCCAATGTTGTTCATTGGAAGTAATTTCACTTTGAAATTGGACATAAACAAGTGTCAATCTTTTGATAGTTATTATTTCTTAAAAACACGCTTTTTATTTTGACAACGAGAATTAATTTTAAATTAATTAATGAAACTTATATGTTTTGAATTTGGTAAAATAGACATCATTTTTGAATTCATAATATCAAATATAGCTTAGTCTGAATTTTTTTTATATTTTTCTGAAAAAAACTTCAATTTTTGATGAATAGTGAAAACACTGAGTAGTAGGTAAAAAGCTGACCTTTTCATTTAAATGAAATTTTACCACTTCTGTGAATTGAATTTTGAAAATATGAAATACATGGTTTTTATTAGTAAGTAAAATTAGGTTCAATAAGATGAAAATATTTTTTTGGCGAATAGTAACTTTTGACTTTTATTTACCACAATTAAAGGTAAATAGGATAATTCAAGGTGAAAAGAATATTATAATAATAAAAAATTACCTTAACACTTGTCATAACCTTATTGTATGGATCATTTCTGACCATGGGCATCCTTGGGTCTATTCTGGGACCCCATGGTGTCACTTAAGAGTGATAATGACACTTTATTTTAATTAACTTAAAGTAAAGGCAAAAATGACATAAACAAATATCTTTTAGTAAATTAATTTTTACATAGGGTTATATAAGTTATATTTTTGACTATAAATATTAATTATAAATATAAAAAGATTTAATACATCATGGTAATTTTTTTATAATTTTTATCCATCAAATAAATAAAATTATTTTTGACACAATAATGATGCAGTGTTTACCTCATTAATAAATGATTTAAATAAATAAGATTATAAAGATTAAAATAATATAAAAAACCTGTACAATTCTTATTGGATGATTTTATTTCTACCATGATTCATCTTATCTTCTACTTTAATAAGTTTTGGTCTTTTAGAAACCGAAAATCATTATATAATAAAATAATATTTTCACACTTTCCTAAAGAGCCCCTCCTCCCCCTTATAAAAATCCATCACCTATAACCCATTACTCACACCTCTAAATCCCCTTGGATCATCCAAACTCTACCCAAATAATCTATCAATATCCCTATATTCCTCCTAGAATCCTTACCTTAGGTATAAGGCACTTCAAGAAACCCTTTTGGTTCAAACCAAAGGGAGTTACCTGATTTAAAGGTAACGTCTTCTCTTAAGTTCTTTTGTTTTATTTTCCTTCTCCAACCACCTAAAATATTTTATTATTTTCTTTTATAAAAAAAACCAGTATAATAAATATACTAGGTTTTTTTAAGAGAAGTATTCAAACTACACTTACACACACATCCATCTAATGGATAAAAAACATACTATTTCTGTGGACGGCGAACTACTGCCTCACGAAATGATGATTGTTCAAATATCTCCAACTGCCTATCATGGTGGACATTATGATGGAACTATATTTATATATGATATATATTATGTTTATTTTTTCTTTATGCTTCTGTATTTTCCATTTGTATTATAACTTTATGGTTTCCATTATGGGTAAACACGATGATTTCATTTGAGGAAGTACAGACTACCGCCCCCTCAAAGTGATATGACTCGTTCATGCAATACATGGAATGTATAAAGGATGGTGTTACTAAGATTATATATATGATATTATACTAAAATTATAATATACCTATGTATCATTATGTTTTCATTCCATTAAATATGAAATAGAAATGAAAGTAGTGTTCATGCGTACGTATGGCTTACCATCTCCATGAACGGTGCATTTCATTTCTTACCTCCAAATGTTATGTAATATTATAAATACATGTATATACTAGACATATAAGATATATATGATATCTAAATCATTAATATCATTCTGGAGATAATGGACTTTTTACCACATAGACAACTTGTAAATATAAGAAGTTCATTTTTGACTCAAGTACCAAATATCGAAAAAATGACCGTTATTAATTTAAATGATTAAATAATATTTATAACATGGTAATAAGTGATTTAAAAGGAATGATAAACTTTAAAAAGTTTATTAAGAAAGTATAAATTAAATTTAGTTTATTATTCAGGAGATTAAAGAATGAACGGGTCAAGTCAGACGCGTGGTAAGGGACTTCGTCTCAATATCCTTTCATTGAGGCATATTTTGTTTTAATACATGACTTTATTTTATACTCTATATAAACACCTTTTAATTTTACTTTTATTCAAAAGGAATATTTTCTCTACTAAGCATTTTACTAAATGAAAAAAATAATGTTTCTTTTAACGTACGCGGTGACAACGACCTTTCTGCCGCCGCGAGTATTATTTGATCTTTGGATTCCTTAACAAGATATAATGTTTTTAAAAGGAAAATAAATACCATCTAATCTTTTACATATTTTGGTATTGAAAATGGATTTTATAATGGATTTTTTATGTCAATATATTTAAATGATATATTATGATTGAAATGTGGAAATGGTATCTTTCCTTTATGTTTGTTTTATGTGTTATGAATATGTTATGGTTCTTGGGAATTATTTACGTATATGGGTTGTTCCATGATAAACCTAGGTCAGGTGAGCTCGAGATAGCTCTCCAATTCATTGGGTAACATGATGGAGGTAAACGTGAATGTTTCTCCTAAGAGATTTAGGGAATATACTATGATGGGTATTCCAAATGTAACTCCCTATATAGCTGTGATAGCTATAATGTAAGTATGATATGTATGCCACAAGTTACCTTTATGATTTGTGTTTTCTATGTGTGATTCATAAATCTTATGATTTCATGAGGTATGTTAAAGATCTTATGTTATGTTTGTAATGACGAACTAATGTTTTCTTTCTTTTTTTTATAAACCTTACTAAGATTTTTATGCTCATCCCAAGTTTTGAAATGTTTTTCACAGGACTTAAAGATGAATAGAGTCAAGGATGGGATCAAGGAAAATTCATTTTGTCTAAAACATGCGACTAGACATGACTCTTTCTTTCAAGAGTTTTTATTTTATGAAAAAAATGAAAACTGGGAAGAAGTGTCTACCTTGTAATTTTTGAGATGTAATGAAATAGTTATGGCCTAATTCTCTAAAAATCTAAACCTGAAAAGATTCTCAATGTAAATTATTCATTTAATTAAATATTATGTAATGTTTAAGGTTGGTTCCTTATAGAGAAAACCTATTTTCCAGAAATTCCTTCACCCTCAAATCGCCTAGTGTAATGAGATTTCAATAGGCCAATGATTTTCACACCAGACAGGTATTCGGTAAAGAATTCAAAGGCTTACTCAACAATATATCACTCCTCAATACAACCTTATGGATGACTTCGATTTTTGACATACCCTTTCAAAATATTCATATATCGTTCAATGGGGTACATCCATCTATAATATACAGGACCACATAGTAGAATCTATCTCACCAAGTGAACCATCAAATGAACCATCATATCAAATAATGTCGATGGGAAGAACATTTCCAATTCACATAATATGACGGAAATTTCTCTTTCCATAGTTGGCAATTTCTCTGGGTCTATAAATTTGTTGCATATAGATTTGAAGAAGAAACAGAGCTTTGTTAATGTATGGTGAATATTCTTTATAAAAAAACAATGTAAAGATATAGGAATTAGATCTTTCATCAAAATATGGAAGTCATGTGATTTCAGACCCTTTAACTTTAAATTGATCATTGAAACAATTTTCTTGATATTTGATGAATACCCCTCTGGACCTTTAAGTTATTCAGTAAGTTGCAAAACGGATATCTCTCCTTCCTGGAAAGAGTGTAAACAGCAGGAGGAAGAAATGTTTGTTTTTCACCCTTCACTAGTGTTAACTCTTCTCATATTTTCATATCAACCATGTCCAACCTAGCCTTTATTCCATCCTTTATTTTGTTGGGTGAATTTAGCAATGTGTCGATGACATTATCACATGAATTTTTTTCAACATGCATAACATCAATAAAATTTCTAACATACAGACAATTCCAGAATGGTAATCCAAAAAAACTGATCTCTTTTTCCAATCGGTTTTCATAAGGTTTTTCAAAAACAGTTTACCAAAAGTAGTGTTCAAATCTTTTACTTTCTCAAACAATTGATCACCTATTATTGGATATGTTGTTTTACATTCTTCTGAACTTCTATTGAATTATGTCGTCCAAGATCGGTACTTATTTCATCGAGTTAGAAATATGTGATGTCCTAGAAACACAGTTTTCGATGAATGTTTCAACCTAATTGACTGTGTACCTTGTTCTCAAATGGGACACCCTTAAGTTCCTTTAATTCTATATCCTGAAAAATTTTCATAAGCAGGAAAATTATTTATCATCTCGTACAACATGGCTCTCAAAGTGAAATCTTCATTTTTGTAAGCACCATACAACATAACACCTAAATCTCAAAATAATTTCAAATCCTCAATCAATGGATCCAAATAAACATCAATATCATTACCCGGTTGTTTTGGTCCTGATATAATCATAGATAACATGATGTATTTTCGTTTCATGCATAACCACGGTGATAAGTTATAATTTACCAACATAATTGGCCATGTACTGTGATTGCTAATTTGAAAACCAAAAGGATTCACTCCATCTGTAGATAATGCAAGACGAAGGTTTCTCGGCTCTTTTCCAAATTTAGGATACTCATGATCAATTCTATTCCACTGAGAAGAGTCTGTTGGGTGACGTAGTTTCCCATATTTAATTTTTGTATCGTCATGCCATGTCAATTGTTCTGTAATCTCTTCACTTCCATATAGGCACCTAAACCTTGAAATTATTGGAAAGTAATGTACAACTTTCGTATGATTGGATTCATCTTTCTTGTATCGAGAAGCACCACACTTTGGGCATTCTTTAAGTTATTTGTGCTTCTTGTGAAATAGTATATAGTTATTTGGGTAGTCATGTATTATTTCAGAGATCATACCCATCGAGCGTAGCATTTGTTTGGTGTCATATGTTCGGCTCGGGAGATCATTATATTCTGGGAGCATGTCATTCAGGAGATCAAGTAGTTCTGTAAAACTGGTGTCACTCCACTCGTTGCCTATTTTCAAATTATATAGCTTCAGTATGGATGACAATGCTGTATATTTAGTTCAACCAACATACAATGGCGTCTTTGCGCAACTCTTTAACTTCTCAAACAATTTTGGGAAATCACAAAGTTCATCTTCAACTCTCCTTTTCATTTTTTCTATACGATCTTCATCATCATTCACATCTATAATCACATCCACCATACAGTCATCTTCATTGTTCATACTTGTAATCATATCAGATGATCCATAAAATGCAGTGTTATCCCAGCCACTACCTACATTCATTTTTTTCCCATATTTATTCCAACATGTATGACTTTGATCTATTCCGTAACAGATCAAGTGTTCTTCCAACTCCTCTGGACTAATTTTTCTTGAATAACAACAATGTAAACACAGACAAAGGATTTGAGAAGGGTCATATGCATGATATTTTATAAACTTGATAAACACTTTCACGACATCTTCATACTCTTTTGTCAACTGATTGGCATTAATCAATTCTTTATTCATATTCATACTATTTAAATCATTATTATTAATATTTAACAAAATAATTACACAAAAGATGTTCAACTGGGGTCATCATCCAACTATAATCAATGGAACTAGCTATGGTAAACAATACACTTACCTCTCCATGCATTACTCAGGACCAAAGTAGATCACACCCATCTTCCCAACCACCTGATCAATGGAACTAGCTATGAGAAGACCTTGCACTAAAATGATTTAGTATCCCACATGTGATCTATATGCATTATTGTAAACCGGTTTTTTAGTGTTTCTCTAGAAACATAATGTCTCAAGTCAAGAACTATGGTACTAAAATAATAGATGGTATGATTTTTCATAGATTGTTTGCGGGTGGAAGGATTCATTACATGTGTTATTGTGGTTATTTGACTAGGGTGTCCATAAAGTGTCTCATAGAGTCCTCTAGTGATGTGGTTTTCTAAGATTCAGTGGAATTTCACTAGTAACAAAGTGGTGGTTCCATTGAAATGGGTAAGGTTTGGATTGATATTCAATTTTGGAGGAACTACAACATGGAAAAAAAATGCCATACCAATCATGCCAACAACCACAACACCATAAAAACACACAATCGTTCTCACAATCGCAATACCATATAAACCAAAAAAACACAATTTCAGATTTTACAAAGCATCCCTTATTCAATTCCACTTGTTAATTCATGGGTTATTATAGAAGTTTTATCATCCCGGGGCGTTTATTCATTATCCAAGTAAACGTAAATTACCAATTTCTATATTCAAATGTTTAACAGGAACCAACCAATATGCAATTCATTTAGTGCGCAAACAAGGACCACCAATGACCATGATTTTCAGCGGGCATTTAGCCTGTACAATTCACAACATAACCATCAATATCAAATAGTAATAATATGTGAACAAGATGAAACCAATGAGTAAAAGGAGAAAACTCACCGCAAATGTGTCGTTCAGCGCACGGTGGAGGTGCGTTCGTGGTGGAGGAGAGGCACGCGACAGAGAAGATTTTCAACTGAAAAGAAAACATAAAATGAGAACTCATATGTTATACCTATCAAAAGTAGGTTTAATTATATTTAGGAATGGGATATGTCTGATTAAATAGTTTTATTGGTCAATAGTGGGATTTTATTTTCCATCTATGATATCTGCTTCCTGTTTATTTATTTTTTGTGTATCTACTATTTTCCTAGATGTTCAACTTATGAATGGGACATGTATGGTTTTTAGGAGAATGATCATTTTTAATTTACTCTAATTTATGGGTAAAATATTCCACATTAATTGCATCTTTTTTCTAGGGGATAGTTGGTATCCCGTAGGGATAAGGAATGCCTCTTAGGTTAGTGGAAAGTCAGGTTAGTTGTTGGTTATGATACCAGCCTGGGTCGTATCATTACATTTACAATTATAACTGACCCATGTCCATTTAAATATAGGACAGGGGATCAGACACTGATATATTCTCAACTCCAATGAATTTTCTATGGGGGTGGGTCCTGATAGTATCAATCTGATAAATCTTTTATAGATTGGACATTAGAGTAGGCACTGCTAAGGATTCCCTCATTTGTATAATAGTAATGTTTTTTGAACCTAGTGTGTGAAGTAGACATCAGAAACTAATATATGATTACAACTTATGTGATTACTTCATAACCTATGGACAAATATGTAGGAAATATCTTACAAATCTCATTTAATCTTAATAGGTTTTGTTTCATTCATCATATAGTTACAAGTGATGTGGAATGTGTAAATGATAAGCTTAGGGGGGCTGAATGATGTGAAGATGTTGATGGAAATGATGATGTGGCAGTGTGTTTAAATATTCATTGTATATTTTTCATTAGAATGAGGTTGGTTAAGTAATTATATTTAGGTTGGTTGTGTTATTCCATCATGAAGTTCAATAAGAATAGGTGCATCAAGCATCCAAGGATGTGCATCATAGACTAAAACTAGAGGCTAGGAATGTAACAAAGCTATCCTTAAGGAGGTTCTATATATAGAATCTATTTAAGTGTGATGGTTTTTTTGTAAGTAATGTGACTTAGTGATGGTTATATAAATTTGAGATTTTATTTCATCTATTCTAAACTAAATATCTACTTTATGTTCCTTTTGGGTGAGTTTGTTTTGAGGCTCAACATGATAGATGTAGATTCATTTCTGGGGTGTGTATGAAGGACCTTAGAGTTTATAGAGATATTGAATATATATTGATGATTGATGTGTTGTTTATGTTTGTATAAGTATCACATTATATGACTTGACAAAGGAGACTTTCAAGTTGATCTCAGTAGAGATAAGATTAATATGAAAAAAAATTACATTGATAATTAGAGTTCTCTAAAAATGACATTTTATCCTATTGTGTGCTATATAGATTACATTCATAATTGATAAATCATATGACTAGTTTCTTAATAAAATTCAATCATGGGTATTGGTACTTTTTTTAGGTATTATTTCTATTAAAATACTCATGGATGAGTTGGATGCTCTATGGGGTTGAGGGATGTTTCAAAGTAAATGTGTTCTATCGAGTTAAAGTGAAGTATGAAGAATATGATTTTTTAATGGTGGTAATGAAAAAGTGGATGAGTTTACTCATACATATAGAATTCATGTATGTTCAAACCATGTTGAAAATGATCACCCTGAGATGATATGTGAATCTAGGTGTTGCATATCTAGAACTACTATCTTGATGATGTTAACCCCTTTTATAGGATATTTTTACCTCATTTAAAGGAACTCATTAAATCTTTCACTCTTAATGGTTCACTCACCAAAACAAACACAAATGAATAAATATAATGAAAACAAGTATTTTACATGGTTTACTATAAAAGGATACATCTAAGGAGAACACATCATTGATGAGTCAATGTGAAAAAAAAATATAGTATACTCACCTTCAGTGGATTAAAATTTTAGTGGCAGTCATTTCATAACAAGTTTATTGTGAGGCGCAATGAATAGCCACAATGAGATGGATGCTTTGAGTCATAATGTAAAAAAACACAACCATGAGGCATACAAAACCAAGAAAAAAATTTAAACCTGGACAGTCGTCAGATGAGGAGGGTGTGCCGGAGGAGGGCTCGATGGAGCAGGTCAAGTGGACAAGGGGGTCGCGTGAGGAGGAGGAGGAGGAGGAGGAGGAGGAGGAGGAGGAGGCAGTAGAGGAGGAGGGATCGCGACAGAGGAGGGCTTGATGGCACAGGGGTCAGCTTCCACGAAGGCTTGAAAGGGTGCGAGGGAGGAGCCTATTATGGTTCTTTTATAAAACTTGTTGAAACCTTTATCAATGATTTGTTAGAGCTGATAAAGATAGGCATTTATCAGCGTTAAAAAGGTGATGTTAATGTATAATTTTAATAATTTATTTATATTATTATATACTTATTTAAAATGATATATAGGATAAATATATATATATTTATTAATAATTATAACTATAAATAAATATTTATTTATAGATACTTATAAAATTATAATTTAATTAATTATAAAATTATAATCAATATACTTATTATATTTATAATCATATAAATATATAAAATAAATATACTAATTATATATATTTAAAAGATTATAGATATATATAACTATATTTCTTCTAATTTTATAAATATTTATATGAAATATATATATATTTATAAATATAATTATAAATAAATATTTATTTATTTATTTAAATAATTATAAAATTATAACAAATTTATATATCTAATATTTATAATTTTTTAATATATATAATTAATATATTTATTTTAATTTTAAAATTATTTAAATATATTTGTATTTATTTATAACTATAAATAACATTTGTATTTATTTATCAATATTTGTATAAATATTTATAAATATATTTATAAATATATATTTATTTAATTATATATAACATATTATATATGAAATAATAAATATAATTTTTATAAATTAATAATTATTTAAATAAATATAAATTTATTTGTATTTATTTATAAATATTTGTATATATTTACAAATATATCTATTTAATTATATATTTATAACTTCATAAGTAGTATAATAAATATATTTATTGTAATTTTATAATTATTTACATATATATTTATTTATTTATAGTTATAATTATAACTATAAATAGTATATATTTATAAATATTTGTATATAATTGTTAATATATATATATATATTAATAAAATTATAATAATATATATATAATTTTATAATTATTTTTATATAATATATAGTTATAATTATAATTACAAATGTAATTGAAAAGTATTTATATATATCATTAAAAATATAATAAAACATATTTATTATTTAAATATATTTAATGTAATTTTATAAGTACATTTTTTAGAACATATATAGTTCATATGGGTAACATTATGAATTAATCAATATACCACATCAATGGACAACATGATGTAATGTATAAATGAACATTCATACATGATACATAACATATACACATGATCAATATATTCATTAACCAAATTCATTGGAAAACACATATATATTCAATAATTTTAATTGTAAATATATATATATATATATATATATATTTAAAAGTATTATATATTTATAAAAATATATATATATATATATATTAAATATATTAAATATAACAAATATAATGAACTAATCCAATAAATCTAATAAATCAAATAAATTAATCAAATAAATCTAATAAATATAAATCTAATAAATTTCTAATAAATCTAATAAATCTAATAAATCTAATAAATCTAATAAATATATTTATTATTTAATGTAATTTATTATAATATTATAATTATTTAATTATATATATATTTAATTATAATCTTAGAAATACTTTTTTCAATTAAAACATTATATATATTTTTTAATTATTAAAAAATATATTAATTATAAACATGCGTTTTTTATTTAATGTATACAAATAAACATTATTTTTGAATATAAATATAATAATTTTATATAAATTAATGATATTTTTTATTAAAAACTTTTATCAGCGCTAAGAAAAGCATTGATAAAGAGTACATTTATCAACGCTTTTTGCTAGCGCTGATAAAGTCTCACCCCTTTATCAGCGCTTTCTACTTAGCGCTGATAAAAGGCAGTGCTTCCCTTGCCCTGTTTTGTGGTAGTGGGAGTCGTTAATTAATTTTCTCTACTGGTAAATATACTTATATGATCATATACTAACTCATATACGATTTCTTTTGAAGCATTTAATCAAAATAATATTTATAAATATTTTGCTTCAAGACCGACGCATATAAGATCTCCAAGATCTTTCATTGTGCAAACTCATATTTGTTATTATAATTTCCACTTATGGTGGTTAATGAATTCATAGTATAATCATAACAGGTTAGACCCATCACCAAGAGGATTATTGCGTATTTTAGAACTTTTGACCCAAATATTTTGGAACTTCGGGCCCAAATATTATTTTACAATGCATCTACCTGGGATCGGAGCCCACGCCTTTTAAAGGTGTTGAATGTTGTAGCAAAAACCAACATGGAATAATCGTATGGATTCACAGCACACACCTTATCGTCATCCAAAATTATAATTCATCGAATAACAACATTCACTTTACCAAATGAAGGAAAAATCATTCGATTAAATTTCATACTCTCAAATATTCATGATAGGATAAATCATATCATATTTTTCATGAATAATTTCAATCACTTCATGTAATGAGATATAGTAATTAAAACTACATTCACATCAGAGAATAAATTCATTCATCGGATTTCATGATCCATGAATGATAATTTATTATTTATCAATAATGACCATCTTGCGTAAAATATAAATTTTATTGATTATGATGATCATTGTTTTAACCACTTCAGATGGTAAAATCATTTTCATAAAATATATACTAGATTATTAAAACTATGCAATTCAATCATTTCATTTATGAACTATATGAATAACAACATCCACTTTTGGGGATAAACAGATTACATGAGATGGTATTTGTAATGGCCCAGATCTCTCTGGTCCATTCCTTTGTGAAAATGTGGTGTTGAAAGTGCGCTGGAAGGTCAAGGTGGCTTGGGGTGCGTTTGGGTGGACTTTTAAAGAAATCTAAAGGGTTATGGTCTTCGCACGGGAGGCGCACAGTTTGCCTAAATCGTGCGGCCAAACCGTGCAAGGCTGGTCTTGGTGGCAGTGGCTAATGCACGGTTAGCGCATGGTTTGTCTAACCGTGCGGACTAACCGTGCGAGGAGGGGTTGTCGAGGCAGAAGCTAACGCACGGTTAGCGCATGGTTTGTTAAACTGTGTGGACTAATTGTGCGGGCACTTAAAGTTAGATCCTAAAATTGTGGTTCTAACTCGTTTTGCCTTTAATCACCTCGTTTAAGCCCCTAATCGACCATAACTCGAGATTACCTTTCCTTGGAGGTGGAAGAACCTCTCCCAAGTGTTTTCGAGGCGATCTGGAGGCTTCTATTCGCGAATCGAAGCCGGTTTCTCGAGGAGAGGATATCTAAGGAGGATTCGTGGAGAATCGACCCGGTTTCTTGGGCGTTCATCGACCGTTGTGGTTTTCCTCGAAAACCCTTGAGGTAGGGGATTCGTGCTTCTCTCTCTTTTACGTGCAATCGTATTGTTTGCATGTGTAATCATGCTGGATGACTTTGGAATTGACCTAATTAAATACTTGAACCAGATTAAAAGAATTGGGTTGATCGCATGTTGTTGCTTTGTACCGTGATAACGGGTTGCCTCTTGATTTGCTAGATAGTGTGATATCTATGCCTTGCTTGTTAGCATGTTATTCTTGATGAAATTGGTAAAGAACGTAAAGTCGGAATTAATTGATAATTAATTGGGTAAAGATTAAGAGGCATGTAAATGAATCCGGTTGTTGTCTTTGTTATAGTTGTTCTAATTTTATGTTGATCAAATTTGGCATAGTAAGCATGTTTAATCTTCGGTGGTAGCTTACTGAATTGGTTCATGATGTTGGAACCAATGAATTGAATTTGTTAATTCAAGATGGATTAAATAACTTAATTGAGTTCCGTGAAGGGTTCAGAGTTACCCTCTTGTTGCGAATTAGGGCTAAAAGACCATTTGATGTGATTATTGGTGTTTGTTGTTTGAAGGTCGCATGCCTTATTAAAGGGCCAAGAGCCCATTTGTTGTAATGATTGTTTTCCTGCTGCTTGTGCTGTGTTGTGACCCTGGAAGGGGTGCTATGATATCTTGTATTGTGATGTGACCCTAGAGGGGTCTTGTGATATGTGGAGGCAGGGAGGCCTTGTGGTTGTGGCAGCGGATGACGCCTAGAGTGGTGAGATGCATCGGTTTATGCATGTGGGTGTCGGGGAGGACACCAGGGATGATGGAATGGAATGGATGTGGTTGTTGGATTCTTGGTGGTTTGATTGGTCCTTTATCTGCTTTACTTTTCCCCACTGCTCAAGGCAGCTGGACTTGCTTACCCTTCTTCCGAAGGAGGCGAAGACACGCGAGGTATGCCACATGCTTTCTGTGTTTAGCCTCTCAAGGGTGAATGGGTCTACGCTTTTGCTATAGGCGGCAAAGACTCAACGAGGAGTACGTCTACTCACCTTGTTGAGCCCCCTTGTGTTTAGTAGCATAGGTTTCATTTCTAGAATGTCTGGGAATATGGGAAAGTAATTCTGTAATGAATGTTTGAATAAATGATGTTAACCCATGGGGTTGGAGTTTGATGAAACTTAATGATGAGGTTGAGAACTTTTGAAGGGACAATTGATTTTGAATGTGATGCCAAGAAAGATTAAATGTGGTTTTTGTTCATGGTTAATTAACGTGCAAAGAATTAATTAATGTAAAGTGGAATTGATGAAAAAGGGAATGAGGTAACCTAATGAAGTTCTTTAACTAGTTGTGTGCTTATAGGATGCCTAGTCTTAGAAATAGTTGCCCGGAGTCCGAGAGATGTTAGCTGCAGTTGAGGCTAAGACTAGGTTATGCCCATAATGTGGTTGTGAGTTATATATATTCTGTACTTTTTGTGTTTACCCTATCGGTAAGGGCAACTGACACCCCGGGGATTCTGAGCCCTGGGGGGTGTTTTCCCCAACATTCCGGTGGGAGGATGAATGACTGACTACCCCCTTTGACCTCGCTCTCTTGTCTTGGTAGATACTAGTGTCGTTGGCACATCAGTTAGTTTTCCTCATATATGTGTGTAGAGGGCTGTAATGGCTTGTGGTTATTTCCACACATATATTCTGGATGTAGTATCCTATGGACTACTATAGGTGTAACGTGTATAGGCTGTGATGGCTTGAGGAACCTTACGCAGTGTATGGGTTGTAATGGCTTGAGGTACAATACCCGACGTATGATACACGTTATGCGGGCTGTGGTGGCTCCCAGAAACTACCTGGTTACTTTTGGTTGTGAGGATGGTGTGGAGCTTAGCCCAAGTGTCTACGGGCAAGCCTTTGTGGTGCACGTGGTGCAGATTGTGGAGCTTAGCCCAAGTTTATACGGGTAAGCCTTTGGAGAGAGATGCACAGGACGTATGTCGTTGGGGCAAAGCGGCAAACCAGTGGGGAAGTAGTAGCAGGGTACCCTTGATATTCTTTACTATATACTATATTCTTGTATGCGTTACTTGGTGAGAGTAGTCATGGTGAGATTGAGAACTTAGTATACCTGTTTAGGTGATGTATTGGTTTCACTTGTTGTTCACTGGGCTTTAGCATGCTTTCTTTACTTTTGCATGAGAGGCTTTGGGGAGGATCCTACTGAGTATATTGTTATAATCACCCTATGTATATATAAACTGTTTTTCAGGTCACTTGGAGCAGGTTGGAGATCAGGCTGGTTACTACTGGCTTGTGGTTGCAAGAGCTGTTCGGGTTTGTGATCACTACTATTTTACTTTATTTTGGGTACTTGTAGTTTTTCCCTTTCAGTTGTAGTACTTTTGCATGGAATTTCATATATGGACATGAGTTTCTTTTATATTTCAGTTCTGAGTTGGAGTTGATTGGTGTCTATCTTATCTCTCTCTTCCGCATGTGTTCTCTTAGAGGGTAATGTCTCCCATTTGTGTGTTTACTATACCCTCAGTGCTAGTCGTCAACCCGGGGCCTACTGGAGGCGGGACTCGGGGGTCATTATCTCCCTTCTCACATTGCCGGCCCAGGAGGGGTACACTTTGTGGGGAGGGGGTCGTGATAGTATTGATAATCCATAAGAACATGATAAATAATAATTTTTACATTGATATTACTGCTGCAAGAACAATAATTGATAAATGAAGATATTCTTTAATATAATGTCAAAGAACATTATTTTCATATCATCCTTCAGGGATGCATTATTTTGTAAATATTAATAAAATTCATCATGCTCTATAAATATTTATTGTCATTAAACCACTTCTGGTAGTTATATTATTATTATTTGTTATAAACAAATACAACACAATGATCATTCACAAAATATCATATTCACTTCGAACATAATTTAAAATTAAATCATGTATATTTGCAGTCACTTCGAGGAATGAAATAAATCATTTTCAATAAATATTATCATTCACTTCAGGGAGCGGAATAAAATTATTTTTTATAGTGTCTTCAAGAAAATACTATGAATTTCAATTAATCAATTTCATCAATTTCATCCACATTAAGGGATGAATATATATATATAATATATTTACGTTTGTTCGTTGTGAACATTTATTTTCTCTCAAGCATATTATAAGAAATAAAATTAAAGAGAAAAGAAAAAAAGTAATACGATATTTACATATATTCAAAGTAAATACCATATCTGTCATGAACCTTTATACTGCATAATCAAACTTGACACCTTCAGCGAACTTCAACTCGACGTACGACAGGTACACGATGTTCATCACTAATTAGCAAACATCTACTCGACATACGAAAGGTACACGATGTTCATCATTCGACCATACCACTATTGGTGGCGTTTTTTTTCATTTGATGAATGATATTTGTCTCAACATCGACCACATTGATTATTAATCAAACATATTCTCTTTAGGGAATGGAGTGAAATTTCACTCATGATTTATTACACCTCTTCGGGAACTCATTATTTTTCCTACAACAAAAGATTAATAAAATCATATATTATATTCATATTTATCAAGAGGGGGAAAATAAATGTAACAATATCTTACATATATAATAAGACTCACCTTTTGATGTAACTCTTTGAATGAGTGGAGTTTATGCACAAGTGAAATAGTATGTCAAAATAAGAATGTTTATAAAAACATGTGACATACCTTTTTCCCTTGAGATTTATCTTATGACGATGATGGGGATGACGACAGCGTGGTCATGACGTAGAAGCCGATCGTGCTTATAACGTGTTATGAAATCGATCGAATGCCGATTAAAACAGTGAATGATTTCGAAACCGGAAATGTAAGACCGATCATAGACGAAACACATCGTTGATAAAACGAACGTCAAATTTGCGTATGACGATGACTACAACAAATAGAAATACAAAAACAAATAGAAAATACATGAAGTAAATAAAAGAACACAACGTAGAGCCTCCAAAACCATAACATTTTATTAACATTTCCATATATTTATAGTATACAAATAATATCAAAAGTTGGCATATAAAAAGTTGGGCACATGATCAGGTTTATTAGGAAATTATGATATTCATATTTAATATTTCATAAGAAAATGAAAAATTTATATATTTTTGCATAAAATTTGTACAACAAATATATGTGTAAAAATTATATGGGCGCTTCTCTTCCGTACTCTCCGCTGCTGCCTTTGATTTGATTCAGCCGTCCCTCTCTCCCTCTCTCCCTCTCTCCCTCTCTCCCTCTCGGATCGCAGAGAGAGAAAAAGAGAGAGATTAGGGTTTGTTCTGTGTGCAGGGTATCGATCGTCGATCTATCGATCGATAGTGCTCTGCAGATCCAGGGCGACCTAATTTCAATTCACGATGGCGCTGAGGGATCACGATCACCGTCCTTCCGAAAACGGAGATCCATGCGGCCAGGAAGAATTGCAGGACATGGCGTTCTCGAAGCGAGGATGCTGTTTCTGGATTCCGTTCCTCGGTTCCTCCGATCGATCCACCGGTTCCGGGTCGATGTGGTGGGAGAGGATACAGACGTCGACGGTAGCGGAGGAGGGGCGTTGGTGGACGCGAGGGTGGAAGGCTTTGAAGAAATTGAGGGAGTGGTCGGAGGTCGTCGCGGGGCCACGGTGGAAGACATTCATCCGGCGGTTCAACAGGAACCGCGGCGGCGCAACCCGGCAGCGCAAGTTCCACTACGATCCGGTCAATTACGCCCTGAATTTCGACGAGGGGCTGCCGCAGAGCGAATATCTGGACGAGGACGTCAGGTACCGCGATTTCTCGAGCCGCTATGCGTTGATCCCCGCTTCGGCAAAGTCGTCCATGGATCTCGGCACTGATGGGCCCAACTTCACGTAAACTAGAAAATGTTTGGCAGAGGAAGATGAATCATACTGTTTGTTGATTCCTAGCGCCGTCGATGCTAACGTTTTTGGAGATTGGATTGCAGCGCCTTCATTGATGAATACTGCTGTTCGTGAATCTTGATTGGGCGTTCTTATTCATGGGCTTCGTGTTTCCATCTCTTATTCTGTGTAATCTTCCATTTCTACAAATGAAAAATCTGTATTATATATTTTGAATTTTGTGTTTTTTTTTTACGTTGTTAAAAACTGTATTGAATTATGTAAATGGAAACTTTTTTATAAATTATTTTCTTTTAGGAGCCAAGTAAATGAAATATGATCCGGTGTTTTTTAAAATTTTATGTACTTTGCTCTTTTACATGTAATGGCATTTAGGGATCAATACATCCAATTTATTCCAAATAATGACTTGAACGAATCTGTTATTAACCTTCATTAGAATAAATTTTAATTCCTCTTTAAAGGTGTCATAATATGTTATTTAACCTTTTTTTTTGTTTTAATAAATGTTATATATTTTATTCATGGTGTTCATGTTTAATCTTTCTTCAACAATTATGCTACATTCAACAATCAAATGTATCTCAATATCATTAATCAATATATGGTCAAAATGTAGTCGGGGGTTTGACTTGGTGATAAACACCTTGTAATTCAATATGAAAAATGGGGGTTCAAACCCCATTGGGTGCAGGTTACTGCACCAATACTGTAGTGGTACTATAGCAGTGGAGACATTGTAACAGAGAGACACTGTAGTAACGACGAAACTGTAGCAGTAGCAGTGGCGGATACTGTTGCAGTGGTACTGTAGCAGTACTATTTACAGAATGGGCATTGAGCCAAAAAAAAATCGGGCCTACGGGCCATGTAATGGGTTACATGTCCACTGGGTTTTCATGCCAAATATATGATGTAATAAAACAGGTAGTTGGATGAGTTATCCCTTGGGGGGGCTATGACTTGCCTTTCCGGTGTGTGTGTGTGTGTGTGTGACGTGTGTGTTTGATGTAATTGTACCCTCAAGCACATAATATCATAAGATATGGTAAAAAGACAAAATGAAATCCCTCTACATCCTAGAAGGTGAATCTGACGTCCATTCTTGTAGAGTTTACTCCAAATTCTAATGACACTCTGATTGATGTGATAATAGTGGAATAAATTTGTGTCATGGGAAATAAGCAGAGACAATATGGTTTTTTTCACGATCATTGAATTACTTTTACAATTACTTTCAACAAATGGAATTTTGAACGGTTGATATAGAGTGCACTTGATTTCAATTGCAAAGCCAAGGAGGAATATACTAATGAATTTCTTATTATGAAGTGTTTAAATGTTATGATGGTTGATAACCGGGCCGTTGTTAGAGAAAGTTCATGAGGTGATTGATTTAGAGTGCTCTTGATTTCAAATGCAAAGTAGAGAAGAAATATACTAATGAATTTCATGTTACAAAGTATTTAAATGTTAAGATGGTTGATAACCAACTGATGTTAGAGCAAGTTCATGATGTTCAAGTCATACCAAATAAATTTGGTTCTCTCCAAATTTCCATGATTTTAAAAAAAGTCCAAATCTATTTTTCTTAAAACAAATGTATCCAATTTATTAAATCAATTTTCAATAGTCAATTATTTGATAAATTCCACATCAATATCAATCAATTGAAAAAACAACATTACATCAATGAACACCCATGAATCACAACCATTATACAAAAGAATAAAAGTTACTTACTATATGGAAGAATTTTGGAATTTCCACATATGTTGATACGACAATGATCCACTCAACTGATTCCTATCATCACCAAATCAACATCATGATCCTTTCATGATTCAATCCACCACAACAAAGTGCCCAAAAGAGAGAGATGGGGGGGGGGGGGACGGAAAAAAATCCAGGAATAAAGAATATCAAAGATCTCTTACCTTCAATTCGATGTCAATCCACCTAATTCTCGAGAGAAATTTGTCAAGATGCTTCAAAGTCACCCTTGTCACAAACCACCTTGGATTTACCCAGAACCCGAGATAACCCACCATTAACCTCAAGTAAATTCCTCCTAATCACCAGAAGCCACCGACAAGCAATGAGAGATGATCTAACACCGTGGAGGAATGTTTTCCTTCAAATACAACTAAATCATATATATTTCAACAAGCAACTAAAATAAAACAACGAAAATATATATCTACATGAGAATGTTAAATGTCATACAACAATAATAAATACATCAAATATAGGTCACTCTAATGTAATAATAAACAAAAATGAAACACATGACTAGGTGGTCAGGATCCTTCAAGAACCACCATTGACCCATCTTCAAGCTCCAAGGGGGAATGATTCTCATCAATGACCAAAACCACAAACCATACCAATGCATTACCGGAAACAAAACACCAAAACAAATATGCATATGCACTAGAGTGCATATATAGGGGGTGAATATACACATACATAGAAAGAATTTCCCCAAAGGGTTCTATAATAATTTTATCTAAAGTTATACTAATCACGCCGGTTTGAAATCTATATATAAAAGTGCCACAATAATCTTTTAAAGAAAACAAATGACATGGTGAGCATATACTGCTTGAGTGTCACAAATAAAACAATGTAATGATTTTTTTAAGAAAAATGAATCACTACAAAAGAACATGTATCATAAAGTAAATCATTATGTGGAAGAACCATGGAACTAAGGTTTTTGACTCCTAGGGGCTTTACACCACCATTATAATTCTAAAAACAGGTTCTAAGGAGAGAGTTGTCTTAACACGACAAGCTAGTTAAGGGTGAGTGTTGTGTCCCATAAGCAGATATCCAAGGGAGTGCCATGTCCCATAATAAGTAATTAAGGGAGTGAAATCTCCCATTATAGTCATATCACTATAGATTAACACCTTCCTAGGATCCCACCCAAGAACCCAAAGAACTCAACCATGAAGTTTTTAACGATTCTAGTTTTATTTCCAACCAATTTAGTATAAATCCAAACATCACTTAAATCATACAGATCTTTAATGGAGAGATAAATTTAATAATTAAACTTCATTGCTCCTTTATAAACCATAACACAACAATTCATGAAATACACTTTCAATTTTACTATTTAAAATTCAATTGAAATTTCTTCAAATAGTTGGTTTGCATCATTCATAACAAACAAGGATTATTCTTTAAAAATCAAGGTTTCACAAAGAAAGAATCAAATAAAACAAATGAGCATGGAATCACCATGAATTCATCATAAGTATATCATATAGATTATATTTTTAATAAAATGATGTTTAAAATAAGAAAACGTCAATGGGTTTTCAATCTATATAACAATTATAAAACCCCCTACCTCTTGAAATTGGTGAAAATAGGCAAATAATCAAACTATGACACTATAAAACCAAGTATTTTCCCCTAACATACCATAAAAACAAGATCATAATATATTCAAAGGAAAAAAGGTTCTTCCAGGACCCTGGTGTTGACATACTCACCGAGTGGTAAATAGGCGACGCCTCGACTTTAAGTGATGAGTGCAAGGTTAGCCCTGACCCTGTCTCCCATCCTCGGGAACCCCCCTCCAAAATTGAGGGTTTCACTATCCCATGGAGAAACCCCAAAACAAAATCCCTAAATTGTGAAGATTCTACATTAGGGATTTGTAAACAATGGGAAAGAGAAAGGGAATGAGAAGAGAGGTGTAATGCCTTAACCCAAATCACCCGGTCTGGGCCAGTGAGATACATGACCCCATGTGCACCTCCCCATATGCAAGTGGTTGTCGACTAGTAGTGAGGATCTGAACGGTACAATGGGGAGACTATACCTTCAGTATGAATAGTTGTATATAGAATAATAAATAAGTAGAATAATAAACCAAAAGGGACAGTGTGTAACATCCTAGTTAAGTTAAACCCTCCTTTTAATGCTTAAGATGTTGTACTTCATTTTTGTGGGTTGTCGAAGTTGAACAAGAGATTTTTTTCAAAGAAGCTGGGTTGGGTGTTGGCTATAAGATCCTGTTCACGCCATTAATTGTATATTCACAACATGAATTAGGTCTGGAAAGAATCCATGAATCCCAACCATGTTGTGTAAACTTTCATGATGTGAAAATCATATTTACGACATGAATTCAGTTTCTAGGATTTTAAAATAAGGTGACACATTTTTCGGTGTACATGCAATCTGGAAAATTCACGTAGTAAATTAGATATCCATGCCATGAAATGTTTATGTTTCAGCAGAATTAATGCACTATAATCCTAACCTCGCTCCCATTCACCTCCCCCCTCTCTCAAACCCTAGGGCTTCTCTAGGAAACTTTGGGTGGATTCATCTCTTCCGAGATCCTCCAATTGGCACTTTGATCTTCGGGTTGGTTGGTTGCTCATCCTTTGTTAAGTGTGATCATTCTATTCTTATTTTATTCATTTATATGGAAATTGTTAATGATGTTGTATCATTTATATGACCATGATTATATAATGATTCTTATTTAACAACTTCTAGATCTATTGTGTGCTTGTCTTCTGGAGGCTAGATCATGTTGGATGTGGTGCGGTACATGATAATAACAAGGTATGTGTTGATCTAAATTCTTTTTTGACCCTTTTGTTTATGGGAAATGATTCTAAGACATGAGAATTAATGCTAAGACATCCATTTTTATTATTATTGTATCCCTTTCCTTCTGGTGTGTGTGGATCCTGTTACAATTGGCGTGTGACATGAGTTTAAGGTAGGTGGTTTCGTCTCTAGATTATTTTGGGTGAACCTTGAATGATATTGATTTGTTAAAAGGTTTTATAAAAAAATTGGCATGATTCTGGATTTATTGATTTGTCTGTTAAAAGAGGTTTTTTGAGAAAAGACGCCCCCTTGTTTTGGTTAATGAAAATGTATATTCAAAGAATTGTGAAATAGATTGAAAGATGGATTTTTGAATAATGTTTTTTATGAATAATGGGTTGTTTGGATTTTTTTTGAAATGTGTAAGTACTTTGAAATTGAATTGATGTATGCCACACATTGGAGCCTTGGGTACTTAGGTGGAAGGTGTAGTATTGAGCCACACACATTGGTATTGTAAAGGGGTTCACTTTCTGGGGTGCTCCTCCATTCTTAGATCATAGATGAATGGGATCCAGGAATTTATTGGTATTTTAGGGGGTTCAATTTTTGGGGTGTTCCTATACTCCCTAGACTTTGATGTATGCGTTCTAGGGACTTGAGTGTGCACTATCCTTGGATTGAGACTGGGTTATGAGTGACCTAACTAGCCTGAATTATGTTACCCTTGGGGTGTTTTCCTTTGTGTGTTGGGTTTTTTCTTTTTTTTTTATTTTATATGAGATGATACATTCTTTGATAAATGAAAATGGTTATTTGAAAATTTTCTTTGAATTTTTTTACCCAACTTATTTTAGAACTATGGGAAAAGGGGGAACTATTTACCATGATTTTCATATAGAACTGCTTAACTGCTATCATGCCTTATTTTATTTCAATATGATCATGTTAATATTATTATACAGATACTTGATATAGAACATCTGGGTGAGATCCTTCTAACCATGTTTATATCACACCCTACACACTCCCTTAGGGGTGTATAAAACTTGCTTTATCTGATGTAGGAAAGGACATGGAACCACAGTGAGGCATTGTGGTATATGTATGTTGGGTATGCATATTTTGTGACGAGATAGTGGGGTGTTTCCTATGTATCACATAGAGCATGAGTGGATAATAACTGACTTCTTTTCTTTTGGTTGTTTTGAGGACCTGTTCTTTGGTTTTTATTTATTTTATTTTGGGTTTTATCACTACGATTAATACCCTTTATCATGGAATATTTTTTTTTGTTTTTTCCACTATATGTATATATATTCCTTGTATCTTACTTTAGGTTGGGTGAAATCATTCCCTCTTGTCGTAGTTCTATGACCTAGTGCTAGTCGTTAGCCCCTGGGGATTGGTAACTCCTCTCGGGTCTTATTATGGTTTGGTTCATAGACTAGTTGGATGGTTTTCTTGGATGGGATGTGACAATTTGGTATCTGATCATGGTATATGCTTAGTCTTGGGAAGTTGGTAGATATGAGATATGATTTTTGAGACTTGAGTGGTAGGTTGCATGCAGTGAGTTCATGACCAATTCTTGCTGAGAAAATCCTTAAGCCACCATGGGATGTTGAGATGTGCATCTCCTGTGTTGGGTTTTGACCTTGATCTTAGTTTCTTCTTGTGTTATTCTTGTTAAAACTGAGATTATCCTATTGTCTAATCATTTTCTTCTGATATTGGTGTATAATAACATGCCTCTAATAATTCTTCCATGGATTCCTCGGGAGGTTGTAGTGGAATATTATCCTCAAGGTAATCCTCCTTTAGATCAGATTCTCTTAGAATTTATCATACATGCAGTTCTTTTCATGGATTATAATGTATTACAATCTCATAATTAATCCGTTGAGGTGAAACTAGGAGTCAAGGGATAAAGGGATCAAGCTCAAGAGTTCCTATGTGAGAATCCCCCATCAGGGTACAAATGAACCCCAAGTGGTGGAGGACTAGCTAGAAAAGATCGATTTAAACTTCAACTCCCTAGATAAACCTAAGGATATCAAGGAGAAATGTGCAATGTTCAAGCTTGAGGGTCCCAGTAAGCGGTGGTGAGATTCTATAGTACAGGAAAACTGACATGTAGGATTGGATTGGAAAGATTTCAAGACCCCATTATTTTATTAGTTCTATCCAAAGTCTCTAATGACAGTAAAGTATTTGGATTTCCTATCTTTATAATAAGGAGAGTGATCGATGTCTAAGTACACCAACCGTTTTGTAGATATGGTTCATTTTTCTCTATAGGTGGTCATGAATGATTAGCTGAAAGAATAGAAACACATACCGAGTTTGTGACTAGACATTTGATCATAGGTATACATGATGAATATTTACACCTATGCTGAGAAAATTAACAGATCTATGATGGTGAAAATGTACATGGAAGGAAAGATTAGATACTCTACTGATTCCCTTCCTCCTAGTGGCAATTTCAGTGGCATGCAGGTAGAAAGAGGAAGTGATATAATAATCGTAAGGGTGGTGGGGGTGCTTATCAGCATTGGGCCTCCTCTGCACCATAGACAATAGCCAGTAGTGTTCCTTTGACTTGCTATTAGTGTGAGAAGGTAGGGTACACTCTATGTTCTTGCCCTGCACCCGTGAAGATTTGTAGTGTTTATGGACATCAAGGTCATCTATAAAGGTTCTTTCAGGATTTATCTATGCCTCATAATGGTTATGGATCCTCATATCGAAAGGCCACTACAACACAGTTAGAAGCTTCAATTTCCACAAGGATCTAGTCACAGGTCTCAGGAGTGAAGCACCTTCACGTAGTGGATGAGTTTTCAGTGGAGGTTGACATGGGCCTAAATATAATGAGATTCACCATCTTGGTTGCATATTCTTTAGAAACTACTCTGTTCGATACATCTACCTCACACTCATTTATATCTACCCATTTTATTGATGTGCTAAAACTTATGATATAGCTCATGTCCTTTGTTATGGATTTTTAAACGCCTCATGGAAAGAGGAAGGAACAAGGGTTTAATTTTCTTATGCATTCTTTATCGATAACTGATGTGAATTTAGTATGATATTTCTTGTTTCTCAATCTAGATCTATTTAAAATTTTCATTGGGATGGATTGGCTTATTACTCATCATACTGAGATTGAATGTTATCATTGGCATGTTTCATTCTTTGCTACCAGTGGAAGCTCTCAGGCGTTCTGGGGAGATTGAGACCTGAGGTCCAGTCATGCAGGACCTTCCCACCTAGATCTCGGGAGTTTATTGTTTACCATTGTGGTTGTTCTTGATGATGTTTTCTCTCTTAATGATATTCCCTTGGTTGTTAGGGACTTTACTAATGTTTTTACATATGTATTCTCTGGTCTTCCTCCATAAAGGGAGGTAGAGTTCACAGTTGATCTTATTACAGGCATGCTATTGATTTCTATACCCTCTTATCGCATGGGACCCACTAAGCTAAAGGATCACAAGATCTAGTTGGATGATCTGATGAAGAAACTATTCGTACGCCCTAGTGTTTCACCGTGTCCACCCCATGATCTTTTCAAAAAGGCAGATGGTTATTTATATCTCTTTGTAGACTATAAAAAGTTGAATTGGGTGACTATTAAGAAGAATTACACTTTTACTCATGTAGATGACCTGTTTGATCAGTTAAAGGGGGTGAAGTGGTTTTCAAATTTTGATATTTAGATGGGTTATTATTATCTAAAATTTTGGAACTTTGATATTCCTAAGACCACTTTCAGGAGGAGGTATGACCATTATGAATATCTTATAATGCCTTTTGCTCTACCTAATTCTTCTATAGCTTTTATGGCTCTGATGAAATAGATATTCAATTAGTATCTCAACACCTTTCAATAGTATTTTTGGATTATATCATAGTTTATTCAATATCCAAGCATAAACATGAGTACCATATGAAATTGGTTTTAGAAAATTTGAAGATCTGGAGAATTTATGAGAAAATTTTGAAATGAAATTTTTGGATCCAATAAGTGCAGTACTTGGGACATGTGATTTTAGAGCATGGTCTTTTACTCGATCCTAAGAATGTTAGGACTGTATTATCATGGGAGGAACCACAAAATGTCTTCGAGATACAGATATTCCTAGATTTTTCTAGATATTATCAGTAGTTTTTCAAGGATTTCTCAAAGTTGGAATCACCCTTGATTGATCTTACCAAGAAAGGGGTTAAATTTACACGGGATGATAATTTTAAGACTTATTTTGATGATTTGAAATAGATTCTAACATCGCCTACTATTTTTATCTTTCCTGAGCTCGGTAAGGGGTATGTGTTGTACTGTGATGCTTCTGGTGTTGGTCTAGGTTGCATGTTTATATAGGATAATCATGTTGTGGCCTATGAATCTCTTTATCTCCAGGGAATGAGAAAAATTACCACACTCATTATTTTTATCTTTATACTATTATGTATATGCTTAAGTATTGGTGACACTACATTTTTGGGGAGAGTTTCATGGTTTTTCTGATCGTAAGAGTATAAGATATATCTTTTCTCTGAAGGACCTGAATCTCAGATAGAGGTGGTGGGTGGAATAACTATAGACATTTGACTCTGACATCACCTACACCCTGAGGAAGGGGAATGAAACTACTGACACTCTTATTAGGAAAGTTCTACTGAGGTTGTCTTGGAATCCAAGTAAGAGTAGAAACTTATGAGGCTTTTTTCCTATTGCATCTGGATGCACAAGAGGGTGATTTAGGTATGGTTCTAACTAGTTTTTAGTTATTATCATATCTCCTTGGTGTTTCCCACCCATTACATAGAGTAGAAGTGGATATTTGTTTATTTCCTTTCTTTTGCACTACCACAAAACAGGGCAAGGGAAGCATTGCCTTTTATCAATGCTAAGTAGAAAGCACTGATAAAGGGGTATACCTTTATCAGCGCTAACTAAAAGCGTTGATAAGTGTCCCCTTTATCAGCGCTAAAACAAGCACTCATAAAGGTGTACCCTTTATCAGTGCTTTTCTTAATACTGATAAAGGGCACATTTATCAGCGCTATTATTAGCGATGATAAAAGTTTTTATTATTAATTTATATAAAATTATTATATTTATATTAAAAAATAATGTTTATTTGTATACATTAAATAAAAAACAAATTTTTATAATTAATATATATTTTTTAATAATTCAAAAAAAAAATATATATAATGTTTTAATTGAAAAAAAAATTTCTAAGATTATAATTAAATAAATAAATATATATATATATATATAATTAAATAATTATAAGATTATAATAAATTACATTAACTAATAAATATTTTTATTAGATTTATTATATTTATTAGAGATTTATTAGATTTATTAGATTTATTGGATTAATTCATTGTATTTATTATATTTTTTTATATTTAATATATTTAATATATTTATTTTATTTATAAATATATAATACCTTTTAATATATATATTTATAATTAAAATTATTGGATATATATGTGTTTTCCAATGAATTTGGTTAACAAATATATTGATCATGTGTATATGTTATGTATCATATGCACGAATTCATTTATACATTACATCTCATTGTCCATTGATGTGGTGTGTTGATTAATTCATAATTTTACCCATATGAACTATATATGTTCTAACTAATAAAATTACATTAAATATACTTAAATATTAAATATATTTTATTATATTTTTAATGATATATATAAAAATACTTTTCAAATATATTTGTAATTATAATTTTATTAATATATATATTAACAATTATATACCAATATTTATAAATATATACTATTTATAGTTATAATTATTAATAAAAAAATATTTATTTATCCTATATATCATTTTAAATAAATATATAAGAATATAAATAAATTATTAAAATAATGATTTTATCAGCGCTTTTTTATCACTGATAAAGGCCTATATTTATCAGCGCTAAAAAAAACTGATAAAATAAGTCTTTATCATCGTTATAATTTTAGCACTGATAAATAGGTATTTTATCAGTACTAAAAAAGCGCTGATAAAGGCATGTTTTATCAGCGCTTTTTATTTTAGCACTGATAAAACATACCTTTATCGACACTTTTAACTAGCACCGATAAAGGTTCCAGTAGGTTTTATAAAAGAACCTTAATAGACTCCTCCTCCCTCACACCCTTTCAAGCCTTTGTAGAAGATGAACCCTGTGCCATCGACCCCTCCTCTACCGCGACCCCTCCTCCTCCTCCTCCTCCGCCACCACTGACTTGTCCTCCTCCTCCACCGTAACCATCCTCCTCCTCCTCCACCTCCGCTGCCTTCTCCTCCTCCTCCTCCACTGCGACCCCTCCTCCGCCGTGACCCTTCTCCTCCTCCTCCTCCGCCACCGCTGCCTCCTCCTCCTCCTCCTCCGGCCGCTGACTCATCCTCCTCCGCCGCCGCCGCCGCCTCCTCCTCCTCCTCCTCCTCCTCCTTCGCCTCCTTATCTTCCTATTCATTGTATGGTATCCTTGTCCATGTGACCTACTCTAGAGTTCCCTCCTCATCCGACGACCATCCCGACAGTCTCCTCTATAGCACACAGATTCCCCCCAGTGAGTCTCTTATGTAGTGAATTTTTACTCTTCTACATTAAAAAGGCAATTGGTGTGCAAAGTTGGTCTTTGGGTCACCGTGAAATCACTGGATACTGGTGCACATGTGGTTTTTATGAAATATGGATGCCTCTTGGAATCCCATAGGTTGTTTTTTTAGTTATGATTAAAGTCTGAGAGGATATTTTGAGCTAGAGATAGATGATGTGGTCTAGGAAGGATTCTATTGGTTGCACACTGGTTCATAGGTGATAAAATAATGGCAAGTTTAATTGGGTCAGTGTTTGACTATGGAATCACATCAAGGGTCAGATTAGACCATGATATATTAATATTATCATGGTATTCCCTCTAAAATCAAGGAATCATGCTCTAGTACTTAATGGAATATTGGTGATGGAAGTTGATAATTATTTAGTTTGGTTATCTAGGGTTTTAATTGTAAAATGACATAATATGTTTGGTTCAGACTATGATGTGTATTCTTAATAGGTTTTTGGATTTCTTTAGAGTTATTAATTTAGATTAAAAAATGAGATAACATGTTAGTGGTTGCCAACCCTTTTGAGGTAATTTAGGTGGAGGATGTTCGACTTATGCTATCATGTGATGTTATATGTAATGATTTGACACATGCATTGATTATTAAATATTTTTTTTGATGGGAAGTTTTTAGAGCTATCTAAGGCTATACAAGGAAAATATTTGTAACACCCCAACTTCCATGGTACGCTACTCTTTGAATAATACAATAGCTTGCGTTGTATGCAACTTTGAGTTCTAGCACACCACGACCAACCAAACTAGCCGTTATGAATAGTAATACCAAATTTTTTATTTTTTATAAATTTTATTTATCAAAATGGACTTCATTTTTGGATTCAAAATATCAAAATTAGCTTAGGGCAGATTTTTGGTATTTTTCTGAAAACTTTCAATTTTTTGATGAATAGTAAAAAACACTACGTTATTGTTTAAAACCTAATTTTTATTTAAATTTATTTTAAGTCAAAATAGATAAATAATACCTATATTAGATCAATGTAATTCATTGAAGTCATTTTATAATAAAATTAGAAGTATAAAATTTTATTGAATTTTCTAACGTTACCCACCTTCTAGGCACGTTAGAAAATTTGCATAAAACGTAATTTTACCACTTCTGTGAATTGAATTTAAAAAATACAAGAGAAATGGTTGACATCATTAAGAAAATATGGTTCAATAGGATGAAAATAATTTTTGGCAAATAGTAACTTTTGAATTTTATTTACCACAGTTAAAAGTAAATAGGAAAATCAAAGGTAAAAATGATATTATAATTACCCAAACACATCTCCTAATTCTATTGGATAAGTTTTTTTTTCAACTAAAATCAACCTTATGAATAAAATATTATCCTTTTGGTCCACTTGGATTAGATTAGGACATTTATTATTATTTTATTTAAAGAAGAGTTAAAAGTGTTAAATTCAAAGTTTAATAACTAAAACATTTTTAATATAGGGCTATACATAAGATAAATTCGACTATAAATATTCATTATAAAGATAAAAATATTTCCTACATAATGTTATTTTATTTATAACTTTTAGACAGTTAAATTTATGTATGACACAATGATGATGCAGTAATTACCTTATTATTGAAAGATTAAAATAATTGATATTATAAATATTAATATAATTGTAAATTGAGACTTTTGATGTATTCCAAGAATTTTCTAGGTTAATATATCATGTTAGTATTGATTAAATAATTTTTTTTCTAAGTGATAAAGTTGTTACGACTTTCACAAAAACCAAATACTAAATAGTGTCAAAATTGTCATAAATGAGTTTTTAAAACAAATACTATATTATTAATTGATATAATATTACTAAAAATATAAGGTTCATAAAAAGGACTTATATAATAATATATATTCCATTAATGAACCACTTAGGGATATCTTGGTATTTTATAGTACGTTTATTAACCATGTAATATAAAAATACAAGAAGACATTGTAAAAGTTAAACTATTTAATTAAGAGTTAAATCTAAAAGATAAGGTTAATATGGTGAGATAAACATGTCTAAAACCTATTGGTTTAGGGTTTTTTGACCCAACCCCACATTAGAATTAAAATAAATCCTTTTTGATTCATTATAAACCAAATATTATTGTATAATAAAATAACATTTCAAGCTTTTCCTAAAGTGACCCTCACCTCTCTTATAAAAGGGTACTTCCCCTTCTCTCAAAATCACACCTCCAAAGACATTTGGATCGGCCAAACCCTGCTCAAATATCCTACCAACTACCCTCAATTAAACATAAAGGCCTTACTTTGATCATAATCCTACCTATGGAGTCCTTTTGATCAAATCAAAAGGAAGCACCCAGAGAAGATGTAATAATTTCATCACCTCTTTCAAAGTCATTTTCTTATTCCACTTCCTCTTTATTTTTTGTTTCCATACCAAAATTATAAATCCAGTACCTTTTACATAATATGATGTTATTTTAAATATGGTACAACCATATTCATTATTCTATCCATCCTATGAATGACAAATTCACCATACGTGTGTACGTACAGCTTACAGTCTCCACGTCGTGGTGTAGTTTGTTATTCAACACTTAATTATTTGGATAGGTATAATAATGAGTATAATTGATGTAAATAATAAATATAACATGTTATTTATTATTTATATATGATATAACATCCATTTACATACGATTTCATCATCAATAGAATGGTATTATCGCTCGTGCGTACGTATGGATTACCGTCTCCACGAACGTGATGAGATTCATTCCCCATCATAACCATTCAAAAATAATTTTCATTTTATGATTTAAAATAATTTTTAAGAACTTAATATAATTATTTAGATTAATCAAATACATCCTATCCATAACAAACATGTCTTATGTAACAAATCATATAAATAAAAACGAATTAGTCAACACCCGAAACAATGATACTACTAAAATATTATTAACAAAGCAATATTAGAAGATCATATATGATATCATATTTATGCATGTGGTTCTTTTATAATTTAATAATAATGATTTAACTATTATAAAGGAGGTTAATATACCCTCGATCAATGAAAAATACATGGTAAGGGTTAATTCTACAATCTCTTCATTATCTGATGTTGTTTATATGTGAGTATCCACTAGGACCTCTGTTTCATCCACATCCGTGTTTCTTAAAAATTTATTTCAAAACATTTTTACTATTTCTTAGACTATGGTTAAAATTCATTTATACCTTTTTTTTATTTTTTATAAAATTTTTATAAAGGAATATTTCTGTCGTTTTCCAAACAAGGTCCTTTACAACCTTTTAGACAAAATTAAGGAAATAATGTTTTTTAACTTATACGGTGAGTGCGGCTATTTTCTGCCATTATAACACCTTCGGAGCTTCCCTTAAAATATTATAATAATATTTTCAAAATAAATGTTTTCTTTTACAATTATTTTACTTTTTGAATGATTTCAAAATAGAAAGAGATATTTCTCTCAAATAGTTTTGATTTCATCTATGTCAACATCCTTTGATGGATTTTACACTTGTTTGAAGTTGATTTATTATGACACAATCTTCCATATTTTATTGAAGGTTTTTTGATATGTTTGACTATGAATGTGTTATTTTTATACCATTCATGATTTATGGTTAATGTATTAACATTTTGTATACTATTTTTAATATGAATGTTTATGTTATATTCAAACCTTTTCATATGAGGAAAGCTTTGGACTTAGTAAGTGAAGGGTGAATCCTGCTATAGCACCTCGATGCATCAGTATGTCTCATGAGAAAAACTAGTGTCTTGGCACAAGGCCTTGAAAAAATATCATTTGTAGTCTTGGCACGAGGCCTTGACTATGTGGTTATGATGTCTGACATTATGCATTCCATCATTATGAAATTGGATATTGATATTACATGTGATTATTTGACTAGTATAATATCCATGTGAATAAGTAAATGACATTATTTGATTTATCTTTTCTATATTATACTGAAGTTTATGTTTAAAAGTCTTGTGTTTTAGTCTTATACATTTACTTAAATGTTTATTATTATTTATGATAGTTTTTTCTATATTGTTATCCTTACTGAGCATCTGATCTCACACCTTTCTATGTTTTATTTTTCCTAGGATGTAAAGAAGTATATTATGACTGACCTATAGGGATAGTCTAAGAGAGATGAATGTGTTAAAAGAAGGCACAATGTTGTTGTTTTTCATTTCATAATGTAATGTAAAACTTATGTATGTATCTAGTACTTACAAGGATACTAAACTGATTGGCCTTTCAGGATTTGATCTCTTTTGATCATGCCAATGTTATGTAATATTGCACCGAATCTAGGTAACTAGGGTCGAGGCATTACAATATTTGTGTTTAGGTTGTACTTGGATGGTGGAGATGTATCCGTGGAGTTCAGAAATTTGGGAATAAAGGAGAATACCGACATTGTACTATAATTCTCATGTATGGTTGGGTAATTTTCATTGTAAGTGGCACTAGCCATGTCATTAAAAACTTAAAAATGAATTTTGGTAGGAAATTTTGTAGGTGGGAGGCACCATGGATCGAAATTGGCTTTCATGAGTTAAGTATTATGGTGGGGAGTGTCTTAGACCAGGTGATTGACTAAACATTGACATGATCTTTTCTCAAGATGGGCAAGCTTCAGAAAGTACTATCTCCTCATCTTAGTGATGGTTATGAGCTTTGGCTCAGGATCAGGTGACATTGTGTCTTCTGTTGGGTGCTACGATTTGAAAGCATGTTGGTAGTTTAGGAATAGAATGAGTTTGTTTGACTCCAAATAGATAACCTATAGTGGTGGTTCAATAGTACTACCACTAGGAAATATCAAGTATGATAAGCACAATGGTGGAGAGTTTGTAATGCCTCATCCATATTGGAATTTGTATATTCAGTAGGAGAATTTTTTTTTTAATTAGTGGAAAAACCATTTTTAAAAATGAGGGTTGGATATAGAACTTGGATGTTGGGACATCTTAAAGGAGTTTTTTATATAGTTTAAGGATCGATGTGTGTCTTATGTTTTTAAACAAGTCACAAAATCTTTAGGAGTTGAAATTCTGGTTTTGGGGGTAACAACCTATAGAGCATGGTTTGCACATGATTTGTGATAAAAATGCACCACAATAGTAAATATTGGTTTAAATAGGCACACAATTTGTTTAAATCATGTGAGGGGCCTTATAAAACCATAAAAAATTAATTAATAAATTTTAAAGGCATTTCTCATGGTTTGCACACTGTTTGTTAAACCATGTGCATTAACCATGTGAAATGGTATGTCATGGATAGTGAAGACTGTATAGTTTTCACATGGTTTTGAAAACCATATGGACAAACCTTGAACCCCTTTAAAAAGTGAAGTTTTAAAAAAATTACCCTCTGAACCTTTTATGTTTTACTGGATTTTTTTTCCCTTTTCTCATCCAAAACCCCTCCGCGCTACGCCACCCTCCCCCTCCTCTCTTATTGGGTGGTTCTCCATCACCCAGTGTATGTTTCATCTTTCATAACTTGTATTGGAGATTTTAGGATAATTTTACCTATATTATTCCTTATATTTTAGTTTTATTTCATTATCATACAGTGTTCCACTTGGTTAAGCTAATATTCCCTATTTTTTTTACATTTTTTGGTTTCTCATTTTCACCCATTTTAGGCTGGATCGGAGGATGATATTTGGTATGTGAGGGCATAAAGGTTATGATGTAGTGATGGAAAATGCATCATATTATCTTTACCCTAGATTATATGATCTCATTGTTGAACGTACAAATGAATTCTAGATATGTTTTTACTAGGAACCATTGTGGTGTGGCCATATCTTTTGTGTTGTAGTTATTTCTCATTTGAAACCCATTATGGCATGGACCTATGTGTTTTGTTGTGATGCATGTTTTCCCATATTTCCTATGTGTTGTGTTGTGATGCATGTCTTGTTCTCCCTTATATTTAGATCCTTTCCGATTAAGTCCATCAACATCTCCACATCATTCAGCACCCCCAAGATTATCATTTACACATTCCACATCACTTATAACTATATGATGAATGAAACCAAACCTATTAAGATTCAATAAGGATTGTAAGATATTTCATATATATTTTTCCATAGGTTATGAAGCCATAACATAAGTTTTAATCACTTATTAGTTTCTGATGTCTACTTCACACACTAGGTTCAATAAACATTACTACCATACAAATGAGGAAATCCTTGGCAGTGACTACTCTAATGTCCAATCTATAAAATATTTATCAGATATGACACTATTAGGACCCACCCCCATAGGAAATCCAGTGGATTTGGGAATATATTAGTGTATGACCCCCCAATCCTATATTTAAATGGACATGGGTCAGTTAGAATTGGAAATGTAATGATACGGCCTAGGCTGGTATCATAACCAACAACTGACCTAACTTTCCACTAACCTAAGAGGCGTTCATGATCCCTATGTGATAACAATGATCCCCTAGAAAAAAGATACAATTAATGTGGAATATTTTACCCCTAAATTATAGTAAATTAAAAATTACATGTCTTCTGAAAACTAGACATGTCCCATTCATAAGTTGAACATCTAGGAAAATAATAGATACACAAAAAATAAATAAACAAGAAGAAGATATCATAGATGGAAAATAAAATCCCACTATTGACCAATAAAACTATTTAACTAGACATGTCCCATTCCTAAATCTCATTGGACCTATTTTGGATAGGTATAACATATGAGTTCTCATTTTATGTTTTCATTTTAGTTAGAAATCTCCTCTGCCATGCGTCTCTCCTCTATCGTGAACACACCTCTACCATGCACTGAATGAAAACTTCAAAATGAGTATTTTCCTATTACTCATTGGTTTCCTCATGTTTTCATGTTATTACTATTTGATATTGATGGTTATGTTGTGAAATTTATGGGCTAAATGCCTCTTTGAAAATCATTTCCATTGGTGGTCCTTGTTTACGCACTAAATGAATTTCATGTTGGTTGGTTCCTATTGAACATTTGAATATAAAAATTGGAAATTTATGTATACTTAGACAATGAATGAATGCCCCAGGATGATAAAACTTCCGTGATAACCCCTGAATTAACAAACATAATTGAATAAGGGATTCTTTGTAAAATATTAAATTGTGTTTGTTTGGTTTGTATGATGTTTTGATTGTGAGCACGATTGTGTGTTTGTATGGTGTTTTGGTTATTGGCATGATTGGTATGCCATTTTTTTTCCATGTTGTAGTTCCACCACCATTGAATATCAATCCAAACCTTAACCATTTCAATGGCACCACCACTTTGTTACTTGTTCAATTACACTGAATCTTAGAAAACCACTTCACTAGAGGAATCTATGGGACACTTTATGGACACCCCAGTAAAATAACTATAATAACACATGTAATGAATTCTTCCACCCACAAGAACTCTATTGAAAATAATACCATCTATTAGTTTAGTACCCTAGTTCTTGACTCGAGACATTATGTTTCTAGAGAAACACTAAAAAACCAATTTAAAAAAATGCATATAGATCACATGTGGGATATTAAAACATTCTAGTGCAAGGGATTCTCATAGCTAGTTCCATTGATCATGTGGTTGGGAAGATGGTTGTGATCTACTTTGGTCCTAAGTAATGCATGGAGAGGTAAGGGTATTGTTTACCATATCTAGTTCCATTGATTATGGTTGGATTATGACCCTAGTTGAACATATTCTGTGTAATTATTTCATTAAATATCAATATTAATGAATAAAATAGGATGAATATAAACAAAGAATGGATGAATGCCAATCGGTTGAAAAAAGAGTATGAAGATGGTGTGAAAGAGTTTATAAAACTTGCAAAAGATCATACATATGACCATTCTCAAATACTTTTTACGTGTTTACGATGTTGTTATTCAAGAAAATTAGTTCAGAGGAGTTGGAAGAACACCTAATCTTTCAAAAAATAGATCGAAGTTATACATGTTGGAATAAACATGGGGAAAAACGAATGTTGGTAGTGGTTGGGATAACACTGCATTTTATAGATCATCTGATATGATTACAAGCGTGAACAATGAAGACAATCATATGAAGGATGTGATTACAGATGGAAATGATGATGAAGATCGTATTGAGGAAATGAAAAGGATAGTTGAAGATGAACTTAGTGATTGTCCAAAATTGTTTTAAAAGTTAAAGAGTTGTGAAAAGATGTCATTATATGCTGGTTTCACTAAATATACAACATTTCCAGCCATACTAAAGCTTTATAATTTGAAGGTAGGCAATAGGTGGAGTGACACTAGTTTTACGAAACTACTTTCTCTCCTGAACGACATGATCCTAGAAGATAACGAGCTCACGAGCCGAAAATACAACGCCAAATGAATGCTACACTCGATGGGTATGATCTCTGAAAGAATACACGTCTGCCTGAATGACTATATACTATTTTGCAAGGACAAAAATTCACTTAAAGAATGACCAAAGTGTGATGCTTCTTGATACAACAAAGATGAATCTAGTCCTATGAAAGTTGTATGATACTTTCCAATAATTCCAAGGTTTAGGCACCTATATGGAAGTGGGGAGACTGCAAGAAAATTGACATGACATGCATATACAATAATTAAAGATGGGAAACTATGTCACCTAGTGGACTATCCTTAGTGGAAGAGAATTGATCATGAGTATCATGAATTTGGAAATGAGCCGAGAAACCTTCATCTTACATTATCTACAGATGGAGTGAATCCTTTGGGTTTTCAAAGTAGTAGTCATAGTACATGGCCAGTTATGTTGGTAAATTATAACTTACCACCGTGGTTATGCATGAAATAAAAATACATCATGTTATCTATGCTTATATCAGGACCCAAACAACTGGGTAATGATATTGATGTTTATTTGGATCCATTGATCAAAGATATGAAATTATTTTGGGATTCAGGTGTTACGTTGTATGATGCTTACAAAAATGAGGATTTCACTTTGAGAGCCATGTTGTACGGGATGATAAATGACTTTCCTTCTTATAGAAATTTGTCAGGATATAGCATTAAAGGAACTCAAGGGTGTCCTGTTTGCGAACAGGGTACATAGTCAATTAGGTTGAAACATTTATTGAAAACTATGTTTCTATGACATAGAAGATTTCTACCCGAATGTCACAAGTATTGATCTTGGGTGACATCATTCTATGGAAGTTCAGAAGAACATACAATACTGTCTCCACTAAAAGGTGATGAATTGTTTGATAAAGTAAAAGATATGGACACTACTTTTTGGTAAACCATTTTCAAAAAACCTTACTAAAATTGGTTGGAAAAAGAGATCAGTTTTTTTTGAATTACCATAATGGAATTTTCTGTATGTGAGACATTTTCTTGATGTTATGCATGTTGAAAAAAATGTATGTGATAGTGTCATCGGCACATTGCTAAATGAACTCGAAAAAACAAAGGATGGAATTAAGGCTAGGTTGGACATGGTTGAGATGAGAATACGAGAAGAGTTGGCACTAGTGAAGGGTTAAAAAATGAACATTTCTTACTCCTGCTGCTTGCACTCTTTCTAGGTAGGAGATATATCAGTTTTTCAAATTCATGAATGATGTAAAGGTTCCAGAGGGGTATTCATCAAATATCAAGAACATCGTGTCAATGAGTGATTTAAAGTAATGGTTCTGAAATCACATGACTGCCATGTTTTGATTCAAGATCTAATTCCTATAGCTTTATGTTTCATTTTTACCAATAATGTCCACCATGCATTAATAAAGATCTATTTCTTCTTCAAATCTATATACAGTAAAGTTATAGACCCGGTGAAATTTCCAACTATGGAAAGAGAAATTATCGTCATATTATGTGAATTGGAAATGTTCTTCCCACCAAAATTCTTTGATATGATGGTTCATTTTATGGTTCATTTGGTGATAGAGATTCGACTATGTGGTCCTATACATTATAGATAGATGTACCCCATTGAATAGTATATGAATATTTTGAAAGGGTATGTCAAAAATCAAAGTCATCCAAAGGGTTGTATTACAGAGCAATATATTATTGAGGAATCCAATGAATTATGTACTGAATACATATTTGGTGTGGAAAACATTGGCCTACCAAAATATCATCACATTGGGAGACTTGAGGGTAAAGGAATTTCTGGAAGAGTGGTTTTCACAATCAATATTATAGATTAGGAGCAGGCCCACCTTTATGTTTTTCATAATAGTTTCGACATTGACCCATATGTTAAAACCCAAAAAGAAATTCTTAGGCATTTGAATTCATATAGGGATGAAAAATGGATATCAGATACATATAATCGACAGTTTATAGGATGATTTAAGGACCATATTTTTAAGAAGTTAGATGAAAATGCGGACTCAATTTCAGAATGACTTCAATGGCTAGCCGGAGGACCAAGTGCGTATATTTTATCTTACAATTCTTATGTAGTTAATGGTTATACATTATATACTAATGAACACGATGAAGACAGTACCATGAAGAATAGTGGAGTTACACTTATGACTGAAGCAATGCATGTTTCCAATGTTAAGGACATAAATCCAATTTATGCGAATATGTCATACTTTGGCATCATCAAACAAATATGGGAGTTGGATTATATGAAATTACAATTACTGATTTTTCAATGCAAGTGGGTTGATAATAGGGGTTCTATTAAAATAGATGAATTGGGATTTATAAAAGTTGATTTCAGTAAGGAAAGATAGAAAGACAAATTGTTTATAATGACATTACAGGAAGTACAATTATTTTATGTTCCAGATCTTGCAAACCGAAACTGGTCAATTGTTCTGTTATCGACCAAAACAACTGAAGGGTTAGATGAAATTTCAATAGAGGATGACCCTTTCATTGGTACTTCACAATTATTTTGAAGTGGTACTAATGTAGATGATATTTTATATGTCAGAGGAGACCACAATGAAGGGATTTACATAGTTGATAGAGGGTTCAAATCTCTTCAGTATTAAAAAAATAGTTCAATAATCAGGTTATTTTTTTATTGTAATATATATTGTGTTACATTGTGTTATAATCTGTTCGCTACTGATTTTATGTAATCTAAATTAAATATTAAACCACTTATATAGATAATGACTTCTAAACCTGCTGATGTGCCCAATCCCGAGGCACAACAGGTTTCCCAACCTACTGTTGCTGGTCCCAGTATAGAGCAACAACAGGTTTCTCAACCTGTTGCTACTAGTCCCAGTGCTGAGGTACAACAAGTTTCTCAAACTATTTTTGCTAGTCCCAGTTTCAATGCTAGTGCTCTAGAGGAACATTATGATGATTCTGAAACTGAGAAAATGGTAGGCAATGAAACCCTAACGAAGCAAAAAAAACAAGAGTGCTATAGTTTGACAGTGTTAGCCAAAATCCTTAAGGAAAAATCAAAAGGCATCAAATTTTTGGTGGGATGGAATAAGCGAGGCCAACATGTTAACCCCAAAAAATCCATGTTTAGTAGCTACATTAGAATCGTCACTCGGAAACGTGTGCTAATTGATGTATAGTCGTGGCACCATGTTGTCACCGGGCTGAAGACACTAATGTGGGAAGAGATTATGGTAACATTATAATATCATTTCTTTAATTTATTAAAATAAAATAAAATACTAAAACATTGACTTACTCTTCATCATCCCTTGCAGAGTTCATTTATAGTAGATTCCTCGCACAAAGAATATGTATTAATAGTTACAGGAAGGATTCATAGAGGCTTTCGCACAATTTTAAAGAAATATCATCTTAAAGATACTGAAGGGAAAATCAAGCCACGCCCACCTAATCTTAATGCACACTTGATATCCCAAGGAGCGTGGGATGCATTTAGCAGCCATCGTGTAGAGAAATTTTTTTAGGTACATTGTGTCTAGTAATAAATTGTTTGACATTGCTTGTATTCATCACTTTGATTGATAGTTTTTTATTTATGAAAAAAAAATTGAGTGCTGAAAATAAATAACAGGCAACAAAACCAGCGTACCCCTATCGTAAATCAAGGATGGGGTACACTTTACTTGATAAAAAATGGTACGTATTTTAAATCTACTGTAATACTTTTATGTGACATAAAACAAAACCATAACCATGTTACTATATTTATATGCAGATTGATGAATCAAAATCAGAAGCCAATTCCATCCCATGCCATGTACTATAGAAGGAGGCTCATGTAAATAAAGAGGGGATACTGATAGATGAAAACAAAAAAAAGTGTGGGAAACATGTGTAAGTATGACATAATATAAATTTTATTTTCTTTAAATCGCTATTACATAACAATGACTACTTATTTTCCTATATTGTCTATCTGACATAATCATAGGAATCAACAACACCCGCACCAGATGCAGACATACTTTCAGTGGCCTTGAAGTATCCAGAACAGTATAGCCGCATTAGAGGTGCGGGTTTTGGGGTGACACCCCAAAAATATTTTCAGAAAGAAAACCAAGAGGAGGATCAAACTGAGGACATGAAAAAGATGAGAGAAAAAATAGATTTTTTAAAGAAGAATTACAATACCAAAGAGAAATGATATCAAGTTTGAATGGGGGGAGGCAAAGAGAAGAAACATCTCAACAACAAACCATGCATAAAGATCCTTCCCCAACCCCACCAGCTTTGAGGTGAGCCATTCCCCTAAAAAATTTGACTTATCTGAGGTAATAAATGTTCTAATAATTTTTCTTGTGAAATTTGAATCACATAGACACTGATACCTTTCCTGTACTTATATTCTACAGGGTGAAAATGATTGTGATTTATATTTATCAACCCCCACCTATCACCTTGTAGCGAGGTCTACAGTGTTCAATATGCAGAATGAAATGATACACAACAGACCACTTCTAACAGTTCATGTCAGAGTGTTGGTTAACATAGCTAATGATCCGAGCACCGAGCTACCTATTCCAAATGATGATGACAACATTCCCACGGTTGAACAAGTTGTTGGAACATTCATCATATGGACGTCAATTTTTGTAAAAAACATGTCGACAAGGAGGTATTCATTTACATTTTATTTTTCACACTGAACCTTCCACATTTAATGAAAAAAGTTCTAAACTGATGAATATTATTACAAAATGAAAAAGGGAAGGGGGTGAAATGAAACATTGGCTCAAAACTATCTCAAGGATCAATCAACTAATTGAAGCGATCTACTGAGATCACCTTCACCCTGACCATTCTATATCAACATTTAATATCATTACAGGATCATGTGAATACAAAGTTGATAGATGACAATACTCACACAGTTGATTTTGAAAAAAATATGTACGAAGAGGAGGAATTAGATTTCATTAGTGCTGGAAATGTAGATGAAATTCTCAAGTATGAATGGCTAGTCACCTCAGTTGTAAATGTATACATGAGGTATGTTTTCATGATTTGATTTTACAAAAGATGATATACTATGATAATTATGACTAAATAAATTTCATATTTTTCACAGTTGTATAAATGAGAAACAATTGAAGGGATTTCCACATGAACAAAAATTTGGACTCATTAGTCCTCACATAACCTCTTTAAAAGAAGAAATAAATGATGATAAAGAGGGTGAAATAATGTCATCCCTACTCAAATCATTTGAAAACAAAATTATGGATGAAAAAATCTTTTTAATACCAATGATTCATGGGTAAAACTCTAAAATTTAATCATATCAACTATATTTTAATTTAGTTCATTAATTATTCTTTTTTGTGTTTTTATGCAGCATTGGATGCTTATTACGGTCAATTTGGATACTCCAAAGATTTATTTTTTGGATTCAATGCATGGATATCCAACAAACTGACCACACATGATGGTGTTTGTCAATTTGTAATACACTAGATCCAACATTTTAAAACTAAACATCTAGTTATATAATTTATATTATCTTTTAATGAGGATTCTGTTATGATAGGACAGTGTATCAATATCGTCTACTTCATGAAATGAATCCAGGGCCTAAGGACAAGAACACCCACAAGATCTACAACTGGACAAGTATCTTGGTATATATAATAAGATTTCACTATAAAAACACATATCAAAACAAATTACTTATTTTTATCAATGTTTTTTTAGTGTCCAAAACAAACAAATAGAAAGGACTTTGGTTATTATGTTTGTAAATTTATGAAAGAGATCATATTTCATCAACAAACTAGCATCCCCGAAGATGTATTTTTGAGAATAATTTCTAGTTCATTTAAAATATTTATTAATCCTGTGTGTATTTATATTTTCTCAGTACTACCATGACTGCCCCAAAATCTCATATTCACAAGATGATATAGATGCGTTTAGAAAAAAATGGGTAACATACCTGATGGAAGATTGTACACAAATAGGATGAAGGTGAATTCCTACTACTTATGTTATCCTTATATTATCATTTATTTTCTCCTTTTTTACACTTATTGAGCATCTATGATCACCCTTTATTATGCTACATATAATTAGGTTATGAAGAATGGTTTTATAAATGATTTGTCTTTCTAGTAAAGAATAACATAACGAGAGACTCTTATGAACTATTTCTTTATGTTTCCATGTTTCCAAAAGAACTAGACCTAAACTATTATGGCATGGATCATTTATATTCTGTATTTTTTTCATTTATACTACTGTTTCTACTTATGTAGTGTGTTTGAAGAAAATTTGTTGTGCGTCACTCTCAAATTTAATAACAAAACTAAGGATTCTTTGTGCACTTTACTACTATTGGTTAACTACCGCTTAACATAGCATCTGATCCAAAATTCTGATCTGGCGTCCTCATGATGATCTCATCCCACACCATCTCTATGATATCATCATTAAGGATTCACTTTTCCTTCTCTTCCTACACCCATTTACTAGGTAAATGGGTGCAGGAAGAGAATGAAAAGTGAATGCTGAATGATGATATCATAGAGATGGTGTCGGATGATAGAATCACGGGGATACCAGATCTGAAGTTCATATCAGATGCTATTCTAAGAGGTAGTTAACCAATAGTTGTAAAGTGCACAAAAGAATCATTAGTTTTGTTATTAGATTATATCTAGACCAAATAAACCTTATAGAAATATGTAAAGGTAATGTTACAATATAATATCTCTATTTTAACGAAAAATTATATAATGAAATGTTGATTTTATTTTCACCATTCCTTGTAGGGTTTGTTTATTTTAAAAGATTTATGTCCATGTGACATGCCTTTGTAGTAAGAGAAACTATACCGTGTCTGCTCAATCACAGAGTTAATCTTGATGTTGGCACTGTAAAATAATTTTCTATAGAATTAATGAATTGTTTCATATTTATGTTTAATTTATTTATTTTTTATGTAAGTAATATTAATCTACTAACATGTGATATCGATGTATGAAATGTTTAGGTCATTTTAGATGATATCAGAGTAACTGGAGTATTCAAAATTGAGAAAACACATTCAGTTGTTTTGATACTTTAGGGAGATTATCAATAAGTCCTGCCTATGTGAACATGGCTCCAACAGCACATCGAATAAAAAATGATGAGCAAAAATCACTACAAAACCTAATAAAATTCTTAGTAGGCATTACCCTGATTGAAAAACCACTATTTTGGTGGATACTGTCCTTCAACATCTGTGTAGTGAAGTTACTTGAGACAACCAAGTACTTGTCACACTCCTCCCATCGGCAGATGATACCCTTGTCTTGTTGTTATGTGATTGGCCATATACTACCCTATTTCAGTAGATCTACCTCATAAATTAGAAAATACCTCTTCATGTACTTAGTATTTTTCTATTGTAATTGAGGGCATCTACACCCTTTTGGAACAAGCTCATTTTGAAAGTAAAAAAATGAGCTAACCTTTCTTTTGCCTCTCAAAAAATTTTGTTATATAAGCAGCTAAGCCACCAATTTTATGTGCACACGCATCATCCAAAGAACATATCCAACTACCAATCTCTGATAAAATCATGTCGTGAAAAGTTCGGATTATGAGATAGACTCCCATTCACCACCCATAACTCACCGTTGTCACCTTCAGTCAAGAAAACCCCAAGGAAATCATCTTAGGTAGCTTCCAATCTGCTGAGGGAGGACTGTAACTAATTGTTCCTGTGAAAATGATTTCTGAATCTATTGTAACATCAACATATAGACTAGTTTTCCAAGAAGCCAAGTGCATATCCCACTGGTAAGAACTACTGAGTAAATCTACAACTACAAAACATGTCTCTTTCTGTGAACATATGGAACTATTTTAAGCATCCTCATCGATTTTGATCCTCATGTCTTATTCCCCCCACGGTAAAATTTTGGCATATGAATGCTGGATATCACCATGAAATATATAGATACATGATAAATTTCCAGCTAAACAGAAGATAGCCTTTGAAACCTCAGATGCCACCTTTAGCAGTGAATCAAACCACCTAAATTCACCCAGAATGATGCATTCCCATTTCAGTCCCAACAAATCAGTAGAAAAATCCAAGGTGGAAGTAATGCTATGATGACAGAGCTTTAAAACACAATTTATATGTGTATTGAATACAGATCCTACAAGTAGTCTGTACAAGTTTCTCGATTATGTTAATGCCAATGTTGTAGCCTTCCTTCCTAAAATTTTTCCTGTACCGGTTATTCTGAGACTGTTGTGGTTGATTTTATAATCGAGATGACATCCCTTGCAATGCCAACCCTCCCCATAGAATTGGGTACTTATAACTCACTCCATGTTGTGAATCCTGGAACCACTGAAATGTGTCTCGATACTAGTAGCCCCAAAATCAATATTAGATTAATTTCCCTCAAACATTAGGTTCGCAGCTTGCTTCATAATAATTCATAACTCACTCTTCAAATATTCTGTACCTACGCCTACCTTGTTAATTCGTTCCTGGTTTGTGTGAATCTACGATATCTCCTTTACAGTCTGTAACTTTGAGTCCGTGAACTTATTTTGCTGACATATCTCAGTCCCCTTGTTGTCATCTTCACCTCGATGCATGCTGATATCCTCCCTCATCTAGTCACCTTTTTGTAGAAGGTCAAAAGTAGAAGGTTTACCTTGCGCATTGCCAGAATTTTCTTCTGATAAGTATGCATTCTTCCCCTGAACCAGATTGATCCAATTCACTTCGTTGCACCCGGATCCCTTTGTTACGCTAGTCCCCTTTGACTGGTGCTTCCTTTCAAGGTGTTCCACCAGTAACGTGAGAATTCATAGGTCACGTTCCCACTCCATTTGACTCACGTAGCTTTGTCAGAGCATGTTGTATATATCTTTGAGTTGTTGGTCCACCTTGTCAAGCCTAGTCATCTTCTCTTCTCCCCAAGAAGAATTTTCCGGAAGGTCGGATCAAATGATAAAGACCTCACGCCGATCAAGCAAAAAAATGAATTGTATTAAAAACAAATATGTGTACCTATAATTACAGCTTCTGAGAGAGAGGAAAGAAGAAAAAAGATGATACCAAGAAACCCTCAGGAGGCCCCTTAGCTCACCCACCCAAGCTTGGAATCCATCTCACCAAAACAGAATATCCCTGCCCCCTATCCACATCCCTTCCCCTCTTAAAAAGACCTCTCCCCATGCTAACCACTCTCACCATCCCAACAACTCTAACCAAACCAACAACCCTCCTTCCAAGAGAGTTACAATATTACCCCTGGACATTAATACCCCATACCCACTTGCGTACAAATCCTCCCTACCAGCATTACTACCTAACCTTACCACCTAAATACCTATTATGTTATGTATTTCCTCTAAGAATGTATGTCACTAGCCTTAGCCTTCAACCTAGGGTGTCTCGAGCTGGTAAAAGATAGTTTGTACTAACCCTATCAAGTTATCTATTATTTGCAGTCCACCTTCACTCTGAAATAGTGATGGGTGCTGAGACTGGAACTCTTGAGTCAAGTACGCCATAGATGGATCATCTCCATGGGATCCCCTATCGATGCCCTATATGAAACGAACCAGTCTCACCCTGAGATGCTCATCAATACATGGCCCAAAGTTTTCCATCTGCAGCTTTCTCTCCTGTACCGAATCCTGTACCTGGAGATCATGATCATCTTGAACCTTCGAGGCCTCATCCCATGAACACTTAAGCAGCACCATATCACCACCCTCCTAACACTCCACCGAATCTCTTCTAGGTGGCATCCCACTGAATACCAATCATGATGGTAAAACTACCATATCATTGTATATATAAAAATATCGCCAATAGAAAAGGTTGTAACAGGTAACACATATCACCACCCTTACACTCCCTTACCACACCATGTCACACAACATCTGGTCTCAAGGCCGCTTACCTACCATTATCAAGGTTAGGTATCAAGTATCATATAGTCTTATGACCCCCTACCTACCCACATTAGAGTCAGGCATCACATATAATCTGGCCTCATGGACCCTTTTCTACCCATGATAAGGCCATACATCAAATATCATGTATCGATTTGGGTTAACTGAGTATAATTCCACTAAAGAGGCTATACAAAAAAAAAATTAGTTTCTTTATTAACACTTTTAAAAACTCACCCCCAATAATCATATACGTCTACCCTTATCAGGGTCAAGACCATATATCAGATGCATATAAAGTCACATACAGATCTCATTGGAACCACATGTTTGGGTTGGCTGAGTAGAATTCTGCTAAAAGAGGCCAAGTAAGAAAAAACTATTTATCTTCTTTGCTGACACTTTAAACAGTCCAAGCCCTCTTAGATCAATCCAGGTTCCTAATGAAAATAAAAATATATCATACATCATATGATCCTAAGTGCCTATCATGATGCATAATCAAACTTCCCTTGCCATACTGGGTCAAGAGTCAAAATCCACATAATAGCTAAATATCACACCGAAGTGTGCCACCTGAGGTGGAAATCAAATAAACTATAAAATAGAAAAAGTAAAACATCAATTTACTGATGTTTGAAACTTAGTCTATCCCCTGTGCATGGGGATTAAAGAACCCAAACATAAGATCTGTACCTAGTCCTGACATACTCAAAAGAACAAGTGACATACTCAAAACCAAGAAAACCCATTGGTATTGTTTTAATATTTTAAAACAATGATCTATTACTCATTTGGGACTTGTAGGAATCAACCCTACCTCAATACAATGCATAGTGTGGATGGTATAACTCCAAATGTGTCTTTTTTATTAAAAATTGACATTTTATTAATGTATTCTTTCATATTAATGTTTAATTTATTTCATTATTGTATTACTAACATAATATTTGTTTTCTTATATAGGTGGAATTTTTTTCTTGAGTTTAGATGATTTGTTCGGAAACTAATACCATGGAAGAAAATTTTTGAGAGGGGATCACAGATGTAAAAGGATGAAACATTAATGTTTTTAACTATGTTTTGGATAGTTGTAATTGTAACCATATAAAACATTATTTGAAATGTATATAGCAGTGTTTTTTTTGTATTCATGATGTAAAGTAAATGTATATAACATTTTTTTTGAAACTCTTGTGTGCGCTGTTTTGTTCTTCTGTGCTTTGTTTGTGTGTAGGTGTTGTTTTGTGATTCTATTTTGTGTGCAGGTGCTGTTTTGTGCTATTTGTGTATAGGTGAAGGTGTTGTTTGTGTGCCGGTGTAAGTGCTGGGTATGTTGTTAAATAAACAACACATCATAGGTAATTAGGACTTTATTAGTGTTAAAAAAGTGCTGATAAATTGGGCCTTTATTAGCGCTCAAAATAGCACTGATAAAGGTGGCCCTTTATTAGCGCTAAAAAAGCACTGATAAAGCGGGGACCTTTATCAACACTTTTTTTAGCGTGAATAAAGGCCAACATTTATTAGTGATTTTTTAGTGTTGTTAAAGGGGACCCCTCCTTTATCTTCTCCATGATTAACATTGATTTTATATCATTGTTAAAGGCACTTTATAGCACTGATAAAATCCTTATTTGTAGCAGTGTTGGTTGTTTTGAGGACATGTGCTTTGATTTTTATCTATTTTCTTTTGGGTTATATCACAACTGTTTGTATCCTTTGTTATTGAATATTTATTTATAGTAATTATTTCAGCTATATGTATATATATACCATGTATCTTATTTAAGGTTGGGTGAAACTATTCCATCTTATCATTTCTCAATGCTATATTTATAGTCATTAACCCATGGGGATCAAGAATGCCCTTCAGGACTTGCTGTGGTCTGGTTCGAATCCCAGTTCAAAGGGTGTCCAGGATGGGTGAAACACAAAGGAAGAAGGTAATAATAATAATTTTATAGTGATAGAGTTAATATTTTATACATTTTTTATATTTATTTAAATTATTTAAATCCCAAAAATTCATCATTTTAAGTTTAATTACATCATTTTTGCATTTATGGTATGTTTTGTGTTAAAATTGGAAAGTTTCCTAATTTTGGGAATTTAACAGATTTTATGTGTTTTGGTAATTCAACCATATCTTTTATAATATAATCCCAATTTATGTTATTACTTTTTTTTAGGAAACCTGAAGTTTTGGGATACAACTGTTTCTTTTGGTACATGATATAATTCTGCCATTAAGGGACCCTAAAAAGTCCATTAAGTTGGAGAAAGATTCTAGACGACCATGTGGACCTCACATTAGTTAATAAATCATAAATAGGTCATAATATCTCCCATTAATGTTATTACACTTTTAATGGTCAACTAGGTCAAATATTCGTGTCTCTATTGAATATCATAGAGATTGAGATTCATTAAGTCAGATATTGTATGGGAAACGTTGAATGAATATTTTTGGAAATCTTACTGAGAAAAAGTCATCCTCAATAAATATTACATATATTTCTCTATAACCATCCAATTAATTTGATATTTGGAGGAACTAAAGAAAATTTGATTTGCATAATTATATAAGCAGGTACCTTTGGGAGATTCAAGGAGGAGTGGTGCCAAATAGGAGAAAACTTTCAGAGGACAGAATCAGCTGGATAATTTTTCTTCTTTTCTCTTTCTTTATTTTATTTTTCATAGTTTTGTAATGCCTTCTACTTATCCATCAATATATATTACCTTTCCCATGGTGGGGTAAACATTTTATTGATTGTGTGATGGTAGGTTTTTTATTTTTTAATGCTTGAGTTCATGCACTTTATTGAATAAAAATTCTATCTCTTTTCTGCAATGTTGTTTTCAATTTCATATTGAAGTTTTTATTATTAAGTGTGATCGTATTTGATTTTTGATTATGTTATTCATTTTTTTCTTTGGAAAATGATCATTATGTACCTCCACTAGGTTTTGTTTTATATACGATGGAATTTACCAATTCTTAGTGGTGAAGTACTTGGCGATCGTCTGTACGTGTGAAAACGGTAGTGAATGTTTTTGATTACTTAGGATAAACAAGACCCAGTCGGGTATTGCCTAGGTCAATTGAGGATATTTACTATAACTATCTTGAAAATTTAAGGAGATTAGACTAAACTTAGATCTTGGTAAGGAATTCTCTCACTATCAGTATTCAACCAAAGGAGTGAGAGGAAACGATCATGGAAATATCACTTTAAACAACTTAGCAGAAGAGGTTAGAATAAAATAAAACAAGGATAGCATTGTAATTAGAAAACTAACCCCGACCTAATCACCCTTCTCATATCACAGTTTTCAATATTTTATTATGTTAATTTGTTTCATTCCATTTTTAATTTTCTTTCCAAAACCAATTAAATCTCAGAAACCACCCATTTTTTCATCTAATTAAAAGTGAAAACTATTTTGTGTGAACTCCTCTCTAGAGAAAACCTAGGTTACCCACTTTACTAAATTTTAACTTAGGTTATATTTGTTTTTGTCACACCCCATGATAGGCACGTGTCAAAACTTGGTGCAGTTGCCGGGGAGGCTATGCCAACAATTTAATTCCAACATTTTGTAAATATTTTCAATTCATTTATTTAAAAAAAACTAAAAAAATATTTTCTATGATATATGAAAACTGCAATTATTATTCTTGGATTGATTAATCATAGTTTCTGGGAACAATGGTTCATAATGATGAGGAATCCCTCTTTTAAAAGCTTGATGAACTCACTATTTTGTCCAAGTAAATGATGAATGGATATGTCACATGTATCTCAATTCAAGACCTGATGGACATGGTGAATCAAGTCAACAATTATTATCAAAGATTGAAGTCTATGGAGAAGGTTACATTGGATCAATAATCTCAACCAAAACTAGAATTAGAACTAGTTGTGGAAGTGAATTCACCACTCATCTTTCAAATTGAGGAACCAGAATTCCTACCTCAATCTAGAGAAGCTCTACTCCATGAGGCACTTACCACTGAAGAATCAATCGAGGACGAGAAAATTTAAAGAGATGATCTTTTAATGAACTCATTATATTCTAATTTTATTGAAACTAAATTGAGTATTACCTCCCCTTTCTTGAAATTTTCAGATTCATCCAACACTTGTATTACCTTGGTGGATGAGGAAGAAAAAGATGATGCATCTAAAGAGTAACATCTGGATCTCCCCAAACTTGTTGAACATTTATTGGAGGGAGTTCAAGAGGATATCCACATGGATTTTACTAAGGGAAAAGGGATGAAATATGCATACTTTGAAAGGGAAGAATTTGATATTGATCATTCATGCTTTAACTTTGTTCAAATATAATTATACTCTGACTTTCCCTTTGATTTTTTCAATGATACAACATACCTTAATCAACCACTAGAGAATGAATAGGAGGATATGAAATTGGAAACCAAGAAAGATGAGGACTCATTCTTTGTCCTAACCCCACCAAGAAAGTGGCATCTTATTATCCTAGGTGTGTATTTTTTATACTATACACATGGATTCCTCAACAAAAAGGATGAAGTGCATGATATAAAGAAGAAGTTTTGTTGGTTCATGAGAAATAAACTTCACCCACCATCAGATTGGGGATAACTGATTAGAACTACCCATCTAGAAGTAGTCAAAACCCAGGGCCCACTTGGGGGATTAAACCAAGATCTATCCTTCTTTTCTCATCCTATTTATAATTTTGCTTCATTCAATAAATATCTTATGTTTTCTTTTGTTCTTTTTCTTGTAGATTTTTCGTGTGTAACACTTAGGATATTAACTCAATATTACACTACCAATAAGTCAGGTCGTACCTCTCATGTACACTTGCTTGTTGCTATGATTCATTTTAAATTCTACTTACATGTTACATCCATTTGAATTCATTGAGGACACTGCATCATTTAAGTTATGGGGATGGAACCTTTATATTTTAGTATTTACATTTGTTTTTTGTTTTTCCAAAAAAATAAAAAATTGTGTGTTTTCAAATTTTTGTGTGTTTATTTTTCAGTTTTAGGTGTGTTTTGAAACTTTTGATCTGAAATGATTATCATTTCCATTTTTGAAACCCACGTCATTGAGTGAACCAATTTATTCCATGAAACTGAGCTTAAATGAATGTTATAAATGATTTTGTTTCAAGTTCAATTCTTTGGGAATTTCATGAAAAGTACTCTGATTTTTGAATCTCATGCCACATTTAACTGTCTATATCTTTGAAATAACATTTCTATGAGGCTTCTGAACCCTTTTTTTTATCATATTCTTTTTAATAACCTAACTTATTGAGAGAACCAGATTGTGCTTTTTTTAAACATAATTTGATTTATTCCTTTCAAAACTTGAGGGTTTGAGGTACTTGTGTTTTAAATGATTGAGGAATTTCTTTGTTTTAAAGCCCCTTTTCAAAATAATACTTTTTATTATGGACTATCTTATACATTAATTATTTTATCCCTCAGAAGACATGAACAACCCGTTAGGTTATCCACATTACAAGCCAATTTTCCCTATCAAACCTGCTCTTGAAGTGAATTTTCATGATCTAGTTGAACTTAAGTGTGGGGGAAGCTGTCTTTGTAACGACCCGAAATTTTGAATAAATCTTGTTTCCTAATTTCATGTGTTATTTTATTTTTTTATACTCAACAAAAATGTTTTATATGATAACATGAGTATAATTAAAATGAGACAGTTGGGTTTAGACAGTTATATGACCATTGGTCAATATGACCGCTGGAAACTAAACGTTTTGATTATTGTCTCTAAATACAAGTAATATTGGTTAATTATTATAGAAAGAAGATTCGATGGCCTCACCCAGTAGTCTTGGACTGATCGAAGCCCATCTAACAGAACTTGGGAAGGAGGTAGCACCACTGGGCTTTTCTCTGGACCAAACCCAAGCCGAACTACATCGTGTGAAGCTAGAATGAAATATCCTTTGCGAGAAGTTCAAACTAATAGAAATTACTACTCGTGCGATGTTGGCCGAGCCTCCCTCAGATTCCCTCACCTTAGCACACCTTACACTTAGGTCCTATGCTGGTGTGATAAGGGGCTATGTAAGGAAACCGTAACTGCCTTGTGTAATCCATTTTTTTAAATAAGAATTGGGATTTCTTCTTATGATGATGTTTATGAATTTTCAAATGTCCGGATAAATATAGTATGCATATTTTTGGTGAATTTTAGAGAAAGGATATTTTAAAAAAATATTTATGTAAACCTTAAATAATTAAAAATGTGTAATGATTTTCAAAAAATGGTCTTCTACAATTATGTTCAGTACGAAATTTAGAGTCTAATAAGATCAACTTGATTTTTAATGAATAGTAAATTATGAATAGTGATTTTATGATTAGGATTAGTAATATGACCAAATGGATTAGTAATCTCACTTAAAGAAAGTTTTAAAATAATCTAGGCACCTTGATTAAGTAATGTGATTCAATAAAATGGTTAAATAATAGTTTAATAAATTATTATTCAAGTATTAGTTTTTTCGGATGAATAGTGTTTTTTTAATTAAAAATTAAATTAAAAATATTTAGAAAATTATTTTTATAAAATGGATTTTATTTTTGAACTCAGAGCATCGATATTATGTTAAGGTAATTTTTGGGGTTTTTTCTGAAAAAAATGAATTTTCGGTGAATAGTGTATTTATTTAAAAATAAAATTAAAAATATTTAGAAAATTATTTTTATAAAATGGAGTTCATTTTTGAAATCATAGCCTTGATATTTGGTTAATGTGAAATTTTGGGATTTTTCTGAAAAAGTTGAATTTTCAGTGAATAGTAAAAATACAGTTTTAGGGTTTCGGTATGTTTAATGACATCATAACTGTGTCATGATGATGTTATGAGATATTTTAAGGGTTGTCCGGCCAAGGGTGATGAATTATTGTTTTGGGGGCCCCATGTGGCCTAACTCCATGGTAAATGCCAAGGGAGGGCACATGGTTTTGAGAAAAGCACATGTGAGGTGTCCCTTGGCCATTAATGCCTTGTCCCCTCACTTTCCCTATAAATACCAAGCCATCCTCTCATCCATTTCGACTCCCCACTCTCCCCCAACGAAGTTCTGGTCTCATTACCTCCCAAGGAGTCCTCCCAAGGTTCCCTCAAGCCCTCAAGGTCCCAACCTTTGAGTTTTAAGAGTTACGTTTTAAGGTAAGGGATCCGACCTCTCTCTTTCTTTTCAAGTAATCTCTTTTATGTCATTCCTTTTATGCTCCATGTTCTTATGTTAAAGGGTGTTATTTTATAATCCTCTTACTTCCCTTTTCATGTTCACATAATGAGAGATCCCCTCTTACTCTCATTATTTCATTTTATTAAGTTTTAAGTGGCGCTGTTAGGCTGCCGAAATTTTTGTAACGAATTCTTTCTCCCTTCTCATTTTTCAAGATCTATTATCATGTAAAGTATTTCAAGTTACTTTTTATTATGTTGGGGTATGATCTATAAATTTATCATACTGATCTTTTATGATCATATGATGAGAGACCCTATTTTATCTCTTCAATTCAGTATTTTGAAGTTTTAAGTGGCGCTGTTAGGCTGCCGAAATTTTAAGTGGTTCTTCACCCTTCTCGTTTTGAAGTTCTAGTTTCATGTCAATTCTTTCAAGTTCCTTTTTGTTATTTTGGGGTATGATCTCTATATCTATCATACTGTACTCTTATGTTCATATTATGAGAGACCCTATTTGATCTCATCAATTCATTTTTTGTTGAAGTTTAAGTGACGACGTTAAGCTGCTGAATTTTTAAGAGATTCTTTCACCCTTCTCCTTTTCAAAGTTCTAATTCCATGTCAAGTATTTAAATTTCCTTTTTATTATGTTGGGGTATGATCTCTATATCTATCATACTGATATTTTATGTTCATATGACGAGAGACCCTATTTGATCTCATCAATTCATTTTTTGTTGAAGTTTAAGTGACGCCGTTAGGCTGTCGAATTTCTAAGGGGTTCTTTCACCCTTCTCATTTTCAAGATCTATTTTCATGCCAAGTCTTTCAAGTTCCTTTTTATTATGTTGGGGTATGATCTCTATATCTATCATACTGATCATTTATGTTCATATGATGAGAGACCCTATTTGATCTCGTCAATCCATTTTTGGAAGTTTAAGTGACGCCGTTAGGCTGCCGAATTTTGATAAGATAAATCTTATTTTTGTCTTCCTTTCATGTTATTCATTTCATATGGTAAATCTTTCAAATTTCATTACCATATTCATATATCCTTCATATTCTGTCCCTCTGCTATTTTATGGATCATTTATGAGTGGGTGACCCATGTCCCCTCTCTTTTTAATGTTTTCCAAAACCTCGTAACATAGCCGTTATGCTGCAGAATTTCCGTCTCAAAATGTCTCTCTCTCTTTCTAAAGTTATTTTATTTTATTAAGTGAATACTGAAATAACATTCTTATAAAGGGGTATTCACATATATACCAAAATGTTCTATTTTAAATTCTGGTATTTACATACATGAGACCCACCTTCCTTTTCTGTGGGTTTTAAAGTGACGTAAAGATCATGTCTTTAAAGCAGTTTTTAAAATGTTATGATTATGAAATGAAACCCATTTCTTTTATGCTATATGGGTTGTTTATGAAATTATTGATGATGATATATGTGGCTCACATGATAATAAAGACATGTCAAGGGTGCGCCCAGATAGCGCTCCAATGCATTGGGTAAAGACTTAATCTCTAGAGATGACCATTTTTAACGACGCCTTGGTGAATAACCTTGGTAATTTTTAACGACACCTTGGGGATGGACCTTGGTGAAACGAAACGATTGTCAATATTAAATGTTGTAGCCACATCTTCAAGTTATGAAAAATGTTATTTTTATTATGATATGCTTAATGGTTTCATTTTCATGCCTTAAAGTTCTTTTCACGACCTTATTGAAGTATCTCAAATTCACATGTAAAATGTTTCTCTTGTTTTCCTTACTGGGATTTTTTCTCACCCTTTCTTTTGATGTATGTCCCCAGGTTATGTGATGCAGTAATGAACCTAGGATGAACATGAGTAGAAGCCTTTCAAGTGTTTTAGAAGAATGTTTTATGTTTTCATGTTTAAAGTTCCTGGTTTCCAAGACACTAAACCATAAAGATCATCGGTTTTGTAAAATGTAATGAAAGTTTATGTGATAAAAAGGCGGGATGCTATAGTTGGTATCAAAGGATGGTTTAGTTATTTGTGGAAATTAGGATATGAAAAATCTAGGAAGAACCCTATAGAAAAGTTTAAATATAGGAAATATTCCTGGTATTTTGGTGAGTATTGAGTAAGGGGTTTCCAAGCAAATACATCCCTGTCTGGATACGAGCAGGTAGAGGTGGCTCTGGCACAGATGTACATAGGGTTAAAACCTGAAAACACCACTTTGAGGTAGACTCGAACGGGAACTGGTACATGACAATGGGCCTTGCTGCACTCTTGGTTACGACACTCCTGGGGGATATGCTTTGGTAAATTCATAAGCTTAGTATGAACCATTATTAAAGGAACAAGGATAAAACAAAATAAAAATTCACATAAGAATATATGATCATGGATAACCTAGATTGGAACCTAGGGGATCACAATTTAGGATATACTTTTATTATACATGTTTATCCTTTTATGCTTAAAGTTTCCTTTTCATGATTATTAGCTAAGTATTTAAGCCCCTAATTATAGTTTCTTTTCTTAGTTAATGGTGAGAAATGGAAGAACATGTCCCAAAAACCAATGTGATAGGAAATGCGACGATTGTCGTATTAATATGATAGAGATGATTAGGGGATTAAAAAATGATTATTATTTTGGAATATGTTCACTATTTTTGGGACCCTATATGATCGAGGTAAATAGATTACTACGGTATTTTCATTGATGAGTAAGGTTGACTTATATTTTGAAGAATCGATGAATTTATGGTGGAATTATAGTAATTTAGGTTACTTATGGGAATGATTAACCTATCTTGGGTAAAATATGTTTAGTTTAGATAATTTTGTTATAAGATGTTAGGAGTGGTTGATGTTGTTTGGAGATGAACAATGAAGTTTATTTCGGAAGACTATGTTATCAAATCCTTCTTGTATTTGGGTTTCAATTTTAGTTTGGTTTATTTTGTGGAATTTTAAGGACCATTATTTATGGAATGGTCTATGATGAACTTTGGGTATTACCATGGAACATTGAAGATTTAAAAGTAGTTTCCATTCCTATGGGATTCTTCCTTTTTGAAGAGTTGTTTAACCTTACCCTTTCTATTTTTGGGATAATGTTTAAAGATAGAAGAAATAGATAGTTAATCTTTTGTGGATTATGTGATTCTCTAGAAGATGATTCTTGTGTTTTGATGAGACCAAGTAGTTTTGAATGCTCATCATTTGGGAGAAAAGATTAGTTTTGTTAGAAACTTATTAAAGGGTAAAAATCTACAAGAAGGTAGATATATTTCCTTATGTTTTTGTTCTATGTTGTAAATGAATTCCTCAAAATTATGAAAAGGAATGTAAAACAAAAACATTGTTGGTTTACGTTTCCTACTAGGTAATCAAAGATCGTTTACACACATCATAAGTTTGGGATTTTCTTATGGTTAAATTTCTCCTAATCATGTTTTCTATCACTCTCCTTTAGAACGTGACCCTTTGTTTTCTCATCCATGTCCATGTTTCCTACATGGAATCCTAGTATGAGTAAACTCGGGTGGCCTTTGTACTTACTTTTCTTTCTTTTAAAGTAATAGTGTTACTGACTCTTTTTCCGATGTGGGACTTTCAATGAAATTTCAAAACCCAATTTTAAAAATTGCGAGGACGCAATTTCTTAAGGGGGGAAGATTGTAACGACCCAAAATTTTGAATAAATCTTGTTTCCTAATTTCATGTGTTATTTTATTTTTTTATACTCAACAAAAATGTTTTATATGATAACATGAGTATAATTAAAATGAGACAGTTGGGTTTAGATGGTTATATGACCATTGGTCAATATGACCGCTGGAAACTAAACGTTTTGATTATTGTCTCTAAATACAATTAATCTTGGTTAATTATTATAGAAAGAAGATTCGATGGCCTCACCTAGTAGTCTTGGACCGATCGAAGCCCATCTAACAGAACTTGGGAAGGAGGTAGCACCACTGGGCTTTGCTCTGGACCAAACCCAAGCCGAACTTCATCGTGTGAAGCTAGAACGGAATCGCCTTTACGAGAAGTTCAAACTAATAGAAATTACTACTCGTGCGATGTTGGCCGAGCCTACCTCAGATTCCCTCACCTTAGCACACCTTACACTTAGGTCCTATGCTGGTGTGATAAGGGGCTATGTAAGGAGACCATAACTTCCATGTGTAATCCATTTTTTTAAATAAGAATTGGGATTTCTTCTTATGATGATGTTTATGAATTTTCAAATGTCCGGATAAATATAGTATGCATATTTTTGGTGAATTTTAGAGAAAGGATATTTTAAAAAAATGTTTATGTAAACCTTAAATAATTAAAAATGTGTAATGATTTTCAAAAAATGGTCTTCTACAATTATGTTCAGTATGAAATTTAGAGTCTAATAAGATCAACTTGATTTTTGATGAATAGTAAATTATGAATAGTGATTTTATGATTAGGATTAGTAATATGACCAAATGGATTAGTAATCTCACTTAAAGAAAGTTTTAAAATAATCTAGGCACCTTGATTAAGTATTGTGATTCAATAAAATGGTTAAATAACGGTTTCATAAATTATTATTCAAGTATTAGTTTTTTCGGGTGAATAGTGTTTTTTTAATTAAAAATTAAATTAAAAATATTTAGAAAATTATTTTTATAAAATGGATTTCATTTTTGAACTCAGAGCATCAATATTATGTTAAGGTAATTTTTGGGGTTTTTTCTGAAAAAAATCAATTTTCGATGAATAGTGTATTTATTTAAAAATAAAATTAAAAATATTTAGAAATTTTTTTTTATAAAATGGAGTTCATTTTTGAAATCAGAGCCTTGATATTTGGTTAGTGTGAAATTTTGGGATTTTTCTGAGAAAGTTGAATTTTCAATGAATAGTAAAAATACAGTTTTAGGGTTTCGGTATGTTTAATGACATCATAACTGTGTCATGATGATGTCATGAGATATTTTAAGGATTGTCCGGCCAAGGGTGATGAATTATTGTTTTAGGGGCCCCATGTGGCCTAACTCCATGGTAAATGCCAAGGGAGAGCACATGGTTTTGAGAAAAGCACATGTGAGGTGTCCCTTGGCCATTAATGCCTTGTCCCCTCACTTTCCCTATAAATACCAACCCATCCTCTCATCCATTTCGACTACCCACTCTCCCCCAACGAAGTTCTGGTCTCATTACCTCCCAAGGAGTCATCCCAAGGTGACCTCAAGCCCTCAAGGTCCCAACCTTTGAGTTTTAAGAGTTACGTTTTAAGGTAAGGGATCCGACCTCTCTCTTTCTTTTCAAGTAATCTCTTTTATGTCATTACTTTTATGCTCCATGTTCTTATGTTAAAGGGTGTTATTTTATACTCCTCTTACTTCCCTTTTCATGTTCACATAATGAGAGATCCCCTCTTACTCTCATTATTTCTTTTTATGAAGTTTTAAGTGGCGCCGTTAGGCTGCCGAAATTTTTGTAACAAATTCTTTCTCCCTTCTCATTTTTCAAGATCTATTATCATGTAAAGTATTTCAAGTTCCTTTTTATTATGTTGGGGTATGATCTCTAAATTTATCATACTGATCTTTTATGATAATATGATGAGAGACCCCATTTTATCTCTTCAATTCAGTATTTTGAAGTTTTAAGTGGCGCCGTTAGGCTGCCAAAATTTTAAGTCGTTCTTCACGCTTCTCGTTTTGAAGTTCTACTTTCATGTCAATTATTTCAAGTTCCTTTTTGTTATGTTGGGGTATGATCTCTATATCTATCATACTGGACTATTATGTTCATATGATGAGAGACCCTATTTGATCTCATCAATTCATTTTTTGTTGAAGTTTAAGTGACGACGTTAGGCTACTGAATTTTTAAGGGATTCTTTCACCCTTCTCCTTTTCAAAGTTCTAATTCCATGTCAAGTCTTTAAAGTTCATTTTTATTATGTTGGGGTATTATCTCTATATCTATCATACTGATCTTTTATGTTCATATGATGAGAGACCCTATTTGATCTCATCAATTCATTTTTTTTGAAGTTTAAGTGACGCCGTTAGGCTGTCGAATTTCTAAGGGGTTCTTTCACCCTTCTCATTTTCAAGATCTATTTTCATGCCAAGTATTTCAAGTTCCTTTTTATTATGTTGGGGTATGATCTCTATATATATCATACTGATCATTTATGTTCATATGATGAGAGACCCTATTTGATCTCATCAATCCATTTTTGGAAGTTTAAGTGACGCCGTTAGGCTGCCGAATTTTGATAAGAGAAATCTTATTTTTGTCTTCCTTTCATGTTCTTCATTTCATATGGTACATCTTTCAAATTTCATTACCATATTCATATATCCTTCATATTCTGTCCCTATGCTGTTTTATGGATCATTTATGAGTGGGTGACCCATGTCCCCTCTCTTTTTAATGTTTTCTAAAACCTCGTAACATAGCCGTTATGCTGCAGAATTTCCGTCTCAAAATGTATCTCTCTCTTTATAAAGTTCTTTTGTTTTATTAAGTTAATACTCAAAGAACATTATTATAAATAGGTATTCACATATATACCAAAATATTCTATTTTAAATTCTGGTATTTACATACATGAGACCCACCTTCCTTTTTTGTGGGTTTTAAAGTGACGTAAAGATCATGTCTTTAAAGCAGTTTTTAAAATGTTATGATTATGAAATGAAACCCATTTCTTTTATGCTATATGGGTTGTTTATGAAATTATTGATGATTATATATGTGGCTCACATGATAATAAATACATGTAAAGGGTGCACCCAGATAGCGCTCCAATGCATTGGGTAAAGACTTAATCTCTAGAGATGACCATTTTTAACGACGCCTTGGTGAATAACCTTGGTAATTTTTAACGACACCTTGGGGATGGACCTTGGTGAAACGAAATGATTGTCAATATTAAATGTTGTAGCCACATATTCAAGTTATGAAAAATTTTATTTTTATTATGATATGCTTCATGGTTTCATTTTCATGCCTTAAAGTTCTTTTCACGACCTTATTGAAGTATCTCAAATTCACATGTAAAATTTTTCTCTTGTTTCCCTTACTGGGATTTTTGCTCACCCTTTCTTTTGATGTATGTCCCCAGGTTATGTGATGCAGTAATGAACCTAGGATGAACATGAGGGGAATCCTTTCAAGTGTTTTAGAATAATGTTTTATGTTTTCATGTTTAAAGTTCCTGGTTTCCAAGACACTAAACCTTAAAGATCCTCGGTTTTGTAAAATGTAATGAAAGTTTATGTGATAAAAAGGTGGGATGCTATAGTCTTGTATTGTTATACCTCATTTGGTGAATCTTTGGGTGGAAAATAAACTGTTTAAGAGATGTTTGTGCTACTGAAAAATCATTCTATTGAAATATGTTCCTTTTCTGGAGCTTTCATAATAAGAGAAGCTGTGCATTTTTTGGAGCTTCTAATGGAGGAAGAAAGCTGTTCCTTTTATGGATGTTTTAAGAAAAATAATGTTTGATAAGATTGAAATAGTTGTTTCTAAAATGTTGATATGTTTGAAGATTTCTAGAGTTTTCATGACGATGGATATGAGTTTCTACTAATGGGAGTGAGGAGGATACCATACTTGAGTGAAAATTAGAATTGTGCAATTTTTCTTCAAAAAGAGCCAATCCCTCCTCATTTAGCCTTAGAATTTTTATCATAAAAATCTTAGAAACTGAAATCCATAGAGAAAACTTGAAAAGTACTCATGATAAACATGTTTCCTTAACTCACATCATGTGTAGAATTAGGAATTTATCAAACCTATGGTGACCCTATCATGGTTTGGGTGATAAAAACTTTGTTAAAAAACTACATTTGTGAGATGAGGGAAAATTAATGTGAGGTAGGTGTCTTGTGTGCATGGGATGAGGAATTAAGTATAAATATAATAAATAATATAAACGGAGAACTTGAAATAACTTTTTTTATGAGGCATGATATCTTTTCATTTCATGGTGTGGATTTGGTGGATCTCGTGGCTATGTGTTTAAAATTTGTTGTGATTTGATTTTAATGCTTACTTTTCCAAGAGTCCAAGTGATAAGCGTGGGGGAATTGATAGAGTTAATATTTTATACATTTTTTATATGTATTTAAAATATTTAAATCCCCCAAATTCATCAATTTAAGTTTAATTACATCATTTTTTGATTTATGGTATGTTTTGTGTTAAAATTGTAAAGTTTCCTAATTTTGGGAATTTAAAAGATTTTATGTGTTTTGGTAATTAGACCATATATTTTATAATATAATCCCAATTTATGTGATTAATTTTTTGTAGGAAACCTAGAGTTTTGGGATACAAATTTTTCTTCTGGGAGAAGATATAATTCTACCATCAAGGGACCCTAAAAATTCCATTAAGTTGGAGAAAGATTCTGGATGACCATGTGGACCCCACATCAGTTAATCAATCATAAATTGGTCATAATATCTACCATTAAGATGATTTCAATTGGAATGGTCAAACAAGTTAGATATTTGTATCTCTTTTGAATATCATGGAAATTGAGATTCATTAAGTTAGATATTGGATGGGAAACATTGAGTGAAGATTTTTGGAAATCTCACTGAGAAAAAGTCATCCTCAATAAATATTACATATCTTTCTCTGTAACTGTCTAATTAATTTGATATTTTGAAGAACGAAAGAAAATTTTATGTGGAGAATTATATAAGAATGGACCTTTGGGTGATTTGAGGAGGAGTGGTGCCAAACAGGAGAAAACTTTTGGAGGACAAAATCTACTGGACATTTTTTCTTCTTTTCTATTTCTTTTATTTTTCATAGTTTTGTAATGCCTTATCCTTCCTCATAAATATATATTACCTTTTACATGGTAGGGTAGAAATTTTAGTGATTGGGGAAGGGTATGATTTCTATTTTTTAATGCTTGATTTCATTCACTTTATTGAATAAAAATTCTATCTCTTTTCTATAATGTTGTTTTCAATTTCATATAGCGGTTTTTATTATCAAGTGAAATCATATTTGATTTTTGATTCTGTTATTGATTTTTGCTTTGGTCAATTATAATTATCTCCCTCCACTAGTTTTTATTTTATATATGATAGAATATACCAATGCTTAGTGGTGAAGTATTCGGCGATCGTTAGTACGTGTGAAAGTGGTAGTGAATGTTTTTGATTGTTTGGGATAATGAAGACCCAATAGGGTATTTCTCAAGTCAATTAAGGATATTTACTATAACTCTCTTTCACATGGAGGAATATTAGAATAAACTTAGATCTTGGTAAGTAATTATCTCACTATCACCATTCGACCAAATGAGTGAGAGGAAATGATTGTGGAAATCTCACTTTAAACAACTTAGCATAAGAGGTTAGAATAAAATAAAACAAGGATAACATTGAAATTAGAAAACTGACCCTAACCTAATCACCCTTCTCATATCATAGTTTTTAATATTTTATTCTGTTAATTTGTTTCATTCCATTTTTAATTTTCTTTACAAAACCAATTAAATCTCAGAAACCTCCCATTTTTCCCTCTAATTAAAAGAAAAAACTATTTTGTATGCACTTCTCTCTAGTGACAACCTACTTTACCCACTTTACTATATTTTAACTTAGGTTATATTTGTTTTTGTCACACCCCATGACATGAATGTGTTATACAGATGATATGGTAGGTATCTCATAGTCATATAATATGATTAAAAAAGGACCCTCAATGTGGCAGGTCAAACCATAGTCTAAAAAAGTACATGAAATAAGTAAATACACCATGACATTACTCTAAAGACTATCCCCGTACCGCCTTACAACACCAAGCTCCATCTCCTCAACTCCCTATCATTGGACCTTTTCCCTTTACCAAATCCTTTATCATGAAGTCTACATGCCCATCGAGATAACCATGTAGGGTGTGATTATATCTCAATAGGATACCACCAATGCATCCTTAACATAAGTTCACATTCATAATAGGTGTATTCCATGAAAATAAGTAAATGTGAAAGTAAGTAACAATCAAACATGTGTAGAGTGATTGTGCGATAAACAAACCACCATGAACCCTGACCGTACCTATTTGGATCTATGTTAAAAGGAGAATCATAACTGAAGTCATGATCATGATTCATTCACAAGGTAACCACATATATCTATAATTATCCATAGGGAAAAATATCCTCGGGTCAGGTAACATGGACATCACGACCCATCTCTGTCGTGAGTCAGGAAACATGTCAATAACACCACATCTCTACCTTGGGTTTGGCCACAAGGATGTTATATTCAGCCACTGAATCAAATCAGTACTCAAGGCCATCATGCCCCTACCTTGTGTATATGTCTATCATAATCATTGTTGCATGCTGTACATACCCCCCTCTAAGGATAACCAAACCATGACGGTCCACCCATCACTTTATACCAGAAGAAAAAACATCCATATTTCAAAAAATCACACACAATAGGGAATAAATCACATTTCCACAAAATAACATATCAAGCATGAGTTTTAACATCCACACACACACATGCGATCACTATCAAGCATGGGTCTCACGGGCTATACATGCACACACATGTGATTAATATCAAACAAGGGTCTCAAGAGATACACACATGTGATCATTATCAAGGAAAAAACCTTATATAAGGGATCTATATGGTAAGGAACTTCCTACCTCAAGCACATCAATGTCAATTTACAATATTTTTAGTAGTCGAACCTAAATCATGCTTGTGCACTGACCAGATTAATCCCACACACCAAGGATCCTAGAATCAGTTACCCTTCACCAATCACTCACCATAGACCACATGATTCATCCATAGTCTATGAACATGAACTATTCACAAGGAACGTATGTATAGAAAACCCAAGAATAAGGAGGGAAACCTAATATAACAAGATAGGAACTCACCCAAAATCATCAAGAGTTAATTCTTTAATGTCGGGGATAAAGCCAAGAGTTTAGGGGATGGAAGTACTCTTAAAGATACCCCAAAGTAACCCAATGTTTGAGAATAAAGTATGGAAATGAATTTTTTTTTGTGGGGGGGGGGTCTCATGAATTTATAAGAAAACTGAAAAAATAGGTATCATGGTATAGTAGATAGGGCTACACCACAATGGGTCCCAAATCACCAAAAAATACAATTCAAAGGGGATTTCCATGATATAATGGTTCATAGTCAAAAGAATGTCTGAAATCCATATAATGGTCAATTTATAGATCCTATAAACCATGTAAATGGAACATGGTGTAACGGTCATCACTATACCATATTCTCCAAGCCTTCACATGAACACTATTTCATAACCACCCTCTATGGAGAAATAATACAAAATTTGGTAGAAATGAACGAACTCCACCTTTGAATCCTTAACCTTGTTTCCTATTCTCCAAACCAAAAATAATTCAAAAAAAAAACTAGAACTATCAAAACTAATCACCATACCACAGTTATCCCAAAATGCTAAAGCCACACCCTCTATAAAAAAAATACACACCACGCTATGGAATCCAGTTTCATCTGAAAAATCAGTTCAACATCCCCCTTACTCAACTGGAACTAATACTAGGATACTCTTTAAAATATGAGGGTGTCACAAATATCACCATAAAATGACTTCTCATCCTATATAATTTCCTTTAGTGGATCAACTCAAACAACTTGGGCTATTGAGGACAAACATCAGACTCCCACACCCACATTTCCTCTTGGATTTTCCCATGTTTCCATAAGACTCAAAATAGTGTTACTATCTTCCCCCTAAACACCTTTTTGATCCAGTATATAATTTTTACTAGTTTCTACACAAATGATTCATTTGGTTCCAACTCAATTTCCTTATAGTAAATTAGATGTGAAAGGTTGGGATTATACCTTTGATGTTAAGAGTCACAGAACATGTTATGCATAAATTGATATCATAGAGAAAGGTACAATTAGAAATCCACTACTTAGATATGCTCAGTGATCTTAAATAGTTATAAAAATCATAACTCTACTTTCCCTTACTACCGTAAAATATAATTCCCATGAGGTGAAACCTATAAGAAAACCTAGTCACCCACAATGAACTCAAATGGTTATATCCTGCAGTTGATATATGATCATTTTCTTCTCTAAGTGGAAACCGAATACTTCCTAATAAACTAAACCTTCTTAGAGGTCTTATAAACCATACTCAGCCCTAAAAGAACTATATAACCTAGCTCATTCAAATATAGCGATGAGTGACATGACTGACCATAAATATCCTCAAAAGGTTACATTTGAATTAAAGCCTAGAAATTGTTATTTTATATGAATCCACTAATTCAAGATTATCATACCATACTCTAATGAAGTATAGGAATCATTCCTGAAGCACATTCTAAAAATCTATATTTTCCTCTCTGACTACCACTTGGTTTGTAGATGGTATGTCGTACTCAGTTTTAATCGAGTCCCCAAATTTTACTGCAATCCTTTCCAAAACCGTGATGTAAAATGAACATCCCTATCTAACATGATAATGGAATTTAATATATACAGCCATATAATCTTCTGAATATAAATCTTTCCTAACTCATCTACTGAGTGATTCCCAATAATCGGTAAGTAATGTTCCACTTTCATCAGCTGATGAAATATCACCCAAATAGCATCCCAATGTCTTGGGATCCTAGGAATACTCATCCTAAAGTATATAATCACCTCATACCATGTACAAACAGGCATGAGAAGTGGATAAAGTCAACCTCTTGGTCAGTGATGCTCCACCTTGATCCTCTGACAGGTCAAGCAAAGAGAGATGAAGCCTGTGATATCTCTCTTCGTTCTCATCCACCAGAAGCATCACATGATTTCCTAATACATAATCATTGAACTTGGGTGAACTTCCCACTAAGAGGAATGTGATTCAATTATCATATCTTACCTCATTAAATTAGTATCCATAACTCTTCTATGAAAAAATCATGTTTTCACTATCTATCATCCATCCAAGAACCGAGTCACTTCCTACCAACTGTTCCTATAACACTAATAATTCTAGATCAAAATTCTGGTTAAACTTTACCCAGTCCACTAATGTAGACATGATAATCAAGGGATAACATATCATCACCCCTCAATACTTAGATTAAACCACTAAACATTCATCCAAAATCTCACCAAACACTATTCCTCCTTAGAAGGTATCTTTATAAGATCCTACATTTTCCTGGAAAGAGAATCTATAATAACATTAACTTTCCTTGGGGTATAAGCCATATCAAAGTAAAAGGTCTATAGATAATCCACCCAACTACTCTTTCAAAGATTCAAATCATACTTAGAGAATATATAATTCAATATCTTGTGGTCCGTGTATATGAAAAATGTCTCACCAAAGAGATAATGGTGCCAACACTTCAGAGCATAGACCACAACTACCAACTTAAGTCATGCATAGTGTAGTTTCCCTTGTGATGTCATAGTTGGAGAGACCCATATGATACTAACTGATATCTATACATCAATAAAACCCCTAAATCAACACCCAAGGAATCATAGTAGACTGTAAATCCAATCCCAAGTTCAAGTAAGTTCAAAATTAGAGTTTATGTCAATCTCCTCTATCTCTAGGAAGGCCTCTTCACACTGATATATTTGCTCAAAATTCACACCCTTATTTATAATCCCTATCATAGGCGATTAGAAATTAGAGAAACCCTGTATAAATCTTCTTTAATAGCTATCAAAACCAAGGAAGATCCTAATCTCAAACACATTTCTAGGGCATTCCTAATACACTAAGACCTCTAATTTCTGTGAGTCCATAGAAATTATCACCTTAGATATCACATGCCTAAGAAAATATACCTCCTAGATCCAGAAGTGAAAATTCAAGAGCTTGTAATAAATTCAATGTGCTCAAAGTGTACTCATCACAATCTCCAGGTGTCTAGAGTGCATCTTTGAGGTCTGTGAGAATATAAGGATATCATCAACAAACACCACAATGAAGGAGTTAATATATGGATTAAATATCTTATTCATGATATCTATGAAAAACATCGGTGAATTTTTTAACTTGAAAGGCCCAAAAATATACTCATACATTCTATATCTACTCTTAATGTTATATTAAAAATATCCACCTCTCTGACCTAAAGTTGGTGGTATCCTAATCATAAGTCAATATTGGAGAACCACTGAGCTCCCCAAAACCGATCAAATAATTCACTGATCATTGGAAATGGGTATATATTCTTTAATTCCACCCATTTTAGCTTCCTATAGTCCAAAAAAACCAAATATTAACATACTCCTTATTCAAAAACAATGCTGGAGCACCCTAGGGAGATGTGATCGGTCTGATAAAACCCTTTTACACAAAATCCTCAAGTTTTATCTTGAGTTACTTCAACTCATTTGGCGCAATGCTATATGGAGGAATCAATATAGTCTATGCTCCTAGAATGAGTTCAATATCAAATTTAATTCCTCTATTATGATGGAGTCTAGAGAAACAATTTAGGAAAACATCCTGGTATAGGTCTACTATAAGAGGAAAATAGGAGGGATCCATCACCTAATCCAACCAATGAACTACACTTTCTACCTGCACTATAATAGCTCCAAAATAACTCAGTTCTAGGACCGTTTTTGTTGCTCCATCATCTTATTCACTGGTCAAAATAGACTTTTCTTCCTTAGGTATAATATATGATACAAATCTCTGACAGTAGTTGGTTTGCACCTAGTAACTCATCAACTAGTCCATGATGAATATCACATTAGAACTAGTCATATCAAGAATCATGAAACCCCATAGATGTTCATAAAAAATAACTACCATGTGACTTTCTATAAATCTCTTGAGATGGTCCAATTTATCCCCCAAGGGTGTTTCAAGAGATAAAAATTCACAAGATAACTTTAATAACAAGGAAAGTCTGGTAATAACTTGATTATACATAAATGAATGGGAAGCTACTATATCAAATAGGATAAAAGATATAGTAGATGTGATCATGATCATACCTCGAACAATTGATGGTCCCTATCCATCACTATCTAGGACCTGGTTTACTATATAAACTTTGAATACCTCATCTCCATGAGCTTATTATTGAGGGCCATAACTTTATAGGGTCAGAAATGTTTTTCTGTGTTAGACTCTAATGCTAAGGACCCCATCCATACACCTGGGTCATGATCCACATATGCCCCACACCCCTACAAGAGCCTTATCATGACACCTTTGAATAGAACTACTAAATATGCCTTATCTTAATGCACTAACAACACATGATCCGAGTTCATGGAAAAAATTTGTGATAATTACTACTATGTACATAGTTAAAACACTAGGAACCTCCTCCTCCCATAGAGGGGGATGAAGAAAACCTACTCTACTCTGATTTCCTACCACCACCCTACCAAAAATCCTTAAACATATTATTCTTGATACCAAAAGAGGCTCCCACTACATCATTGGAAAATATTCCAGTTGATCCACTAAGTGCTAGAAGTAGACCTATAACTCTATCCTCCTCTAAAACTTTCTTGATAATCAAAGCCTTTAAAAGAACCTTTGGATATATCATCAGGTAAAAGATCATACCCTGAACCATCAACTCTAGTCAAAGGTCGATCTCAAACTTATAGGCCTTCTATGCCTCATTATCATCCAAGAGAGGATAAAAGAAAATAAACTCCATTAAAAAATTAGAGTAAGCACACACTAACATCAATCCCTCCTAAAGCTCCACAAACTCTTGAACATGACCCAACTTCAGTGTATCTAGGAATAACTCCTCAAAGAATATATTCTTGAAGGTTTCCCATGTAGGAAACTCATGTATTCTCACCTAGTTCATGAAACCTCATCACCTCTTGGTGGGTCCCTAAATCATGAAAGTATCCAAATTTACCCATCAATTCTATAGAGTCTCCACTAGATTGAAAATACCCCCAATGATGTCAATAACGTCCTAAATATCCTAAAGAAATCCAATAAACTAGAAGTCCATGCTGAAGTCCTGGGTATAATCGACTGTCATTCTATAAAATTTTCCACCTTGAACATGCACTATATGGAAGACTTTGGGCTGGAGCGGTTTTGCCTCCTGAACCATTAGAGTAGTAAAAAGAGAATGCTTAGATACACCCCTTATCCTTCTAGTGGTGGAATGAGAGAATCCACTCTAACAAGAGTATTATAACATACTTTACCTAGTGGTCTCCTCATATATCTTCTATGATGCATTTTCTATAATGCCAAATGAACTCTTAGAACAGATATAAAGATTTTATAAGGATAACAACCAATGAAGTTTATAGGAACACAAAATGGATTTATATAGGAGATATATCATAGGAGGATAGAAATAATGATAATAAATAACCCTACTAGAACCACCCAAGGATCAATCATAGTTATCTATACCTACACGTTAGTCACAATTATATGTATTTATAATAATAATTATGCTTAAGTTCAATTAATTCAGACATCATCACTATTAATCACATAGGCACAAATAAAATATCAAGACATTTAATTAAATGAACTAACATGCATAGAAAGATATATTCATATATATTAAATGTTAAATACATCATCAATACCCATCTTCTATCCCATTTATTCTGAAAATGAAAATATCGTTCGTGATGTGCCGATTTACCACCATCATGGACAAAACTTTTTAATTTTCCATTACCGCATTCAAGGCTGGTTATAAAACCATAATTATGGTTAAATAATATTTTATTATACATATTATAATCCATATAGTATTCTTTAATCAATATATATATATATATATGGGATATTAATTAATAAAACAAAAACAAGTTCGTGATAATTGAAAATTCACCAAAATAAACTAACATTCATCATTAACGTTTTATCTAATAAATCATCCTCATATCTGGAAAGAAATGATATATAAGACCATTTAATATTCTATAAGTTTATTAATAATATATAAGTTGAATTCTAGATAATTAATCCTATTTTTACATGAACTTCCATACATGTATACAAGTGAACCAATCATGAAAACCAAGGAAACAAACACTCCTAAATGATGAAAATGAATCTTATAACTCATAAAAAAGCCATAAATAAACTTAATAAAATTATAATAAATAAAATAAATGTTTAGAATTTTATAGATTAATTTATTAATTAATATAATTTCATTATTTATCACATTAAGTGCAAGTGCATAACACTTTTAGACATAAGGTAAGAGATTCTTCCCAAACCCCCATTTTTCATTTAGACAACACTTTATCTCTCTTTACCACAATGTAATTAATTATTATTATTATGTACTCATCTTAAATTATTTTTGTATATACCAAACATATTTTCCTATCTCAATTCTTCTTTATTTTATGAGAAATACATGTTTTATAAAGTTCATTTTTCAATTCCTCCCGATAAGCAAGCCCGATTTAAGGGAACTTTCCAATTTCTTACCCATTCTCAAGTACACTACATAATCTATTTTAAGAAACCAATATTTTTTTAAAATAAATATTATTATCATAAAAAACTATATATTTTCATTTATAGTTTTATTAAAATAATTATTCATTTTCCCTCTTTAAAGACTCCTTTATATTTTTCCTTTAATTACACTAAAGAGACTCTTTTCTAAAGCTTCTTAAAAACTCTTTTTACAGATTTTTACTTAAGTTGGATATAATTTATCATGATCTATGACTATTTAACCTTATTAATATCTAAGTATTATTTAAATACATTCTTTCATGGAAACCATTATGATATTCCCTTTGACCATTTATTCCTTGTGTGTGATGTATGTATATTTCCCTTTTATTTATGACCATTATTCATTAAATATCTATATTTATTTTATCATGGATATGATAATTTTATTACCCTTATACCATTTTTATATATGGTGTTTCCTTTTAAGTTTTTTATTGATTTGAGTTTATTTATGAAGAATTATTTGGACTTATAGTGATGGGTGGGGCCCAATTATAGATAGCCCCTCGATGCATCGACATGTCTCATGAGACAAAAAAGTTGGGGACAAACCCTTTGGGTTTGTTTCCAAATAGAATCAAGCAGTTTTTCCACATACTTAAATCATCTTGATTGTATAATGGTTCATGTTCCAGATACATGACATTCAATAAATAAGAATTTTATTCATTAAGTATTCATTTATTACTTTCCTTATGGTTTTCACTATGAAAAAAATACATGGATGCATTTTCATTCTGTGTATTGATGGAATATGTTTTTCAAATTATTTACCTTTTTATAATATCGATTCCTTATTGAATTTTTTTCACTTATTATTATTTCATATAACACTTACTGAGCATTTGAGCTCACCCTTTTATTTGTTTTCCTTCCCTAATTTGTAAAGATGAAATACTTGAATAAGTGACAAGAATTAGTTTATTTTCTTTTGTTATGTTCTATGTTTAATTACTAATATAACAAGGGAACAATTTATGTATCTAGTTCTTTAATAATACTAAATTGATCGATCCTTGGTGATGTGATCTCTTGTATCTATTCCATTATAATAAAATGACCACCAAATTTGGGCTACTAGGGTTGGGGTTTTTACAGCTGGTATCAAAGGAAGTTGAGTAGAAAACTTTGGAACTTGATGTTAAATAAATATGAGAATTATAATAATTCCTTATAGTAAATTTTTTTCTTAATAATAATTATGATTATGAGGTAAATTATTGTGTTTCATTAATAGTGATAGTGCCTAATGGAAAGAAATAAATCAATACTTTCGAACAATGTAGGGATTGATCCATTGGGAAAGTAAACATACTTAGTGTTGAAGTTGTGTAGATCATGTCCATATTAGGAAAACTTACTGAGGTTATGATGAATAACTATACTACACCTATGTTGGACCATTTCATGCGGAATAAGCCCCTATATTTTTTTGGGACTACTAATCCAGTGGTAGCTATGAAGTGGATCAAGTCCCTTGAAATGATATTTCTAGCATGGGGATGTAATGAAAATGAAAAGCTAGTATTGGTAGTCTATTTTCTTAAGGTAGATACTAATAAAATATGGTATTTGATCTAAAGTACTAAAGAGGAAGATGAAATAAAAGACATGAAATGGAGAAATTTTAAAGAAACATTCTTAAATATTTTCCTTATGAGAAACGTGTTGGATCATAATGTATATGCATATGACAAAATATAGGGTGGGTGAATTTTAAGTTTTAAAACTTTTTTTAATATTAAAATAGACTTAGTTTAACAAGGTTAAACAAATATTATTCACAAATCATTTTATGTAATTGAATAGTAACCAGACTTGGCCCTTGGTTATGATAAACAAAGTATTGTAATCAAGTAGATTCTGATATGTATTCCACAGGTCGTAATGAGGAATTGATTCTATCTTAATCAGCGTATAGAATCATAATCAGTAAGTAGTGGTAATGTAATCGGAGTTTAATCATATTCATGAATACAAAAAGAATCGTAATCACAACAGTTACAATATATCATAGTAATACATAAAGAATCATAACCACAATGGTTATGATATATAAGAGTAATACAAAAAATAGTGATTCTATATTAAAGTGTACATAATCATAATTAGGGTAATATCATATTCACAAAATAATAAAAAGTAAAAAATTGTATCGTAATCAAATTTATTATGATAATCAATATTCAAATAGAAATATGGATATAAAGGATTCACTTTCTATTACAATTGTAGAGGAAATAAAATACTTGTAATAAAATAAGTAATACAAATGAATACACTTATTTTATCCCAAAGAGAAGGGAATCCAATAACCTAGGATAAAGGTCCCTTGTTTTATTCTTATAATAAAGTCTGTATTTCCCTTACCAGGGAAATCCCTTGATACAATGATCGACCTGTCTCACTATCCTCACGATTCTTTGATACGATGATTGAATTCTCTATCTTGTTATCCCCATGAGCCCTCGATACAATGATCAGCTTCTCTGTCTTGCTATCCCCACAAGTCCTTGATATGATGATCAGATTATTTATCTCGCTATCCCCGTGAGCCCTCAATCGTATTCAATTGATTGGTCGTTACGATTACAAAAAACAAACTCAAAAAGGTTACAAGTATGAAAAACAAGTAGTTAACTCTTGTAAGCTTCAGAGATCTTGCACAATGAGATTTTTTAAAATGAAATGATCATAACTTCACTCCAAACTCTTTGAATGACTGGGTATCTATAGTCATGCTTCCAACGGTCATCTTGATTCTCCAACAGTCATATTTCTTCAATTTTTTCATGATGACTTGGACACCTAGTACTTCAACAAGTCATATTATAATAGAATGTATGACATCATTTTTATGGACAAAATTTGTATTATAAAACATATTTCTTACATTTTAAATAATATTTTCTGATTATGTTAGTAAACTTTAGATTGTTCGATAGACAACTAAAAAAACTCATTACAATAAATTCTTTGAGTCTAAGTATGATTTTAATCGAAACTATTTTTAGTCAAAGTCTTAGGATTTTTTTAGTATGAAAGAAATAAAATAGGATCTTATATTCATTTTGATAAAGTTAAGTATGATAATTATCATATCGAGTCTCATTACGACAATTATAGTGAAAAAAAATATTTTCACAACTCTTTAAATCTTGTTCTAAGTAAGACAAAAAAGATTATGTTTTATTATAAAAAAATTATAAAACATAATGAACAAGTAAGATAATAAATTAATAGGATATCTATGATTTCAAAAACAAAAGGTATGAATAGGTTCATAAGAGAAACTTTTGACTCATCATTCTACCCCTTTTTGGAAATTGCAAACCTGAAAACTTAAATGAATAGGAAACATTGAATCATATTCAGAAATAAAAATTATACTTATCTCCCCCACAATTTATAACTTGTATGAATATAATTATGAATATTAATAACCCCCACTTAGGATAAAAACTACCCCTAAGGATCATATTCTCCCCTAAAAATAAATTTCTCCCCCTTAATTAAAACATATCCCCATTTGTGATTTTCAAAAAGGAACGAGGAATAGATTTTGAGATTCTTGAAAAGGGTTAGAAAAAAAAAATAAAAAAAATGAAGAAAATAATATTCCATTAGTTAGAGAAAAATATGGAAAAGATACAAAAATAGTTCATAAATAAAAGAAAAAAATTATTCTTTCTTAGACATAATTACTTTGATAATTTTCCTCATCTTTTTTAACTCATTTCTGTCTTCCAAATTTTTTTCAATATTTTCATCTTGAGATCATATTTTTTCTTCTTGAGGATGAATATTTTCTTCCAAAAGATTATTTTGATCTTTCTGAGATTTAAATATATATGATAAGGCATCATTCTAATTATTAAAATTAATAATTTAATATTTATAGAACTTGAGTCTTGATAACTCATACTGCACATAATTTAACTTACCTTCTAAGTATGTGAAATCTTAATTATATTTTTTGGTTGAACTTATGAATTACTCAAGAAATGTTTCTCTATTGTCCATATATTTAGCAAGAATACTAAATGCACCATCGGTTTCATTCAAAAAATAATTAAAATCTTCAAAATTATCATCATGAATTTTGACATCTTTATCAACACCATGAGACCATTTGACCATCTTATTTCAAATTTTATTATGAGCTTTAATACTTTCTTGAAATATATTGAAATATTCTTCCAAATGTATCAATATATCTGTTAATGCTTTCACAGAGTCTGATTTTTCATGTTGATTTTTAGCAATAAAATCAACCTTGATTTCATGTCTGTGAAAGTAAGGAATTGTATTCTACAATCTATTAAAGGTATGAAAGATATAGTCAAGTCCCTGAGCTATGATCATATTGGGTGATTCAGAAAAACATAAAAACTAAATTTCTTCTTCTTCTTGGTTCTTTTAAGAGAAGCAGACTCAGATCTTCTTTTATTTCCTTAAACATAAAGTTTAGCTAGCTTTGAAGTCTTTTCACAACCTTGATCATATTTTTTAGATGGTTCGGCTTTGAGATATTTTTGAAAAAACTTTTTCGATTCATTATCAAAATTATATTTAAACATATTGATTGTATCATCACTGATAAAAGAAATATTTACCTTCTTTATAGTTAATTTTAATATAATCTTGAGGGAATACTTACACTTCATCAAAAAATTACTCAAGATTAATGGATACATAATAATATTATATTTTATGGAACCAGTATTGATATTTTTGATAATGATAAAAATTTAATCCATCAGATTGATTTTTCTCATGTTCACTTAAAATTATAAAATGAAAACATATGTGACCTTAAGGGTTTACCTATCACCGTTTATTGGAATTAAAAAACCTTACATCCACAAAGTTGTTAGACAATTATCCTGAGATAAATGAAAAAGATTTCATTTTCTTTCATAAGATTCAAATAACTAATCCTCATCTATTTTTCTATTAAAATATCCACAGATTTTAGGAATTTTATAAGAGGTACAATACGAATCTCCTTTTGAAGGAACACCAACAAGGCTAGTAGCTTCCATAATCAAAATATTATACTCCTTGCCATAAATTGTAAAAGACAATTTAATTTTCTCATTTTGAAAGAAGAAACCAACAAAACTATAAAATTATTGAATCTCATCATCAAGTACCAGATTCTAATCACCATCATCTTTCTCAATAGACATAGATTCCCAACGTTGAAATTTTATAATTATTTTTAGGCAAGAGTAATATTTATCATAAAAGGTTTTCTTTACTAATTTTTTTAGGAAAAATTTACATCATACTGAAATCCTTTGAAGGCATTGAATTTGGTGAGAATACTGAATATTATAACATGAATATTTTTCATATTAGGGGAAAAATCATTATTGGGAATTTGAAGGGTAGCAACACCTCAAGGAATAAAAATGGAGAAGATCAATGTGGGACACACATAGGGGGTCCCCCTTATATAGGTAGTCGAGGGAATCAATTAAACTTCTACAGTTGAGACTTAAAAGTCTTCTGATCAAATGGTTGTAAATCAATTGATTTTTTTTAATTTTTTTTTGAGATTTTTAAGGAAATTTTTTTATAATATTTAGTGAATTTGAAAACAAATGAAAATAAAAATAAATAACTATTTTTTAACAAATAAAAAAGAAACAATAATATGAATGTAATGAAGATAGTGTAAAATATAGAATCTAAAAAATTATAACTTTCATAGTTTGAAGTTTTTATCATTATTGGTAACAATTTCTTCTTTAAAAAAAATGAGTACAGATAAATTTCTAAGTTTTAAAAAAATTTACTATGAAGAAAAATTGAGTACGAGAAGTTTCTGAGTATGAAATATTTCTGAGAATGAAAAATTTTGATTATGAAAATTTTGAATATAAAAATTTGAATACGAAAAATTTTTAAGTATAGAAATTTGAATATGAAAAAATTTGATTATGAAAATCTGACTATAAAAAATTTTGAATATGAAAATTTGACTACAGATTTTTTTTGAGTACTAAAATTTGAATACAAATTTTTTTGAGTATGGATTAAAAAAAATATGAACTCCCCCTTTGAAAATAAGTATCTTAATGTAAGGAGATGGTTTAAAGAAAAAGTAGATGTGAATGACTACTTTATATTGATCATTCCTAACTTCTGTTTAATGTATTAAAATCTATTGAAATGTAATGGTTTTTTAAAAAAGTCAGCTAGTTGTTCTTATGTTCTGATAATTATAAAATTATAACTCTTTTAAGTGTGTGATCCCTAAGGAAGTGATTCCTAATATCTACGTGTTTTTAATGAGAGTGATGTGAAAGTTTTTTTTCTTAAAGTTATGTCACTTGTGTTATCACAAAGTATTTGAGTTTTTGTAAAAATCATGTCGTAATGATTGAGTATGTGTTTCATCCACAACACTTGAGCACAAAAACTTCCAACTAACACATATTTTGTTCTAGTAGTGGAAAGTGCTACCGAGTTTTATTTCTTACAAGATCGAGAAACTAAATAATCTCCTAAGAAATGAAATGTTCTAGATGTACTTTTCTCATCCATTTTATAACCACTAAAGTTAGCATCCAAATAACATTCAAATTCAAAATCATTTCCAAAAGAATAAAAAATTCATAAATCCATAGATCCCTTTAGATAATGAAAAATTCATTTTAATTATTTTAAATGTGATTATTTTATATTATATTTATACCTTGCACATAAGCATACAAAAAAAATTAAGTTTGGTAGACTCACAATTAAGTATAGTAAACTTCCTATCATACCTCTAAAAATTGATTGATCAACTATTTTCTAAGCTTCATCAAGATCAAGTGTATTTTAGGTACTGATGGGAGTACTGATACTTTTATTATTATCTTATCCCAATTTTTAAGAAGATATTTATATACTTATGTTGAGATATATAAGTACCTTCTGGTTTTTAAGAAATTTAAAAACCAATAAAAAATGTTAACTCACCCATCATACTCATTTCAAACTCATATTTCATAAGATCTATAAATAAATATATTAAATATTGTTGAGTAGATCTAAATATGATATCATCAACATAGATTTTTACAATCATATTTTTTTGTTAACTTTATTTAAAAAAAGTTGGATCTGTGGTTCCCTTAACATAATTTTTTGGTAACAAAAATCTTATTAATATATCATACCAAGCTCAAGGGTCTTGTTTAAGTTTGTATAAATCTTTGGTAAGTTTATAAACATATTCATGATTTTTTGTATCTTTAAAACCAGAAGTTTGTTCAATAAAAAATTTATCTTATACATAACCATTAAGGAAATCACACTTCACATACATTTGAAAAAGTTTGAAATTGAATAATGCTTCAAAGGATAGTAGAATACGAATAGATTCAAATCTAGCTACCAATGCATAGATTTATTCATAATCTATTACCTCTTGTTGATTGTAAACTTTATCAATAGGTATTTATTTATTTCTAATGATTATTCCATTTTCATCACATTTCTTTTTGAAAACCCATTTTACTCTAATTATGGAAGTTTATTTATGTATTTCAACCAAGGTCCAGACTTTATTCCTTTTAAATTAATTTATCTCATCTTGTATAGATTTAATAAAATCCTCATCATCTAAAGCTTCATCAGGATTTTTAGGTTCAAATTGGGAAAGAAAAGAAGGATGTTCTACATCATTTATTAAGGAACTTCTAGTCCTAACTAGTTGATTCACATAACCAATGCTACTATCACTAGGATGATTCATAAGAAATAACTAACTTGTATTTTATAAAACTTATTCATCAACATAAGGTACAAAATATTCCTGAGTAAATAATTTAGAAATTATTTCTTGAGTATTTTCTTTATTAGAATAATATTCCAACAAAGGTTGAGGATTAGTTTTGGAAAACACATCCAAGTATGTTGGTTGAATTTGTTTAAAAAAAGGTTGGTTTCATAAAATTTAACATGTAAAATTTCTTCAATAGTATAAGAATTTTTATTAAAAACTATATATGACTTAGAAGTAGTGGAATAACCTAAAAATATTCCTTCATCAGATTTGGGTGTGAATTTGTGTAAGTTATCTTTTTTAGTTAGGGTGAATACTCTTCATCCAAATACTTTGAAGTAAGAAAGTTTTGGTTTTTGTCCTGTCCACAATTCATAAGGTGTTTTATTAATAAAAGGTACAATTAAAACTTAATTTATAGTATAATAAGCAGTACTAACTACTTAAACCCAAAAATGTTTATCAATTGATTATTCACTCAATATAGTTCTTATTATTTCTTGAAGAATATGATTTCTTATTTCAGAAACACCATTTTCCTGAGGAGTTTTAGGAGATGAAAAATAACGTGTAATGATTTTTTTACTATAAAAAGTTTCAAAATCGGAATTTAAAAATTATCCACCATGATCACTATGAATATTTATCAAGGGAAGATTTTTCTTGTTTTTAACTTTGGCTACAAAAGTTTATAAATAACAAAAGGATTCATATTTCTTTTCTAGGAAATAAAACCATGTATATCTAGTGTAATCATCAACTAAAAAAATACATAGTAATTTCCCCCAATACTTTCATTTTGTGTAGGATTGGATAAATCCATGTGCACTAAATATAAAACATCTGTAGTTTAGACTTCAATAATATATTTAAATCTTGATTTATGTTTCTTACCATATTTAAAAGGGTTAAAAACTTTTGAAGAATCAAATATAAGCTTCAGTAAATCATTAACAAATCTTTTATTATTCATATTATATAAGTTTATAAGGTTACAATGTCCTAACCTTCTATTCTATAACCAAGATTTATCTTCCATTGCACTAATTAAAGGTAAGTCTTGACTCCTAAGGTCTTCTAAGTTAAGAGTGTAAAAATTATCATGCCAATTGGAATAAAAAACATATCCATCCTTCTAATTGTGTAATAAACATTTATCATTCCTAAAATTCATAAGGTAACTTTCATCACATAATTTAATTATGCTTATAAGGTTGTTCTTAAGACCTTTAACAAATAAAACATTTTAAATTAAAGATTTTCCAAGAAGAACAATATTTCATATACCGATAATCTCTCCTTGATAATTATCTCCAAAAGTAACTTTTCCACCTTTCATCTTGATAATATTTTCAAAGAAATATTTGTGTCCTATAATACATTTAGAACAACCACTATCCATTTACTAAGTATTCTTGTTGTTGGTACTTTCTTTATTTTCCTAGAAACAAAACAATTATACTTTTAGAATCCAAACCTTCTTGAGTCCGGAAATGTTAGAAAACAAAATTTTAGGAATCTAAATTTATTTTAAAAAATGGGATTTGTGGAACCTTAAGGATTGAATTTTATTTGAAGAACAATTATTTTCCCAATGACATCTAATTTGAATTTTAGTACAAAAGGGGGAATTTTTATGAATAAAGAAGTTGTTACTAAAAACAGGTTTTTATGAGTATATACATTCTTGAACTAGTACCATGTGAATGGATTTATTTATACATTTTATAAAAACTATCCTTACCCACAATAAAGTTTGATAAAACATTCTTTAGAGAAGAAATTATAGAATTTAGTTTTATAACTAAATTCTTATTCACAACTGTATTAGTTTTGAAATTGAGTTTCTAAAAACTGGTTTTCAAAATATCCTTTTCAGTTTTTTAATTTTCTAAATCTTTAGAAATAATATCTTTTTTCAAATTGGATTTATCGATATATTTTGATAAAACTGATATTTCATTTGAAAAAATATCAATTCTTGAATTAACTTTTTCAAGTTTTTCATTATCCTTTAAAGTTTTTTTACAAACTTTACAATTTTCATTTTCTAAAAGTTTTTAAAAGAGAGAAACTTCTTAAAAAGAATGTAAAGTATTATTGTCACTAGATGAGGATGATTATTCATCTGAAGATATATAATTCTTCTCATTAGGATAATTTTCATTTAATGACGTATTAAGTAAGGAATTAGTTGTGTGTACCTTGGCTATAATTTTTTTTTATTTGCAATAGGTATTGTAGCAATAAGACCAATATTCCTATGATCTGGACATTCATTATTTAAAGAATTTTCTGAATAATCACCTCCACTGGCACTCCATGTTTCAGTAGCTTTAATAACTTTATTGATTTTTGACTTATAGAACTTATTCAAATTCCTATCAGAATTTCCATCCTTCCTATCTTTTCTTTTCAACTTGGGGTAGTCAAGTCAAATATTCCCATCTCTTTTTCACTCATAACAAGTACCTTTGGAATATTTATTTTCATTCCTATCATTTTTATTTTTATTATAATGATACTTAAAATCATTTTTACCAAAAATCTTATTCATTCTTTGAAAAATATAAGATAACTAATTCTCATAATGTTTAGAGTCACTTGAATCAGATTGAACAATAACTTTATTTTTCTTTGTATACTTAACAACTTTATCAGGAGTCTAATCTTTTATTGAGTTTGAAGTAGTGGTAAAAAAAAACTCCACCATTATTTTTCTTTATTTTATCTTCATCACTTTTCAACCTACCATCATATTGCAAAAGGGTTCCAAATAAATCATCAAGAGTGAGATTTTTTATCTTATTTGAGTCATCAATAGATGTTCTATTAGACCCTCATGGTCATGATATCAATTATATTTTCAACAAGGATTTCATCTTCCAATCCTTTCTCTCTAATAGATTGAAAACCATTGACTATTTTTATAAACCTTTACTGTACCTTTGAAAGAGGTTCACCAAAAGGAAATTAAAATACTTGATAGTCAGCTCTAAGCATGGCACGTCTAGTTTCAAAAACCTTTGAGGTTCCAAAATGAGTAATCTATAACTTCTTCTAAATACTATTAACAGCTTCACAAGAATAAATTTTACTATAAATGCTTCTGGTCATAGAACATAATAAAGTGTTTCTAAATCTGTATTTCAATTGATACACTTACTTTTCATGATTTGTAAAATTAAACACCTCCTTGTTAGGGATCTTGTAATCTCTAGTTAATATGATGAAATTATCAACTCCATTATTTATAAATAATGTATTCATTATTCCTCTCCATTACTCATAATTGGCTCCATACAAAATAGGGGGTCTATTTAGATTGTGGTAATCTATTGAATTGACATTAAATCCTTCCATATTTAAAGAAAATACAAAAAATTTATTCCATAATACATGTTAGTGTATTAGGTATTTATAAACAAAAAGTTTATAATAAAATTTAACTAACTTGAAATAATAAAGAGAAGATACAAATTTTAGCAAGTATTTGAGCAATGGAAACCTTCTTTGATACCAATTGTTGGATCGTAATGTATATGAAGATGAAAAAATACAGGGGGGGGGGTTAATTGTAAGTTTAAAAACCTTCATTTTTAATCTTAAAAGAGACTTATTTTAATAAGGTTAATCAAATAGTATTCACAAAACCTTTTAAGTAATTTAATAGTAATTGGACTTTTCCCTTAGGTTTGTTAAACAAAGTATCATAATAAAGTAGATTCCGATATGTATTCCATAGGTTGAAATGATAAATTGATTCTATCTTAATCAATGTATAGAATCATAATCAATAAGTAGTGGTAACATAATTAGAGTTTAATAATTTTCAAGAATACAAAAAGAATTGTAATCACAATAATTATGATATATCAAAGTAATACAGAAAGAATATTAATCAAAATGGTTATGATATATCAGAGTAATACAAAAATTAGTGATTATATCTTAAATAATATAGAATCGTAATCAGGGTAATATCATATTCACAGAATAATACTGAGTAAAAAAATTATGTCATAATCAAAGTTATTATGATAATAAATATATAAATAGAAAGAATAATATAAATAATTCACTTTCTATTATGATTGCAGTGAAAATAAAATAATTTTTTAAAAAACAAGTAATAAAAATGAATACAATTATTTTATCCCAAAGATTAGGGTATCCAATAACCTAGGATAAAGGTCCCTTGTTTTATACTTACAAGAAATTATATCTTTCCCTTACAAGGGAAATCCCTCGATACAATGATTGGTCGGTCTTACTATCCTCATGAGCCCTCGATACTACGATAAAATTCTCTATCTCACTATCCCTACGAGCCCTTGATATGATGATAAAATTATCTATCTTAGTATCCCCATGAGCCCTTAATACAATGATCGAATTCACTATCTCGCTATCCCCACGATCCCTCGATCTTTTTAAAGTGATTGGTTGTTACAATTACAAAAAAAAAACTCAAAAAGGTTACAAGTATGAGGAAAAAGTAGTTCACTCTTGTAAGAATTAGATCTCTCACACAACGAGATTTTTTCAAATTAAATGATCATCACTTGATCCAAACTCTTTGAATGGACACATATTTATTGGAAAAATTCCAATGGTCATCTTGATCCTCTAACGACCATATTTATCTGAGTTTTTTACGATGAATTGGAAATCAGGCACTTCAACAGTTATATTATAATAGAATGTAAGACTTTTTTTAGATGTACACCATTTTTAGTGTAAAACATATTTATTATATTAGAAATAATATTGTTTGAGTACATTAGTAAACTTAATATAATTTGATAAACAACTAAAGAAAAAGTAATTATGATAAATTCTTTGAGTCTAAGTATGATTTTAATCAAAACCTTTATCAGTACGAGTATTAATATTTTTTTAGTATGAAAGAAATAACGGAATATATTATATCTGTTCTAATAAAGCTGATTACGATAATTATCATATCAAGTCTCATTACGATAATTATATTGAAAAATAATATTTTCATAAATTTTGAAATCTTGTTCTAAGTAAGATAAAAAGATAACATTTTCATATTAAAACATTATAAAACATAATGAACAAGTATGTTAATAAATTAATAGGATGTTTTTGATTTCTAAAACAAAAGGTATGAAAATAGTCATAAGAGAAAATTTTGACTCAATACAACGAACTAAAATGAAGAGGAAATTACTTAGCTTAATGAAAAGGGAAGAAGATAGTGATTCAGAGTATGAGGATACCTTCAAAATACTATCCATGCATACTATAGATTACATATGCGATTCATAAGATAATATTGATCATTTCTTTGAAGGTTTTAAACCTAGTCTCTAAAGGGTACTGGCTTCTCAAAAAATTTCATCATATGATGAAATAGTATTAAGTTCTATAAAAATAGAGAAGGAATTTTCTATATCATATTTATTCAATGAAAATAAAAAGAAGAAGTTGTATTTTTATAACCATTGAAAAGTAGAAGCATTAAAGAAGAAGAATGGAATGATGCAATTTACATTATGTGAAAATTGTAGAAAAATCATCTTGGAAAATGATTGAAAGGCACGGGAGTTTGTTATATGTATAGAGAAAAGGGTCATAGATAAAATGAATGAAAGGGGAAGAAACAAATCAATGATGTTAAATGCTTTAACTATAATGAAATGGGTCATTATTCAAATCAATTTTCAAATCTTCTAGGGAATTTACCATAGAAGAGGCTAAGGGGAGATAACCAAGATTATGCGATCACCATAGCTGAAGTATAAGTACCTAATGATGCGGTGGTAGGTACATTAATACTATATTCAAATTTATCAAATTCCATATTTGATTATGTATCATCAAAATATTTTATATCTACCTAATTTTCTAATAAAATTAGACATTTTCCTTTTGATTTAATAACGAAGTTGTTAGTCAAAATACCTAAGGGAAGTCTCATTACAATAGAAATGTGTCAGGAAGTTCCCATTATGGAATATTAACATAATTTATTTTCTGAAATTGTTATCATACCTATGATTTAATTTAATATAATCCTTGATATGGACTAGATTTCAAAATATGTTGTGAAAATTTATTGAAAGAAGAAAGAAATTATGATTTTTGAGAAAGATATAGAATAACTTATATTTAGATAAGAAACTTAAGATACACCCCCAATAGCTTTACTAAATGAAATTATTATGTAGGAAGAGAAAACAATATATAGGGATGAGGAAAGTAATATCATAATTGAGGATGTACCAATTGTGTAGGAATACATTGATTTATTTCATAAGGAATTACCTAGGCACCCACCAGAGCGTGAAGTTGAACTTACCATTGATCTAATACCCGATACAAGACCAATATCAAAGAATCCTTATAGAATGGAAACTTTGAAATTAGTGGAGCTGAACAAACAACTAGAGGAGTTAAGAAATAAAGGATTTATTTTCCCTAGTGTTCCCCATGGGGAGACCCTATTCTCTTTGTTAAGAAAAAAGATTGATCCTTGAGGATATGAATTGAATATAGAGAAATAAATTCTATTATAATAAATAACAAGTATCATATTACTCACATTGATGATTTATTTGATCAAATTCATGGAGTACAATATTTCTAAAAGATTGACCTTCATTTTGTTTATCATCTGTTGTGAGTAAAGAAGGAATATATCTTGAAGAAATATTTTCGAATGAGGTATGGAAATTACGAGTTCATAGTAATACCATTTAGATTGACTAATGAATGCTATATTTTCATTTATATAATGAATAGAGTATTCAAAGAATATCTTGATATTTTTTTATAGTATCCATTGATGAGATTTTGGTATATTCCAAAATAAATGAAGAGTATGTGAATCAATTGTAGATTATTTTTGAGACTCTTAGAAGGAAAAAGTTAAATGGTAAATTTTGCAAGTTTGAATTCTGGATTTAGGAAATTTATTTTCTTGGCTATATTTTTTCTAAGGATGGAATCTCAGTTGATCCTGTAAAGACAAAGGCAATCCAAGAATGACCTATTCCAACGAACATAACTAAGGTATATAGTTTTATTAATCTAGCAAGTTACTATCGGTGTTTTTTTTAGATTTTTTTTGATTTTCTAACCCATTAACCAGGATCACATGTAAAGGGGTTAAGTTTATATGGAAACAATAATGTTTATAATGTTTTAAAGAATTGAAGAGAAGATTAGTCAATGTTCTTATTTTGACTCTATAATCAGGAAATGATGGGTTTGTGATATACAGTGATACATAAAATAAAGGAATGGGTTGTGTCCTTATGAAAAATGATAAATTTATTTCATATGAATCAAGGTAGTTGAAGGCTTATGAGAAAATTTATCCAACTCATGATCTTGAGTTATCAACTGTAATTTTTTCTTTGAAGATATATAGACACTATCTCCATGGATAAATATGTAAGATATATATGGATAAAAAGAGTTGAAAATAAATATTTAGTATTAAGAACTCAACATGAGGCAAATATTATGGCTTGAGTTACTCAAATATTATGATTTTTCAATACGCTACCACCCAAAGAAGGAAAATAAGGAAGCTGATGTATTAAGAAAGAAAGATCATGGATTTATAACCCAAATGAGTATTGAGAAAGATCTTATGTTCATGGATTTGGTAAATATGGATATGGGAATTGTTGAGTAAAAAAACATCACTCCTTTTTCAAATGATTGTTAAAAAATACTTACTAGATAAGATAAAAATTTCTCAATATGATGATGAGAATTTTCAAAAGAAAATTAAATCTGTTAAGGATGAAAGATTGGAAGACTTCATGTATGAGGATATAATTATAAAATTTTGAAAGAGGTTATGTTTTCCATCAATATATGAGCTAAAAAGGGAACTATTAGATGATTCTTATAGCTTGAAATTCTCTATACACCCCAGTAGTACCAAAATTTATAGAGATCTAAAGGAACATTTTTAGTGGGATAATATAAAGAGGGAAATTTATAACTATGTGTCAAGATGCCAAATTTTTTAACAAGTGAAGGCCGAGATAGAACATCCTAGAGGATTTATGCAACCTATACCTATTTATATGTGTAAGTGGGATGAAATTATTATGGAATTTTTCACTATATTACCAAATAATCCAAAAAATAATAATAAAATATGGGTAATTTTTGATCAACTTACCAAATCTGCACTTTTCCTTACTATATGGTAAGATTTTCCACTAAAATTCATCGGAAGATTCTATGTTAATGAGTTTTTAAAGATTCTTGGTAAACCTATATCAATTGTGTGTGATCATGATTCATGATTTACATCAAAATTTTGGAAGAGTATTCAGAATTCTTTGGATACTAAGATCCATTTGAGTGCTTCTTATCACCCTCAAACCAAAGGATAATATGAAAGAACTATTAAAAAATTAGGAGACATGTTGAGATCTTGATCACTTGATTTTCAAGGAATGTAGGATCAGTATTTACCTTTGGTATAATTTTCCTATAATAATATTTTCCAATATAGTATTCAAATGGCACCATATTAAGCATTATATAGCAAGATATGTCATACTCCAACATGTTTGGATGAAGTTTGTGAGAGGAAACTTATAGTCCTAGAACTTATTGATGAGAAAACAACAAAGGTAAATATTATTCAGGATAATATCAAAGTGGATCAAAGTAGGAAAAATATTTTTGTAGAAAAACCAGATAAAGATTTGGAATTTCAAGTGGGATATCATGTCTTTCTAAGAGTATCTCCATGGAAGGGTGTCTTAAGGTTTTGTAAGAAAAGGAAACTGTGCCCCAGGTACATTGGATGATTTGAAAATCTATAAACAATTAGAGTTGTAGCTTATTGATTAGAAATGACACCAAGTATCTCCAAAGTTCATGATGTGTTCCACATATCATTTTTAAATAATTACATGCTAGACCCAATGCATGTACTAACCTATGAATAAATTGAATTGAAACTGAATTTGTTTTACGATGAAGAGCCTATAGAGATTATTGACACAAGAGAGAAAGTATTGAGAAATCGTATGAATCGACTGGTAAAGGTTATTTGGAGAAACTATAAAATGGAAGAAGCAACATGGTAACCTGAATATGTTTTGAAGAAGAACCACTAACTATTTAGATGACAATATTCATGAAAAATTTCAAGGATGAAATTTCTAAAGGAGGGAAGAATATAAAAACCCAAGATTTTATGGTATGTATCCTCTTAGATATATTCAATTCATTTGATAGATTACATTGCACAAAAAATTATTCCACATAGTATAAATCATATAAAATCACATACAGAGCACAAAACAAACTTTATAAATGAATAATGAATGAAATAAGAGGCTTTTCCTAGAAATTAAGGAATATATATCAATGAAATAGTAACTCGGACTTTGGAATAATAATGCGACCCTTAAGAATAATAATTCATTCAACAGAATAATAACCTCACCTATAAAATTGTAAATAAAATTTAGGAATCTTATAAATGGTAATATGATATAATTATATCATAGTACAAGTAAATAAATGTTTTAGAAATTATTAATTAAGTGTTGATATTTTTTATAGACATAAATATTTATTTTCAATTTTATAATTAATATAATGTTTTAAAATAAAATTTATTTTCATAAAATTTATTCATAAATTAATATTTTTTGTCTTATGATTATAAGATAATTTTATGAGACCTTAATTAATTTTTCAAAGTGTTATGGAATCAGTTATAATTTCAAAATATGTATTTTTTGAGTAAATGATGATTTTAATTAAAAATTAAATTTATCATATTTATAAAATTATTTTTATAAAATGGAGTTCATTTTTTAATTCTATACATCAAAAAATTATTATGGTGATTTTTTTATTTTTATAAAATAGTTGAATTTTTGGTGAATAGTGAAATACCATAATTTATGGTATAAGCTAAATACATAAATTATTGAGTCATAGAGGATGTATTGATGATGTAATCCCATAATATCAAAATATAATTCATTATTTTAATATATTTAGTGATAATTCTAAAACTATTCATAGACTTGAGTCAACATAATAAACTGATAAATAAAATAATGAGAAAACACCCCTCTCTTCCACAATAAATACCACCCCTCACCACCTCTTCTACTCACACCTCTTAAGATTTTAGGTTTTCCCAATTTATACCCAATAATATTTTCAAGTCTCTTACCCATGTATAGGAGCCTTTTTCTCACAAAAAGACCAATCCCAAGCCCCTTAAAGAGGTTCTCAAGGAGAAGAAATTCAAGAGGTAAAACCCTCTTTTGCTTTCCTTTATTTTCTTTTAAATTTCATTTATTTTATTATCCTTAATTCAAATACTCTATCCAAATATTCCTAATAAATAAATTATATTATATATACTGGAATTTTATTATGTTAATGAAAAACCCATCATCATTCCCCCTCTCCTCTCCCTTTTATTCTAAAAACAAATTTATCGTCCGTGATGTGCCGATTTACCGCTATCATGGACGATGAATTTTCATTTTCTATTTCTACCTTTAAGTCTGGTCATAAAACCATTATTATGGTTAAATAAGATTTTACTATACATATTATAAATCATATAATATTCTGGAACCAATATATATACTTGATATTAATTAATAAAACACTACTTGTTCATGATAATCAGAAATTCACCAAAATAAACTAATGTTCATCATTAACATTTTATGTAATGAATCATCATTATATTTGAAAAAAAATTATATATAAGACCATTTAATCTTATGTATTTTTATGAATAACATATAAATTCAATTCTAGATAATTAATCCCATTTTTAGATGAACTTCCATACATGTATACAAGTGAACCAATCATGAAAATCAAGGAAACAAACACTCCCGAACGATGAAAATGAATATGATAACTAATCAAAAAGGCCATAAATGAACTTAATAAAATTATAATAAATAAAATAATTGTTCAATAGGTTATGAATTAAATTATTAGTGAATCTAATTTCATTATTCAGGACATTAAGTAAAAGTATAGAACACTTTCAGATATAAGATAAGAGATTCTCCCTAAACCTCAACTTTTCACTCGAGCTATGATTTATTTATCTTTACCAAAATGTAATTAATTATTCTTATTATTTAATCCTCCTAAATTCTGTCTATATTTACCAAACATATTTTCCTATCTAAATTCATCTTTATTTTATGGGAAATCCATGTTTTATAAGGTTACTTTTTCAATTCCTCCTGATAAGCCAAGAACAATTTAAGGGAACTTTCCAATTTTTTACCCATTCTCAAGCACACTACATAATAAATTTTAAGCCGAAAATATGTTTTTAAAATCACTCTTCTTATCATTAAAATCTATCTTTTTTAATTTCTGGTTTTATGAAAACAATTATTCCTTTTTCCACTTTAAAGACACTTTTATATTTTTCCTTTAATTGCACTAAAGAGACTCTTTTCTAAAGTTTCTTAAAAACTCTTTTCACATGTTTTAAATTTAGTTGGAAATAATTTATCGTGATTTATTCCTATTATACCTTATGAATGTATAAGTATTATATAAATCTATTCTTTCATGTAAACCATTATGATATTCTCTTTGAACACTTAGTCCTTGTGCATGTTGTATGTATATTTCCCTTTTATTTATGATCATCATTCATTAAATATTCATATTTCTTATATCATAGATATGATTATTGTCTTATAAATATACCATTTTTACATATGGTGTTTTCTTTTAATGTTGTTATTGAATTTAATATAAGTATAGAGAATTCTTTGTAATTACAGTGACATGTGGGGCTCAGTTATAGATAGTCCCTCGATGCATCGACAAGTCTCATGAGACAAAACAGTTAGTGAAAAACTTTTTGTATTTTTTTCCAAAAAGAATCATGTGGGTTTTTACCCATAGACTTAAACCATATTGACGATATAATGGTTTACATGCTAGATACATGACATCCAATAAATAATCATTTTATTCTTTCAGTATTCATTTATCAATTTCCATGTATATTTCACTTTGAAAAAAATCTATGGATACATTTTCATTCTCAGTTTATTTATGGAACGTGTTTTTCAGATTATTTACCTTTCCATAATATCTATTCATTATTGACTTTTCTTCACTTATTATTGTTTAATATAACACTTACTGGGAATTTGATCTCACCCTTTTATTTTTTTCCTTCCCTAGGTTGTGAAGAAAAAATCCTTGAATAAGCGAGAAGAATCAGTATATTTTCTTTTGTTATGTTCTATATTTAATTACCAATGTAATAATGGAACTATGTATGTATCTAGTTATTCAAGACTACTAAAATGATCGATCCTTGGTGATGTGTTCTCTTATATCTATGCCATTGTAATAAAATGACCACTGACTCTAGGCTACTGTGGTCAAGGTTCTTATAGTAACAAAACAACATACCCTATATCAACATGAAACTGAAAATCCACAATTAGTAATTGAAATCACATAACTAGTAACTCATAGGTACATCACATAAGATATATCTAAGAACTTATCTAACTCCCCCACCTGAGTAATAAAGTACATATATCCTTCTTACCTTTCCCTAAATTCAATCTAGAAGAAAGAAATAAAACCTCATTTGATACCACTTCATAACTCTCTGACCCAAATCACCTAGTTTGAGCCCATGAGTTACATGACCTCATGCATGAATCACTATACACAAGAGGTTTTCAACTAGTAGTAAGGGTACAAATGGTTGAATGGGGATATTATAACCTTAGTATCAATATTTGTATACCAAAATAATAAATAAGAATAATAATAATACAAAATGGATAGTGGATCAAGGTAATAATATTGATTTAATAGATTTCATGTTAGGTATCTCAAAGGCATATAATAATATAAACCAAGGACCCCCAAAATGGTAGGTAAAAACATAGTATAAAAAAGAAAATAATAATAATTAAAGACACTAGAACATCAATATAGAGTCCAACCCGATACTAATTCTGAACACCAATCTCCATATCCTCGTCTCCCTATCTTTGGTCCTTTTCCCTTTCTCTGATCTCTAATCATGAAGTCTGCACATTAATTGAGGGGCTATGTAGGGTGTGATTATAACCTAGTAGGACACCACCGATGCTTCCTTAACATAATTTCACATGCATAAGAAGTATATTCCATGATAATAAGTAAATACACAAGTAAGTAATAATCAAACATGTACCAAGTGGTCATACACTAACTAAGACACTACAAACCCCTATCGTACCTCATTTGGATCCATACTAGAAGGGTAATCATAAAAAAATTCATGATTGTGAGTTGAACACAAGGGCACCACATATATCTATGAGTATTCACAATAATGAAGAGCCTAGAGTTTTTTATAAGGCCTTAATGGACCGTCTCTGTCATGGGTTAGGCCAAAAGGCCATCATACGCCATTTCTACCTTTGGTGGGGCCAGAAGGCCATCCCAACCCATTTATTCCTCTGGTTATGCCTCAATTCCATCATTCCCCTACCCTATGTCTAGGTATATCATTTTCATCATATCATGACACACATGATCCCCCTATATGGATAACTAAGACATGACAATCCACTTGTCCCTTGATACCAAAATAAAAAACCTCTACAGGCCATATAATTACACACAAAAAGGCATGGATCATATAGGCACATAATAACATATCAATCATGAGTCACATTATCCACACACACACACGCACATACAAGCGATTTCGATCAAGCATGAATCTCATGGAAAATACATTCACACACATGTGATCAATATGAAACATGTATCTCATGGGATACAAACATACACACATGCGATCATTATCAAGAAAAAAATATTATATTAGGGATCTTGATGGTAATAAACCTCCTACCTAAAGTGTTCCAATTTTAATTTCCTATATTGTCAATAAGCGAACCCAAATCATGAGCATGCACTGAACAGATCAAGCATACACACCAAGGATACCAGAACAAATTACCCTTCACCAGTCACTCACCATAGACCTCATGGTTCATCCATAGTCTATGGTCATGACCCCTTACTAGAGAAAATATAGAGATAAAACAAAATAATAAGGTAGGAAACTGAATAAAATGGTAGAGGAACACACTTAGAGTCTCCAAAAGTCAATCCTTCATTGTTGGGGGATGAATCCAAGAGTTCGGAGGATGGAAGTGATCTCAAGGATTCCCTAGAGTCACCTAAGTTTTAAGAGAAAAGGCTAGGAAATGTTAGGGTTGGAGGGGCCTTATGAATTTATAGGAAAATTGGAAAAACAAGAATTATGATTCAACACATAGGGAAATGTCACAATAGGTCCTAAATCACCAACAATTATAGCACAAAAGAGATATCCACACCACAATGGTTCCTAGTCAAAAGTGTGTCCATAATCCATTCCATGTTCAATGATGAGATCCTATAAACCAAGGAAAGGGACCATGGTGTAATGGTCATCACTATATCATAGCCTCCAAGAATTACCAAGAACACTATGCCACAACCACCCTCTATGGAACAATAATACCAAATTTAGGATAACTTCCCAAACTATGTCATCCAAGATTACACATCACAACCTATGATTCACACCGTAGCTCTGCTAAAAACAACCAGAACCATCAAAACTACCCACCATGTTGTAGTTCCCCAACTATACAATATCCACACCCTCTATGAGGTAAAAATATGTACCACTACATGGAATCTATTTCCATCTAAAAAAATCAGTTAAACACCCCTCTTACTCCTCTAAAACTAACCCTAGGATATTCCTTAAAATCAATGGGTGTCACAAGATGTGGAAGAGGAACTTAACTGAACTCAATATTCCTTAGTGGGAAAATGAATGAGAAGAAAAGGATTTAAGGAGGAGATATAAGAGGTTAAATAGGGGTGTCTCATGTGAGATTCAAAGAGGAATGGTTAAATAAGGTGTTTTCCATAACTAAATCAAAGAAAACAACAACAAAAAAACAACAACAACAATAATAGTTATCACCATAATATTAGAGACTAAATACACTTAATATTAATTAACACCCACACCAAACACACACACACACACACATCTCTCTCTCTATGTGTGTATAATTTATATAAAAAAAATATTTGTAGAAGATACGTTCCTTTTTAGATAAATTCATAAAATAACCCAAATAACTTGGATTAACAACACACTAATTGAAGTAATTTAAAATAAAAATGAAAATCCAATTGATTATTTATAAAAATAAAACACACAATCCATTATATAAAATTGAAAATTTTTATTCACTATAAAAAAATTAATTGAAAAATTTATTTAAATAATTTATAAAAAGTGGGTGTGAGAACCCTAGATACACCCTTAACACATTCAAAGTTAGTTAGGCTCTTAATTAGGGAAATTTAATGAAATTAAAGTATTTAAAAGTTAAATCATATATTTTCCCTATCCTACACAATTAGATTACATTGTTAAATAATCATGTGCCTGATGGTGCATGAACCATTGTCTCCCCAAACTCATGTTGCATGGTTAGTAAATTTTTCACCTAACTACGCGATACACAATGCCTTAAACCATAAATGAACTATCAGGTTAAAAAATTACTTAACAATTAACCTAATAATTATTCAACCAAAAGATTCATTAAAATTTTCATTCCAACCTTGAAATTCATTAAAACTCAAATAAAATCATAAAAAAATAGTTAGGGTGTCACAATTCTCCCCTCCATAATAATTCCCACCCCCAAAGTTATCATGGTATGTCAAATATGACCACTATTGCTGTTGTAGTTGGTCCCCTAAAACTATCTGACTTTGTAATTTCAATTAACAGAATATATGAATATATTACTTATCACATAATAATTATTCTTTTATGTGAAATTAATGAGATAATGTCCTTAGAATATTTTTCACATCAAATGTTTATTGGAAGTTCCCCACTATAATTAGAACTTGGAGAGACTAAGAAAATATTCCTAATTCAATATATCATATGGTCTAGATAGATCTATTTTATAGGACACGAATTATGTTTGACTATTAGGTAATGGGGGATCATAAGAATTGAAATTTCTTCTCATGGAGTTCTCACTTGGTGATTTACAAGATGGGAGGTCATGAGGACAAACTTACTAATATGAATTTCACATATTTTATGTGTCATTGGATATTCCTATCTACAGACATATATATTGGTCTTTATACATGAAATCAATATTAATGTGTATCATGAATCCCATACTTAGATGTATTTATGAAAACTGTGATGACATATTCTCATAGTGAGGTAGTATTCATCATATGTGTCATAAGTGACATGACATTAATTAAATGGTAAAGAAATATTTTTTCCACTCTATTTTAATGGAAGAATATATCTATAACCCTTTTATTGAAATGAAAATTTCTAATAAAATTTATGGTGATGTCAATTTATATAAAATTTAGTTTTATAAATTCAGAGAAAGATAAATTGAGCATATAGGGTGATAACATAAGTATGAATTATTCTTTATGAGATATTAGTTTAAAAAGGGATTATAATATATAGTAATATTCATAGGAAGGTTCATTTAGTTTAAAAAATAACTTCTTTTTCTATGGGTTCCTTGATGTATTTCTAGACACTAATCTTATACTTTAAGTAAGTTCACATATTTCTATTGATAAATGGGTCTAGAGGGTCATACATTAAGTGTATCTATAATCTTATTAAAGTTTACTGAATTTAGGTTTAAGAATTATTTTATTCCCTAGGTTATGGAATGGGATTTATTCATGTAATTTTTTTCATAAATTAAATCATGATATATTTTAATTTAGAATACATGAGTTAAATTCTATATATTATTTAATTGTTCACAAGTTAATAAATTAATAAATACTTATTCACCACTTTAGTAAATATATTAAAATAAATATTTATTCATATTATGTGAATGTTAAGATAAATATTTACTCACAAGTTTAGTTAATATAATGTTTATTATATTTGTAACAACCCTGAATCTAGTAGCCCAACGATAGTGCATTACCTTATTACATTGGCATAAGATACAAGATATCACATCCCAAATAACCAAATAGTTTATTAGAATTGGTAAACTAGATACTTATTTTAAATTCAAATTACATTTTGAACATAAAAAACAAAAATTATTTTCATTGATAACATCATTATTCTCATAGCTTAACCCTGCATATCATTCATAATAGACTTCTTGGAAACCTAGGAAAAAATAAAACATAAGAATGGGGTGAGATCAAATGAATAGTAAGGTTAAAGTACAAAAAAATCTAACTTGAATTAATAATGAATAAAAAATAAAAAATAAAAGATGATTTAATAATGCCATATAAATAATCTCATGAGCTTAAAAATTAACCATGTATATTATAACTAATCAAATAATAATATGGAATAATAATAATGATATAATGAATAATGTTGTACGTCTTCCCTATCAAGATCTATCCTCATGATAGTTACTATCAAGATCTATCCTTAAGACAATTTAATTCTGTGGGTAGAAATCCATCTGATTTTTTCAAGATCTACCCTACTGACAATTTAAAACTACTTGGAAACAAACATGAAGGGTTTATTTCCAACTATTTTCATCTCAAGAGACTACCGATGCATCAAGTGGATTTTCTATATATGGTCACCACCCATTATTTCATGAATAATTCATTCCTCAAATGAATAAATAGCACAACCAAATCAATAAAACTTAACAAAATCAATAACTATTCATAAGGTATATCAATAATTCCCCAGTAAAACTGACCATAAACCATTTACTAAAGTATGGAAGATGGTATCAAAAGAGATAAAACTCAATGAAGTAAAATATTCAACAAATAATGTTTACATAGATTAAAACACTTTAAATTAGATCACTAAAAAATTATTGAGGAAAATGTCTTATTAAATCCATATGAAAAACACTTTCGTATAAAAAACCCTTTTCTTTTAAAAACCAAATTTCAATAAAAAACACCTATTTCTTTGAAAAACCATTTTAAATAACAAAATAACTAAAAGTATAAATATTTTTTTTCATTTAAGGAAACATGAAATCTTTAAAAGGAATATTAAATAATGGTTATGACGACGAATAAGTCATTATCACCATATACGTTAATAATAGAACATTCATTTTTTGTTTGTCAAAACGTTCCACACAAAAATGATAAAAAAAATACTTTTTGAAAATATTTTAATGAAATTAAAAATAGACCTAAAATTTCCTTTATAATACCTTTATATAAAACAATATCAATAATTGATAAAAAGATTTGATAATTAAATCTTTAAATATTCAAGATGTATCATACCAATTTGAACATTTAAATCATAAGACCCCTGAAAAAAATACTTTTAACAAAACATTAAATAACATGATAATAAATTAATTAATGAAATGATAAGTCAATGAGGCTATATATGCACCTCATAAATTAAGGTTGGTAAAAAACATCAAACTATGCCTCAATGAAAGGAGATTGAGACGAAGTCCCTTACCTTATGTTTTCCTTTAGTTGAACGTGATTTAAAATACAATATAACAGTTTAAATCATGTTATTAACTTATATTTGAACCCTATTCATATTTGTGATATCATATATTATCTTATTATATTATTTTTTCACCTGTTTTTTGATAATATTTCATTATTACCCTTGTTTCGAGTGTTAACTGCTTCATTTTCCTATGCATGTTTTGTCAAGAATGTATCAGTTATTTTTCATAGGATATAGATCCAAAATTATCAGAATGATATTAAGGTTATAAATATCATATTTTATCATTAAATAAATTTTTTGTATCTATTATTTAATTTTGTATATGGAAAATGAACCGCATTATGTCATGGAGACGGTATGCCGTATGTACGCATGAGAGATGGTATCATTCCCTTATTAGTGAAAGTGTAAGTAATTGGATGGGATATTAATTATACAGAATTGATATAATTCCATAATTACCATATATATCCATTATTTCAATAATCATACCCATCCAAGTAAATTGGTGATGAAAAAAAGATTACACCATGGCGTGGAGATGATAAGCCGTACGTACGAACGCACGGTGCTTTCATTTTTCATAGGATGGATAAGATGTGTAATATGGCTATATCATAATAATAATAATAAAATCTTAGAATATATATTATACTATATTTTTTACTTCATCATTAAAACAACACATGAAGAGGATGAAAAAGAATAAATGAACTCGAATGAGTTAGTAAAAACAATTACCTCTTCTTCAACAGACTTTCTTTAGATCTATTCTTAAGGGATCTTGGGGTGTTTTTTTAGAAGAAAAGGATCTCCAGAACTTGGATAATGATTTTGAGAAGATAAATGGGCAGTTTTTGTTCAATATAGAAGTCTCAAAGTGGTGTAAGTATTTGGGGTAGGATGTTCCCTTTTATAATTGAGGTGAGGGGCACTTTTGAAAACTCCAAAAATATTAAATTAATATTAATTAATTTTCAATTTAAAATAAATCCATAGTGAGTTATTTCAAATATAAGATAAATAAGGGTCTAAAAAATCTCAAACAATAATTTTTAGACAAGTTTAGGTCACATTATTACCCTTATCTTTTGGCATTAATTGTTATTTAAACTCTTTAACTCTTACCACAATAACTTGGCTTTTTTCTCTTTAAGGGTTAATATAGTTACAATAAAATGTAAAAAAATCATAAATGAGTCATATATGATATTTTAAACTTTATATCAATCATTTTTCTGAGGTTTATATTTTTATGAATTTATATCATTTAATAAAATATTATTTATTTTAAAATATCATTATTGTCAATTTTGATACTATTCATTACTTGACTTTTGAAAAATATCATAACAACAAGATAACTTCAAAAAAACCTTTAATACATCACTAACATGTCTATTTGATATAAATAAATCATTTATTAGATTAATTATATCAAATTATATTTATTTTAATATTTTTAATAACATTTATTTGATATGTCCATTAAGTAAACAATTACTACATCATCATTGTGTAAGCTTTTAATTTAATTATTTATTCCCTAAAAATTAAAAATAAATTATCACAAGGGAAAAAAGTTTATATTTAAAATTAATATTTATATTTGAATATATCTTCGGAATAACTTCATATAAAAATATAATACTTTTTGAAAATATGAGTATGTCATATTGGAATTTAATTAGAATAAAATACTAAAAAAAGTTTTAAAGTCATCCAAGTGGATCCAAGGGGATATAAAATCATACCAATGAGGATTTTAGTTGATAATAACTCATCAAATAATAATATGATAAGTGTTATATTAATTTTATAATACTTATAATATTATTTTTACCCTCAATTACCCGATTTACCCTTAACCGTGGTAATAAAAAAAATTCTTAAGTTACTATTAATATTGTCAAAAAATAATAGGGACCTATTTAATAAATTTAGACCTTATAAATTAAAATATTTAATCCCTTTTTAAAAATTGAAAAAAAATAATTTTCTAAAATTAATTTAAAATTAACCATGTTGACAAAACGAGAAAACGAGTTTTAAAGTGAAAATGTTCAAAATATTGGAGTGTTTTTATATCCAAATTCAATGTGAAATTAATTATAATTACCTAAATTATATTAAATTATAAAAAATTTATCTAATTATACTTTAAAACCAATTTAAAATATAATTTATCACTATAAATTATTTAGATGAAAAACTGTTTTTAATTAGAATGCAATATTTTATTACTATTCATCAAAACATGAAACTTATCAAAAAAATACCAAAAATTCAACCAAATTAAATTTTTATATTTCAATTTAAATTAAGAAGTTTATTTTTTTCAAATATAATTTATAAAAGTATCAAAAACATATTTAAAACAAGTGTTCCATCAAAAGGCGGTAAAAATGTATTTTTATAAAAATATATCTTTTATATGTAAAATTGAATTTGTTATTATATCATGTCTATAAAACACATAAGATGAATTTTAAACATTATATTGAATATATTATATTTATATTTAATTAATATAATCTAAAAAGTGCGATTTTTTATTTTCTTGTTATAAAACACACTTATACGCATTTGGATGGTTTTTATAAAAAACATTTTCTTTATAGTAAATTGGATTTTATATTTGTTACAAATTAATTGGTAACCAATGAATTAAATAATATATTTTCCTAATTTATTTAATCATATTCATAACCACCAATTTAATGGATAGGAGATAATTTTATTTTAAATAATAATATTAATAATATATTGTGGTTCATTTAAGCTCGGTGTAGCATGTAATGTAATATACCAAAGAGATTAATTTTTAAAATATACATACCATAAAATATTGGGGTGTTACAGTCTCACCTCCAATAAATTTAATCCTCTCAATTTTAAATTTCAATTTGAAAATAAAAGGTTGATACTTTAAAATTCCTTTGTGGGAAACCCACATCAGAAATACGGCTAATAAAACATCCCCTTTATAAGAGGTAAAAGAAAATTTGAAGGTCACCACACAATCAGGCTTTTGAATAGGATAACATTATTGTGAAGTAAAAACATGGATATGAAAGAGAAATCCAACTATAAAGTTCTTATATAGAGTGATAGAGAACATATTTATTATAAAGTTAACCATCAAAAAACCTAAATCTTGTGATTGGTTAAATGACCGTTGATTTATTAGAAATAAAAGTAAATGGATAATTTCTTTTCTCTAAAACCCATTTCTGAGATTTGAGGAATTTCATTACTATATTGATAAATCACTCAATAAAACTTACTTTATTTCTTTCTATGTCATAATCTCATCCTTTGGTTGTGGTTAGATCTATTTCCACTTTATTTCTTAAACCAAGAGAAGGATATTCAAGATGAATTTTATTCCTGAAGAACTATTATCAAAAGATCTGTAAGTCATTCCTTTGACCTTTAAATATTATCAAAACCAAAATGGTTAGAATATTTTATCCAATATGATAAATAATACTTTAAACACAAACAATAATATCCAATGATCAACTTAATCCAATCAAACATTAATAATCATCCAAAATATATCTATCTAAATTCCCAATCTAAAAAGGCCTCTAAATTTCCAAAATCAATATTAACATTAGATTCCCCAAATAATGTAATATAGCTCTTGTTATCAAATACCAAATATTTTATCACCTTAAAAACCTTAATGAAAACATTCATGCTTCCAAATACTTATATAAAAATTAATTCAGTACAATCCTTATATATCTCATGATTCTTATAACCAGAGCACCATTGATGAAATAATTATTAAATCCAAATACACAAGAACTTTAATCATTCTACTTTATTTTTAAACCACTAACTACACTTCATCATCTTATTACTTAATAGATCTTTCTGTTCATTTTTCTTTTGTAGTCTCTTCACCATCAGCAGTGTAACCATTACCTGTATAACCTGGCTAATTATAACCATTGACCAAAACCCAAAGCATAATGTGAGCAACACTAATCATAGTGATATAGTCATAAAGAATAATTTATAGGATGTATAAATCATGACATATTCTTCTTAATCTATGAGTCCATAGGTTTAACATAGGTTATCTATAGTATTAACAAATCTATAGGATGATATCCTATACTTAGACTTCTCCTAAAAGTTAGTCACAAGGTTATGTTTTCTAATCCATGATTTCTTAAATCAAGTTCCCAATGTTTCTGCTAAACTTACTCTAATATCAACTGTAACGACCCTCAATCCAGTAGCTTAGAGCCAGTGCCTTACTTCATTACATTGGCATAAGATATAAGAGATCACATCCCAAAGGACCGAATAGTTTAGTATCCATAGTAAACTAGATACATATTTGAAATTAAAATTACATTTTAAAAATAAAATACAAAAAGTATTTTCTTTGAGAACGACATTCTTCTCTAAGATTAACCCTACATATCATTCATAATAGAATTCTTGGAAACTTGGGAAAAAATAAAACATAAAAAAGAAGTGATCTCAAATTATCAATAAGAGTAAAGTACATTGAAAGATAACTTGAATAAATAATGAATAATAAATATAGAAAGAACAAAAGATGATCGAAAAATGCGATATAAATAATCTCATGAGCTTAAAACTTGACCATGGGAATTCTAACTAATCAAATAATCACATGGAATAATAATAACAATGATGGAATGCATAATGTTGGAAGTCTGCACTATCAAGATATATCCTCATGTGTGATTCCCCGAACCATGACCAGTTGAACGGTGCCCCATACCGGTTGGCCACATGCCCTCAAGCATGCCTCCCCTTACACCAGATGTTGCTGAATAGCAGTGAGGGTCTGGTAGGTCAGTATTGGGGAGAATATACCCTCTTTTATCAGAATAAAAAACCAACAGAAGAAAACATGAATAACCAAGTGCAGAAGAGTATAAATCACCAGAACAATACCATGAAATATAATAGTCAAAACCAGAAAATACAATACTCAACTGAAAGGTAAAACATGCTATGACAATGCAAGTGTCAAGTGTCTACAATGTAACTAAAAGTAAGGACATAACGACTCCACAGTGGGTCCTGAACCACATCTGGTTCCCTCTCCCATGCTCCAATCCCAAACAACAACCTATCCTTGGGCCTTGCTCTTATCCTGTCCTGAAACAACAAAGTCTACTCGGGTTCCAATCAGGCTGCCTAAATAGGATGTGAGTACAACTCAGTAGTCCACCACCAATTATGTCTAAAACAAGTATATTCAAAAGATAGTGCATGCAGTTATATGAAGCAATAGATATAATGCATAATTAAATAATCATCATAATTTTATTTAATATTTAATCATAAAATTATGTCTTGTTTCAACTCATGTTTCCCAATTGAATCATCATTCATTATTATCATTCATTTGGTGTTGAGCGTCATTTCAAGCACCAAAATCTCATTTGAATCATCATTCATTATTATCATTCATTCGTTGTAGGTAATCATTTATATCACCCAAAATCTCATTAAGTGTAGGTCACCGTGCCTATCACTCTATATCTAATTCGGTGTAGGTCTTCATGATTAGAACCCCATAATATCTATCTTGGATAACTATTGGAGAGGAACGCCATGTCCAAGTCCCAACTTCTAATTGGTCTAGAACACCATGTCTAGTACCAAAAAAATCTCATCCATTTAATCATTCATTAATTCACAAGAATTTTCCACATCATTCCATTACTAATCCAACAATTAGTTAAACATTTCAAAGTCCATTAGTTAACTCAACCATTAACTAAGCACAAAACCCATTAATTAATCAATAAATTAATTAATCAATCATCACAATTATCTTTCCATAATTAATTCTTCACAATTAATTATCCATATAAAATATAAACTTTTCATAATTAATTCTCACAATTAATTATCTCTGATCAACATCATGGCACATAATTAATTCTCACAATTAATTATCTTTAGTAAACATAACGGAAAATAATTAATTTCCCACCAATTAATTATCTTGTCACAATAAATTCAATATCTCAATTACAATATCTCAACCCATAACAAATCTCTAAAATATCTATTTGGGATACCCCTTTCATTTTTTATGTGATTCAATTATCAATTAATCTCTAAGTAAATCATACGTCAAATCCATATTAATAATTACTCCAATTTAAAAAATCAATTATAAATAGAAGCTATAAAATCATAAAATAACATTCACATATCAAAACACGACTATATGAGTTCAATTTAGACCACCTACCTCAGTTTATTGACAGAAGTTAGCCCAGTAGAAATCCTTAAAATCCGAGCGGCACAACACCGTTGATCAAACTCTAGATCTAAATCCCTAAACCAAAATTAAGATCAAAGCCATAAAGATCTTGAAAAAATATATCTAGATCCATGATCTTAGATCTATATCTCAACTCATAGGTTTAGATCTATGAAAATGGTGTAGATCTTCCAGGAAAAGATCAAGGAAATATAGTGGAAAGAATGGGAGAAGCAACGAGATGAAATCTACATACCGGAACAAGAACAAATCTTCAATCACGGCTTTAAATCTTAAATAATGGAATTCAGATTGCCTTTGAATCCCCCCTAAAGGCTTTGAGATCACCCAAAAAGTGTCAAGATTGAGCCTAGGTTGAATTAGAGATGTTTCAAGGGTTTGGGTGGTTTTAAAACCAATTTTTAGATTAAACTTCTCCGTATGAATGGTTTAACCTACAAGGCCACTTGGATAGGACAAACCATTCACCAACCATGTGGTTTTCCCCTACACACATGACTCAATGGAACACAATTAGGAAAACTGTCCGCCAACCATGCTGATCTCTACTATCTGCATGGTTAGCTTGCACACGGTTTGACCAAATTGTGCGCAAACCATGCATGACTCCTGTCTTTAAAATTTTCTTAAAATCATCACCCAAACACACCCCAGTTTATACTCTAACCCAAAGGTACTTAATAACAAAAAAATTACCTATAAAAACACCTGAGATTACTCCAGAAAGGCCAGGATCTTAAAATTTCCCCACCTTATAACAAATCATCCTCGAGATGCACTCTTGAACTTCTCTAAGATTCCAAGCCAAAAATATTAGGCCATTGAGTCCTTATGTCTTCCTATCATTCCCAAGTTTCCTCTTGAACACTTCCATGTTTCCATAACACATAAACTGACAGAACGGTCTTTCCCCATAACACTTTATCACTACAACCTAGAACACATATCAAATGTTCCTCAAAGGATGCATCAATATCGAGGTCAAAATCTTCCACATCAATCACATGATAAGGTTCAGGGTGATACCTATATAGTTGGGACACATGGAAAACATGATGCATAGTGCTGAATTTCTATGGAAGTGAAAATCGGTACACCACCAGCCCGATTCTCTCCAGCACCTCAAATGATCCTACAAACCTGGGTGCCAACTTACCCTGCCTATGTATCCTATGGTGACCCAATCTAGGTGAAACCTGAAGGAATACATGATCACCTTCTTTAAACTCTAGGGGTGTTCTCTGTCTATTAGCATACTAATTTTACCTACTCTGATCTGTAGCCATATGTTTCCGAATCAACTGCACCTACTCCAATGTCTCTTGAATGAGACTCAGTCCCAACAGCTCTGACCCACCCGCCTCTAACCAAGAAGTGTTCTAAAAGGTATACCATAAAGTACCTCATATGGTTCCATCTATATAGTTTCTTAATAATTATTATTATAGGATAAATCCACTAAATCCAAGTGATTCTCCCAAGAACCACCAAAGTTAAGCACACATGATCACAAAATATCCTCTAACACCTAAATGATACGCTCTGACTACCCATCTATCTATGGGTGGAAGGCCATACTTAAAAAAATATGTGTATCAAGAGCCTTCTGTAAACCCTTCCAGAAGTGTGAAGAAAAGCGCAAATCGCGATCTAAAACTATAGTCCATTACACCCCATGCAAATGAACTATATCTCATACATACAGTTCTCCCAACTATTCTACTATAAAGGTTTCCCTGATAGACAAGAAATGTGCTACCTTCAATAGTCGATCCACAACAACCCAAATAACATAATTCTTCTTAAGTGTCTTTGGAAGTACTACCATGAAATACTTAGTCACGTCATCCCACTTCCATTCTGGAATAGGTAATGGTGGTAATAGGCCTCCAGGTCATTGATGCTCCACCTTCACCTGTTGACAGGTGAAACATCTAGTTACTAACCCTGCTATCTCCTTTTTCATGCCTAGCCAACAAAACTGTCGTCATAGGTCATGGTACATTTTTGTCACCCTAGGATGTACCACCCACTTTGAATCATGAAATTCACACATGAGTTCCTCTTGCATACTCGAAGGCACAACAACCCGATTTTTCACATAGATGATCTAATCCTCATCTATTATCCAATATGAAGGTGTCTCCCCATATTCAAGGCTTTCCCTTAAGTCTAAACACCCCAGATCCTCATATTTTCTATCCCTGATCTATCTCAAGAGTGTAGACTCCACTGCTGCTAAAACTAGACTCATCTTATCCTAACTCTCTTGAAATACCACATGCATTTCCTCCAAAAAAGTTATCATCTTCCACTCTGCACTAAAATCATATACCAACCGAGTCTGAGTTTTCTTGCTCAATGCATCAACCACACTATTCCCCTTTCTAGGTGTATATTCTTGTTCAAAATAAAAGGACTTCATATACTCTACCCATCTTCGTAGCCGAAGATTCAAGTCATGCTGTGAAAAGATATACTTAAAGCATTTTTGATCTATAAAAATTGTAAACTTTTCACCTAAAAGATAGTTTCTCCAACACTTAAGAGTATAAACCACTACTTCCAACTTGAGTTCATGTGTATGGTAATTTTGTTCATGTGGACTCAGATATTGAGACCAATAAGAAACAAATCGATCCCCTTACATCAACACAACTCTGAGTCTGATCCCAGAAGTGTCACAATACACCATGTACTCCTCACCCGACTCAGGTAAGATGAAAATTGGTGCCGATTTCAAGTGCTTCTTCAAATCCTGAAAAGATTTCTTGCATGCTTTTGTCCAATCAAATTTTACCCCTTTCTTTTTCAAACCTGTAAGCGGTGATGCCAATCAGGAAAATTCTTGGATAAACCTCTTGTAATAACCAGCTAAACCCAAAAATATTTGGATATAAAAAACATTATTGGGATGATCCCAAGAAATCACTACCTGTACCTTTTCTGAGTCCACTTCCAGACCTTATTTTGAGATGATGTGCCCCCAAAAGTGTACCCTATAAATCCAAAAATGACATTTATATAGCTTGGCGTATAACTAATGCTCTTTCAGTTTACCCAGGGAAATGTCAAGATGTTGGGCATGATCATCATGAGTCTTAGAGTTCACCAAGTTGTATTCCACTAACCCTACCAAAAACTGATATAAGTACAGATGAAATATCTTGTTCATCAAGGCCATAAACACTAATGGAGCATTTTTTCAACCCAAATGACATTAAAAAAAACTAATAAAGTCTATACCTGCTTCTGAAATAAGTTCTTGGCATATTAGAGGCCCGAACTCTGACCTAATGATACCCTAATCTCAGACCGATCTTTGAGAACACACAAGATCCCTTTAGATGATCATAAATATCATCGATACGTGGAAGAGGATATCAATTCTTCACAGTAATTTTATTCAACTTCTGGTAATTGACACACAAGCATAAAATCCTATCGGCCTTCTTTACAAACAAAACAGGTGATCCCCAAGGCAACGTACTTGGACGGATAAACCCTTTATCCTCCAACTCTTCCAACTGCATTTTGAGATCTTGAAGCCTAGTCAGTTCCATTCAGTAAGGTGGAATAGATATTGGCTTAGCCCCCGACATGATCCCAATAGTGAATTCCACATCCCTCTCAGGTTGCAACCCTAAAAAGTATTCAGGAAAGGCATCCTGAAACAGTTCTACTACTGGTGGAAGGATGTCTTTCATACCACTCCCATCATCCAAAAAAAGACTAGAAAATTGGGCAGTGATCTCTCCTAGTTGTTGAGTAATTGGCCTAGCTCTGCCTACATGGATATCCCATTCTCCATGATGAACATACTGGTCACAATCATGAGATACAAAGGTCACTCTTCTACGATAACAATCTATGTGGGATTAGTATGTGACTATCTAGTTCATACCCATAATTAAGTCAAATACCATTATATAAAAGACATAGATATCCCAATAAAAATGATACTCTTCGATCTCTAGTGAACATCCCTTGCATAAACAGATATCCCAAGTCTGTGTTCCCAATGGTGTATTGATATTAATCAACCCAATTACAGACTCCACCTCTTGTCTCAAGATTTGAAGATATAAAGGAATTAGAAGAACCAGTATCAAACAAGGTAGTAGCTAAAGTAGAATAAACTAGAATAATACCTCTCACTATCGATGGACCAGCCTCGATCTCCACATGTGTAGGCTGCACTACATGTAACTGTCCCACCCCTCTTCCCTACGGAATTGTCTAACTCCCCTAAATAGCACCAATCTTCTGATATGGGAACTCAAACCCTGAAGCACGACCTCCACTACCTCTACTACCTCTACAAGTAGAACTCCAACTACCAGACCAATATGATGTAGAAGACCCCCTTCCCACACTCCGACTCTGAGAAGATACTCCCTCAACACCATCTTGTCACTACTTCCTACAAAACTTCTGTAGGTCAATCTTACCACAAAACTAAAACTCCACTGGTGGTTGAGGACAATGTGTACAGTAGTGTCCCTGTCTATCACATTGGAGGAAAATTACATGAGTAAGATCTAGTGTAACTGTTCCTCCTGACTGTCCACCTTTCTTTCCACTATCCTGACTAAGGTTCTTGTAACGATTATTCCTTATCTCAAAAGGCACACTCCATGATCATCTAGTGACAGCTACCTATCCATTACTGTAATCCTCCTTCAGTTTCCCCTTATAAATGAGATCCTGATTAACCACTTTTGTGAATTTATCCAGCCTAAAGATATTCACATGGAACTTAATTTCACACCTAAGTACATCTTGTAATCGTTTTTCCAAAGAAGCCTCATCTTCCACCAAATTTGGAGAAAACATTGTAAATCTGTGAAACATCCAGCGTATTCAATTATGGACATGCTTCATTGGGTCAGATTCATAAAATCTGAAGCCTTATCTTGTCTCAGTGTCTCATGATAGAAGTGTTCCAAGAAATTCTCCATAAATTCCTTCCATAACATATCATTAGTCTGTTTAGATCATACCTGAATGTCCCACCAGTGCTTCGCTAAACCTCATAGCATATAAGTATCCAATTTGACCCTCATCCTAGTAGGAGTCTCCAAATGGCCAAGTATTGTCTCTATGGACTCAATATAGAATCCATCTCCCTTAGGTCCACCCTCTCTAGTAAAATTAGAAGGGTGTGGTAGCTGAAACTCCCTTGTCAAATCAAACATGCTTTTCTGAACCCATCCTGGGTCTCTCTCCAAGAACTGTATAAAATGAGAAAAGTTATCTCAGAACTGCTCCCCTTCTTCCTTATCTTGCACCAATGGTGCTTCAATCTCCCTATCTGGAAGTTCGTTCCGGGACATACCCCTCAGTCTCTCCCTTAAAAAACATCATGGAGGAATATCTCTACATATCCAAACACACATCTTAGGTCTCATAACACAACATTATAACATTTATGTAAGATGAGAAACTAACAAAACAAGTTTCAACACGTCCTTTCCCTTTTTTCTCACCACACGGTTAACACAAAGGCCTTATCACTACCCTTAAATATCCCACTCCTATGTCTTGGTTAACCAGGGTACATACATTCTCATTAATTAACCCAACCATTAATTAATTACATTATCTCAAATTAATTAATTAATTAATTAATTAATCATACTCAATTCATCAATCAATTTTCTCATTAGACACCCATTTATTCTCATTTTGCAACATTATTTCAATATCAAAACAATGAAAAATAGTTCAAGTTCAAAAAATTACCCATAACACATTTTCCTATGAGTTACTAGAATGATGCATGTCACAACAACCCCGAGTGCCTAGAATGATGTATTAAGACTCAAGTATCATGCCTATTTAGGCTACGAATCAAAATTGAACAACTTTCAAAACAAATATCACATCACATCACAAGTGTGTCACCCAAGGTGAAATAATATCCAACTGTAACAAAAAGAAGTAATCAAAACAGTCCCACCCTGAGTACTCGGATTTTCCCCCGTTCACGGGTTTCAACTCCCATTCATGAGCTCATTACCAAGCCTCGAATCTTCCTATTATCCTATCTAACTTTACCAAAAATAGTAAGATAAAAGAATAATAAAGAAAAAAACACTACTCTGATACCACTTTGTGATGCCCCGACCTCGGAGCCACTGAGTGGTGCCCCGAGCCGGTTGTCCACATGCCCTCAAGAGCGCCCCTTACACCAGAGGGTGCCAACTAGCAACGAGGATCTTGTAAGTCAGTCTTGGGGAGATTATAACCTATTTTATTAGAATAAAACACCAATGTAACCAAACAACAATAACCAAGTGAGGAAGTGTATAAATCACTAGAACAATACCATGGAATATAATAGTCAAAACTAGAAAAGAAAATACTAAACTGAAAGGTAAAACATTCTATGAAAATGCTAGTGTCAAGTGTCTACAATGAAACTAAAAGTAAGGACACAATGACTCCACAGTGGGTCCCGAACCATGTGTGGTTCTCTCTCCCATGATCCAATCCCAAACAACAACCTATCCCAGGGCATTTCCCTTATCCTATCCTACAACAACAAAGTATACTTGGGTGCCAATCAGGTGGCCCAAATAGGGTGTGAGTACAACTTAGTAGGCCACCACCAACAATGTCTAAAACGATTCCAGTCAAAATATAGTACATGCAGTTCTATGATGTAATAAATACAATGTATAATTAAACAATCATCACAATGTAATTTAATCTTTAATCATCACATTGGGTCTAGTTTCAACTCATGTTTCCTAATTGAATCATCATTCATTTTTTATCATTAATTTGGTGTTGAGCATCATGTCAAGAACCAGAATCTCATTTGAATCATCATTCATTATTATCATTCATTAGGTGTAGGTCATCACTCCTAGCACCCCAAATCTCATTAAGTGTAGGTATCCATGCCTATCACTCTATATATCATTTGGTGTAGGTCGTCATGCCTAGAACTCCATAATCTCAATCTTGGATTACTATTGGGAAAGAACTCCATGTCCAAGTCCCAACTTTTAAATGGTCTATAACACCTTGTCTAACATAATAAAAATATAATCCATTTAATCATTCATTAATTTATAAGAATTTTCCACATCATTCCATTACTAATCCAAAGATTAGTTAAACATTTCAAAGGCCATTAGTTAACTCAAAAATTAAATAAGCACAAAACCCATTGATTAATTCATCAATTAATTAATCAATCAGAACAATTATCTTTCCATAATTAACTCTTCACAATTAATTATCCATATCAAATCTCAACTTGTCATAATTAATTCTCACAGTTAATTAGCTTTGATCAACATCATGGCACACAATTAATTATCACAATTAATTATCTTTCGTCAACATCATGGAACAAAATCAATTCCCCCAAATTAATTATATTATCATAATAAATTCAATATCTCAATTACAATATCTCAATCCATAACAAATCTGAAAAATATATATTTGGGCTACCTCCTTCATTTGTTTCGTGATTCAATTATCAATTAATCACCAAGGAAATCATAAGTCAAATCCAAATTCCTAATTACTCTAATTTAGGAAATAAATTATAAAGGGAAGCTAGAAAATCCTAAAATCACATTCAAATATAAAAATTTGACTATGGGAGTTTGATTTAGACCACCTAACTCGGTTTATTGATGGAAGTTAGCCCAACAAAAATTCCTAAAATTTGAGTGTCACAACATCGTCAATCAAACTACAGATCTAAATACCTAAACCAAAATTAAGATCAAAGGCATCAAGATCTTACAAAAATAGATCTAGATCCAAAATCCTAGATCTAGATCTCAACTAATAGGTTTAGATCCATGAAAATGTTATAGATATTATATGAAAATATTAAGTAAAGATAGAGGAAAGAACGAGAGAAAAAAAATATGAAATCTACATACCGAATCAAGAACGGATCTTAGATCTGGGATTTCAATCTCAAAGAACGACATTCAGATTGCCTTAGAATCCCTCTAGAAGGATCTGAGATCACCCATAAATTGTCAAGCCCGAGCCTAAATTGAATTGGAGAGGTTTTGGGGGTTCATTTTTTTTAAAACCAATTTTTAGATTAAACTGATCCACGTGCATGGTTTCACCTATGAGGTCGCACGGTTAGGAAAACCGTGTTACAACCGTGCCAATCTATATTTTCCACATAGTTATCTTGTGCACAGTTTGTCCAAACTGTGCACAACCCCCTATCTTCCCAATTTACTTAAAAAATTCACCCAAAAACACCCCATGTCATACTCCAACCCAAAGGTACTTAATAATAACAAAAAGTACTTGAAAACACGCCCGATATTGCTCCAGAAAAGGCCAAGATCTTAAATCCTAATAGTTAATATCAAGATCTATCCTCAAGATAGTTTAATTCCATGGGTAGAAACTCGTCTGATTTGTGTCAAGATCTATCCCACTGACAATTTAAAACAGATTAGAAATAAATGCGAAGGGTTTTTCACCAATTGATTTATCTCAAGAGACTACTGATGCATCAAGGGGATTTTCTATATATAGTCCCCACCCATTATTTCATGTATAATGTATTCTTTAGATGAATAAATAATACAACTGAATCAATATGACTTAACAAAATCAATAAATAGTTATAAGTTATATCAATACTTCCCAAGTAAAACTGACCATAAACCATTTACTAAAGTACGAAAGATGGTATCATAAGAGAAAAACCTCAATAATGTACAAGATTCAAAAAATGATATTGAATTATATGAAAATAATTTAAATGAGATCACTAAAAAATTATTTAGGAAAATATCTTATTAAACCCATATGAAAAACACTTACGTATAAAAAACCCTTTTTATTTAAGAACCCATTTTCAATACCAAAACTCCTTTTTTGTTGAAACCCCATTTTCAATACCAAAATACCCAAACAAGATAAATATGGTTTTTCATTTAAGGAAACATGAAATCTTTAAAAGGAAGATAAAATAATGGCCACGATGGTAGATAAGTCATTATTTCCATATATGTTAAGAATAAATAATTCCTTTTTTTATTTGTCAAAATTTTCTGTATAAAGCACGTAAAAAATTCATTTTTTAAAACCTTTGAATTAAATTCAAATAATATATAAAATTTCCTTTATAATACCTTTATATAAAATAATATCAAGAATGGAGGAAAATATTTGATAATTAAGTCTTTAAACATTCAAGATGTCCCATATCACTTTGAACATTTAAATCATAAGCACTATGAAAGACATACATTTAACAAAACATTAAATAACATGATAATAAATAAATTAATGAAATTATAAGTTAATGGGTTTGTATATACACCTTATAAAATAAGGCGGGTGTATAACATCAAACTATGCCTCAATGAAAGGAGATTGAGATGAAGTCCCTTACCTTTCACTTTCCTTTAGTTGAAAGAGATTTAAAATCATGTATAATGGTTTAAATCATGTTATTAACTTATATCATAACCTTATTAATATTTATGATATCATATATGATCATTTTATATTATTTTATCATCCATTTTTTGATAATATTTCTCTATCACCCTTATTTTGGGTGTTAACTGCTTCATTTTCTTATGCATATTTTGTCATGAATGTATCAGTTATTTGAATTGGATATAGATCCAAAATATCCATAATGATATTAAGGTTATAGATATAATATTTAATCATTAAATATATTTTTAGATCTATTCATGAATATTGGATATGGAAAATAAACTGCATCGCGTTGTTGATCTAGTATACCGTACGTACGCACGAGCGATGGTATCATTCCTTTATTGGTGAAAGGGTAAAAAATTGGATGGTTTATTAATTATAAAAAATTAATATAATTCCATAAGTACCATATATATCCATTATTTCTATCATTATACCCTTCCAAGTAAAGTGGTGTTAAAAATCAGATTACACTATAATGTGGAGACGGTAAGCCATACGCACGCAAGCACAATGCTTTCATTTTTAATAGGATGGATAAGAGGTGGAATATGGTTGTCCCATAATAATAATAAAATCTCAAAATATATATGATACTTAAGTTATTAATTTAACATGGAAACAACACATGAAGAGGATGCAGAAAAATAAATATATTTAATGAGTTAGTAAAAAAAATTACCTCTTCTTCAGCAGACTTCCTTTAGATCTCTTATTAAGGGACATAGGGATGGTATTTTTGGAAGACCAGGATCTCCATAACTTGGATAATGATTTTTGTAAGTAAAATTTATAGGTTTTGGTTGATCTGTAAAGCTCAAAGTTGTGTGATGAAGTGGGGGAGGATGCACCCTTTTATAATTTAGGTGAGGTCTCGGGAAGTGAATCCATGAGACCCAAGTTCAAAATCGGGAGGAGACATATTTTTGGAGTACTATAGTAGTACTGTAGAAGACACTATAGCAGGTACTATAGTAGGTATTGCTTGGTACTATAACACCATAACTATTCATCCGTTTAGGCTTTTGGGCCACTGATTTGGTCCTCAGGTCCTTCAAGGCCTTCAGGCCACCCAAGGCCTTCGGGTCATTAAGGATTTCAGGACACCGCAAAGGCTTCAGGCCACCTAAAGGCCTTCGAGACACCTTAAGGATTTTGGGCCACCTAAAATTGTGCTTAAATAGACAAAAAAAAATCTATAAGGAGCATACTTTAGATGAGGATTCAGAGCGGGTGTATTCACTTGAGTAGAAGCTAAAAAATGTGGAAGAAATAGAGGGTATGGCATTGCCATCAGGACCAGCCTATGCATGCATGGAAAGCTTATCCAAACAACTATGTGAAGGTGGAGAGCTGATATCACGATGCAGATGCTGGGGAGGAGCAGTTATATATAGTTATAGTCTGGATATTTCCTCTAAGACCTATGGGTCATGTACTATCTAAGACTACATGCCTTGTAAGGGTTCCCCCTCATCCCTTGAAAGGGGGGTTATCAATAATCAATAAAAAAAGAAGGCCTTCGGGCCATTCAGGCTTACCATGACCACTTGTCTTTTTACTCTTTAAGGGTCAATATAGTTACTATAAAATGAAAAAAGAACCATAAACAAGTCATGGATCAAATTTTAAACTTTATCTAAACCATTTGGAAGAATTTTATATTTTTATAAATTTTATTTAATTTAATAAAATATTATTTATTTTAAAATATCAGGAATGCCAATTTTGAAACTATTCAATACTTGAATTTTTTAAAATATCATAACAACAAGATAAATTCAGAAAAATCCCTTTAATATGTCCTTAATATATTTATGTCATCTATAAAATTCATGTATGATATTAATTATATAAAATTATATTTATTTTTATATTTTTAATGAAATTTATTTGATATGTCCATTAATTAAATAATTAGCACATCATCATTATGCAAGACTTTAATTTAATTATTTCTTCCCTAAAAATTAAAAATAAATTATAATTATAAATAAAAAATATTTATATTTAAAATTAATATTTATAGTCGAAGATATCTTCTCAATAAACATATATAAAAAAAGAAATACTTTTTAAAAACATAAGTATGACATATTGGACTTTTATTTGAATAAAATACTAAAAAAGGATTAAAGTCATTCAAGTGGCTACAAGAGGCCTTAAAATCATCCCAAGGATGATTTTGGTCGATAATAACTCCTCCAATAAAATTAGGACAAGTTATAGGATAATTTTATAATACTTATAATATTATTTTTACCTTTAATTACCTGATTTATACTTTACCGTGGTAATAAAAAAATTCTAAAGTTACTATTAATATTGTCCAAATATAAGAGGAACTTATTTACTAAATTTGGAGATTATGATTCCAAATGTGGAATAATTTTTTCAAAATTCAAAAAACATAATTGGCTAAAATTAATTTAAAATTAATCGCATTGACAGAACGAGAAAGTGAGTTTTTAAAGTGAGAACATTCAAAAGATTAGAGTGTTTTTATATCCAAATTCAATGTAAAATTAATTATAATGACCTATATTAAATTAAATGATAAAAAATTTATCTAAATATACTTTAAAACCAATTAAAAATATAATTTATCACTATAAATTATTTAGATAAAAATTTTGTTTTCAATTAAAATGAAACACTTTATCACTATTCATTAAAACATGAAACTTATCAAAAAAATACCAAAAATTATACAAAAGTAAATTTTTATATTCATCTTTAAAATAAGATGTTTATTTTTTCAAATAGAATTTATAAAAGTGACGAAAACTATATTTAAAATAATTAAACCATCAAAAGGTAGTAAAAATGTGTATTAATAAAAATACATCTTTTTTGCATAAAATTGGATTTGTTTTTATATCATGTCTAGAAAACACATGGGATAAATGTAAAACTTTATATTGAATACATTATATTTATATATATATATATCATTAATATAATTCAAGTTGTGTGATTTGTTTATTTTATTGGTATAAAACACACTTATGCGTATTTAAATAGTATTTATAAAAACATTTTCTTTATATTAAATTGGTTTTTATATTTTTTTATAATTAATTGGAAACCAATGAATTTAATAATATATTTTCATAAGTTAGTTAATCCTATTAATAACTACCAATTTAATGGCTAGGAGATAATTTCATTTTAAATAATAATATTAATAGAATATCATGGTCCGTTTAAGCTCGATGTTGTGCGCAAAGTAAGCTATCAAAGAGATTGAATTTAAAAAGATGCGTACAATTAAATCTTGGGTAATTACAATATTTTATTGAATGATTATTTTATTATTTAAGGTTTGATACAATCTATGGGAGAATTTGAGTTGAGTTTAACGATCCATTGGAAATGATATATTTAATATCAAATAAATAAATAATTTTTTTATTTAAGAAATGATATTAGAATAAACGCTTGTCTTAGAATATAATAATAATAATATTATTATTATTTGAAATGGGGTTTTAGTTAGGTTAAATAATTTGATAAGGGAATTTGTGTAATTATATATATTTAACTCAAAATATATATTCTAAATTATATAATTGTTCATTTAAATGTGTTAGCACAACATAGAAACGTCCTCTAGAATTATACCATACCCTAGAGAGAAATCATCCTTCCTATATCTTAAAAATCTTGGTATAGAGAAAGAGATCATTATTATGATCAATGATGAATGATATAAATTACTTAATTCTTCCGTACTAGCACCTATAGTGTTGATAACATTGTTTATAGATTCATGGAGCATGTGTGGATATATCTAAAGGAATACTCACTTATATTATACAATATAATGACAACATAACAAGAGTTGCAACAAAATTTTGATCAAGGAGATTATCACATATAAGGTAATTCTAATTTTAAATTAATTATAAATTAAATTTATATGACCTGTCTATGAAATTCTTGGGAGTATTATTTTTTTATTTTAATTTATTCATTGATATTAATGAAAAAATTAGAGTTGGGTATCATCCTAACACCTCCACTATGCCCTAGAACCTTCAAGTTGTATCAAAACATTCACATTATAATTTGTAATTATATATAATTTATTCAATCAATTTCCTGAGTTTTTTTTCGAGTTTTAATGTTTTGATTTTCATTATAAGTCCAATGGTTGAGATGACATGTTAATACAAGTTATTATGGACAAGAATGGGCCAAAAAAGTACGAAGAAAACTTGAAGAACCCATTTAGAGGCACCAAGTTCTCTGGATACATGACACGATTATACGACATGTATGAATATATTACACAATATGTAACCACGGTCAACCCACACAAGACACACAATACATAAATTATGAAATTTCATGTGGTTCAATACATGGAATTATTACACACTATGTATTGACTGCTAATGAAATATGTAGCTTTATAGAAGGTACACAATGTATAATTGGCATGTACACGTTGTGAAATCCCATATGAATTATAAGATATGTATTTTGTGGTGATTCATGTAGGTAAATATGCATTATCAGCAGCATCAAATCATTTTTTCCTTTTTTGAAGGCCGATTTAAAGGGGGACCAGTACCTCAACTTACAAACTGCATACAAAAAAGACGAAACATAAACAGTACAAAACATCACAGTATTAACCATCATAATAGCCGTAATCTTCCCCAAAACCCATGCATGATTCCTCCTCTCCCGTAGCCGACTCCCACTCTAGATGCCTCAAAAAATTTGCACTCTGAACCCGACTTCTAAGCTGCTCCAGTGCAGGCCACTCAGGTGAAGCATAATTGGCAACCCTTCCCTTTTTCAAAGAAAGAACCACTTCTCCACTCTGCTTAGAGGCGGATCTGGTCCTTAATGGTGGTGGAAGGTGAGAATAATCCTTCTGCGCTCTTCTTCTTATTTGTGTAGACAAAGGTTCTCCACTTGTGGCCATCCTATGGTTTCCACTCTTAACAATATCACTGAATGAAAGGCCAGTCGGACCACTCACAACTTCTTTTACTCCCCCGGAATTCTCCCTTCCTTTACCATGCAGTTCCCTCCAAACTGACACCGGGTATTCTGGGTAATTACCTAGCCTCTGATCTGGAGTGATGATCTCCACTAAAGGGAGACGCCCATATTCGGTTGGAGCTTCTTCCACATCCCTAGACAAGGCCTCATTCCCTTTATTATCCTTGCACTTGCTATTACCCCTCCTTCCCTTGGTCGAATAATTAATTCCATCTGAGCACAACTCCTTGGCGACCTCCACTTGTCCCAGATACCCGAGATAATTCTCCTCTCTGGTTGCTCCCATACCCTCCTCCCCACCTCCTGAAACAATACTCAAAACATGTTCAACACTACCATTACCAAGGCATTAAAACCTATTGGATAAAGCAACAAAAGGCCTGGCCACTGGATCCAAGCCTCTAGCCCCCTCTACATAAGAAAACTGCATAAATGGACTATTACTCGCATCCCCCAAGACCTGAACCAAGTCAGGGCCCCCTCCAGCAAGCACCCTATCACCAAGAGCCTTAGCACCTTGACCGTCCTCCTCCAGTACCATATTGACCTACACCAGCGGCCCATCCACCACCGGAACCTGAGAACCTTTATCTTTTCCTTCTATTTCCTTTTCCTTAGTAGTAGGAGCATGACCCTCCTCTACTGTCGCCTTGGAGGCCTCAACCAGTTGACTGGCCGCTCCTGCAGGATGGGATCCCTCCTCTTCACCAACAGGTCCAGGATCCTTCTGCTCACATCCCGCCCTCAAATCAAAATCTGCTAGTCTGCCCCTTGAATCTCCATCCCTTAGACTGGGAACTTGTAGTCGAGCCTTCAAGCCTCCACTTCTATGGAAGAACTCCACTTCATGTCCCAGACAGTGACAAGAAGAACAAAAACCCGTCCAGTTCTCGTATATCACCTGCTGTCTACACTTGTACTCTTCCCCTATCGTAATCCACACAAAATCAAACGGCGGCCGAGAGGCATCCATTTACACACAAATCCAAGGGTTAACCAGATGGAATACAACATTGGTATGACTATCGGAACACAAGTACCTTCCTACGAGGTTTCCAAGCATTCGAATAATAGCAGGGTTCTGGAAGGGAAGCGGAAAATTAGGGAAACTTACCCAGACTGCTGCTGACGGCGAATCGCGCTTCATGTGAAAGTCAAAGGACCAGCGTAAGAGAAGGAAGTGGCACCCGTTGAAACTTTGAGGAGCCATCGACCAAGCAGTAATGAGATCTTCCTCATATTCGAACCGAATCATCATGTGGTTCCTGTCCAGGAGGCCGACAATTTCTCTTTCCTGGAGATCCCACGAGCTAAAGATAAATCTGTCGAAAGCATCAACAGAAGGACCTCTATTCCTAAAACGTGAAATCAAGGTAAGATTCAGAAGATCTGAAGATTCTAAAAACTCCGAAGTTGAAAGTTGAATATTAGGTCGCCCATCGATCAGATTAGACACATTGGGGATCAAAGAGACATTCGGTAAAGGAGGAAGGAAGTCAGGATTTGAGAAAGGTTGGAAACCGCCTGGTCTCTCACCGATCAACGAATCTCCCTTCCCCCAATGGGGGGAAGGCCGGCGCCATTGCCGTCGTAGTTGGTTATACACACTGTGTGACACATGTCACACTACACACAATACACATCGAGTGATTTTCATCATGTCTTGTGATTCAATACACGGTGTAATTAATCATTGCATATTTAATTATAGAACTTGATGTGTAACTATCAGTTACATTCCATGTATTTCATGCAAATTCTAGTGGAACATGATCCATGCATTAATATCATGTCATGTGGAAATACACATTGTGAAGACTACACAATTTGACCACACAAAACTACATGTCGTGTATGTCATAACACGCCATGTGGGGTTACATGTCATATAGTACCTAGTAACTAATGAATATGACATGTGATATATTAATTTTTAGAAATGAGATTTTAATATATTATACCAATACACACTGTGTAGCCTACGAGGTATATTCCATGTAATAATTTATTTTAAATTTAAAAATAAATTTATTTAATTTATTTAATAAAAATTAACGGGATTCTTAAAACGTCTAAAGGACTAGAAATTGGGTAGAATTTTAGATAACGAATTAATTTATTAATTTTTATATTAATTTATTAATTAAAATAAATTTATATTACTTATAATGATTTTAAATGAATGTTAGAAATACTAAATGTGATTTTCATTGCTTATTGTGAATTATCAGGGTCTTTGACTAACCTATGTATATATTGGAATTATTTATTTAATATAATTATTTATTTCATAAGTTATAATGTGATAAATATTATTAAATTAAATATATTGATTTTTAAATGATGCCTCCCTCCTTTATTATATACAGGTCTGCATGTCCATGGATTTTTTTGTCTATCCCTAAAATTCTGGTACCCATCATTTACATGTGAGTATACATTTGTAAAGGTTGGAGTTCCCAACTAGAGGAGGTGATTCAGGACTTGAGCTGAGGTGGATCCCTTCAAATGAATACATAAAAAAATGGTGAAATGTTGGTTCTCAATCCAAGTAAAGTCTTAAGAAGTTATTTCCCATATGGAAATGTTGGTTTATCACCACTCAATAAACTGACCAGTAGATAAATTCCCATGATCATTTCATGTATTTATTTTATTTTATTTTATCAAGTATATGATTATTTATTTATTTATGTGATATATGGTTTATTTAAATGATTAAAATGATAACAAATTATAAATAAATTAACATAAATACTTAAATAAAATTAAATAAATTATATAAGTTTATTTTATCAATAATATTTGATTATGTACATAGGTTCCACATAAATTAATTAACTAAGGATAAAATAAGATAACTTATATAGGTAAAATCCATATGTTTAAATTATTTTGTCATACATGGTAAAATATAATATAAGTATTAAATAAAATTAATAACTATTTGAATAATAAAATAAAATAGATTTACATATAAGTTAAAAAACCCCCTAAACATAAAATATTAAGTCATCAAAAATTATTCCATCACTTGAGTTGGAATACAACCATAGATAAAAGTAATGGTCTATCCCTCTTTAGGGTACTTTAAAATATTTGTAAGTTCTAATAAATTTCTTGGTCAACTTAAAGAAGTTTGTATCAAGAGTTGTTTCCCCAACATGACTTGGTGTAACTTGGAGGAAAGTGTTGAGGAAGTCATAATTTTGGATTTCATGATTGAGGAGTCCACTAAACATATCAAGGAGAAATGATTTAATGTAGTTGTAAAAAAATACTACCAAAATACCTTTGAGTAATTTAATAATTCCTTCTTTTAGTTTATAAAAAGGGAAATATGAGTCCCCTTCACTAGTATATATGATCAAGTAAATATTTTGAATCCAATGGTAAGGGATGTTGGGATTTGATAAAATAGTGGGATACTTAATTAAATTATAAATTATTTCATAACCAGTAATCAAGATAAAGTACTAAATAAGATATTTTTTTTAGAAAATAGAGAGTAAAACCATATAATTAATTTTATCATTTTTTATAGAGTGAATTTCCTCATCATTACAAATTTCCAAGAATGGTATAAGTGTTTGTGCATTGTAATACTATAGAAAAATAATTTTTTTTATGTTAGTGTCCTCTACTCCCGATCAACCACCTTAGGGGATACCTTTAAGAGATACATGGATGATGAATCATATATTCAATTCATCTTGTTATAAACTATTACTAGTGAGCTGAAGTTGTAGTATCAAGAAATGTATGTACACACTATATTTAATCATCTTCAATAATTTCATAAGGAGAAAGAGAGGAAGATGATAAATGATATTTTCAAAGCACTATAAAAGTGTAAATTGGAATATAGATACCTATATAGTGATCATGTAATCAATATTATGAAGTTAATTGATCAATTATCAAATATGAGGTTCAAAATAGATAATAAATTAACTATCAATCTTATTCATTTACCCTTACCACCCATATTCTATATTTTCTCTAATAATTATAAAAATAATAATATAGATAATTTTATTAATAATATTTTGATTATGGTTCTTTTAGTTGATAAGGATATGTGGGATTTTATTTCATTAAATCCTTATGTAGAATGAAATAAAGGAAAAGTTTGAATATTCAATGACATGATCAAAGGTAGTGGTTCCTTTGAAATGTCCACCAAAGAGGAAAAATATAAAGAGGAATTTCAATGAAAAAGAGGTTGTTTGATTTTTATATGGTAATAACGGTCACTTGAAGTGGTATTTCAATGAATTGAATAAGTATCATGTAGAACTTTCTACTTTTGGTATATTCATCATTGCAAGTAATTTTTTTGTTTGACCCACTTGGGTATTAAATATAATATGTGACCCATATATTTGTATCTAAATACAAATAAAAAAGAAAAAAGATATGAAAACCTAGGTATTGTTAATAATAAATCAATTTCATTTCTTATTAATATTAATTATTATATTTTATGGATTCTTATTCTCTATAATAATTTTAAGTAATTTTTCAATTAAAAAGAAATAGTTTTATTATAACTAAATTATTTTCCATGTATTATATGGTTTTATTTAAATAATTAACTTTATAAATATAGAATTTTAATTTAATTAAATAGAATTTTTTTTATTATCATATAAAAATAAGATTAGGTTAATTTTTTTGGGATTTTTCAAAAATAGTTTATTTTTAGGTGAATAGTAAAAAATATCATATTATCAAATGCCATAACTTTTCCATTGTTTAAGTATTCACAAGTAACCTTTTGGTTTTTTAATTGGTTTTAAAGTTAAATAAATATTCTTTGTTTAGTCATAAATTAGTAAATATCATGGGAATCAATTATATACATGATTTTGGTGAAAAATCACTTTTATGCTTAAACAGACAATTTTCTAAAAATTGCTTTCATTATGTTACACATACTTATGTTAAAAGTAATTTTTAATACCACTTGAAATTTAATATTATAGTAAAATTTTTGGACTCATCATATTAAAATTATTTAATAGGTACCATTTCATTTTTAGTTACAAAATTTAAGGTACCATAATAAAATTTAGTCTCCACGGTAAGGGTTTAAAGGGTTATAGTGGGAGTTAAACTAAGAGATAAGGCTTAAAATATTTCTAAAACTTTTATAAATTTTATTGTATGAGTGTATTTATACATTAACTTATTCTATCATCAAAAATAAAATAAATTGGAGGAACTTTATGCCATGACCCGACCTCCCCTGGCCATGAACCTGGTCATCTGACCCCATGGGTATCCTATAACACCTTTGTTGCCTCCCCAAACACAAGATCTTACCCATCTGGGGTTTCTTATTATAATAGTTAACTTTAATATAGGATAAAACATGTTCTTTCATTGTGTTTTTCTCTCACTCACACATACCCTAAGAAACTCCCAATAGATCACCTATCCTTCCAATTTTCTTGGCTAATCCATGCTTAAATATAGAGTTATATTTAGATAGTCTCCAAAAAATAAAGGTTTAACTTATTGAGATGGTTAGTAATGTATATTTTATTAAGACTCAATTTTTTAGGGGTGCTACATTCTCTCTCCCTTTAAATAACAATTCAATTTTTATAGACTCCACACATCAAACCCAGATAGTACCTCTATAATTCAGGGTGGGTATTGGATACAGTACCATTTTATCATGAACCGAACTCCCATTAGTCTCTTATAATACCTTGGTTTCCTTCCCATCACACCAAAAGATATTTTCCACCTAATGTCTCTTATAATACTAATTATTATCCCCACAAGCCAACCCATTTTATTTCAGCATGTATTTTCCTCACTCACACACACCCTAGGAAACCTGCTAGAAGCTTATCGATACTAAAACCACTCTAAGACAAGCCTCACTCACACATATCCTAATGAAATTACCATAAGTCCAGTTATCCTGAAACTAATCTGGGATAAAACTTGCTTAACTATAGAGTTCTGATCAGGTAGTCTCCCAAAAATAAAGGTACACCTTGTTGACATGGTTTATGTCATTTAGTCTATAAAGACTCTCTTTTTCAAGGGAATTACATTTTCCCCACATTTAAAGAAAAATTAACTTATTATGGACCCCACAATCCAAAACCAAGTAGTTCATTTATACTTTAGGATGTGTATTGGCTATGATACCATTTTTTCATGACCTGAACTTTTGAGGCTAGGAACTTGGTTATCTAACCCCATGGGTCTCCTATAACACCTTGGTTTCCTTCCCCACACAACATGAGATATTACACACCTGAGGTCACTTATTAGGAAAATGACTGTCCCCATAGGCCAACACATATTATTTCAAGCTATTTTTTCTCACTTACAAACACTTTGATAAACTCCTAGAAGGCCACCCATATTGACACTACTCCAGGCCAAGCCTCACTTAATTGTGGAGTTCTAACCCAAAAGGCTACCGAAAAGAATGATTCACCTTGTTGACATGGGTAGTAACATTTATTCTATTATGTATCACTTTTCTAGTGGTGTTACACTTGACATGAGAAGTAAATTTATTATATTAAAAAGTTCTTAATATTTACTAGGGTTTCACTCTATTCACATATAAAAGGGTACCTTCCCTCATCACTTCTTATCAAACTTTGAGTTCTTTATCTCAACCAAGTACTCTCCAAATACCTTACCAACATCCTTAAACAATTCTTAAAAATTATATTCATCCCAAAAAACCAATCCAATAATCCTTAAGGTGTTTTTCTAAAGAGATTATCCAAGTAAGAGGTATATGTTCTAATTAAGCTCTTTCAAGTTCATTTATTATTAAAAATCCTTCTGATATATTTTAAAGATCCTAATATAATGACATTAGTATCTTTAATATACTAAAATATTATTATTATGACGGATTTTTTACCTCATTTCTATCCAATGAAAAATGAAAACATCGATCATGCATACGTGCAAACTACCCCTCTATGATGTGAAACATCTAATTTTTCATCACTACCTCACATTATTGTTTATATAGGTGAGTTTAAGGAATTTATATGATATTTATTACATAATTATGATTATATAATGATAAAATATTATTGATTTTCCATCCCTCCCATTTGTTGGAAAATGGAAATGTCTTTCATGTGTACTTGCAAACTAATGCCTCCATGAAGTGCTGTATTTCATTTTTTATGATCATCTGAAATATATAGTTATAAAAATATATTGAATATATAAAAAATTATAATTATAAATTTTTTAAGATTATAGATATTATGTGACCATGATACCTATAACCATGTTCAATATGCTGAAGCAATTTTGGACCAAACGACCCCAAAATGGCTTATAAAAACTTAACCGATTTAGTAACTAAATATAACATAATAAAAATGAACTAAAAGGAATAATGATGATGGAATGAACATGAAAATGTTTTTTAAGAAAATAAATAATTAATATAAGTTTATTATTCATTAAAGTAAAAGGCATACGTGGTGAGATGAGACTGAAGGTACAAGAATTTTATTTAAAACCTTATTTTAGATGTTTTAAACACTTTCTCTTACATGTATATGTTATTTTAAATGTTTCAAGAATTTTATTATTTATAAAGAAAATATTTTTAAAAGGTCATTTTAAAATATTTTTTACTTTATTTATATAGGTTTAAAAATGAATATTTTCAACATTTTCTATACTGGTTATTTTTTACTTTATTTACAAAAGTGAAAAAATAATGTTATTTCAATGCTCACTGCATAACTGAATTTTCTAATCATAATAAAAATTATTAATTATCAATATTACTCTACATGTTTATATGGTTTTCCAAATAATATCCTATTCATATTATTCTATGGATTTATAGGTTCAATTTGTTTTTCAAAATAAATGGATATTCCCAGTCATTTTATGAGACATCTGAAAGTGATTTTTATTATTGGATATAATGAAAAACAATTATGAGTTTTATAGTGGAAATGAAAGTTTTTATGTATTTTTATCATGATATGGTTCTTGAAAATTTTATATGATTATGGGTGGGTTCGATATAACCCTCCAATGCATTGGGTAATGATATGTTTACCAAAGGAGATATTTTGGAATTAATCATGATGAATATTATTTTATAAGGGTTCTTGTAAGGGTGATTGTATGGATAATATACTAAGATCACTATATTATTTTATATGTGTTTTATTGGAAATAAATTGAATTTACAAGGTAAGAAAAATATCATGTGATTATAGAAAGGTTTGAGAAATTTTAAAGGTGAAAGGTTTTTCTTCGAGGAAATGTTTTCATGAGTTATCCTATTTTCTCAAGAAAATATCATGGTTATTATTTTTTACTTTATTCTTTCCACAAAATGTTTTATGAAAAAATTTAGACAATTAATTTTATTTCATGATTAGGTAAATGATTATTTGAGTTTAATGTTTATTTTACAAAAAGGAAAACTTCCTTATGGATTTTCATGTTTTTTAATGGGATTAAAAATTTTACTTTCTCAATTTTTTATATCCCTTAAATATATTTGTTTTAATCATCCCACATTTTCAAATATTTTTCATAGATCCTAAGGATGTGTATAAATTATAGCATGGTTAATGACAACGTGTCTTAAAACAAAGAAAAAGTGTCATGAATGAAACAAGAGTGTAAATATAAGAACCAATTTTTATAGAAAATATATACACTATAGAAATTTAAAACTTCTTATGTAATGGTTTTCTTATTTTCAAAAAATATAAACCTATAAAACCCAAAAAATGTAAGAAATTGCAACCCTTATTTTAAATCACAAAATTTTGGGTTGATTACGATATTGATTATTATAGTTGGTATCAAAGAAAATGTTTAGATAACATTAGAAGTTAGGATATTATTAATAAAATAAAATATTTGGATAATAATATATGGTTATATTATTATGAAATAGTCTTTAAAGGTTTTCATACTGCTTAATATAAACCTCTATCTATTTGACTAATGAAGTAGGAAGGAAAGAAAAGAACAATTTCTTTCTGATCCAACAACCTAGAATGATTGAAATTATAATTGAGTAGTTTTTAGATGTGTTAACTCAATTAATGTAGTCTATCAATGGTGGCACCCATTCAAGGGAGCAACTTAATTATATATAGATTAAAATTTTTATAGTGGATTATTTCATGAAACAAAACTCTTAAGAATTTGTTGGAACCTTAGATATAGTAGTATATGCATGATGAATAAATTATTTAGATAATATATATAAATTTATTGTATTTTCAAGGCATCAGAAGAAAACTATTGATATTTATCACTTTGAACATGAAGTTGATAAATGGAAGTCTCTGATTAATAATTCCAAGGAAAATTATAAAATTGAAACCATGTTATAGATGAAATTTAAGTATCATTTCCTTGAGAAATATTTTTCTAATGTTGTTTAACCTAGAATGGAAAGGTAGTTTCAAGGGCTAACGTTGAAGGAAGAAGATTCAGTTACAACCTATGATTAAAAATTTACAGTATTGGCTAGGTATGCACTAAATTTTATTATGAACCATGATAGTAAAATTGATATATTTTTCTCAACATCCAAACCAATTTTATGAAGGAATTTGGTTAATCATAAGTTTGGGTATTATGAGTAAATTTTCTACTATGCTAAGAAAGTAAAGATAGAGTTTTTTGACTTTTATAACAATAAGGATAAGAAGATGTATAGGTATCAGTCAATAGGGAAACATTTATCAAAGAAATATAAAGGTAAAAAATTCAACTTCCCTATGATGATAAGTATGGAAAAAATCATTCTGGTGAATGTATTATGAGATATAGATAATGTTTTTAGCACCATAATTTGGGACATATTGATCATGATAACAAAAATAAAATAAAAATGGTAATGGACATACAAATGAATAAAATATGGTAGTGAAGTGTTTTTATTGTAATGAGATGGGCCATTATGCATATGAAAGTTTAAAGAAAAGTATTAAGGATGGATATCATCCAGACCGTAATCAGAAGGGTGTGTAAAAGTCATTTTTCACTACCTCAGTGAATGATGGACCATCAAATGAAGTAGAGATATCTCTAAGGTGATAAATATTTTTTAAAAATTGACCTTGGATCAGGATACCATCATCTAAAAGTGAATAAAGATGACATATTGAGGATGATTTTTTGTACTAGGTATTACCATTATGACTTTGTGGTTATACCTTTTAGGTTAAAAAATATTTCCATTGTATTTATGGATCTAATGGATTGAGTTTTCTACTAGTATTTAGATAAATTTTAGGTGGTATTGATTAATTAAATTATGGTATATTTGAAGAGTTGTGAGGATAAAAGGAAACATATAAGGATTGTTTTGAAAACTTTAAAAGAAAATAATTTTTATATAAAATTTAGAAAATTTAATTCTAGTTAAAAAAAATTCATTATCTGGGAATATTGTTTCTAAATATGAAATAACTATTGATCATACTAAAAATAAATTAGTGTAGGAGTTCCCATGACTAAAAAATGTCAGTAAGATATGAAGTTTTCTTAGATTAGTGGGTTACGACTGATGGTTTTTTGAATAATTTTTTAATCATATAGACCACTAACCAAGTTAACTCAAAAGAGAGATATAGTATTTTGAATAAAAGAACGTGATGAATGTTTTTAGAATTTGAAAATAATATTTTTAAGGCACTAGTTTTGGCCCTACTATCAATAAATATAGATTTTTTTATAGTGATGTTTCTTTGAAGCTACTTGGGTTTGTTTTGGTGTAAAATGATCAAGTAATTACTTATGCATCATGTTAATTAAAAATCCATGTGAATAATTATCCAATACATGATCTTGAGTGTTCAATAGTGGGTTTTTCTTTAAAAAATTGGTTCAATATTCTATATAGTTATAAATTTTAAATATATATGGATCATAAAATATTGAAGTATTTATTCACCCCAAAAGAGTTGAACATGTGAAAAAGATGATGGTTGGAATTGATAAATTATTGTGACTAAAAAATCCACTATCATCCAAGAAAATCCAACAAAGTAATATATTCTTTAACTTTAAAAGATAATAAATCATTAACCATGATAGTTTTTGGAACATGACACTTTCGTTGAAGATGTAATGAATATGAGATTAGAAGTTTTGTATTTAGAAACCTTTTCTCTTTGGGAATGTATAGTAGTACAAACATCCTTTTCAAAAAGAATTAATAAGGCCTAGAAATAATATCATGGTTTGAAAAGAAAGGTAGAATTGGTTAAGGAAGGAAATTTTTCTGATTTTAATATTAATAAAGAAGGTTCCACAAGATTTAAAAAGTGTCTCTATTCATAGAATTATTTTCATTTGAAAAAGTAATTATTGAATAAATATTAGAACTCTTAAATTTTCATTCATCCCAGTATTACTAAGATGTATAAACACCTTCAAGAATTTTATTTTTCAGAAGGAATAAAAAATGATAATTCTGATTTTACTATGAAATGTTTTACATAACAATAGGTTAAAATATAATAAAAACTAATAAAGTGGATGATTCAATAATTTATAGTGCCTAAATAGAAATGGAATAATATATACATGGATTTTCTGGTGGGTTTAGAAAAAACATATTGTGGTAATAATGAAATTTGGGTTATTGTTGATCATTTGACTAAATATATGAATTTTATTTCTATTTGAGATACTATGTTTTGGATCATATTTTTAGACTCTATCCTGAAGAGATATTATGGTTAAATAGATTTCCCTATTCTATTTTATCTAATAAAAATCCTTGATTTACATCCAATTTTTTAATAGGACTTTAAAAGTTGATGGGTACTAAGTTAGGTTTTTTATATCTTTTCAGCCTCAATACAATGGATGGTTCGAGTAGAAATTTTCTTATTTGGAGGATATTCTCTAGGATATACCATTGTATTATAATGGAAGTTATGATAAACATATTTCATTAGTAGAGTTAAATTATAATAAAAATTTTCATTCTGATATATATATGGAACCATATGAGGCATTAGATGGAAAGTGGTGTTGAACTCTAACATTTCGTAAAACATTTGGGGAGAGAAAGTTATTGGGAATTGAATTGGTATAAAAGATAGTAAAAAATGTAAAGATGATTCAACACCATATTAGGAAAACTCAAAGTAGTCCGAAGAGTTATATAGATATCCTGAGGAAATACATTTCACTTAAGGTCCAATATCATGTTTTTTCATAAAATATATTGAAGAAAGGTGTGATTTATTTTGGAAGACAATGAAAAATTAGTCTATGGTTTATTTGTCTATATGAAATTATGGACATAGTGGGATCATTTTCTTAACAATTATATTTACCAATAAGTCTATTTCAGATACATGACGTGTTTCAGGTTTTTTTGTTAAGGAAATATATACCTGATGCACCTCATGTTTTGATCCTTGAAGTAGTTTTGTTGGAGAAGAATATTTCCTATGAGTAAAATACAATTTAGATTCTTTATCATAGATAATAGGTGTTTTGGAAGAAGGTAACTCACCTGGTTAAAGTTTTATAAAATAATCCTATAATTGAAGAAGCAATATGAGAATATGAAGCAACTACTAGAGAAAACTATTCTCACATATTAACCAATGATTAAAATTATGAGCACACAATTTATTTAAGGGGGGAATATTGGGAAAACCATTTAATGATAATAATAAATCAATTTCACATATTATTAATATTTATGATTAGACATTACGAATTCATATTCACTATAATAGTTTTAAGTAAATTTTCAATCGAAAAAGAAACAATTTTATTCTAACTAAAATTTTCCATGTATTATATGGTTTTATTTAGAAAATAAAATTTATAAATTTATTATTTTAATTTAATAAAATGTGTTTTATTTTCGATATCATTAGGTCAAAACTATGTTTGGTTTAATTTTTTGGTATTTTTCAGAAATAGTTGATTTTTTAGGTAAATAGTGAAGAATATAGTATTCTCAAATACCATAACTTTTCCTTTGTTTAAGTACCCACAAGTTACCTTTCAGTTTTGAATTAGTTTTAAAGTTACATAAAACTCCTTTTTTATTCATAAAATAATAAATGTAATGGGTAATAATTCTATAAAATATTTTGGTGTAAAAAAATTTTTATGCTTAAAAAATCATTTTTCAAGAAACTGTTTTTCTTTGCATTGCACATACTTATTTTAAAAATAATTTTCACCACCTATATAAATTTAATCTTATAAAATTTATTCCATATTTTTAATCATAATATTCAAATTATGTAATAATTTCTATTTTATTTTTATACATACATTTTTTGTTACTATAATAAAAGTTAGTCACCATGGTAAGGGTTAAAAGGGTTAAAGAGGGGGTTAAAATAAGAGATAAGCAATAAAATACCTCTAAAATTTGTCTAAATTTGATTGGATGAGTGTATTTGAAATCTATAATATCCTATATTCTAAATTGAACGAAATTTTATATACATTCCATGAGAAATACATGTATTATATTTAAAAGTAATTAATATTTACAAGGGTGACACACCTCTCAATTCTATATCCTCACTTATTCAAACAATTTGAGTACTTTAAATCAACCAAGCCGTATCCAAATACCTTTCCTGACTGAAAATTAAATTATTATAATTCAAACACTTTTGAGGGAAAAGTGAGAAACCACACAAGACTTCACGACTTAAACAATCAATCACCATGGAACAAAATTATTAAGCCAAACAACACCACGCCATCACAGAAGAGTCCCAACCCAGCATCAAAGACAATAAAATCAGCTTCCTCCTACTCCTCCCTGCCGGAAAACTGTCTCGTGCATGAATGCACGTGCCTGGAACCGATTGAAAAACCATACCCTCTCAAACGTCCAAATCCTTACTGAAGTCAAGGAGAAACCCGCTACTCAAAACCCCATCTAGAGAAACCCCTTGTGAGACAGATGCAACAACCCAAAACCTTGAACCATTAGAGACCCAAATATTCACAATTCCAAAATTCCATTCCACCGATTCAACACATTCAACCAGCCACTCCACCATTTCCAAGAATTCAACACGAAAGTCAAAAACACCAAGATAGGACCTACGAAAAGTTGATTTTCCTACCCCAAAAGAACATTCACGACTCCAAATTACTGTAGACCAAAAATCCCTCAATAATTTTAGGTCCTTCTTTCCTCTATCTTACCTAAAAAACAACTCAAAAATCAAGAATTTAAAGACCCAAACCATTCAAAATCAACCACAAGCGGCAAATCCAGAAATTACAGCCAACCCAAATGCTAGAATTAAACACGAGAAAAAAATCTACAGAAGAACCCGATCCAAAATGTAGAGCATTCCAACCAAATCGTGACCAACCAAATCCTTGACCCACAACCGGAATAAACAAAAAAATATTTAACACTAACAAAGAAGACACATCATAAAATCAAATGAAGGAAGAAATTAAGAACCAAGAATCATTACCAAATCATCAGCAACCCGAGCACTAAAGAACGATAGAAAAGATCCCCATCACAAACTAGATTTCATTTCCCGTCATCGCCATCCAAAACATCATCGGAGACCACAACCGACTACCCAACAAACCCACAAAGGATGATGTTTCAACCCTCAATCGAGGAAATAAAAACTCATCCACAAAAATAGCTTTGCGCTGCCAGAAGAAGCCATATCCAAAATATGGTGTTAGGCAGGAGTAGGCCAACAATGAAGAGAAAGGTCATGCTGGTCGAGTCGACTTGGTCACCGATGCCTCCATGGAGGAGAAAGTGCAACCAATGTCATGCCGAGGGAACATCGAGGGAGAGAGTTGAGAAAAACTGAGGTCAAGGGAGGTGACGACAGAGAAAAATCCTAGCGGAAGCACCCCTTAAGGGCTCATCTGTAAATAGTGGATACTTTACAAATACCTTTCCAACATCCTCAAAAAATGGAAATGTCTCTCATGTGTATGTGAGAATTATCACATCCATGAAATGATGTATTTCATTTTTTATGACCACTTTAGATGGATAGTCCTAAATGTATATTGAATATATATAAATAATAATTATAAAATATTTAAGATTATATAGATTATGGAACCATGAACTCTTTGAACATGGTCAACACACCAAAGCTATTTTGGACCTAATGACTCTAAAATGCCCAATGCGAACTTAATCGATTTAGTAACTATATAAAAAATGATAATAAATGGAATAAAAGGAATAATTATGATGTAATGGATATGAAAAAGGTTATTAATAAAGTAAATAATTAATATAATTTTTTTATTTATGAAATTAAATGATCGATGTTGTGATTCGGGACTCGATGAAATATATTTTTCTTTAAATCCTTATTTTAAAATATTAAAAACATTAACTTAATTTTCCATATTTTTTTAAAAGTTTCAAGAATGTTATTATTTATATTTCAAATATTTTTAAAATTTAAATTTCAACTAATTTTTAATTTCTGTACAAATGTTTAAAAAGGATTATTTTTAATGTTTTCTATATGGATCATTTTTTTACGTTCTTTACAAAAGGTAAAAAAAATATTTATTAATGTTTACTGAATGACCAAATTTTCTTTCTTTCAAAACCACAATTCATTATAAAGCGTACTATACATGTTTCTATGGTTTTACAAATAATATATTATTCCTATTGTTATAAGAATTTATATTTTTTTAATTTTTTTCAAAAGAAAAGGATAATTATTTTCATTTTATAAAATAATTGAAAGTGATTTTTCTTATGGGATTTAATATCAAATTTTAGGAATTTGATGATTTAAATGAATTATTTTATAAGTTTGGATCATGATATAGTTATTTTAAATTTTATATGATGATGACTAGGTCTAATATAACCCTTTAATGAATTGGTTAGTAATATATTCTCTAGAGGAGATATTTTGGAATTAACTATGATGGTTATTTATTTATAAGGGTTATTTTAAGGGTGATTATAAGAATAATGTCTCAAGATTACTATATATTTTTTCTATGATTTATATGAGTTTTATTTAAAATATTTTTACTTTAAAAGGAAATAAAATGAGCTTATGATTAAATGAAATATTATGACCCTTTAAAGGTGAAAGTTACATTTTTCAAGGAAATGATTTTATGAGTTCTCATTTTTTCTAAAGAAAATATCATGGTTAAGATTTTTTCCATTATATTTGACACAATTTTTTTTATGAGAAACTTTTGGAAAGAAAGATGATTTCACAAGTAAATTATTATGTGATCTTAAATTTTATTTTGTAAAAATCCATGCTTAATTATGGGTTTTCATGTTTCTCAAAGGGACTAAATGTTTTTATTTCTTTTTTATATCCCTTAATGAGATTTTTTTTATCATCCCATGTTTTCAAATGTTTTTCACAAGGCCTAAGGATGCGTTGAAACTATATAAAGGTCAATAGTGACACATCTTGAAAATAATAAAACATGTCATGAATGAAACATGAGTATAAACATAAGAACCTATTTTGTGGAAAAAAGTACACTATGTGGAAATATCCACTTTGTTATGTAATGATTTTACTAATTCTCTAAAACTATAAACCTAAAATATCCTATAAATTTAATAAAGTGAAACCATTTTTATAAATCATGTAATTATGGGTTGATTATGATAAGGGTTGTTATAACGGAAGGATTACAATATTTAGGTAAATATTAAATACCATAATGAAGCTTGATTACTAAATTGACTAAGATAAAAACTTCACATTTAAAAATATAAATATACTCCTAAAAACTATTTTTTAATTAGGTGTTACCAAAAATTTATCTCTGTTTATATTTTTTAAAAAATTGAGATATTATTTCATGTTTGAAATGAATATTGTTATGTAATACCATACTTAATTAATAATTTAACTATACTTGAATCACATATGTATAATAATGGAAATCAATGATGAATATAGAATAAAACAATTAAATAATACCCAGTTTTAGAAAGATAATTCTTGGTCAAGTAAATATTGAAGTAAATTTCAAGGGAATACCTAAAAATCATGTTTAGTCTCTTAGGACCTAAAACCTTTAGGTATTCAAAGATATTACTTTTAAGGTTTTAAAAAAATGAAAACTTTTAACATTAAAAGGTCATAATATCAAAATATTTATATAATTGGTTCAAAAACATATGTGTGGAATGTTTTAAGTATAATTTAGAGGTAAATTAATTTACTTTATATTATTACTATAATAAATTTCAGTAATGAGAAAATAAATTAGAGAATATTATTAGTAAAAGATAATAGATGCTTTAGGAAGGTAAGATAAATAATATATTGACCAAGAATTCATGGATCATTAAAATATAGAATGGAGTTATTTCTAAAATCACATTAACTTATATACATCATATTCATGATTTTAGTATAAGAAGGATCAATGGGGGGTCTTATAAGTCTTGAAAATATTTTAATGTTCCTTTCAAGACATGATTCAAAAATAATGGCATTAAAAATTAAACCATATGCCAACTAAAATGAAGCATGGATATCATATAAGTTTTAATATGAAATAAATACATTTTGTAATAAAATTATTTATTTTGTATTCAAATAATTTGTTAAGTATTATTTAAGAAAAAAACTTGCATCAAGAAAAAACATGAATCTCAATTAGTTATCCCAAGTTATTTAAGGATATTATAATCCTTGAGATAAAAAAGTGACAGTTTAGAGAAATACTATATATTTATTAGAGGTAATCACAAATATATTTGAGATATTGGTAAAAAGTTGAAAATTAATTAATTCAAAGCTAAAAATGTCTATGGGTTGGAATATAAACATAATCTCCACAAGACTTAGTGGGAGGATTTTTTACAAAGACATAAACAACATAAGAAAGATAAAATCAAAGAGAAATGATTTTATAATATCTTAGTTTGTTAATTTATTATTTAGTTAGAATAATTAATACTTATCCTATAAGTAAGTAGTAAATGAAAAAAATATAAAATTGTAGAGTTCATATGAACTCATAAATGGATTCTATATACTCAAACCAAGATTTTTATTTTGGTAGTTCCTCTAGTTTATGTAAATCCTATTGGGTCCAAATGGGTATTTAATCTGAAAATAGTCATGGGTGGTAAATTTAATACCTATAATGAATATTTTTTTAATGGTTTTAAGAAATTTTAAGGAATAAACCATTAAAAAACCTCTTCACCAATCACTGTACTAAAATACATTTGAATTCTGCTTGCTGAAACTGATTTCTATGATTATAAAGTTTATACAATGGATATCAAGATCATTTTAGTTAATATAATTATTTTATAAGGTATATCTATGAAAAAAATGACAATTTATGATTCCATAAGATTTTAATAAAATATGAAAGTCATAGAGAACCATTTATGGATTAAATAAAGCATCAAGATCATGGAATATTCATTTTTATGAATCCATAAAAGAGTTTGGTTTTATTTAAAATATAAAGTGTTCCATGTGTCTATAAGAGGTTATTAGTAGAACCATAAGTTTTCTAAGTCAAATATGTTGATAAAATATTTAAAACAAATATTATTCATATAGTTAGTTAAGACTAAGCTGAAAATAGTTTCTTGAATAAATGACTTAAAGTGGTGACCTAAGTTATAGGGAATAAGATATACTAAGATTGACCAATGGGGTTTATTTAAACAATTAATTGAAAAAATATTTATAGGGTATTGAAATATACAAGATATAATAGTTTAAGAGAAAATTTTTACTTATATAATGTGGAAAAAATATCTCTACAATGATGTGTCATGTCATAGGAGGAGATTAAGATCACAAGTAGATTTCCAAATGATTCTATAATGGGATCTATCATTTATTCCATGATATATATTGAGATTTTATATTTATTATACATAAATCATAGTGTAAAAATATCAAGAAAACCAGTATAACTATGAAAGTTATTAGTTATAACTATCCAATATTACTTGAGATTGTGTGAAAGATAAGTTCCCGGTACTTAGAGAGGTGGAAATTCTAGTCATCAAGGGGATAAAAAACTAATATTACTTTAGATAAATTTGATTTTATATTTTATTAACTCTAAGTATATGATCAAGAGAATGTTGATATAGTTAGTGGTATCCATATCTACAAAAACCAACTATGTTGCAGCTTTTGATGCAACTAAATAAGTGGTGGTTTTTTCTTGATTTAAAAATTATACTAAGAAAGTAAAGTATTTTGAGAATGATGTTATGATAATCTTACAACCATGGTACTATATAGGATTTAAAGTTTATTACATAGTAAAAGATGTATGTAATTAGATATATAACCACTTGATAATTTTACTCAAAAATGAAAACTTTTTGTAATAAGAGTATCCATAGAGAAAAACATGGAAGACTGAATGACCATTGTCGTAGAAATTCAAAGAAAAAATGAAAACAGAAAGGAAAAATGAACAAAATGATTTATGTGTTTCGATTAGAATAACCTACATCCAAGTGGGGGTGGGGGGGGATAAAAACTTACTTTTTTACAAGGAGAGATGCAAGGATTTCATATAATATAGCCACAAACCCAATTCCAGCATCCACATACATTTTAATTATATAAAAAATAATACATCATAAATTCATGAGTTTAAATTGAATTATATATGAATTAAATTTCAATATTATTTGAATGAACATCAATGTGGAACAAATAAAATTCATATGTATATATTATACCCACATTAAATATTTATTTCTATAACCCTAGAAGAACCCTATGTAAAAAAATAGAAATTATAACTTCATGTTATATGTAAAACTAATGTTAAATTTATAGTAGAAACTTTGTGTATACCTCACACCATTTTTCAAAAAAAAAAATAGGGTCTTCTAATCCTTGAACCCCCAGTAATATATGGGTGAACTAACCCATACAACCCCCCACAACCTCAACATTGAGGTTGAACGATGGAGTAGAGGATTGGTTTACAGTCTGGTCTACATCAAATAAAGATTTTTATATCTCAAAATTATCTTAATTGGAGGATGATTTTGAAGATATTCTCCACCAATAATCTTGTCCTCCAAAATTCCATGTTTCATTTCTCCCATTGCACTATCATTATCCATGAAGTCCAACCGAGACACAATAATGGATGAATTTATTTTTGAGTATCACCTTCATGATCGTGTCAGTTGGATTTTGGATTCTAGGGATCTTATTCATGTCCAAAGAACCATCCTTTAATAATCATATAATTAAATTATATTTTAGCTAAATATGATTCATCTTATAAAGGAATACTATTTTCTTTATAAGATTTATCATAATTTGGATATCAGAATAAAATAAATTACCTCCTTTTTCCTTTTCTAACTCCTTCAGAAAACTCCTCATATATATCATATCATTTCATTATTGAAAAATAAACCAAATGATATAGGGATATATCCATGGTTGGAACCAGAACATGGTTGTAGATGGGATGAAAATATCCTACCACCACAGTCATCACAAACCCTGATGGTTGAGTTTCCCGTGCGTGTGCATGAAATTTTCTCCCACCAGAAAAGCACTATAAATACCTTATATGCATATTACACTATGGTTATAAATATCTATATATATAAGTTATATGTATATATACCATGTATAATTTTTGGTTTTGAAGTTAATTCATTAGTGGTATTAGAATGCAGACACAGATTCAAATATGGCCACCCACATGTTTTTTTCCTATTGCCACGAGCATGGTGCCGATGGGAATTGGGTCTTATCTTCAGTGACTATATCCATGAGAATCACCTATGGTAGTAGGGTCTTGGGCTTATATCCATGGACATAGGTCATGGTAATAGGTAATTATGACTGTGGAAATATCCTCCAAGGGAACTCTAAACATGGCTATAGGAAAATTTCCCACCAGTGTTTCCTAATTTTGTGACAATAACATATTCTACAAATATAGTAGATAATGTAATGGTATTCTATAATTTAATCACCCAACTAATAGAAGTTCTTCTATAGGAATAAATATATTCTATAATACTCCTTCTACCAACATTTATACACAAGTATGAATCAATATATCCCTGTAAAGTTATTCCTACCTTAAATCACACAAATATATCCTTTCTCCCCTTCAAGTATATCAACACCCACTACAAAACCTCCTAATTATATCTTATTAGATTTAAATTTTACTTAATAAAAAATAACACTAAATGTGATATGTCTGGTTTAATGAGACCATGGAATACATCAAACTTACTATCTCTAATTTATAATGAATTTTTTCCATGTATTCATATAAATCTTCTATCTTTGATGACCAATCCTTTAATAACTTGAAGTGACTCACAATAATAACAGAAACTGGTTTTTCCTCCAATATGTTGAACCTTCTCAAAAACTTCTCCATATATGAAATATGTGAAAATTTTAAGGTTACATTAATATGATCTTGTATAATCACCATACCATGAATATTTTTCGCCCCACCAAGATCCTTCATCTCAAATTCTTTTAATAATTTATTCTTTAACTCATTGATATTTTAATAACAAGACCATGTAATGAGAATATAATCCATATACAATAATAGTATGATATATAAAGTACAAAATGTTTTGAAATAGTAATATCGATCCATGTTTCATCTCTTATAATCATTACTTACCATGAAATTATAAAATTTATGGTTCCACTACTATAGTGACAACTTTAGAATCTTATTAATCTTTCATACAAGATCCTATTTTCCAAACTTACCAAAACCTTTAGGATGCACCATGTAAATATCCTCCTATAAGTATCCATAATGGAAGGTAATATTCACATCCATATACTACAAATATAATCCCTCTGTATCTAAAATACTCAATAGAATAGTAAAAGTGGTTATCTTAACAAATAGAGAAAAATTTAGTGTAGTCAACACCCTCCTATTGAAATCCCTTAATAACCATCCTTTCTTTATAACTTATAATTATTTCATGTTCTTAATTGACACAACACAACCATTTTTTGTAATTCCTTATCTATAACCGTCCCCTGGGGCCCATGCCATGACTACCCCAAGCCCGCCTTTCATAGGCTAGGGGCTAGCGACTAGCACCGGAAAGGAATATCCCTAAAACCGAGAAGACATTGCCTTTTTAACCTGAAAACTCACAAAACCAAACACACAACAAGATACGAGCAAAAAGTAAACTATATTGTAAAAGAGTGTGTACAGTAAGTAAATGGGTCAGAATACAAGCCCAACTGGAAAGTAAAAGTAAACTAAAAACAACTCCTGTGAAAACCCACAAAGGATCCTACCTGAAGGGTTGGTACAACTCTCAAACGGTCGTCTCTACGGTACACCTCATCTAAGGTCCACCTCCAAGAAGCCTCCTGTCCTGGTACCCTCGACCTCGATCAGCACTATCCGTCGTTTTCACAAGACACAGCAAGGTGAGGGCATAACCTGTGTAAGGGTGAGTATAACGATACTCAGTAGGGACTCCAAGACTCCCTAAGGTCTCTCAGAATACACCAAGGATAAACCAAAAAGAAAAAATGTAATAAAAAAGAAAAAAAAATAGTCAACCATGCTTAGTTATATGCCCATAAATATACCTAAGTTATGAAGTATACCCATCACATTCATGAGAAAACACAAGGCCCAACGCTTTAGCCAAAAGCTCAACTATTCTATGAAGGAATGTATACCACAAAGGTAACACCACACAAGTAAGTAACATAATGGTAACACCACACAGAAAGATACCACAAAGGTTTCACCACACAGAAGTGTACCACAAAGGTAAATACTCATCTCACACGAGGTATAACTTAAATACGAAAGTATAGATGCTTAGCTGTATTGCTAGATCATCTTACTTCGTCGAGAAGTTCTGCTGTTAACCCACACAGGATTGAAGATGACCCACACAGGATCTGAAGAAGACCCACACAGAATCTAGAGATGACCCACATAGAATTAGTATGCACTGACCCACATAAGATTACTAAGCGTTGACCCACACAGGATATGAGGATGACCCACACAGGATCTGAATACTCCTCAAGTACAGCCAGCCACAGGGTTCCCGCACTAAGAATGCTTTATTTTGAGAAGTTCCACTCCTCAATCCATTATTAAATACTTCAACTTCCATGAAGACCCATGAAGAAGTATCCCAAATAAGTGCCACATCATAAGGATCCTAACACAACATACAGTGCGTCAATCGGACGCTCAGTCTGTAAGTTATTAGCATTTCTGTTCTGAGGGCCCGATTGGATTCAGGTTCGATCCAACCTGGCCATACTCCAACTTTATACAAAACTCAAGTGGAGTATACCAAAAGGAACCTCTTGATCCAAGTATCCCAGCACCGCAGGAGGTTCGTCAATTGAACACCTAGATCTCATGATATGGTCAAAAAAGACTATATGGGTTCAGATGGGTCTGAGCCCAGTCCGAACCAGTCAGACCGACCCAGCCCAACCCGGTCGGGGCCGACCTGACCTGATTCGGGTCGACCCAGCCCGACCTAGGTTCATCCCAGATGGGATGGGCCATGGAAGGCCCAGCCCGCTGGGCCATGGTCTGGCCCGACCAGTGCTAGGCGTGGCCCGCTTGGCACAACCCGTGGTGCAGCCCGCGGTATGGCCTGCTGGTGCGACCCACTCGGCTGGGTGTGGTCTGCCGTGGTAGGGCCCGCCCTAGCTGCTACCCAGGGGGAGGCGCCATCAGTATTCCGAACCATCCAGTTGGACCGTTCGGCTTCGGCCAAACCGGCGGCGCCATGTGGTGCCGCCTACTGGAACACGGGACCCCCTGGAGTGGTCCCATTTGTCGTGATGCGACCGGTTGGGGTTCTAGTCAGCTCTCTCTCCAGAAAAATGACGATGCTTCTATTCTCCCGCGGCCAACAAAGTGCCAACCGCCCTCCGAGTGGACCGCCATGACTAAGAAACCACGAGATCCTCCTCTGGAAACGATGCGAATGTGCGCTGCCTCGCCTCCATGTGGCCGAAACCGCTTCGGTCGATGTGCGACAACCTCTTTTGGTGGTGTAGTTGTGCTGCTGCCACCGTCGCGGCTGCCCGGTGTGCCGGCCACAGCCTTGTACCCTGCTGGAGTCGGTCACCAGCAACGTGGTCAGGTTCCACTCAACCCGTTGATCCGCTACGAAGAACACGTCAATCGTGAAGTTGTGGAGGGATCAAGCCATTTTTGGTTGGCCCTCCCTCTACGCATTAGACTAATATCATGCAACTATAGAGGAAAGATTCAATGTAAAACCATGAAGAACAATTATAAACAAACCCTACCTCGTTTGTTCGTTGGAGATGATGTGAGGAAGAAGATGAAGACGTCGACGTTTGTCGATCCCGCAACACGCTCCCGATTCGAGCTCGAGCGTCATCCTCATTCTTGATCTAGAGAATTTTATTCATTAGAGGATGTTCTTCCTTCGATAATTCTCCAGCAAAATCCTCCTTTCCCTTTTTTCAACGAAAAAACAACCCTCTATAAGAGTTAATAAAAATCTTAATTAACAAGTTGATTCATTAATTTTTAGAATTAATGAATCCCATTAATTGGAGGAAAATGTGGTTACAAATTTTGTGTAACCGAGCACTTAATTCTCAGCATTAAATGCCCGAGCACCCTCATGTGTTCTCACCTCCACGATTCAAATGATTGGTTTCAAATAAATAAAATAAAAGTTATTGTTTGATTTTATTATTTTTCTTTTAACTCTCCCATGAAAATCTGAAAAAACTAACTCCCACCCTCGACCTACTGCAGTCAAGGTAAAGGTCTCATTAAGAGAATATTGCCACCATGAGTTCAATGATGTCCTTGGTTTTCAATTCCGAGCACCGATTCAAAAGTTACAAAATGCCACTCACACGTGTACAGAACGTACCTGAAAAAAAGTTCAGAAATTCATTCCGGGCACACCAGGCCTCAGAATCACACGCCGTCAATTTTCAAAGACTCGTAATAATTCCATATAATTAAAAAAATTACATTGAAAATTCAATTTCATTACATTGTTTCTTCAATTATAGTAAAGTATCAAATTTCTAGGTCTTATTAGCCTGAAATAATGAAATTTAAAAATTTATTATCAGCTCTCACTTGCTCAAATAATTCAGGTACATTATTTCTTTATAACACTCGGGTTCTACACCATCATCCAATAAAAAATAATTAATAGAAGTATCATACCTTTTTACTGGTTTAAATATGCTCATTGACCTCCTAAGAGGTATCTCTACACTTGAGTTCACTAGAAAATTTCTAGTCTCCACAACCTACTTTTCCGATATTCCTTCAAGCTCAACCTACTTATGATACAAGTCTTCCTTTATCTAATTACAAAGTCTATCATCATGTATATATTTATAAAAAAAATGTTCATGAAAGATTACATTCCTACTTCTATTGATATTTATATTTTCATCATCCCAAAATCATTAACCAAACTGTCCATTTTCATATCCAATGATCAAACATTTATTCGACTTAACACCCGACTAATCCTGAGAAATAAATTCAATATCAAGAAATAGACAACCAAATAATTTCAAATGTGAAATTTTTACCTTCTTTCTTATCCATACTTCCTCTGGAACTTCCTCTCTGAATGGTATAGATAGATTGTGATTTATGAAATATGCTTCCATGTTAATATATTTATCCAAAAAAATATTGACCAATCCAACATGAAAGCACATACTCCTATCATGTTCAACCAAATTTCTATTAATTCATTATGTGATACCATTTTTTAGGTCTTATAGGAATCATATCCTCTATAAAAATTTCATTTTTTAATAGAACTATTTTAACTCTTGATTTTCATACTCGCCACCATTTTTGGTTCTCAAACACTTAACTTTAATCCCTATTTCATTCTCTAAAATACTTTTCTATTTTTGAAAATGTATAGAAATATAATAATTCCATTTCAGACTATAAACCCATAAATTCCAACATGACTCATAAATGAATGTTATGTAATAAAGTGATCCACTAAGGGAATGTGTAGGAATAGATCCCCATACATCAGAATGTATCTACTTATTTTTACTACCATCATTTTCTTTCTACTTTGGTAAAGGAAAATTTCCTCTGATTTTTGTGAATACAATACTCAAAGAATACAAATTCCACTAATTTCATATTTAGTATAATTCCCTTCACTTTAAGAAACTTTATTCCCTTATCACTCATATAACATAATTTACAATTCTATGTTTTAGAATCTTTTTTTAATTCAAAGAATTCACCAAATTATTAGAATCATAAATCCTATAAAATGTTCCATTCTTTACTCCTGATGCAATAACCATACGCCATTTTGTGATTTTTTGGGATCCCTTAAAAATGTGATGATACATCCATTATCATAAATCAATACAATGGATATTAAATTTAATTTAAGTCTATGAATATATATATATATATATCATAATTCAATATTTATAAATTTACATTTTGGGTTATAATTTCCACATTACCTTTTTTGAAAATATTAAGAGGTTCATTGTCAGTGAGATGTACCTTGCCAAATTTTTTTGGAATGAAATTTTGTGTACATTATTTCTCTATGATGTAATGGAAAGAGGTATTGGATTCTTATATCAAAGACTCCATGGGACTGTTGACACTAAGAACCATTGCATAATCAAAGATTCTAAAGTAGTATTCACCATCTCACTACTTAAATCCTTTTACCTCATATTGAATTCATTTTTTATATGTCTTTGATTCCAATAACTCTATCATTCCTTCCCCTATGTATTTATCTTGGCACTTATTTCTAAACATTAACCTACCTATCAATTTTACATTATTATATAATCTCACCCTACCTTAAAAATTCATTAAATTTATAAATAATTTTCTAGATTCTCTTATATGAATATCTTCATTACAAATTAGATCATGAATTTAATTTAATTTAAATTTATAAGTTATACTAGAACTAATAAATGTTGTAATCGTCTCATCCATTATTTTTCGAAGTGATTATTGAAGAAACAATGGATTTATTTCATCTATGAAATTAATTTATGTCTATAAAAACCATACATTAATCAACCCATATTTATGATTTTACTAGAAAAGATTTAATTTTATTATATTCCTATGATATTTTAGGTTTAAAACTTTAAATAATTAGGAAAAACTCTTAAATATCAAACCATTATAATAAAAAAGTGTACACTTACACTCAATGCCCATTTTTTCCACAAAAATGGTATTATTAAATTTAGACTCCTATTTCATTCAAAACTCATCCACTTCTTCTAAGAAGAATCCATATATCAGAAATATAATACATTATATAGTTTCTTACTAATCATTATTACCTATTAAAAACATTTTAAAATATGGTATGAGCACAAAAAACTCATTAAGGGATACAAAAATAAGGAAACCCATTAGCTGATTTTGAAATTCATGAAATACCATAGAAATTTTTCTTTTCATATAATTAAACTTGATATAAAAATAATCATTTAATTATTAAATAAATCAAATTAAATTCAAAAATATTTTCATAAAACATCTCATAATAAATATTAAAATAAAAATATTAATCATGAGGGTTTATTTTAAAACATGAGTGCTCATGAAAACATTTTTTTTAGAAAACATGTTGTTCACCCTTAAAATGGGCACACAGTTTCCTTTAAACATAAGATCATTTTCTGAACTTATAAAATTCAAATAATTCCATGAAAACCCACTTTAAATCCTAGAAAATTCATTTCTGTACCATGGTACACTATATTCATATCACTCTTATAATCTCTTTTATAAGAACTCTTATAAATGGAATAACCACCTCTATTAATTTCTATATATATTCCCTAAAAAAATAATCATTACCCAATGCATTGGAGAGTTATATAGAGTTCACCCCTCATAATGAACATTATAAAAAGATCAAAAAATAAATAAAAAAACATAAAATAATATATTACCAAAATAAAATATCATAAATTATTCCATTTAACACATATGAACAAAAACTTTCAGGCCTCATGAAAATTTAAGGATAAAAATCCATTTTCTTTGAAAACACTTTAAACAAAAAATTTAAAGAATAACAAGAAAAAAAATATTCATTAAAAAAACATGAAAATTATAGATAATTATTCTTAAATAAAAATGGTCATGGCAGTGGGAAATTCCTTTCATGATGTATATGTTAAAAAAAATTCTTTCACGCTTTTTTAAAATGTAAAAATAACCCTTTTAGAAAATGTAAAAAAGTATTCTTTTAAAAAAATCATAAAGAAACTAAAAAATATTTCAAAATTAATTTGAGAATAAATTTAACTCTATTAATAAAAAAACTGAAACATTTTAAATAACATGGATATGAAAGAAAATGGAATAAAACCTTTATAACTTTTAGAATAGGATTTTAAATAAAAATTTCTTACCACTTTGGTTACTTTTGAATCAAAAGAACTATGAAGAAGAGAACTTGAGAAGGATTTTTAAACCAATTTAACTTTATTAAATTAGTAATAAAATAAATTTATATATAATTTTAAACACTACATAAATAAAACATGTTGTGAAGGTGGTATAGGTATCAAAGAAAGGAAATTGCGATGAAAAATCCCCTACCTCAAGTCTGAATTTCCACATACATTCATTAAATTATATATAATAAAATTATATTAATTATTTAATTATTTAATAATATTTTTTGGGCTTATTATATTATTATTATAAATTTTATTTCATTTATTACCATGTCATATGTAGTCACCAAGTCAATTAAATTCATGTTTGATGTTTTGAGGATGTTTAATTCATAATCACGAAACAACTTTGGTAGGTTGGGAATGGTCAATGATAAATTATTCCATTATCTAAAGAATATTAAAAAAAAATTAATTGTAATTATTATAAATTAAATAAAAATTTATAACCATATATGAAAGCCAGACATAAAAAATGAATAATGTCACTTTGTGGAGGTAGTAGTCCACACATACACATAAGTGACACTATCATTTTCCAAAGAATAGAAGGGTAAGAAGGCAAGTAATATATTATATTTTAAGAATCATAAATATTTCATAAATATTATATATATTCATTAAATAAATTATAATATCCCACAATGTAATGAAGTTATGAAAAATGAAACACATCGCTTCATGGAGATGGTTGTCCACACACATGCTCGAGCGATGTTTTCATTTCTAATATGATGTAAAAGGAGATGAAAAGGTTTATAAAATAAAAATAATAATTTTTTTAGTATATTTTATATTCTTATTTTATTATATTATCATGGTTATTATAGGTTTTAATGGGGTAGAAAAAGAAATAAACATGAAAGAACTCGATTAAGAGTTATACCTCTTCTTTGGGAGACATACCTTGGATTACACTTTAAGCCTTATAGGTTGGTATTTTAACAATAAAAAAACCTCTCAAAAGTGGGTAGGAAGGTTAGTTAGGTATTTTGGTAGATATAGGGTGATATATAGTGCTAAAATGGTGTGGAAAAGTGAGGAGAGTTGGTTCACTTTTTAATTGACGGGAGTGGTATGCTTGTAAACATCCTTAACTTTAAAATATTTTAAATGTCTTAATCATGTTAAAGTGGCACTAAATAAATCAAATTTAAAAAAAGGTGATAAGGATTCAAATTATATCTTAAAATAATAATTAAGATAATAATTTTTCACCTCATCACTTATTTTTTACCTTAATTAACCCATTTTACCCGTTATTATAATAACTAATTTTTTTAATGGTAACAATACATAATGAAAAAAATGAATTTGAATTCATTAATAAATTTTGACTTCATAATTATAAATATTAAATATTTTTTTCATGATTCAATTTTTATAAGTGTTTTAAATTAATTTTAATATAAGAAAGAAAATCATAATAAAAATAGTTTTCTAGAAAAATATGTTTTCAATCCCAAAAATGAATTTATTCCAAAATCAAGTATAATATTGATTCATATAGATTTCATTATATTTTCTAGTTATATTTTAGTAATTTTACTTTAAAACAAATCCAAAAATATAATTTTAATTTTTTAAATACTTGAAAAGAAATGACAGTTTTTATGAAATCGATATTTTTTATTATTCACCCAAATATCAATCTTTTCAAAAAAATACCAAAAAAATAACTATAATATATATTTGATATAATAATATAAAAATTAATTCCATGTTATAAAATTAAATTTATAAAATTTAAAACTTTAACTTTTAATTTAAATCATTTAATACATGGTACGAACATTAGTTAGAATAAAACTATTTATTTTTATTTTTAAAAAAATCATATAAAATTATTGTAATGAATGTAAATCCATAAAAACTAATCATGAATATTAATAAGACATGAAATTGGTTAAATATTATAATTAACTAGGTTTTTACATTTTTGACTCCTAAAATAAATTACATCCTTGAACTTTTATTCATCACTGAAATGGGTCGAGATATTTATCCCTGATAGCCTTTTTAGGTTCCCATGTTGCTTCTCCAATCATGTAGTTCTACCATGAAACTTTAACCAGGTGAGATGACTTATTACATAACACCTTATTTATGTGATCTAGAATTTATATTGTGTTTTCCTCAAAGTAAATATTATCTTCCAACTATACCACCTTAGAGCTCAAAACATGAGAGGCATCTGTTACATATTTACTTAATATCAAAACATGAAACACATCATGTACCGAAGATAAACAAAAAGGAAAACCTAATAAATAAGAAAATGATGTCACATTTTCTATAATTTCATACATTTCAATAAAACATATATATAGGATTCCCCTTTTAAGAAATTACATAATACCTTTCTATGGAGATATTTTAAGAAATACATGATCACCAACCTCAAATGAGAGGTCTTTTCTCATGTTATCTACATAACTCATCTGCCTACTCCAAGCTAGCCTCATGTACTCCCAAATCATCTCTACCTTATAAACCATTTCTTCTATTAGTTAAATTACGAAAAACTTTCCTTCACTGACTTCATCCTAACATGATAAAGTCTGACACCACTCTCCATATAATTTGTTAAAATATTCCACAAGTATACTGGAATAAAAACTATTATTATAATAAAATTAAATAAATGAAATATGTTGATCCTAACTTCCTTAGTAATATAATGAGAAAGGTAAAAGTATATCCACTAAATTATGAATCATTTACTTTGATTTTATATTATATTAAGGATGAAAAGCTATACTAAAATTTAATTCAGTACTCAATGACTTTTGAATTACTTTCCAAAAATTAAAGGTAAATTAGAGATCATGATCAGATACAATATAGAGAGAGACTCTATGTAATCTGACTATCTGTTTAAGGTAGATTCTAGAAATATTATCTAAATACATACTATCTTGAATAGTAATAAAATGTAGATATTTAATTAATCGATTAGCAATAACCCAAATGAAGTTATTACCTCAAGATGCCTTTGGTAATCCCATTATGAAATCCATGAATATATTATAATCTTTCCATTCATGCACTAGAAAATTCTAAACCATCCTCTTATATAGTTTTCACTCAGGTTTAACTTCTTTACAATTCAAACATTTCATTATAAATAAGTAATATCCTTCTTTATTCCTTACCACCAATAATATTCCTGAAGTTCTATGTACATCATAGTATTGCCGGGACAAAAAAAAATAGAGAGATATGAGATTTAATCAATAATTCCTTCTTTGATTAGGGATCACTTATCACACACAACCTCCTTCCAAATATTATAACACCTTCTTTTCAATATTAAATTAATGCAACTTTTCCTTCATAAAAATATTTACTCTTTCTTAAAAACATTGATCTTCTTTCTGAGCATGCTTAATCTATCTAAAAAATATGACTGTACTGACATATTAATGAATAGAGAAGGAGTTCCTATATTAATAATTTCTAGGTCAATAGTCATTAAATAATTAACTAAAGTGTCATCTTATAAACATAGATTATTTAATGATGTAATATCTTTTTCTCTCAAAGCATCGACTACCTTGTTTGCATTACCTGGATGATATTGAATCATGAAATTATAATTTTTTGATTAGTACTAACCATCCTATCTACATCATGTTTAACTATTTTCAAGTAAATACATATTTTAAAATTTTATGGTCGATACATATTTCACATTTCACCCCATATAAATGAAGCCTCTATATTTTAAATAAAAAAACTACTACATCTAGTTCAATATCATGATTAGGTTAACTATGATCATGGATTTTCAATTTTCATGAATTATATCAAATTATTCAATCATCTTTCATCAATACACAACCAATTCCCTTTATAGAAGCAACATTTTAAATAAAAATATACCCATTTCTAGATGGAAAGGATAGAACTAGAGCATTAACCAATATTACTTTTAATTTATAAAAATATTCATTACATTACTTTGTTCAGATAAATTTAGCTCCTTTTTGTGTTAACTTGGTTAGTGGGCTAGGTAACCGAGAAAATATTTAAACATACAGTTTGTAGTAACCAACTAATCTAAGAAAAGTTTGAATCTTAATGAATTTTTTTGTCTTGAATACTCTTCTACCACCTTATTTTTAGAAGGATAAATAGTTATGGAATCTTTATAAATAATATACCCAAAGAGATAAATCTTTTATAACCAAAAATCACATTTACTGATTTTATATTAAACTTATTTTATTTTAAAATTCTATATTATAATCCTTATATTTTTCTCATGTTCCTCATAACTTTTTGAGTAAACTATAATTTCATCAACAAACACAACCATAAATTTATTCAAATATCCATGAAAAATTTGATTTATAAGATCCATGAATACAATGGGTGCAATAGTAAACCCAAAAGGAATAAAAACAAAGTCATAATTCATATACCTAGTTTGAAACATTATCTTCAAAATGCATTTATACTTTAGTTTATACTGAGGATATCTGGTCCTGATATCATTCTATGAAAAATACTACACTCCTTAAAGATGACGAAACAAGTAATTTATTTAAGGAAACATATACTTTTTCTTAATTTTAATATTATTAATTACTCTACAACAAATGAAAATCCTTATAAAACCATCCTTCTTTTTAACAAACAAAACAGGTTCTCCTTAATCTAAAATGATAGGATAAATGAGAAACTTATTAAGAAACTTTTAAAAACGATTTCTCAATTCCAATAATTATAATGGAGATATTCGATAAGGTATTTTTTATAATATATTAGCTTCTAAAAGTATATAAATGGTGAATTTAACTTATCAATCAGGAATAAAACTGGGAAAATCATCAAGAAATATGTCCATATATTCATTTAATACTGACACATCAATAATCTAAATAACCTCCCTCTATTCGACAATATAAGAAAGATAATTTTAAGTTACACATTTAATTAGTTTCTTATATTCTTGATATATTATCATAGGTATGAAATAATTCTTATATAAAAATTCACACTCACTCAAAAAATTGAATATAACTTCCCTAGATCTACAATCTATCTTATCACGATGAACTAAAATCCAATACATACCTAGAATAACATCAAACTCAACGATAAAAAATATAAAAATATTTATAGGAAAACAAATTCCACAAATAATCATAGAAATATTACAAAAAATATTTTTTATCTTAATACATACATCAAGAGTTTTTACTAAAACTTATTCTCTATTTTTAAGGTAATATTTACATTTTACCAGCAAATTTCCTAGAGATAAAATAATGTGTAGACCTTGAATCAAATTAGTCTTTTTCAAAATATAATTAAACAAGTAATGTAACTTTCAACACTTTATTATATGGTCTTAAATTTTCTAAGGTAGTCATGAATTACTTTTACAAACCCTTGTACTTATGGTCTAGATGATTTCCATCATTCATTATTTTATTTGGAAACATATATACATAATTAACAATCTAATTATATTTAAAACATCTCACTAACTTCTTATCAAAATTGGTCTATACATTACTATGATTATTTTCTTTTCAATTATGAGCCAAATTTCCTGACATACCATATCAATAACACTTTCTAGATTTTATAAGACTCTTGTAAAAAATCTTTTTAAGACACTTATCACAAGTGGGAAATTTCAGCCTCTTACCTTTGGATTTCTTCAATTGATTATTTCCTATTCCTTGAAACCAAGACCACTTGTTATCTTTATTGTTTCAAAATTCAAAAAACCCTGTCATTACCTTCCCAAAAGTTTTCATAACTTTTTATAGATTTTAAATTCATGGGAGGCTAATTATCTTTGGAAAATTGGTTTCAATGCAGAGTAAAACCTATAAATTTTATTATCATGGTCCAAAATAAACATTTGTGCATACTTGGACAATCTAGTAAAGTTAGCTTTATAGGTGAAAAAATATTCCTCCTTTTTATTCTATTCCAAAAATTTTATTTCCATGCTAATTTGAAAAATCTTAGGAAAATACTTCCCGAGGAAAATATATTTGTATAATATACACTCTCAGACTTCAATATTATCTCTCTCCTTGGTATTTTTATCCAATAATGACCACTGATAAAATTCAAAATAAAAATAATAAATGTAAAGAATTATATTTTAATGTTTAGAATAATCCAAAAAATGGAATACATTTTCTATAACATTAATCCATCTTTCAGGAATCACTAGATCTGAGGTTCCACTAAATTTCAGATGGTCCTATTTTATGAAATACTACACTAGAGACATGTTCCTCTATGGAGAGTTTGATCACTCTATAGTATGGATACCACTATTAATAACCTACTTTAACTGAGTTAACATAACTATAAACTACTTTTTTCTAATTCCAATCATTATACATTGTTGATTCATAAATATATTATCCTATGGATGCCTTTTCACTTCATTCACCAAGTTTCCTCTAGAAAACCATTATGATACAAAAACATATTAGATGAATAAACATGGAAACCATCAAAGTTTTTTTATAATAATATAATTTATATATTAATATAACTTAAATTTATTTTCTTAATAAATTCCTAAATTCTAAAGTTATCTATATATTTCTATGATACTAACTATAACAACCCATAACTTAATCAACCCATAATTATGATTTTAATAGAAAGGATTGAATTTTCTTATATCCACTTGATATTTTAGGTTTAGAGTTTTATAGAATTTAAAAAACTATTAAATATCAAAAACTTATTATACAAAGTTTACACTATCACTCAATGTCCATGTTTTTAAAAAAAACAAGATTCTTAAGTTCAAACTCCTATTTTATTCAAAACTTGTGCACTTATTTTAAGATGAATCACTATATTGGAAAGATAAACCTTAATATATTTTTATACTAATCCTTAACCCCCATGAAAATAATTTTAAAAAATGGGATAAGAACAAAAATCCTATTAAAGGATACAGAAATAAAGAAACCAGTTAGTCTATTTTTAAAATCATGAAATCTGATAGAAAATTTTATTTTTATATAATTAAACTTGATCTCAAAATAATCATTTAATTACCCAATAAATAAAATTCACCTAGAAAATATTCTCATAAAACAACTCGTAAGATATCTTAAAGGAAAAATCATAATAATGAGGGTTTTTTTTAAAACATGAGAACTCATGAAAACATTTTTTTTGGAAAGAATACTTTTCACTTATAGAATGAGCATAAACTTACCTTTAAACGTAAGCTCACTAGCTTACCATATGAAATAAAAAGGATTCCATGAAAAATAATTTTCAATCATAGAAAATTAATGTAGGTACCTTGTGAAATCATATTCATATCACTCTTAAAATCCCTCTTAAAAGTACTCTTACACATGGAATAACTGACTTGGTTAATTCCATCAAATATTCCTCAAAGAACAAAATCATTACTCAATGCATTGGAGATCTATATTGGGATCAACTCTCATTATGAAAAATTTATAAAGACCATAAAATACATAAAAAATATATGATATTTAATTTGAATCATAAAATGTCATAAATTATTCCATTTAACACATATGTAGAAACACTTTTAGGCTTCATATAAAAATTAGAATAAAAAAACCTTTTCTTTGAAAATTCTTTAAATGAAAAATTCCCAATAGAACAGAAAATAAAATATTCTCTAAAAAACAATGAAAAATTATAGAGGAAGTTTCTTAAATAATAATTTCATGGATTTTTTGAAATTATACACATGGAATATATGTTAAACAAATATTATTTTTACAATTTTTAAAAATATAAAAAATAAACCTTATGGAAAACATTAAAAAAATTATTTAAAACACTAATAAAGAAAGTAAAACATGGTTTAAAATTACATTTTACATATATTTTAGTTTATTAATAATATACTTAAAACTTTTAAAATAACATATATATGTAATAAAAAGATAATAAAAACTTAAAAAGTTTTAAAATATGGTTTTAAAGAAAAATACATTACCACCTTGGTAACTTTTGAATCAAAAGAATGTTTAAGGAAAAAATTTGAAAAGTATTTGTAAAATAATTTAATTTTAGTAAATTATTTATAAAATAAATTCATATGGTATTTTATATACCGCACAAAATAAAACAAGTGGTGAATATGGCATAAGTCTCAAAGAAGTGAAATTGGGATGATATATCCCTTACCTTGAGTCTGACTTGAAAAATATATTATTTAAATTATATATAATAAAATTATATTAATTATTTACTTATTAATGATTTTTTAGATTAATTCTCTTATTATTATCCTTTTTATTTCATTTATTACAATGTCTTACATAGTTACTAAATTAGTTTAGTTCATATTTGGTGTTTTGAGGACGTTTGATTAATAATTGCAAAACAACTTTGGTAGGTTGACCATGGTCAAAGGAGTTATTATTAAATAATATATAGAATATTAATCATGAAATAATTATCATGTTTATACATCAAATACAATTTTATAACCATCCCTGAAATTCATACATGAAAAAATCACATTGCTTTGTAGAGTTGGTGGTCCACACGTATGCACAAGCAACGTTATCAATTTCCAATGGATGGAAGGGTAAGAAGGTGAGTAATATATTAAATTTATATAATAGTTATCATTTCATGAATATAATATATATGAATTAAATCCATCATAATAACTAGTCATATAATATGGTTATAAAAAATTCAACACATCGCTTCATGGAGGTGGTAGTCCACACATATGCACAATCGATGTTTTTATTTCCCATAGGATAGAAAAGGGGTTGAAAAGCGTGTTAAAATAAAAATAATAACATTTAATTATATTTTAGATAATTATTTTATTATATAATCATTGTTATGATAGGTTTAAAGGTGGTGGAAGAAGAAATTTACATGAAAGAACTCGATTAAGAGTTATACCACTTCTTTGGGAAACTTATTTTGGATTAAAAATTAATCCTTATAGGTTGGTATTTTAGTGAAACTGGAATATGTAGTAAATGGATAGGAAATATGGGGATGTATTTTGGTATATATTGGTTGATATAAAGTACTTAAGTGGGGTGGATAAGCGAGGATAAGAGGTTCCTTTTTATAAGTGAGGGGAGTGGCACTCTTATAAATATCCTTACATTCTAAATGTTATAAATGTATTAATCATGGTAAAGTGGAACTAAATCAATTAAATTTAATATGTAATAGTATACGGGTAAAAATAACCTCATTAAATAATAATTAATATAAAATCATGTGACATTATCACATTGTTTTTACCTTAATTAACCCGTTTTACCCTTTACCATAGTAATTAAATTTTACCATGGCAACTATTCATTATGACTAAAAATGAAATTGAACTAATTAATAAATAAAAAAATCTTTATTCATAATATTAAATCCATTTTTAAATATTTAATTTTTATAACTATTATAAATTAATTTTAATATAAAAATAAAAAATGCAATGAAAAACTTTTTTTTTGGAAAATTGTGTTTTTAAGCCCAAAACTTAATGTATTCCAAAACCAAGATTAATTATGATTAATATATAAGTATTTGGATTATTTTTATTCAAATTGGGTTAATTTTACCTTACAAACAATCCAAAATATATTATTTACTTTTTAAATAATTGAAATTAAATGATTTTTTTATAAAAATTGATATTTTCACTATTCACCTAAAAATAAATCTTTTTAAAATATCCCAAAAATTACACCTAATATATATTTTATATTATTATATAAAAAATGAATTTCATTTTAACAAATTTAATTTTTAAAATTTTTAAATTTAACTTTTAAATAAAACCAAATAATACATGGAGGAGACTTTAGTTAGATTTAAAATATTTCTGTTTTTATTTGAAAAATATTATAAAATTCATATAATGAAAGTGAATCCATAAAATATAATAATTAATATTAATAATACATGAAATTTATTTATTATTAACATTAACCGGGTTTTCACTTTATTGAACTCAATTGGCTAGAAATAATATTAAATTCGTTAATATGAACAAATTATCCATGAACAAATTTTCTTTTAAGTGGTCGATCTTCAACTTTTCTTCATCCATTTTCATTGTTCATGACAAAATTTCCGATAATAGAACCCAAAAATAGGCTTAGACACCACATTTTATAGACATTTTCAGAACAAAAATTAGAAATGGAAAGGAAAAAAACGCCATGATTTACGTGGTTGAGGAAGAATACCATACATCCACAGAGGGGGGTAAAAAATTAACTATTTTTTGGGGAGAGATACATGGATTTGGTATATTAAATCAATAAACCAAATTCTAACATCCATATAAATTTTGATGATGTAAAAAATAGTTTGTCATAAATTCTTAATTTGAAACTGCTTTCTGTGTGAAATAAATTTCCAACTCCATTATATGCATATCAATGCAAAATAGTTAACCTCCAAATGTCTAGATGCATCCCACATGAAAAATTTATATATTTGATCCCACATAAACCCTATGTAAATTTATAAATTATGAACTTGTTTTTCATGTAAAATTTATAATAGTACAACCATATATACCCCACGTTCTTTTTCAAAAAAAAAATTCCAGGGGCCTCTAGCCCCTGCACCTCCAGTCTTATAGGGGACACTACCCCATGAAAACCCCCACGATCTCAAAAATAAGGTTGGATGATATATTTGGGGATTATTATATAGTATGGGTTGTATAAAATAAATCTCTACATATCTAAAAAACTATATCCATATATTATAAGAATCATTAACATCATGTAAGAGTTAGCAGGTTAAGAATTATTAGGAGTTGGATCCAGTGAAAGTGGAAATATATTGGAATTGGTGCCCTAAAACCAACTATATATTTTTTTTCTAGAGTTGGTTCCCAAGAACCAAATACTTTGTACTTTACATTTAATGAATAATAATGGATTTTATTATTAACAAATACCATATCACATATTGATTTTTCTTATGCATGACATTGATATGATAATGTCCTAGAATATCCGTCTCATTGAAAAGGGAATATACAATTCCCTATTGTGATGAGAACCTTGATATGAAATAATGATATTATTAAACATAGTTTTATGGAAATATAAAATTCTATTATGGTAAACATATTATGTTGACTAACTGGTGTGAGTACACGTAAGCATATGAGACTTTATCTCATGAAATTCACACATAGTAATCTCTAAGATGGGAGATTATGAGAAAAGACCCACCAGTAGGAATTTTACATGTTTTTACATCATTATATATTCCTGTCTATGAGAATTTGTAAGGATCCTTAGGCTTTAATAATATTATTAATTCATATTATTACTCATGAACATTGATATATTGAAGAAAACTGTGACACCATATGTTCGTGATGAAGTAAAATATATTGGGTGCATCATGAATAATATATTATTAATGAATAAGTAGCAGAAGGATTTTTCTATTCCTTCTTTATGGAATCTGATATCTTGAATCTTTTATTGAAATAGAATAGTCACATTAAATCCATGACTACGGTGTATAGATGAGTTCATTTCAAATAGTAAAATAAAGACATAGCAAGAATATAGGTTAATGAAATGGGTGCACAACCTTCTTGATGAGATATCATGACAAAGAGATTATATTATATAGTAAGAGTTCATATGTGGCTATTGTTTTTGTGACATATCTTCTTCCTCCACAAGTTACTTGATCCATTACTAGACAATAATCTTAGATTTTAGGCAAGCCTGCCTAATGCCACTGAGGAAGAGGCCTAGAGGGTCATACACCTAGTGTTTTCATTGATCATAGTTAAATATTATTTTTATCTAATGATTGGAATAAATATTATTCTTGAGACTAATAAATATTAATTATTCATAATTTATTAATCAATCAAAAATATTAAACAAATATTTATTCACGTGGTAATTATTTAATTATGTGAATATATAAAATTTATTTATCTTTTTTTTTATTTTCAAGGTATTATATATTATTTATTAATTACTAAATAATTTATTCAATTTCAAAAATATTAAAATACATATTTTATTTTTCAAACTATGAATATAATATAATATTTATTTATTAAATAAATAATATTTATCTTCTGTTATTCACAAGGTCATAAAAATTTATTAATGAATAAATAATTTACTTGATTATGAGGATATTAAAATTAATATTTTATTCAAAATACTGTGAATATAATATTTATGATATTTAAATATTAATTTAATAATTTAACAAATATCAAGGAGGGTGAGTGGACCCAGTTATTGATATGATGATAGATATTTATTTATTAGATAGTAAATAATATTTATCATTTCAAAAGTTAGTGAGTGCCATGGAATAAAATAATAATAATATTATTTTACATGAAATACATTTCTTTTTGGGATTAATATATTATTGAGGGACTTTATGAAATTAATTAATATGAAATCCTAACCATGAGTCTGTAAATATACAATTATGAGTTTTGTGACTGGATGATCATTGTGCACATAATTATCCTCTCTAGAGAATTATCTCTCAATTAAGAATGTATCTAGGGTTTTCTCTCAAGTTAAATAGATTTTCTATTCATCCTTTATTTCCTCTCAAGATGGATAGATCAAGAGAAAATCCTTCTAGATCGAAGGGATTATTGTTGTGATCAAGTGAACAACAAAAGATGATCAATCAGTCATGCCAGTACCCAACATTTCATCAGTTTTGTTCAAATATTGAAGGATCATGTGTAGATCACCCTCTATAGGGGCTCTAATTTGGGTCTTCATGATGCAACAACACTACAAAAATCAGGTCAGAAATACCAACATCCTCAATGAAGAATGATCTCAAGATCATGGTCATATTTCTAATTGTGATTAAATTAATTATAAAATTAATGCAAAAAATATATTCTCTTGGTTTTGGTATTTTATTTATCAATATTATTTAGAAAAATTTCATTGTTCATGACATTCACATTTTTTACATTATGGATTATCCATCAAATCTGAAAAATATGAATTTGACGTAGTCTTAATAGGCACTTCCACTACGCCCAAAACCATCAATTTGTATCAAAGGGAGTCACGTTAAATTTATAATTATTTAATTATTGTTTCTCATGATACACATTTAAAGTTATTTTTTCATTTTATGATTTTTTTTCATAAATACAGTCATCAATATGTATTATTCCTCTTTTCATTTCTCATTCATATAACTTAGAACAAGTTAATAAATAAAAGGATAATGTTAGAATAACCATAAGAAGGCGGCACATAGATTCAAGGTTTCTCGACATGTAACTCACCAACATGTCATATAAACCCACATGACATGGTGGTCTTGTGGTTAATATACATAGAGCAATTAATTAAATCACATGTGGTATAATTAATTTTCATATAATTTAATAGTTATACACATGGTGCAATTAATTCACACATTATGTAATTAATTTACCCAGTGTAATTAATTAACATTCCATATAATTAATTAACATTTTGTTTAATTAATTCACATATGGTGTAGTTAATTCACATACTGGGTAATTAATTAACACATAGGTAATTAATAAACATGTGATATAATTAGTACACATGTAGTGTAATTAATTTAAATGTAATTTAATTAATCCACACTCCATATAATTAATTCACACGTCGTGGAATTGATTCCATGTGACATAATTATTTTGCACTTGTTTATATGGAATACATGCCATGATATATTGTACACCATAAAAATTAATTTACATAGAAATGAAATTTATCTGTTACTCCGTTAAACCTCATCAATGTGAGTATGAGTGTCATTAATTTTATAGTGTATAATGATGTATAGGTTTTATATTATATTAAAATATTAATTAATTCCATGTAAAATAAGGAAGTAGAAGTCTTTCATAGTCATTACATTTGGTATACTCTATAACATTAAATTGGTAAGAACATTGTAATTCTCATGTGTTCCATGTTTCATTTATTTAAAATTAATCTCAATGAAATTACATCACATTTCATGTGCATTATATGTCGTACAAGTTCACTATATAGAATAAGGACTATGCTGAGTAGTTTATATGGGACTATGTCATGTTTCATCCACGTACAAGCTGAGTAATTAATTAATAATAAATATAATCAATTTATTTAATTTATTTAAAATTAAATAAGATGGGTATATATAGGTTAGGTTGGATGAAGATTAATATAAAATGAATTAATTTATTAATAACATAATTAATTAGATTATTTCATATGCATTTTATCTTAATCAAAGGACAAATCAAAATGAATTCTCTCCAGATATATTAAATGTGTATTCATTACACTTATGGATGATCAAGTGCTTAGACTGACCTATGAATGTGTATGGTTTCATTTAATTTATTTATTTAATGATGTTTTACAATTATTTTATTAAATTTAATTGATGGCTAGTGAGTCATCCCTCCCACTTTATTATGTATGTGTGTTCATTCCCACTATTTCATTTACGTAAACCCCTTTATTTTTTCCATTACCTACATGTGAATTAAATAATTTTTTCAAATAGATTTCTATGTACATGGAGTTTGTTGAAGCCAAATCCGAGGCGAAACCAAACTAGTAGATACAAGGTATAGTGGTATAATGTTGTAGCTCGAGCCCAGACTGTATCAAGGAGTTATTTCCCCTAGGTCAATGTTTTTCTTATTATCAACTCAACAAAAAAACAACTAGTTAAAGCTCATGATCAAACCATGAATTGTATATTTTATTTTTGTTTTATGAATGATTTATTTTATTAATACAAGACCATGATCACATAGATATATGAATTAATATACATAGATGGAATTAAAACAATAAAAGGATTGTGTATAAATATTTTATGGTTAATCACTTAAGTAAAATCCAAATAATATTAACAAGACATGTAAAGGATAAAATAATAAATTTAATGTATAGTAATCAAAATCACTTAATTATATATTAATTCAGACTAAACCTTACATTACTTAAGTTATGAACAAAACCATAGTTAAAAGCATTGTTTGTCCAAATTTAGAGTGATTTTCAATTATTGGGGAGTTATAACTAATATTTTGGGTTGAATTAAATGAGTATCATCAAGGGTTTACTTCTAAAATAGGAATTTTTGTTACTCAGTGGAAAGTATTGAGGAAATACAAAAAGATTTTAGGATTGGGGAGTCTAATCAATAGATCAAGGAGCTAAAAGCTCATAGCTGGAAAGACCGCCTTCCTAAATATTTTTAAATAACTTTTCAGGAAAAAGTATGGGTTATAAAAAGGGAAATAGAGATCCTTTCCATTATAATGTTCTCATGAATGGAAATTCTGAGTTCAACGGTGAGGGTTGTTAAGACATAATAAAATAGTGGAAGACTTAATAAAAATTTAAATTATTTCATATCACTTACTTTGTAATCAAGTAAAGTAATAATCAACTATTTTAATTATTGTAAAAAATATAAATAAGAACTATGAAAACCACTATTATCATTACTTATCCTTGGTAATGTCCTCATAATCACAAATTTCTCAAAGTGGGATATATGTTTGGAATTTATTTACTATCATAGAATCTGTACTTTGTTTTATAATTCTATAAACCTTATCATCTTCCCGCTAAACAGAGGTGAAAAAAGACGGATATAGAAGATATATCTAGGGTGATTCCTCGATGATATCTTATATTCTATTTCTTTATAAAAATAAATAAAAGGTTAAAGATAAATTAGATTCTACCTATATTGTTTTAGTGTAAACTAAAAATGGAATTTTTATCTTATAATCATGTCTTTATGTTTTTAAGTATATTGTTCAAAGTTAAAGTTCCATTTAGATAATAGATTATCCTTGAATCTCATGTTACCATCCATATCACTAAGGTTATCCTTATTCATCAAATTATATATGAGTTTTATAGAGAAACTTCTCATAAATACTATTTTCTATACTTTACCCAAAAAATAAGGTTTGGTGGAAACTTATTTTTTTAATTCTTATGGTAAAAATAATGAAAGAAAAGGTTAAAAATATCATGTAATTTTAAATCCAATTGCGTCCTTATAACATATTTCAAATAGAAAAAGGATTAAGAGGTAGGTAAATGAACAAAAATATTATTTACATTTCATGTCGAATGAAATAGTTATTGGAATAATTACAATAAATTAATATAGAAGTATTTATACACTTATAAAACATTCACCATTGAATATAATATTTCAATTTGACTTCTTGGTAATTAAATACAGTTTTTTTACATATATTATCATTCGAGAATTAACAAGTCTTAGAAATATTATAATAAATAGGGTGAGTTCTCTCAGATTCTAAGAGGAGTTGATTCCTACATTAGTAGTTAGAAAACAAAATATCTTAATTGCTAGAGTGGATTGATTAAAGTTTGTACTAAGTATCACCAAAAAAATTTATCTTAGTGTATATATAGACACAACATGAAATTATTTCAAATTTTGAATAAATGTTTTTATTATAATTCAATACAAACTAATGGTTTAGTAAATATTGAATTAAATATACCCATTGAAATGAATAATGAATATAAAATTATAATAATAAATTTACATATTGTATAAATATAATTATTTGTAAAAGGAAACTGATAATAGTTGACTTGTATATATCCATAAAAATGTTTTATTATCCATTGAGCTAAGATACTTAGTAAACTAACAAACTTATTATCATATTTTAGAAAAAAAATAGAAATAAAGGAATGCCATAGATATTTTAGAGTTAGTTAAGCATGGACAAATGAACTATTATAAAACTAAAGTTAAATTCATATACTTCATGAGATTCTTTTAAGAAATTTTTGAAATACTCTTTGAATTAAATGAGACCACTTAGTGAAGATAGGGGTTCCACTGAGCTGGATTATCAAAGAACGTCTTATCCAATTAATCACTAATCATATAAATATAGAGTAAAGGTATTCCCAAAACTCATTTTTTTATGCACATCAATATAGTGATGTTTGTAAAAGGAAGATCAATTATGATTCTTATATATATTGAAAACATTCTATAAATTCTTCTAAGACATGTTTTGAAAAGAGATATGAAACTAATAACCATATGACAACTATATTTTCCAATGGATATCATATCAATTATGATTTTAAAATAATATATTAGGTTACAAAGTCAAGTTTTTATTAAAAATAATTTTTTAAAATATTATTTTAGCTACAAAAAAACAACAAAAAAATACTTAGTGAATATTAGTTAATAATATTATAGCCAATAATTATATTTATGTCTAGTCAAGATCGAATATGTTTACATAAATTGAAACCACATCTTTTAGGATAGTAGGAGAATACTTAAATTTTATGGGTTAATGTTCTAGAAGTACATGAGTGAGAATAGGAATACAGGAATCTACTAAACTCAGTTGGAGGAGTAGTTCTAGAGACACATTTTGCATAGAAAGTAATAACAAAAGAGGTGGTTTATATTCATTAGAGTGGATGATTCATATATTATTCTTTGAGAAAATGATTCCTACAAGCAAGAATTAAATGGAATGTACCTAAATTTTCACTTTTTTCTTTTAAATGTTTCTAATAATTGATAATGTTGGTGACTATCCAAGAAAAACTGGAAATGGATGGTATAAGATGGTACTAATAAAATCATGATATATTATTTAAAGGTTTATTCAATGAAAAAACCTATACACCAATCATCATGCTAAAATAATTTTTAATTATACTTTTCAAATCATAATTTTATGATCATCATATTGATCTATTTATTATTAAGGGCACCTTATGGAAGATGTCTATATGGGATGACCAAAGGAGACCCTATGGTATATACCTATATATAATAACTATAAAAGGTTGGTGACATCAATAAGTTCCAATAATGTGTACATATTATATAAATTCATTTATGGATAAAAATTCATAGAGATCATAGAATATTAATTTGGAAATGAAAGAGTGTCATGTGTCTCTTATAGGTTAGTTGGAGCATTATAGTTTTGAAGATATATATGTTGACAACATATGGAAAACAAATGTTATTTCTTACTAGTTTGTTAAGACTAAGGAATGAATTTCTCAAAGTATCACTTAATATAGAAACCATTTATAGGGAACAATATCTATAAAAATGGATCCATGAGTTTGATAAATATAGTCGTAGTATATATATTAACAAATTATTGAAAAATAAAAGTTGGAACAATTCAAAACTGAATTGTTATTGGTATTTAATATTTTTATTAGAAAATGTATGGGTATATGAAGATATTATTTTGATTAAAATTTTAAAAAGATTAAGTTCTTTGAATTTTTATCATTTTCCATGATATATACTAATATTTGATATTATTGATGCATGATGCATAGTAGGTGAATATTAAAAATATCTAACATAAATACATCAATTTATAGTTAGAACTATTTGATAGTTCTTGATAAAGTAGAACTAGATGAGTTTCTAGTATCTGGAGAAGTGGGATTAATAGTGGTCAAATGAATTTAAAATTTATCTTCATTTAGGTCAATTTAATCTAGTATCACAGTAAGTCTAAGGTAATATTCTAGAAAAAATATAATAGGAAGTTGTTGCCATATCTATAATAATCATACATGTTACAGCTTTGGTGAATCTTAAGAACCATTTTAGAAACATTCTATTATTTTATGGTTATTCCAAAAGTATGATTTTTATCATTATTATGATAATATTTTACAATAGACTTAAACTTGATTTCAGGTTTCTCACCTGGGAATAAGAGGTGTATACTCGACAATATCAATACGTGAGGGATTTTCTCATGATAGGGATGACATAGTAAGTAGATTTGCAACACAGTCATGAAGCTATACCAAACCTAGATATGAAAATGTGGTAGGCCCAATAGTTGTAGCCATACTCAGCAAAATCATGTTTAACATGTGAGAACTAACCAGTCATTAGTAGTGTGATCTTGTGAAATATGGATTCTTTTGTATTTGTTTCCTTAGAACCAACTACTTTGTACTTTATATTGTCTTTGTATTAATGTATTTAAATATTATTAAATACCTTATCATATATTGATTGTTCTTATGCATACAATTAATATGATAATCTTATGGAATATCTATCTCATTTAAAAGGTCATATGTAGTACCCATCTAAGATGGGGACCTTCATATGAAATGAAGATATTATTAAACTTAGTTTTATAGTCAGATAACATTCTATGATGGGACACATAGTATGTTTATTGTCAGGTGTGAGTACTCTTAAATGGATGAGACTTCATCTCATGAAGTTCACACATGGTAATCTTCGAGATGGGAGATCATGAGAACAGAATCACTAGTAGGAATTCCACATGTTTTTGTGTCATTGGATATTCTTATCTCTGAGAATGTGTAATTATCCTTAGACTTTAATATTATTATTAATTCATACCATGAATCATGTACTTTTATGTATTTATGAAAACCATGACACCATATATTCTTGGTGAAGTAACATACATTGGGTACGTCACAAATGATATGTTATTAATGAATAAGTCGAGGAATGATTTATCCCTTCCATATTTATTTAAGTTGATATATTGAACCTTTTATTGAAATATAACTATCACATTAAATTCCATGACCTTAGTTAATAGACGATATGATTTTAGATAGTCAAAGAAAGACGTATCAAGCATATAGGTTCTTCATAGAGGTGTGCAAATGGCTTGATGATATATTCTGACAGAGGGATTATATTACATAGAAAGTGTTCATATGTGGTTGTTGTAATTGTGAAATATATTATTTCTCTATGGGTACCTTGACCAGTTTATAGATAGTAATCTGGGACTTTAGAAAAGCCTACTTAATTCCACTGAGGAAGAGTCCTAGAGGGTCACACACTAAGTGTTTCTGTTGATCTCAGTTAAATATTTTTTATATTTAATAATTGGAATATATATTATTCTCTATATGAAAAATTAATATTTATTTAGGATCTCTTAATCAATCAAAAATATTAAATAAATATTTATTCATGAGGTAATTGTTTAATTATTCAACTATATTAAATTTTCTTATCTTTTGTTATTCGAAAGGTATTAAGTAAATATTTATTAATTAGTATATAATTGATTCAATTACATTAAAATATATATTTTATTCTACAAACTATGAATATTATATTTATTTATTTAATAAATAATATTTATCTTTTGTTATTTGTAAGGTAATAGATAATTTATTTGAATATGTGAATATTTAATTAAGTATTTTATTCACTAAATTATGAATATAATATTTATGATATTTAAATATTTATTCAGGAATTAAATAATTATCAAGTAGGAAAAGAGAAATCAATTATTGTTATGATGATAAATATTTATTTACTAACCGTGTAAATAATATTTATCATTATTCAGGTTAGAACACACCATGGAATAAAATAATAATAATATTTTTAAATGGAGTGAATTTACTTTCGGGGTTAACATATTATTGAGGTCCTTTATAAAATTAATTTATATGAAACCCTAACCCAGAGTCTATAAATAGAAAATAATGATAATTATGATTGGTTGGTCATTGTAGACAACATTATCCTCTATATATAATTCTATTTCAATGAAGAATGTCTTTAGGGTTTTCTCTGAAGTTTGAGAGATTATCTCTTCCTCCTCGCTTTCTTATCAAGACAGAGAGATAAATAGATGATTCTTATTGACCAAAGAGACTGTTCTTATTATCAAGCAAACAATGAAATATGATCAATCATCCATGCTAGCACCTTAAGTTTCATTGATTATATTTAGATATCAAAAGATCGTGGGTTAATCACCACTAGAGGGGCTCTGTTTTGGGTCCTCATGATGCAATGATGTTACACCAATCGGGTTAGAATGATCAATATAATTAATGAATAAAGATCTCAAGATTGAGGTAATCTTTATTTTTACACTTAAAATAATTTTAAAATTAATTTGAAAAATATATTCTCTTTGTTTTTTAATTTTATTTTTCAATATTATTTGTAAAAAATTCATTGTCCATGAAGTTCATGTCTTGTACATTACAAATGATCCATCGAATATAAAAAAATCTAAGTTGTCTATAGGACCAATAGGCACTTCTATTGTATCTGAAACCATCACTTTTAAATTTTAATTAATAGAATCCATGAATATATTATGTATCCTATAATTATTTTTCTTCTTCATAACATTAATGTGATAATATCCTTAGTTTTTTTCAAATATAATTTTTATAGGAAGTTCTCCACAACAATGAGAACCTATAGATTCTAAGACAATACACATAAATCGATATATCCTATTGTCTAGATACATTTTTCTTATGGGAAGAATATGATTTTTGACTATCAGGTTCCTGAGGCTCATAAGTATTGTGACTTGTTTTCATGAAGTTCACACTTGGTGATCTCCAGGAATGAGAGTTAATGAGGACAAACCCACAAATAATAATTTAACATTTATTATTTGTCATTATATATTACTATATATAGAAATGTTTATTGATCCTTAGACATGAGATCATTATTAATGTTAATCATGTGTTGTATACTTAGATGAATTGATGAAAACTGTGATAACATATTCTTAATCTGAGGTAGTATGCATCAAGTGAATCATAAGTGATATGAAATTACTTAAATGGTAAGGAAAGGAATTATCTACTCGATATTAATGGAATAATATATCTCTATCCCTTTGATTGAAATAAAACTATTTAATTAAATCCTTGTCTATGGTAGTTTATAAACAAGTTTATTTCCAAATTTCAAAGAATGATAAATCAAGCATATAAGGTGAATACACAAGTATGCATCCTACAAGATAATATATTAGTTAAAGGAATTATATTAAAAAATAATGTCTATATGAAGTCTATTATAGTTTACATACTAACTTCTTTCTCCCTGGGTTCCTTAACATGTTCCTAGATGCAGATATTGGACTTTAAGTAAGTTAACCTATTTTCATTAGAAAAGATTCCTAGAGGGTCACACACTTGGTGTTTTCAAAATCCCATTAAATTATATTAAATTTAATTTTCGAAAAAAATTTATTCCCTATATTGTTAATTTTTTATTTATTCAAGAAAATATTGATCACATAAATTAAATCATGAGATATTTGAGTTTAGAATATGTTATTTATTATTGAATTGTTTACATGGTAATAAATCAATATTTATTTATTTACTAGTTTAGTGAAAAGATTAAAATACATATTTATGCAGGTTACATGAATATAAAAATATATATTTATTTATAAGTTATTTAATATATTATTTATTATATTTAATAAAAATAAAATTTCATTATTCAAGGTTCACAAATTATATGGGAGGATATGGGTCTAGTTTAATGATCTATTGAAAATTATATATTAAATATCATTTAAATAAGTATTTATTTATTTATTTATTAAATAATATTAGAATAAAAAAATCATGAAATATAATAATAATAATAATATTATTATTTGGTATAGGGTTTTACTTAGGTTAAATAATTTTATAAGGGACTTTGTAAAATTATCAATATTTAACCCTAATCATATATTCTAAATTATTTCATTTTTATGTAAACGTGTTGAAAAAATAGAGACACATACTCTATAATTCTTTGGAGACCTAAAGAGAAATCCTCCCCTCCGTTAAATAATCTAGAGAGAGAATAATACATCATTGTTATGGTCAACAATGAATGAAATAAAGCACCTATTTTTTATTTTATAGCACATGGAGTTTCAAGAATACTATTTGGAGATTCATGGAGCATATGTAGATATATCAAGAGTATTATTCACTTGTATTCTCTACTGTAATAATAACACAACAAAAGAAACCATGAAACCTGGTGAAAAACATTACTATGGAGGTGGTAATTCTTATTTGAAATTAAATACAAATTAAATTTTTATGATATATCTATAATATTATGGGTATAATTCGTCTATTTATTTGAATTTATTCATTAATATTGAGTAAAAAATTAAGATTTTAACATTGTCCCAATATTTCTTCTTTTCTCTAGAATCTTTAGCTACCATATATAATTCTCTCTCTCTCAAGTCTCTCCTTGAACTTCATCATGGTACCACAATACAATAACTAATAGGGTTCACCATATCCTTAAAATATTTCTTGACTAATCAATAAACCTAATTGGTTTTTCATCAAAGTATAAATATAGTTCCAAGTCAACTATATCCTAATTTAAAAGATGATATGAATCTATCTAACACTTACTCAATAAAGAAATATTAAAGATATCATAATTGTTCATATTTTGGTGATAATGTAAAACTATCCACTACTTATCTAATCCTCTCCATGATATCAAAAGATTTCACATAACTAGGATCCAACTTCTCTTTCTTCCTGAGTCATCAATGTCTCAACTAAAGAAAAACTCACAAAAACTATCGATCTATAACCAAAAACTCCAATTTTCATTGTCAAAAATCCACAATCAATTTATTTACACTCCAAGACATTATAATTCCCTTTATAATATGATCTCTAATCACGGAAATCACATGTTTAACCATACCAACCTTGATCCTGATTCATCAAAATACACCAAAAATCTATTTCTAGATTTAGGAAATACTAACATTGGAGTTAAGGTAACTCTTATCTTTTGTTTTTTATAATACTTATAGAAATTATCATCCAACTAAAAATTCACACCCTTTTAGTCCAACATTGATATTTTTTATTCAAAATTTGAGAAATCCAATAAAAAGTGGCTATAATATCTAACCATCATAAGGAAGCTCTAAATATCTAAACTATTCATAAATGTTTCCCAATACATCATAGACTGAATTTTTATAGATCAACTGATAATAACACTTCTGAGACCATATTACCCCTAAAATACAGTTCTTGGATCTATAAATAACTTTTATAAAACATCATTCTCAATTTTCATTCACAGAAAAAATCTAATATAATTTACAGATGTCTTACATAGTCTAATTTCAATCTTGAATAAATTAAAATTCCATTGAAAAAAAACTTTATAAAATAAGTCAATATTTATTTATAAAATCCTATTTATAAAATTCCTAAAGATTATATGAGCATTAGTAACCCAAATGGAATTACTAAAAATTCATATTGTCTACACTAAATTTAGAAAGTCATATTTGGAATATATTATCCCTTCACCCTCAACTAATGATATATCAGAATCAATTAAATCTTAAAAATAATTTTCTCATTCAATTAATAAAAAAATAAGTTATGAAAGGTATATAGTAATTATTCTTCACTATCACTTTATTTTAATTTCAAAAGTTTATGAATAGTTTTATACTACCACCCGACTTCTTAGAAAATAAAAATCATACCACCTATGATAATAAACTTATAAAAGAAAATCTCTTCTTATTATATCATCCAATTGAACATTAAAGTATGAAAATCCAATATATGTCATATGATTAGAAGATAAATAAATCAAACTTGTTCTATGAAACTATTCTATAAAGAATTATAAATTCCTTTTTTGTTAGAAATCACAAAAAAACATTAAAAAACTCATCTTCATACCTATACATTTATATTGGTACCTAAATTTGATAGCTGTTTCTACTGATCTAATAAAAAACTAAACCAACTAGAGATAAAAATACCCAAGGTCATGAATAATAGGCCCAACCTAATTTCTATTACTTTCCCACCCTCCCCAAAAAGTAGGAGCATTCTGATATATTGAAATAAAATAAATTTTATGAACATAAAAATAAATATGACCTCAAAATCTCACCAAAAAATCCCTTCCAATTTTGAGGTCAGAATTTTCCATCTCAATTTCTGAAAACTAAAAAGATATTTCTATATCACCTACCACAAAGGAAAAAGATAAGTACTTTAATCCTCGATCCAGACTTTCTGATAATGGTGTAAAAATATTCATGGAATATGATATCAATTCCATATACAAAATCAAATGATATAATAATCATGTATATATGAATGAATGAGATAAAACCTTATCAAAAAATACTATGATCAAAGTTTACGAAATAAAATGGGTTCCTCAAACAGTTGTAGGATTGGTCCCAAACTCCTCTAATACATGATCTAAAACAAACAATTTACTATAAATCTTTTGTGCCTTACTATATCTAGAGTTACAACCAATCATTACCTAAGATCTAGCTCAATCCCTCCATGATTTCTCAGAAAAAATAACCAGTACTTGTGTATTATTAAAAGCTTAAACATCATATCCTCAGTTAATTATTACTCAAAACAAATTTAGATTTTCTAGCCTCTTATAGTGATAACATGATCTAAGTTCAGTAGGATAGTATAACTTTATGTGTAAAATATTACCACACTTCTAGAAACTCTATTTAATCCCTCCCTAATAATAAAATGAACTCACAATTTTTTATGACTACGTCCCTACTATAATTCATCATGTTTCTTATTTTATTGATTAAATATATTCCTACCCCCATACAGTATAAGAATATTTTTCTCTCTCTTTGAGCATCCATTATCTATATTTATTATATAGTTTCCTTTTACATTACCTTAGTATAGGTAGTAATATCAAATGAAATTAATTTACAGCAAATATCTAGTTGAAGTTTTATCTTGAATCTACGAGTCTTAACATTATCATTTTCAATCATCTTTGAAAAAAATCAAGCCAACTCCATAAAACGAGTCACATACTGAATAAACTTAATATTACCTTTTTATAAATCTTGAAAATATTGATTCATCTTCATCTTTAACATATCTAGGTAAAAATAATTAATAAATAACATTTGAATTTTATTTTATACAATATCTTCACACAAATTTTCCCCTATCACCATCTACCACCACTTACATGCTAGTTCATTCATCGATGTCTCTGAGGTACATAAGAACTGGTCAATTTGATTGATCCTCTCTAACTGATATTTAGATTACGAAACCCCAATAATAACTATGGATATAAGATAATTCTATATTAGGATCTTATAGTCTTGATACACCTATATCAGACTATCTTGTTTTTCCTCATTTCCAAATTATTAGATGGAACACACTAATGATTTCAAAAGCTTAAATAAATATCCCATGTAGTTGGGTCCCTAATAATGAATATTTTATTTCCTTATAGTAATTTATACAATTATAAAAAAAACACTAATAAAACAAATCACCACATAAACATCTTATTTTCAATATGTTTAATGACACACAAAACACAAGAGTTATAGAAACTCAAATCACATATCTTCAAGTCCTTGACATTCAAATTCCACATCCAATTGGATTAATTAATTTTCCTTTAATTTTTCTTATCCCAATATGTTTTCACATAAAACTTATCAAAATAATTTTATCCAAATTATTTTTAAAATAAAACATGTTCAAAATCAAGAGTTAATCAAAATGATTTTCAAAATCAATCCCTAGTGATGAAATCATTTTCAAAATCCATAAACATATATGTATCCATTATCCATGTATATAATTATGGATGAAAAAATTACCCATATCAACCTATTTATGTTGTATATATATATCTATAAAAATAAAAATAAATCCTATAAGAGGCTCTCTAATTTCTTATCATACCAAAACTCACTAGAAACTTGAGTTTCACTATAAATAGAATATCTATACCATTTTATAGGATTCACTTGAGTTTTTACATCCTATCTAGAAGTATAACAAAAAATTCCAAATCTCAACTTAAAACCTATATCTAATACCATTTCATAACAACTAAGCCAAGATAACTTCTTTGATACTATATCTAAGGTCACTTTATGGCTATGAGAATTATCTCTGAGTACAAAAGACTGGAAATTAGTGTTTAAGGACAAATATAAACCATTGGGGAATGGTTTTACATTGATAAAAAGAAACCCAAAATGATATATAAAATGATTTTTTTTATAAAAAAAATGAATCCTTTAATTTTTTTTAAAAAAGAAACACAATGTAATAGAAAGAATTAAAACCATAAATCTGGTCAAGACAAAACAAAGGTAAATACGACTAATACCTATCCTCTATGAATATTCCGAAATATACCTTTAACATTTTCCTGAAAATGGATACATTGGTATCCATCACAAATCTTATAATCCATGTGACAACTTGGAATTTTTATGTGACCTTTCCCTTATGTTTTGGTTAATTTTGGGTTAAATCATAGTTTTTTGAAATTTTTAAAGAATACACCATGTATATCATTTCATGGGGGATAATAGTTAATGGAGGGTTAGGTTAATGATTAAATAAGATTACATCATGAAAAATATTTCCCAAAAGGAATATATAATTAATTAATAGTTAAAAAACTATGAATTCAGGTCTTTAATTTAGGTAAAATATTATACATTTGTTTTAACATCCTAATATTGCTATACTAATAAACATTAAAATTATCTAAACTTTTATTAGATGAATTATATTACCTATTGGGAATTACTTGGATATTTTTTATGGTTTATCTACCTCTATCAATGATATATTTCTACCTTATCTATTAGATAAATCCAAATCTATGATAAGAAACCAAAATCTATCTCTCCATCATGCATTCTTAGATTTTTCATGTCCCAATTATTCTATTATTGGATCTAAATTTTTAGAATAGATATGAAATAAAATAGATTGTAAATGTGTTGATTCATTTTGATAGGAATTAAAGTATTTGGGGATTAAAGGTTAAAGGATCGATAATTATAGATAAGGATATGTTCATTTTAAAATGATTGTCTAGGTATGTGTTTTTTATCTTAAACTATGATAATTGCGCTCTATGGATCTATATATCTATGATTTATTTTCATGTTTTAATCATGTTATTGTTAAATTATGTGATTTAAACATTCATGATATTTTGTTTTGAATTTATTTTGATAAAATCATGGGTGTTTTTGGAAAAAATATTTTAGAAATAAATAAGTTCATAAAAAATAGTTTAAGTATAGTGCATCAGGGTTCCCTGATTAAAAAAACTATGATGAATTTTTTGAAAGAGACATGGGACATGGTTGAAAATAACCATGTGGAATGGTCAAACATAACCATGAACGAGGTGGATAGATTAAAAGGGAATTATCTGGGAAAATGAGGATTCATTAAATTTGAACCAAGTTTATAGTCAGTTAGTTTCTTTCTTGGTTTCTTAGTTTCATGTTTGGATGCTTACTTATTGTTTTTAATTTTTCTATGTTTCCTTTTAATGTATAAAACTATATTTTAATAAATCATTATTTTTTTGGAATGGTTTTGATATAAATTTTTATAATGAATTTCTTTAGATATGTTATAGGTTAACTAGGTAGAGTTTTATTATATATGTTAGATATTTTACTATGATTGAAAATTTATAAATTTTCAAATATCTTGAAAATTTATATATTTTCAAATATCTTGAAAATATTTTTATTAAAAAATATATATTTTGAAGAAAATTTTATTTCATTTCTAAAATAATTTAATAGTTTATACTCATGTTATATTGATCATGCATGGGTAATTCATAGGTTTCATCAGGGTAAATACTACCTAGCCTTATACTCACCCCTATATGTGTACTTTGATGTGCTTGCAGATTCGATTGGTTGTAATGTAGGTAAATCAAATACTTTAGGATTTATTATAGGAAATCAATAAATCCATGGTTATTATTTATAAATAGATCTATAAGTAGAGTCACATCGATATACACTTTTGTATATATTTATAAATAGAGATATAAGTGGTGGGAATAGATAATAGAATGGCGAATACTCAATAAATACCTATAAAAAGATATATTTAATCTCTTTATTGAAAAATTTATGTTACTAGGGAGTTATAGTAGGAGTGGAGTCATGTTATGTTTTATTTATGGATTTTTATTATGATATTTGTTTTGATAGTTTAACCTACATATTATTTGGTACATTTTTGTATTTTTCATTTTTATTGTTATAAGAATTTAATTTATTTTTTTAAAATTACATATCATTATTGTAATTGGGTTAATATTAGAGAAAAAAAATCCCCCAAGGTTTTAATTATTCCTCAATACTAGTTTCTAGACTCTAACAACTATGAAACACACTTTAGACAAGATAATGCCCTATATTAGGTCATTAAATCTAGTTATCTAAGTAAGGTTGTTACAAAATATTTTAAAACTTGGGTTCTATGAATATTTTCTTAAGTATGTGAAAGGGATAGAGATTATGAAGTTTGGTACTCTAAAGGTAAACATAAAAAGGCCCATGTAACCTAGTTATAGTGAATCTTGAGTTACAAAAGAGTTTGGTTAGGTTAAGAGAATGATTAATCTCTTATAGAATGTTTTTTTTTCATTTTTACCAAGTAAGTGTTTTAAAACTATATGATTTGATAGAAAAAAGTGTTCATTCATTGTTATAGAAATAATTGGGTAGTCTGAGTATGATCATGGTTTTGAAAAAACATTTATGACATGAACTAGATTTTCAATGACTCAAAGGATTTTAACCTTGCCAACGAGCCTATACCCTAGTGGTACAGGCTCTTGCTTGGAATCTAAAAGATCCAGGATCAAATTCAGGAAGGGACTAATTTCTGGGTACTATAGTTGCACTGTAGCAGTGGAGGCACTGTAGCGGCGACAACACTATAGTGGTGGAGGCACTATAGTAGGAACTATAGCGGTGGAGGTATGGTAGCTGGTACTGTAGTAGCCCGAGTACTGTAGCATTACTATTCACTGAGGGGCTCTTTGGAAAAAAAGGGCTTTCAAGCCTTGTATTCAGGCCACTTGTCCTTGGGCCTTCGGGCTATGTAATGGGTCTCCCTCTACCCTGTCTAAAGAGGTATTTTCTTTAAATAGTAAAATGAGGCTTCGACCCCAACCTTTAAAAGGCTTTTAACCTTGAAAATGATATTTTCAAAATGTTTTGGATATGATTTTCATAAAAAAAATATATGAATTAACTAAGAGAGGATAATCAACAGTAATTTGGAAAGATAAATAAACATAGTCCAAAAAATAATTAATTGTATTGGTATATGATCTATTATTTGTTTTTATAACCATATTATAAAGGTTTGTAGAATAAATTTCATGACTAGAAATGTTTATTATATTTTTAATAGAGATGGGTAAATAATAATTGGGGGTTCTAATAATTTATAAAAAATCATTAATTAAGATAAATTCCCATTGGATATAGAAAAAGTACAATAGAGAATGATCTTATTGACCCACAACTTCTAGATACAGTTTTCCAAGTGCTTTAGGTGATTAGATTGGGTGGTAGTCAATATCATCATGAAGATATTGATAAGTTATTGGAGTTTTAAAGGAAATGTATTTCAATTATTTGGGGTGATGGCGGGATACATAAAGATAGATATTGGTTAGAAATAATCAACTATATATTCTAGTTTCTAAGCTCCCTTGACACATTGAAGGTGTTGTTTGGTGCATAAATATTAGAGATACCAGCCTGTAGGTGGTGGGAGTAAGTGAAAGAGGAAATTATACATGAGGATATCAATTTTTTAGGATTCTAGGAGTTTTTCAATTATAGTTAAACATTTAGTTGTTAATAATTAATAAGACTCATGAGTTATTAGATTCAGTGGAGGGTGGAGTGATGATACTATAATATGGAGGTCATTTCACTAAGTTGGTTCAATTTAAACTTTAGTTAATCACCAATGAAGGATAAGAGATTTGAGATGAAACTTTGGCATGATATATGATTTAAAGGTTATTCTTTTTGACTAACCCACCTAGGTAGAGGTGGTGAAAAGGTCACAATTGTAGATTCTAAAATTGTAGAGGCTCAAAGTGTAATGATATTTCTTACTCGACCAAGTACAGGGAAACATTTAACTCATGGTAAGAATTAGAAACGATATGAATTAAATCATTGATGTGTCTATAAGAAGTTGAAAATATATTTATATTATCATGGTAGGAGTTTATAGGGATGCCACTAGTGGATCATTATGACCAACCTAAAGTGGGATTTCTCATATGAGCCTAATGCATGTCATTAGTGTGGTAAAATAGGGTATATAAGTATGTTTTATACATTCCATAAATAGGGATCAAGCATTTTTGGTTTTAACCTAATACAATGTTTGATTTTTCTAGATAAGTGTCCTAGGAATATTGGATTTTTGTTGTAGATAAGTATGAGTAGTGATTCATGATAGTAAACACCTCATAAGAAGCAATGATTGTGTTTTAGCGTGAAGAAAGTACCAATGAATTTGGAAGCTAGAGGTTTTGTAACACCCCAACCCAAACCACCAACTTCGAGCTAGAATGTCACATGAACTCATGTGTGCCTCCCCATTCAAAAGAGTTTGTTGACTAGTGGTGAGGGAAAAAGGAAAAAATTTGGGGGATTATTCACTAAGGACCAGGTAAACATTAGAGAAAAATAATATACGTGATAATTAATAAATAATAAAATATAGAATAAATAAATGAAAACCAGTGTAGTAGAATCATAAAAAATACCAAACTAAGAGGTAATAGTATGGAATGTCAAATAAAACCTTTAAAGAATATTTTATAATATGAAATAGATTATGGTGACTCAAGAATTCCTAAGTAAAAAAAGGATTCTAAATCCACCACTCCTTTTAGAGTATAGGTGAAGCTAATAACTGAAATACAAGATGATTTTACCTTGCAATCATCCTTGGAGATAGAATTTATAATTTTATTAAGACATTATGGGTGGAACAATGAACAACACAAACCAAGAATCAAACCCATTTATATTTCCCAACCAAACCAATTATTCTCAACATGTACCAATGGGAAAAATCTAAATACCAAAGCCACTAGAATAAATATATAACAAAACATCCTTGGAAACTCTATTTTAATTAAACAACTATCCATTATAAAGGTTATTCAAATAAACTTTTAGAGACATAAAAACTTTTAAAAATAAATCAAATCCCCTTTAAAACCACTATTATTTACTTATAGAATTGAAAATTTACTTTTCCTTAGAATTACCACTTTTAAAAAAGAGCCTATAACACATGCATGATTCTTAAAAAATCCAACTTATTTATAATAGAGAATCAAATTTAATTTAAAAAGGATTTTTATGTAAAATAAAAATGAAATAAACCAATTATAAATCATTTTAAATTAATAAAATTTCTCTTTCCAGTAAACCATGACACTCGATTTCAAAAACCAATACATTCCCAAAAATCATATTTTTTATTAAAAAAAACCTTATGAGTAAAATTGGAGGGATAAAAGAAACCAAATTTTAAAAAAATTCACAAAAATTAAAATTATTTTATTCCCACACTAAATTAGTTTTGAAATCATACTACCCAAAAACACCAAACCAATTTTCAAATACCAATTCCAAATACAAAAGCACGAGAAAGAAATCACTAACACTATCCAATGATTTAAAACCACTATAAAAACTTCTTATTATCCTTACACCAATGGTAGGAACCATAAAAGTCAATTTTTAAATAAATGGATCCAAATAATAAAATATACGGAAAAAATCATAACAATGAATGGTTTTTCAAACCATGCGCCAATCATATAGAAGAACATTGTCATGTTATAGAGCCATATGTACAGACACTATATGGTTTTATAGACTATGCGAGATAAATTTTTGGCTCTATTTATCTTCTAATTTTCACTATAAAATAATCAAGAGGCCCTCAAAATCATCAATATACTCAATGGGGTTCAAATTTAAAAATACCATTACATGACACATTGATAATAATTGAAAACAACATTGAATTAAAAATTAAAAACCAAACTACCTATGGTAACTTGAGTATCTTGAAAAGAAAGAGTTCATAGTTCTCTCATCGCACCTATTTATCAAGTCCTTATATCCTTATCTTCATAAAACCAAAATTACCATTTATAACACCCTAATATTTTAAAATAACACTAAGTTTGATAGTGTATACAATACACAACATCAAGCTTAAACGAACTACTGAATATTATTATTCAAATATTACCATTATAACATCATTATTGAATTGGAGGGAATGAATAGTGTTAACCACATTGTGAAAATGTGCGTAAAGTTTTTATATAATTTTTTTTAATAATAAATAAATATGTGATTTTCAATAAAATCATTTTATACTTCAAAAATACATTTTCTTCAAAAATGGTTTTATTTTTCATTTTGTGTGTGAGAATTATAATTAATTTATTCCAATTTTAGAAATTATATTTTATAAAATTAAAATTAAATTTTAAATGAAAATATAAAAATAAAATTAGTTTGAAATTTTGGGATTTTTCTGAAAATATTTTTTTTCAAAGAATTGTGAAAAATACTAATTTTCTTTGAAAAATGTATTTTGTTTCAAGAATTTATAGAGGTGTATTTTATTTTAAAATGGTTTCAAAGAAAAATTTGAAATATTATATTATTAATAATCTAATTATTTTCATTCGAATCTATTTTATTGTTTAAATTTGTATAAAAACATTTTTAAACTTAAAAATGAATTTTTTCTAGAATGCTATTTTTCATTGAATTTTGTGTTTTACGCTTAAATTAATTGAATATAGAAAAATGGATTATATATTCAGAATTAAGAGATTCAAATTTGGTAAATATTTCTCTTTTATTTTTGTTCATTAAGAATAATAACCATAGTAAATAATAGTCACCATGTAAAGGGTAAATCAAGTAATTATGGTTAAAAATAATATGATAAGGACTAAAAATGACCATAAAACTTACCTTTATCCTATTTTATGATTTTATTTCACCCATTTCCATAAAATATTTAAAAATATGGGAACATGGTTCCATATATCTTTGAATTTTACCTTTATAATATTTATGTAAAAGATAAAGTCAAAAATGTAACTATATTATTTTTTATATCTATAATATTTTATGACAAGGAAAAAAACAAATTATATTTAGTTATAAATTTTTATCTAAGTTATAAATTATTATTATTTATCATGGTAATTTATTTTAAATATTTTCTTATTAAATAATTACCTTAAATTCTTATACAACACCAATAAGATATTTATTCAATTAATATAAAAATAAAATAAATTATTTTAAAAACTATAAAATTTACACTGTTTTGAGTGATTTACAATGACACAAAAATTTTACAGATATATATGGCATATTATAATTGTTTTAAAACTATATATTCTAATTAAATATTTTCCTTGATGTCATTAAAGTAAAATTAAATGAATAATGTCAAAATAACACTATTGATATTTTATGAAAAAAACTATTTTATTAAATTATTTAAAAGTAATAAAAATCAAGATATAGGACAATTAGGATAATATATGGTCTAAAATATCATTATTTTTTCATTTATGGTCTAATTTTTATCTTATAAGTAAAACTATAACCCTTTAAGAGTGAAAAATGTGTTACCACTAATAAGGTTAAAATAGGTTAACTAAGGGGTTAACCAAAAGATATTGTTTAGAATACAAATTAAACATATTAAAATATTTTTGGTTGATATTATTTAAACCATATAATATATTATATTCAAAATTATATCCATGTTGTTTCACTTTCACATGAAAATAAATTTATTATATTTAAATATTTTTATTAATTCCATCTGTGTCATTTCATTCACTATGAACAGGCACAACCTATACTATATAAACCACATAGATCCTATTATCATGAAAAAAACCTGAAAAAACATCTTCCAAACATCCTTATATACGTTCTAGGGGTGATGGTATTTCCAAAATTGCAACCCCAGGCCCCTCAAGAGAAGATCTAAAGGAGCTCTTTCAAAGAAGAGGTAACTATCTTATCGACACTTAAAAATTTATTTATTATTCAAATTCCTCAAAATATACTATAATCATCATAAAATAATAACTCTAGTATCATAAATATACTAAGATGTTATCATGATTATTCTATATTAATTTGAAATATCTTTTCCATCCTATGAAAAACAAAAACATCACTTGTGCGTAAGTATGACTTATTGTCTCTATATAGTAGTGTAATTAGTTTTTCATCACCACTTTACTTGGATGGTTATAAATATTTAAATAGTGAATATATATGATATTTATTGTTTAAATATTATTCTGAAATTATAATATAATATATATCTTCTTACCTTCTAATTCATTAGAATATGAAAACATCTCTCATGTCTACATGTTGACACCACCTCCTTGAAGTGATTTGATCTAGTTTTCAATTACGATTTACATGTATGTTAATAAGAATATATTAAAAGAATTTATATAATATTTATATCATGGTTAACATTTTGGATAAGGTTAAAATAGGTTAACTAAAAGGTTAAACCAAAATATATGGTTTAAAATACCATATAAACATGTAAATATTTTATTGGTTGAAGGGATTTAAACCACATCCTATTTTAGATAAAATATAATGGCCAAATTGTGCCAATTAAACATGAACCTAAATTTATTATATTTAAATATTTTTATTAATTCCCTGTGTCCCTCCATTCACTATAAGAGGCACTACCTCTCATATTTTATATACACCACCTAGATCCTCTTAGATTGAACAAACCCTGAAAAAAACTATTCTAAAAATCCTTATATAAGTTATATAGGTTATTTTATTTCTAAAATACCAACCCCATTCCCCTTAAGAGAATATCTAATGGAGATCTTTCGAAGAAGTGAAAATCACCTTTACCGACTCTTTAAAAAAATTTTCTTCTTAAAATTCCTCTAAATATATTATAATAATCCTAAAATAATAAATAAATTATAATAAATATACTTAGATACTATTATAATCACGGTAAAATAATTTTTCATCTATTTTGAATCTTATGAAAAACAAAAATGTCACTCATGCATACATACTGCTTACCCTCTCCACGTAATGGTGTAATTAATTTTTCATCACCACATTAATTAGATGATTAAAAAGATATAACAAATTAATATATATTATATTTATGAAATAAAAAAGATTTAGGAATTATAATATAATATATACCATCTTTCCTTCCAATCCATTGAAAAATGATAACATCACTAATGCATACGTGTAGACTACCACATCCATGAAGCGATGTGACCCATTTTTCATTTATGTTTTACATGGATAATAATAAGTATAGATTTAATGAATATATATTATATTTATATCATGTAAAAAATTATGGATATGATTTAACCATGATCAAAGTCCAAGGAACGAAACAACCAAACTAAAACATACCTGAAAAATGAAGCAGTTATCACCCATGATAGTGATTTTAATAAAGAATTATTAATAAATGAGTGATAAAAGGGTATAAGTAAATATTATATGGTATTATATATATGGTTATGATTCTATAATATAATTATAATAAATCTATATTTATTATATAAGAGGTTTGAACACATAAAAAATAAGTCAGACCTGAGGTAAGGGTTTGTTTCACAATATCATCATTATTCAGTATTGTTAATGTTAGAGTATATTTTTGGAGATTGATTAGATGTTTATTTATTAAAAAAATGTAAAGTTTCTTATAAAATGGTTATTTATTTAAATTTTAATCTTTCCTTTCATTTTACACTCTTTAAGTACTCAATATACCAAAATAATTTTTTTAAGGAAAACATTTTTTACTAATCCGTGAGGAATATTTTTATTCCATGTCCATATTTTAATTAAAATGTTTTAAAAATATTTTTACCATTATCCAATGATTTAATAAACAAAATTTTACCCATTTTTTAGTTTTAATTTTTTTAAAAAGGAATATTCCTATTGTTTTATGAACAAGGTACTTTTTTGAATTTTCTTACAAAAATGTGAAAAGAATGTTTTTAAATTTAATTTTCATGCATCATGAACAATAAATATTATTAATATTAATTTACATTTTTACAAGTTTATTCTCAAAGAATTTTTTTCCATAATATTTCCAAAATCATTAGATTTTATGTAATGGCCAGGACCTCTCCATTCCATTCCTTTATTAAATGTGGTGTTGGAGGTGTGCCGGGAGGTCAAGGTGACTTGGGGGTGCGTTTGGGTGGACTTTTAAGGAAAGCTAAAGGGAAATAGATTTTGCATGGTTGGAGCACAGTTTGGATAAACCGTGCGGCCAAACCGTGCAAGGTTGGTGTTGGAGGTAGTGGCTAATGCACGGTTAGCACACGGTTTGGCTAGCCATGTGGGCTAACCGTGCGAGGAGTGTTTGGCGAGGTAGAAGCTAACACACGGTTTGTTAAACCATGCAGAATAACTATGCAGGCACTTAAAGTTAGATCCTAAAATTGTGGATCTGAACTCTTTTGCCTCTAAATGGTTCCTTTAAGCCCCTAAGTGGCCATAACTTAGGATTACCCTTCCTAGGAGGTAGAAAAACCTCTCCCAAGCATTTTAGAGGCGATCCAGAGGCTTTTCTTGGCGAATCGAAGCCGGTTTCTGGAGGTATGTGATCGTTCTTTCTTTTTTTCCTAGATCTACTTCGATATACTCATCCTCTTTTCTCAGTTTCTTAGATATACGCCCGTTATGGGTAGATCTAAGTGTGTGGATGTCGAATATGATGATCTTTCACCTTGGTTGTGTTAGGAGAGGATATCTAAAGAGGATTTGTGGAGAATCGACCTGGTTTCTTGAGCGTTCTTCGACCATCATGGTTTCGTCAAAAACCATTTAGGTAGGGATCTTACCTCTGTGTCTCTCTCACTTTTGTGAATCATGTGGGGTGGGTATCCTCTTGTTTTATGAGATACGTTTGAACCGGTAAATAAAGATAATAACTGGTTAAAGAACGGATTTGGGGAGATTTTTGTTGGTATTGTTATTTTATTTCCATCAATGCTTCTCCTTTGATTATGTTGTGAACTGAATGAGATTATGCCTACTCAAAATCATGGTCGTTGGGGGCCTTTGCTTGTGCCATTAGATGCTTCCTTGTTTTTCTATATTGTTTCATGGATGGAATTCATAGAAAGTGGAAATTGGTTAATCATGTAAAATTGGATGATTAAATGAATACCTAGAACCCTTGTATGATCACCCTAATTAAATTAAATTGAAGAATGAATTTTATGGGTGCTGGTTGGGGTTTAATTATGTAAAGGGGTGTTTTGTGGGTTGTTGTGGAACAGGTGAGTAGCGGGGCTGCAGTTGGCTTGGTTGTGGGTTGGCGTGTATCATATGGTTTTGACAGGCAGTGGAGCTGCGGTGAATGGTATTGAAGGGATAATGATGCAGTAAGGGTTTTGTTTCCGAGGTGTTTGTGGTTGTGGTGGTTGGAAGCAGGGCTACAGGTATGGGTTGTGAATATGAATAAAAGTGGAAGATTTAAATAATGAACTGTGGGGTATGATAGTTGATTAAATACGGAAAATCAACGGAATTGATTGGATGATTAAAGAAAATGGTTTTGTGTTGCTTGTGTTTTCCCTAACCTTATATGTGGTTGGCAGGGATATGTTTTACGAACGTTTGATCTGGTTTGGTTGTTGTTAGTTGCTTGGTAGTTAAGGAACTGATAAACTAAAACTGTTGAAACATGAAAATCTTAATGGGGTTTGGGGCCGTTAATTGTGTGCATACTTTCATGGTATCAGTGTCGAGGCATGTGCTCAGATCTTTTGTGTAGAAGCCTTAGGATAGGCTGAGTGGTTGATATAATTATATAAATCTATAAGTTTTATGTTTCATTATGCACCCCACCCATGTTGAGCACCACGTGCTGAACACCCGTGGGATGGGGAGGGGGGAGTGAGATTCCAAAACATCCAAAGGATGGCTGGTTACTGTTCTTCCTTGTGCTCCCACTTCCAGGTTCTATAGCCCAAGATCCTTCAGGCAGATTATGACAGATGTTTCCCAAGAGTCTTCAGGATGAGATGTGATATGGTTCCCAGGTGTCTTTGGGATGAGGTTTGGTTATGGCCGAGGATTGAGTGCCGGCAGAATGCGGGACAATATGTGGTTATAGCTGAAGATTGTGTGCCGGCGGGATACTATGAGCTTCGTATGACCAATTTTCGGCACTAGCTCGAGCTTCGTATGGCCAGGTTGCGGAACTATCTTAGGAAGAGGGGGAAGCATTAGAGCGTTAGGTGTGAGGGCTTGAGTAGTATTCAGTGGGAAGGTGGTGTGGGGTACCCATACTTTGATAATATTATTATACAACTCTATTGACTTGCGATATTTCATGAGTGTGGCTTGTAAGGTTGGGTGGATAGATTCCTTGCTAGGCTCTGGTTCCTTCTGTTTTCTCACGGGGCATTAGGATGTCTCCCTACCTTTACACGAGAGCTTTAGGTTTCCCTACTGAGTATACTTGTATGCTCACCCTACGTTTACTTTTTGGTTTTCAGGAGGACTTTAGGAACCGTGCCAGACCTTGCTAGTTGGGCGTTGGAGTTTTGCTGGTTGCATTTTTTTCTTTCCTTTCTTGGTATTATGCGTTGGAGCTTTTATTATACTTGTACTTTTGTTTCAGTATTGTATAAAACATGCATATGGGCTTGGTTTTGGGTTTATTTTCATTTACTTTTCCCTTTTCTTTTCGTGTTTGACTCATCTTATTTCCCGATCTTAATTAATAAAAAGGGTAATGCCTCCCATAATTGTGAAAACTCATACCCTTGGTGCTAGTCGCCACTCCGGGGCCTACTAGAGGCGGGACTCGGGGGTCATTATCTCCCTTTCACCATTACCAGCTCAAGAGGGGCATCTTTGGTGGGAGGAGGTCGTGACAGAATTTTATCAGAGGCCTGGGGGTTGAGATATAGGATGAAGTCTGGAGTTAGGCACAATGAGGATTGCTTGGGATGGTAGGGAAATCGTGTCGAGTGATCTTGGAGCGTGAAACAGGCCAGGGAAGACTGGCTAGGACATGGGATTTTAGGGCCCCCGTGATCCGATGCAAGGAATCTGGACCTACCGAACGACCAAGTGAGGCCACACAGATTGCAGGGTAGAGACCCTAGGAAAGGTACATGCATCATAATGACTTGTGTTCTTGTGTTTCTGGGGCATTTTGGGGATTTAAAATGAATAAAGAGTCTAGGAAAATTTAAGAACAATATTTTACACTACTAGGGATTAGGCATTCTATGTTTACCTTACAGGTATGGCACCTGGGAGACGACCACGAGTAGTGCGAGCGATCGAGGCCCAAGAGGTTGACTTGGCTGGACAACATAGGGCTGACTGAGAGGAGGAGGATGATCAGTGGCAGAAGACGCTTCGAGCCTTTCAGCTGTAGACTCTCAGGAAGTACGAGGGAAACATCTCATACATGGAGACAAAGAGCTGGCTAGAGGAGCTGGTGATAGCTTTCAGCTTGATCTGGGCTCCGACGGAGTACTGGGTTTCTTTGGCCGTGAGACAGATGCATGGAGCATCGCGTCACTGGTGGACGCTTTATCTTATGAAGAAGAGGGAGGATGAGGTCACGTGGACTGACTTCGAGAAGGAGTTTCAGGCGGAATTCCTCTCTTCCACGATAAAGGCTGAGAAGAGGCAGGAACTACTCTCCCTCTAGAAGAGAGTATGTCAGTGAGAGAGTTGGGGATCAAGATCAAGTATTTCCTTCGCTTTTCCCCAGACCACTTTCCAGATGAGGAGTCTCGGGTGAGACATTTAGAGGATACACTTCATCCTTCTCTCCAGTATGTTGTTACTCCCTTCACCCTACTGACATAATTGGAGGTCCATAAGAAGGCTGAAGTGGTGGAATGGATGCACACGCTGGGAGGTGTGTCGTGAGAAGGAATCCAGTTGGGCTTGTCAAAGGGGAAAGCCGTCGACAGTAGGCCTCCAGTATGAGGGCCCTCTAGGTTCTGACCAGTAGGGAGCAGGCCTCAGCAGTTTCGGTTCTGATATCCCGGTCCTCGCGCTTTTCCTTCGAGTCTGGGACTGAGGTGTTTCATCTGTGGCAGCCGTGGGCATCTTCGAAACTAGTGCCCGGACTGAGTACAATACAGTGGAGGTGGACCAGTACAGCACCCGCCTCAGCCACAACAGTTTCCAGCCAGGCCCTTCCAGCAGCAGCAATAGGGGTAGTGAGCTCCCGCTCCTCCGAGGGAAGACGTTGCGGGAGGAGGCCGACCTCCGGGCCCTGCTCAGGGACCTCGACTGAGGCATGGTCGGGGAGGTGGAAAAAAACCGAGAGGAAGAGGAACTAGGTGTGGGAAGATGCACTCCGCAGAGGCAGTAGTTCCGGTAGAGCCATAAGTCGTTCGGGGTACGATCATCTTGTTTAGTACCCTTGCTTATGCCTTGTTTTATTCAGGAGCTTCTCACTCCTTTGTTTCACCTAGTCTAGCCCATTCCTTGGACCTAGACATAGAGACACTTTCTATATCCCTAATTTTGAGTATGCTAGTCGGAGGTCAGAATAGCTGGTCTCGTGTTTTCCGGGGATGTAGGATGATGTTGGGGCCACACCAATCCAGTAGAGATATTATTTTACTTCAAATGAATCCATACGATGTCATGCTAGGCATCGAATGGCTGTTATCAGTGTGTGTCATCATCGATTGTTTCTGAAGAAGGGCTATGTTTTCAGACTCGGGAAGAAAACGTGTGAATTTTATTAGCGAGCGGGGTTACGAGGAAGGTAACCGGCAAGTGGATCCCCTCCTTTCCTTATTAGATGAACTGTCAGTGGAGTCGGCGAATACAGAAATGGTGGAAGTCCTGGGGATCATTGGTGAGTTTATGGATGTCCTATCTGAAGAGGTGGCGACCCTACCCCCTCGACGTGATGTTGAGTTCGGGATAGACTTGCAACCTGGTGCCTGTCCGATTTTGATGGCACCCTACCAGATGGCACCTTCTAAGTTGTGGGAGTTGCAGATTCAGATTGAAAATCTAATGAAGAGGAGTTTTGTTCGACCAAGTGCATCACCTTGGGGTGCTTCTGTCTTGTTTTCAAAGAAGGAAGATAGTGGTCTCAGGCTGTTAATAGACTACCGGAGACTGAATCAGGTAACGGTCAAGAACCGTTACCCCCTCCCAAGGATAAACAATCTCTTTGACCAGCTTAAGGGAGCATGTTGGTTCTCTAAGATCAATCTATGGTCTGGATATCACCAGTTGAGAGTGAAAGAGGGAGAAATCTCAAAGACTGCCTTCAGATGCAAGAGGGGCATCTTTGGTGGGAGGGGGTCATGACATAATGGTATCAGATGACCGTGCAGTCTTCTCTACTACGGCAGGTGGAGGAGTCCCAGTGGGGAGACTCAGAAATTGAAGTGATGCGTGACTAAGTTGCCCAAGGAGATGCCTCGGAAGGGTGGATGGAGGATGGTCATAATCAGATTATTTTCGAAGGGAAGAGGTTTGTTCCAGAGAAGATGCGCGAGAGGGTTCTTGGTGAGTTCCACAACTCACCCCTAGTGGTACACCCGAGAGTTTCCAAGATGTACCAGGGTCTGAGGAGATAGTTTTGGTGTCCCAGGGTAAAGCAGGCAGTGGCAGAGTTCGTGTCCAAGTGCTAAGTGTGTCAGAAGGTGAACGATGAACACCATGTTCTAGGTGGTTTGTTGAAACCTTTAGATGTCCCCGAGTGGAAGTGGGATGAAATCTTTATGGATTTCGTCACAGGGATACCCAAGGTTCAAGGAGGCTGTGACGCCATCTGGGTGGTGGTGGACCTATTGACGAAATCGGCTCACTTCCTGGCAATCAAGGAGTCGGGTGTAGTGGATTCCTTAGCACAGAGGTATGTGGATGAGGTGGTGCAGTTGCATGGAGTTCCGAGGTCCATAGTCTCAGATAGGGATTCACGGTTTACCTCACGAGTCTGGAGAGGATTGCAGCATGCTTTTGGCACCCAGATACGCCTTAGCACTGCTTTCCACCCCCAAACAGATGGGAAGATAGAGCGCACTATCCAAACTTTGGAAGATATTCTATGAGCATGTGTTTTGGACCTTGAAGGATCATGGGTAAAACACTTGACTCTGATAGAGTTCTCTTACAACAACAACTATCACTCTACCATTAGCATGGATAGTTTTGAAGCTTTGTACTGGAGGCCGTGCTGCTTGCCCGTCTGCTGGATAGAGGTCGGAGAAGTAGGTGTTCTTGGCCTGGAGGTGGTGCAGAGAATGACGGAGAAGGTTCATCTTATACGAGAGAGGAGGAAGGCATCTCAGGACTGGAAGAAGTCATACGCCAATAATAGGAGGAGACCCTTGGAGTTCGAGGTTGGGGACCACATATTCCTGAAGGTATCCACCCCCCGCGTGGGCAGTGGAGGTTCGGAAGAGGGAGTAATCTTTCCCCCAGGTTTGTCGGACCGTTCGAAGTGCTGCAGTGGGTCGGTGAGGTGGCTTATCAGCTGGCATTTCCACCATAGCTCCAAAGGGTGCACGATGTCTTCCATGTGTCCCAGCTCCATTGGTATCTGCACGACGATTCACACATCCTCGACTGGGGAGAGCCAGATATCGGGGATGATGCAACATTCATGCAACGACCAGTGATGATCGAAGGTCGTGAAGAGAAGGTGCTTCATGGATGAACCATTCCTTTGGTTCATGTGTTGTGGAGAAATGGTGGGCTTGAGAAAATTACCTGGGAACGATAGACGCAGATGCGCGCCCAGTACCTAGAGTTGTTTTAAGTTTTGTTCTGTTTTGTTTGTACTTAGTTGATGGAATGCTTTACTTTGATAATTATGGAATGTGTGATTTTCCTTTTCTCTGGATGTGTGTTAAGTGTCCTGAGATGTGGGGAGGGGAGAAACTGATACCTAGTTAATACGCATTAAAGTGGATGCGCATAAACCCGTGTGGGTGAGTCAGTGCCGCCCAAAGCAGATATTATCTTAAGATAGAGGAAGGTAAACCCCTCACCCACATGACTGGACAGTTTGGTCTTTTTTTTTCTTCGTTTCATGGGGGGAGGAGCGAAATTATTATGATTGTTCAGGAGATAGATGGATAAGGGGGCGCTCCTTGGTAACAAGGAGGTTTTCGCCTGAGAGGTATCTTTTGAGGGGGAGTTGTTCGGACCCCTCTCCTTTATTTAGGTGGGTTTTTGGATTCTCGAGGACGAGAATGTTTTGAGAGGTATCTGATGTAATGGTCCGGACCACTCTGGTCCATTACTTTGTGAAATGTGGTGCTAGAGGTGTGTCGGGAGGTCAAGGTGACTTGGGGGTGCGTTTGGGTAGACTTTTAAGGAAAGCTAAAGGGTAATAGCTTTCGTACGGTTTGGCTAACCATGCGGACTAACTCTGTGAGGAGTGTTTGGTGCGGTAGAATCTAAGGCATGGTTAGCGCACGTTTTGTTAAACCGTGCGAACTAACCATGCAGACACTTAAAGTTAGATCATAAAATTGTGGATCTGAGCTCTTTTGCCTCTAAATGGTTTGTTTAAGCCCCTAAGCGGCCATAACTCGGGATTACCCTTCCTTGGTGGTAGAAGAACCTCTCCCAAGCATTTTGGAGGTGATCAGGAGGCTTTTCTTAGAAAATCGAAGTTGGTTTCTTGTGGTATGTGATCGTTCTTTCTTGTTTTCCTAGATCTACTTAGATCTACTCTGCCTCTTCTCTTAGTTTCTTAGATCTACACCTGTTATAGGTAGATCTAAGAGTTTGGATGTCGAATATGATGAGCATTGGATTTGGTTGTGTTAGGAGAGGATATCTAAAGAGGATTCGTGGAGAATCGACCCGGTTTCTTGAGCGTTCTTAAACCGTCATGGTTTCATAAAAAACCTTTGAGGTAGGGATCTTACCTTCATCTCTCTCTCACTTTTGTGCATCATGTGGGGTGGGTATCCTCTTGTTTTACGAGATACGGTTGAACTGGTAAATAAAGATAATAACTGGTTAAATAACAGGTTTGGGGAGATTTTTGTTGGTATTATTGTTTTATTTCCATCAATTCCTCTCCTTTGATTTTGTTGTGAATTGAATGGGCTTATGCTTACTGAAAATCACGGTCGTTGGGGGCCTTTGATTGCACCATTAGATGTTTCCTTTTTTTTGGACTATTTCATGGATGGAATTCATAGAAACTAGAAATTGGTTAATCATGTAAAATTGGATGATTAAATGAATACCTAGAACCCTTGTATGATCACCCCAATTAAATTAAATGGAAGAATGAATTTTGTGGGTGCTGGTTGGGGTTTAATTATGTGAAGGGGTGTTTCGTGGGTTGTTGTGGAATGGGTGAGAAGCGGGGCTGTGGATGGCTTGGTTGTGGGTTGGAATGTATCATATGGTTGTGACGTGAAGCGGAACTGTGGTGAATGGTATTGAAGGAATAATGATGCAGTACAGGTTTTGTTTCCGAGGTGTTTGTGGTTGTGGTGGTTGGCATCAGGGCTAGAGGGATGGGTTGTGAATATGAATAAAATTGGAAGAGTTAACTAATGAACTGTGGGGCATGGTAGTTGATTAAAAATGGAAAATCAACGGAATTGGTTGGATGATAAAATAAAATGGTTTTGTGTTGCTTGTGTTTTCCCTAACCTTATTTGTGGTTGGCAGGGATATGTTTTATGAATGTTTGATCTCGCTTGGTTGCTATTAGTTGCTCAGTTGTTAAGGAACTGATAAAATAAAACTGTTGAAACATGAAAAGATTAATGGGGTTTGGGGCCGTTCATTATGTGCATACGTTCGTGGTAGCAGTGTCAAGGCATGTGCTCAGATCTTTTGTGTAGAAGCCTTAGGATGGGATAAGTGGTTGATATAATTATATAAATCTGTATGTTTTATGTTTCTTTACGCACCCCACCCATGTTGATCACCACGTGCCGAACACCCATGGGATGGGGGGGGGGGGTGATATTACCAAACATCCAAAGGATGGCTGGTTACTATTCTTCCTTGTGCTCCCTCTTCGAGGTTCTATAGCCCAAGATCCTTCGGGAAGGTTACGAAAAATGTTTCCCAAGAGTCTTCGGGATGCGATGTGATGTGGTTCCCAGGTGTCTTCGGGATGAGGTGTGGTTATGGCCGAGGATTGAGTGCCGCCAGAATGTGGGATGAGATGTGGTTATAATAGAGGATTGTGTGCCGAAGGGATACTATGAGCTTTGTATGGCTAGGTTGTGGCACTAAATTGAGCTTCGTATCGCCAGGTTGCGGCACTAGTTCAGGAAGAGGGGGAAGCATCAGAGAGTTAGGCATGGGGGCTTGAGCAGTATTCAGTGGGAAAGTGGTGCGGGGTACCCATACTTTGATAATATTACTATACTACTCTATTGACTTGTGATATTTGGTGAGTGTGGCTTGTAAGGTTGGGTGGATAGATTCATTGCTAAGCTTTGGTTCCTTCTATTTTCTCACGGGGCATTAGGATGTCTCCCCACCTGTGCACGAGAGCTTTAGGTTTTCCTACTGAGTATACTTGTATGCTCACCCTACGTTTACTTTCAGGTTTTCAGGAGGACTTCAGGGACCGTGTAGGACCTTTCTAGTTGGGCGTTAGAGTTTTGCTGGTTGCAGTTTTTTCTTTCCTTTCTTGGTATCGTGCTTTAGATATTTTCTTATACATGTAATTTTGTTTGAGTATTGTATAAAACATGCATATGGGCTTGGTTTTGGGTTTATTTTCATTTACTTGTTCCCTTTTCTTTTGGTGTTTGACTCATCTTATTCCCCGATCTTAATTAATAAAAAGGGTAATGCCTCCCATAATTGTGAAAACTCATACCCTTTGTGCTAGTCGCCACTCCGGGGCCCACTGGAGGCGGGACTCGGGGGTCATTATCTCCCTTTCACCATTGCCATCTCATGAGAGGCATCCTTGGTTGGAGGGGGTCCTGACAGAATGGTATCAGAGGCATGGTGGTTGAGAGATAGGATGGAGTCTGGAGTTAGGCACAGTGAGGATTGCATGGGATGGTAGGGCAACAATGTTGGGTGATCTTAGAGCGTGAAATAGGCCAGGGAAGACCGTCTAGGACACTGGATTTTAGGGCCCCCCGTGATCCGATGCAAGGACTCTGGACCTACCGAACGACCAAGTGAGGCCACACTGATTGCAGGGTAGAGACCCTAGGAAAGGTACATGAATCATAATGACTTGAGTTCTTGTGTTTTTGGGGCATTTTGGGGATTTAAAATGAATAAGGACTCTAAGAAAATTTAAGAACAATATTGTACACTACTCAGGCTTAGGCATTCCTTGTTTACCTTGCAGTTATGCCACCTGGGAGAGGACCACGAGTAGTGCGAGCGATCTAGGCCCAGGGGGTTGACTTGGCTGAACAATAAAGGGATAACCGAGAGGAGGAGGACGATCAGTGGCAAAAGACTCTTCGAGCATTTCAGCTGCAGAATCTCAGGAAGTACGAGGGCAGCATCTCAGACATGGAGACAGAGAGCTGGCTAGAGGAGCTGGTGATAGCTTTCAGCTTGATCCATGCTCCAACGGAGTACTAGGTTCCTCTAGCTGTGAGCCAGATGTGTGGAGCATCATGTCAGTGGTGGACGCTTTATCTTGGGGAGAAGAGGGAGGCTGAGGTCACGTGGACTGACTTCGAGAAGGAGTTCCAGACATAATTCCTCTCTTCCACGCTGAAGGCTGAGAAGAGGCGGGAACTACTCTCCCTCCAGCAGGGGAGTATGTCAGTGAGAGAGTTGGGGATCAAGTTCAAGGATCTCATTTTATTTGCTCCTGACCTCTTTCCAGATGAGGAGTCTCGGGCGAGACATTTGGAGGAGGCACTTCAGACTTCAATCTAGTATGTTGTTACTCCCTTCACCCTACCGACATACTTGGAGGTCCAGAAGAAGGATGAAGTGGTGGAAAGGATGCAAACGCTGGGAGGTGTGTCGCAAGAAGGAATCCAGTTGGGCTCGTCAAAGGGGAAAGCTGTCAGCATTAGGCCTCTAGCATCATGGCCCTCTAGGTTCTGACCAGTAGGGAGCAGGCCTCCGCAGTTTCAGTTCCGATCTCCCGGTCCTAGCCCTTTTCCTTCGAGCCCGATACCGAGGTGTTTCATCTGTAGCAGCCGTGGGCACCTTCGGAACCAGTTCCCAGACTGAGTACAATACAATGGAGGTGGACTAGTACTGCACCCACCTCAGCCACAACAGTTTCCAGCCAGACCCTTCCAGCAGCAGCAATAGGGGCAGCGAGCTCCTGCTCCTCCGAGGGAAGACGTTGCAGGAGGAGGCCGACCTCAGGGTGATCCTTAGGGACCTCAACAGGGGCATGGTTGGGGAGGTGGCCGACAACCAAGAGGCAGAGGAACTGGGCATGGGAAGATGCACGCCATAGAGGCAGTAGTTCTAGAAGAGCCAGAAGTCATCCGAGGTACGATCAACTTGTTTAGTACCCTTACTTATGACTTGTTTGATTCAGGAGCTTCGCACTCATTTTTTGCGCCCAGTCTAGCCTGTGCCTTGGGCCTAGACATAGAGACGCTTTCCGTACCCCTAGTTTTGAGTACGCCAGTCAAAGGTCAGACCAGCTTGTATCGTGTTTTCCAGGGATGTAGTTTGATGTTGAGGCCACACCAATCCAGTGGAGATCTTCTTTTACTGCAAATTCAGCCATACGATGTCATTCTAGTCATTGACTGGCTATTCTTAGTGTGTTCCATCATCGATTGTTTCCAAAGAAGGGTTGTGTTTTCAGACTCAAGCGGCCGATGTGTGACTTTCATCGGCGATCGGGGTTACCAGGAAGGTAACCGGCAAGTGGAGCCCCTCCTTTCCTTATTAGCTGAAATTTCAGTGGAGTCGGTGAATACAGAAATGTTGGAAGTCCCGGGGATCATCAGTGAGTTTATGGACATCTTCCATAAATAGGTGGCGACCCTACCCCCTCGACGTGATGTTGAGTTCAAGATAATCTTGCAACCTGGTGCCCGTATGATTTCGATGGCTCCCTACCGGATGGAACCTTCTGAGTTGCGGGAGTTTCGGATTCAAATTTATGATCTGATGAAGAAGAGTTTTGTTTGACCCAGTGCATCACCTTGGTGTGCTCCTGTCTTGTTCCCAAAGAAGGTAGATGGTGGTCTCTAGCTGTGTATAGACTACCGGAGACTGAATCAGGTAACGATCAAGAACCATTACCCCCTCCCGAGGATAGACGATCTCTTTGACCAGCTGAAGGGAGCATGTTGGTTCTCTAAGATCGATCTGAGGTATGGATATCACCAGTGAAGAGTGAAGGAGGGTGACATCTCTAAGACTGCCTTCAGATGCAGGAGGGGTATCTTTGGCTGGAGGGGGTCGTGACAGAATGGTATCAGATGACAGTGTAGTCTTATCTACTTTTGCAGGTGGAGGAGTCACAGTGGGGAGACTCAGAAAGTGAAGTGATGCATGACCGGGTTGCCCAAGGCGATTCCCTGGAAGGGTGGATGGAGGATGGTCAGAATCAGATGCTTTTCTAAGAGAAGATGTTTGTTACAAAGATGATTCACGAGAGGGTTCTTGGTGAGTTCCAAAACTCACCCCTAGCAGTACACCTGGGAGTTTCCAAGATGTACCAGGGTATGAAGAGACAGTTTTGGTGGCCCGGGGTAAAGCGGGTGGGGGCAGAGTTCATGGCCAAGTGCCTAGTGTATCAGCAGGTGAATACTGAACACCGTGTTCCGGGTGGTTTGTTGCAACCTTTAGATGTCCCCGAGTGGAAGTGGGATGACATCTCGATGGATTTCATCACTGGGATACCCAAGGTTCATGGAGGTTGCGACGCCATCTGGGTGGCAGTGGACCGGTTGACGAAATCAGATCACTTCCTGGCAATCAAGGAGTCTGGTGCAGTGGATGCATTAACACAGAGGTATGTGGATGAGTTGGTTTGGTTGCATGGAGTTCCAAGGTCCATAGTCTCAGATAGGGATGCACGGTTTACTTCATGAGTCTGGAGAGGATTGCAGCATGCTTTTGGCACCTAGATACACCTTAACACTACTTTACACCCCCAAATAGATGGGCAGATAGAGCGAACCATCTAGACTTCGGTTGATATGCTACGAGCATGTGTTTTGGATCTTGGAGGATCACGGGTACAACACTTGACTCTGATAGAGTTCTCTTAAACAACAACTATCACTCTACCATTGGCATGGGTCCTTTCTAAGATTTGTACAGGAGGTCATGTTGCTCGCCCATGTGCTGGACAGAGGTCACAGAAGTAGGTGTTCTTGTCCCGGAGGTGGTGCAGAGCACGACGGAGAAGGTTCAGCTTATACGAGAGAGGATGAAGGCAGCTCAGGACTGGAAGAAGTCATACACCGATAATAGGAGGAGACCCTTTGAGTTTGTGGTCAGGGACCACGTATTCCTGATGGTCTCCCCCCGGCGTGGGAAGCAGAGGTTTGACGGAGAGAGTAAGCTTTCCCCCAGGTTTTTCGGACCGTTCGAAGTGCTGTAGTGGGTTGGTGAGGTGGCTTATCAGCTGGATTTTCAACCACAGCTCCAAAGGGTGGATGATGTCTTCCATGTGTCCCAGCTCCGTCGGTATCTGCATGATGATTTACACGTCCTCGACTGGGGAGAGCTAGATATCGGGGACGATGCAACATTCTTGGAGCGACCAGTGATGATCGAAGGTCATGAAGAGAAGGTGCTTTGTGGATGAACCATTCCTTTCATTCGTGTTTTTTGGAGACACAGTGGTCTTGAGGAAAGTACCTGGGAACGAGATATGCAGATGCGTGCCCAGTACCCAGAGTTGTTTTAAGTTTTGTTCTATTTTGTTTGTACTTGTTCGATGGAACGATTTACTTTTCTAATTATGGAATGTGTGGTTTTCCTTTTCTCTGGATGTGTGTGAAGTATCCTGGGATGTGGGGAGGAGAGGACCTGATCCCTAGTTAAGAAGCATTAAAGTGGATGCACCTAAACCCGTGCGGGTGAGTCAGTGCCGCCCAAAGTGGATATTATCTTAACATGGAGGAAGAGAAACCCCTCACCCACATGACCAAACAGTTTGGTCTTTTGTTTTTCTAGGTTTCACGGGGGAGAGGACTGATATGATTGTGATTTTTTAGGAGATAGATGGAGAAGGGGGCGCTCCTTGGTAACAAGTAGGTTTTTCCCTGAGAGGTATCTTTCGAGGGGGATTTGTTCGGACCCCTCTCCATTATTTAGGTGGGTTTTTGGATTCTTGAGGAGGAGAATGTTTTGAGAGGTATATGATGTAATGGCCTAGACCTCTCCAGTCCATTTATTTGTGAAATGTGGTGCTGGAGGTGCGTTAAGAGGTCAAGGTGACTTAGGGGTGCGTTTGGGTGGACTTTTAAGGAAAGATAAAGGGAAATATATTTCGCACGGTTGGCGCACATTTTGGATAAACCGTGCGGTCAAACCGTACAAGGTTAGTGTTGGAGGTAGTGGCTAATGCACGGTTAGTGCACGGTTTGGCTAACCATGTGGACTAACCGTGTGAGGAGTTTTTGGAGAGGTAGAATCTAATGCACAGTTAGCGCACAGTTTGTTAAACCGTACGAACTAACCATGTGGGCACTTAAAGTTAGATCATAAAATTTTGGATCAGAACTCTTTTGACTCTAAATGGTTCTTTTAAGCCCCTAAGCGGCCATAACTCGGGATTACCCTTCCTTGGAGGTAGAAGAACCTCTCCCAAGCATTTTGGCATCAATCTGAAAGCTTTTCTTGGTGAATCGAAGCCGGTTTCTTGAGGTATGTGATCGTTCTTGCTTGTTTTCTTAGATCTACTTAGATCTACTCCTCCTATTTTCTCATTTTCTTAGATCTATTCCCGTTATGGGTTGATCTAAGCGTGTGGATATCAAATATTATGAGCTTTGGACTTGGTTGTGTTAGGATAGGATATCTAAAGAGGATTCGTGGAGAATCGACTCGGTTTCTTGAGCGTTCTTCGACCGTCGTGGTTTCCTCAAAAACCATTTAGGTAGGGATCTTACCTTCATCTCTCTCTCACTTTTGTGAATCATGTGGGGTGGGTATCCTCTTGTTTTATGAGATACAGTTGAACCAGTAAATAAAGATAATAACTGGTTAAAGAACATGTTTGGGGAGATTTTTGTTGGTATTGTTGTTTTATTTCCCTAAATGCTTATCCTTTGATTATGTTGTGAATTGAATGGGCTTATGCCTACTGAAAATCATACTTGTTGGGGGCCTTTTCTTACACCATTAGATATTTCCTTATTTTAATGGATTGTTTCATGGATATAATTCATAGAAAGTAAAAATTGGTTAATCGTGTAAAATTGGCTGATTAAATGAATACCTGGAACCCCTGTATGATCACCCCAATTAAATTAAATGGAAGAATGAATTTTGTGGGAGATGGTTGGGGTTTAATTATGAGAAGGGGTGTTTTATGGGTTGTTGTGGAACGGGTGAGCAGCGGGGCTACGGTTGGCTTGGTTGTGGGTTGGTGTGTATCATATGGTTGTGATGGGAAGGAGAGCTACTGTGAATGGTATTGAAGGGATAATTATGCGGTACGAGTTTTTTTTCTGAGGTGTTTATGGTTGTGGTGGTTAGCAGCAGGGCTTCATGGATGGGTTGTGAATATGAATAAAAGTGGAAGAGTTAACTAATGAACTGTAGTTCATGGTAGTTGATTAAATAAGGGAAATCAACGGAATTGATTGGATGATAAGAGAAAATGGTTTTGTGTTGCTTGTGTTTTCCCAAACCTTATTTGTGGTTGGTAGGGATATGTTTTACGAATGTTTGATCTGGCTTGGTTATTGTTAGTTGCTCGGTAGTTAAGAAACTGATAAATTAAAACTGTTGAAACATGAAAATCTTAATGGGGTTTTGGTCCGTTCATTGTGTGCATACTTTCGTGGTAGCAGTGTTGAGGCATGTGCTCAGATCTTTTGGGTAGAAGCCTTAGGATGGGCTGAGTGGTTGATATAATTATATAAATCTGTACGTTTTATGTTTCTTTACACACCCCACCCATGTTGAGCACCACGTTCCGAACACCTGTGGGACGAGGGGGGGGGGTGAGATTCCCAAACATCCAAAGGATGGCTGGTTACTGTTCTTCCCTGTGCTCCCTCTTCCAGGTTCTATAGCCCAAGATCCTTCGGGAAGGTTATGACAGATTTTTTCCAAGAGTCTTCGGGATGAGATGTGATGTGGTTCCCAGGTGTCTTCGAGATGAGGTGTGGTTATGGATGAGGATTGAGTTCCGGCAGAATGAGGGATGATATGTGGTTATAGCCAAGGATTGTGTGTCGGCCGGTGGTATACTATGATCTTCGTATGGCCAGGTCACGACACTAGCTCAAGCTTCGTATGGCCAGGTTGTGGCACTAGCTCAAGAAGAGGGGGAAGCATTAGAGTTTTAGGTGTGAGGTCTTGAGCAGTATTCAGTAGGAAGGTGGTGCGGTGTACCCATACTTTGATAATAATACTATACTTCTCTATTGATTTGCGATATTTGGTGAGTGTGGCTTGTAAGGTTGGGTGGATAGATTCCTTGCTAGGCTTTGTTTCCTTTTGTTTTCTCGCGGGGCATTAGGATGTCTCCCCACTTGTGCATGAGAGCTTTAGGTTTCCCTAATGAGTATACTTGTATGCTCACCCTACATTTACTATCAGGTTTTCAGGAGGACTTCAGGGACCGTGCGGGACCTTGCTAGTTGGGCGTTGGAGTTTTACTGGTTGCAGTTTTTCTTTCCTTTCTTGGTATCGTGCTTTGGATCTTTTCTTATACTTGTACTTTTTTTTTCAGTATTGTATAAAACATGCATATGGGCTTGGATTTGGGTTTATTTTCATTTACTTGTTCCCTTTTATTTTGGTGTTTGACTCATCTTATTTCCTGATCTTAATTAATAAAAAGGTTAATGCCTCCCATAATTGAAAAAACTCATACCCTTAGTGCTAGTCACCACTCCGGGGCCTACTGGAGGTGGGACTCAGGGTTCATTATCTCCCTTTCACCATTTCCAGCTCAAGAGGGGCATCTTTGGTGGGAGGGGATTGTGACAGAATGGTATCAGAGGCATGGGGGTTGAGATATAGGATGGAGTCTAGAGTTAGGCGCAGTGAGGATTGCATGGGATGGTAGGGAAACAATGTCGAGTGATCTTGGAGCATGAAATAGGACAGGGAAGACCGGCTAGGACACATGATTTTAGGCCCCTCCGTGATCCGATGCAAGAACTCTGAACCTACCGAACGACCAAGTGAGGCCACACTGATTACATGGTAGTGACCCTAGGAAAGGTACATGAATCATAATGACTTGTGTTCTTGTGTTTCTAGGGAATTTTGTGGATTTAAAATGTATAAAGAGTCTAAGAAAATTTAATAACAATATTCTACACTACTCGGGCTTACGCATTCCTTGTTTACCTTGCAGCTATGGCACCTGGGAGATGACCATGAGTAGTGCGAGCGATCGAGGCCCAAGAGGTTGAATTGACTGAACAACAAAGGGCTGACCGAGAGGAGGAGGACGATCAGTGGCAGAAGACGCTTCAAGCCTTTCAGCCACAGAATCTTGGGAAGTATGAGGGTAGCATCTCAGACATGGAGACAAAGAGCTGGCTAGAGGAGCTGGTGATAGCTTTTAGCTTGATGGGGGGGGGGGGTGAGATTCCCAACCATGTTGAGCACTACGTGCTGAACACCCATGGGATGGGGGGGGGGGTGAGATTCCCAAAAATCTAAAGGATGGCTGGTTACTGTTCTTCCCTGTGCTCCCTTTTCTAGGTTTTATAGCCTAAGATCCATTGTGTAGGTTATGACAAATGTTTCCCAAGAGTCTTTGGGATGGGATGTGATGTGGTTCCCATGTGTCTTTGGGATGAGGTGTGGTTATGGCCAAGGATTGAATGCCGATAGAATGTGGGATGAGATGTGGTTATAACTGAGGATTGTGTGCCGGCGGGATACTATGAGCTTCGTATGGCTAGGTTGCGACACTAGCTCGAGCTTCGTATAGCCAGGTTGCGGTACTAGATCAGGAAGAGGGGGAAGCATCAGAGCATTAGGCATGAGGGCTTGAGCAGTTTTCAGTGGGAAGGTGGTGAGGGGTACCCATACTTTGATAATATTACTATACTACTCTATTGACTTGTGATATTTGGTGAATGTGTCTTGTTATTTTGGGTGGATAGATTCCTTGCTAGGCTTTGGTTCCTTCTGTTTTCTCACGAGGAATTAGGATGTCTCCCCACCTATGCACAATAGATTTAGGTTTCCCTAATGAGTATACTTGTATGCTCACCCTACATTTACTATCAGGTTTTCAGGAGGACTTCAGGGACCGTGCGGGACCTTGCTAGTTGGGCGTTAGAGTTTTACCGGTTGCAGTTTTTCTTTCCTTTCTTGGTATCGTGCTTTGGATCTTTTCTTATACTTTTACTTTTTTTTCAGTATTGTATAAAACATGCATATGGGATTGTTTTTGGGTTTATTTTCATTTACTTGTTCCCTTTTCTTTTAATGTTTTACTCGTCTTATTTCCTGATCTTAATTAATAAAAAGAGTAATGCCTCCCATAATTGTGAAAAATCATACCCTTGGTGCTATTCACCACTCCGGGGCCTACTGGAGGCGGGACTCGGGGATCATTATCTCCCTTTCACCATTGCCATCTCAGGAGGGGCATCTTTGGTGGGAGGGGGTCGTGACATTTTAAATAAGTGATTTTAAAGTGAAACGTTGTATTTTACTCAATAAATTTTCATGTGATATTTTTAAATTATTTTCATCAATGTTAACATACTTTATTGAATATTATTATTTACTTAAGACACACTCAAAATTTATCATCCAATATATTTTTATGGATGTTTTATGTTCATCTTTGTTAGGGAGAGTATTGACATTCTATATACTAGTTCTTCCAATACTGATAGTTATTTATTTTTAAGGCATATTAATTAAGTTGTATTGTTCATTCATATGATGAATTCATTAGAATTATTAAGTGATGTATGGGGACTATAATTAAATATACCCTTGTGGAATTGATATATATCATGAGACAAATGAGTTGGCTAGTCTTATTAAATTCATTTTTTGTTTTTACCCACCCATAGTTTAAACTATCTTAGAATAAGGCTTTGATGGTATGTTTTAGATATCATTTATTATGAATTCCATAATTATAAAATAAGTTATTTATTTTCATGTTTTTTTTGAAAAGGTTAAGGGTCAATACCCCTTTTATTAAAGATAAAAAATAAAGTAAAACATCTTTTGAAGACTGGGAGAATAGAGAACCCATTACATGAAAAGTTATTGATAAAATATAATGTGTTTTTATTTATTTAATGTGTCATATTTATTATGAATTATTTAATCATAATAGATTACATTGTACATAACCCATACTAAGCATCTGAGACCACCCTTATTTTGTTTTCTTTCCATGGGATATGAGTAAGGAATCTTTCTACGAGTTCAAGGATGTATAATAATTAAATTCACCATGTGTTGTACATTATTTTTTCAAATGTAATATGAGATTCAAGTATGTATCCAGTTTTCCATGATTACTAAACTACTTGGTCCTTAGGTATGTGATTCCTTGTATCTAGTTATAATGTAATAAATAACCATCAACTCTGGGATACTGGGTTTGGAGTCTTGAGAAAAAATTATAAGAGGGATCCTTAAGAACCAAGGTCCTTTTCCAAGAACCTATGATCTGATACCATTTTTAATGAACCATTATGGGATTCCACCAGAACTGGCACATGACCTGACTCACTACTCGAAAAAGGGTGTTGTCAATCCCCATAGGTTGGAAACTAGTTCTTAATTAACCAAAGACAAACCTCAGGTATGGATTCATAGGATAAATCCATGAATTAAACATAACCCATACATATATTAGACATGAATTCCACCAAAAATAAATAAGAGACAGATATAAAAGAATAAATAACAAAATTAGATCATAACAAAAAAAAAATTATAAAACAACCCATGAGAAATGTCATATCATAAATTAAGCACATGGTAGGCATATGCATATAAAAATTAACAAAAAAGTGTGAGGTTTGGCCTACAATACTGATACACAATAATAAAAATAAAACTAACCCACTGCCAAAATCTCATCATAACACATGACCACACACCATGATTAAAAGCAAACCATTATAGTCTAACCCATAATAGAGTCCCAAGGATACTAAACCATAGAAATGGAACCTAAAATAAATGTACAAGAGTTTTATACACTGATTGGTGTATAAAGGGTGTGAGAAAAACTTTCTTAGTATGATTTTACAAATTAGTATATGCTATTTTATTTCAAAGGAATGCTTCATTAAAGCTAGTTTGAAATATAAATATAAAATAGTTTTTTTATTCATTGCATGTGAAAAGACAATATCACTTTAAAAAATACTTTACAAATAATTTTATAAATCCATTTGAAATAGAAAAAACCATAACTATAAATAAAGTTAACATATAGGGCACTCAATATAAATCAACGTTCTAAACTAAGTAGTTGTGTTAATAAATTATCAATGGGGATGGGATGTAATTAAACAGCATAACATAATCCAGTAATTCATCCTAAAACGAATCTAGAAATAATAGGAAATACCTAGGGCTTTATCTATAACAAAACCAGACTTGGTATCATTAAAAAACACTATATCTAGGGGACCTTAGTGAAACTAGGAAAATTTACACTTGATGCCCTCTCGAGGGTCACCAAGAACAAAGAAACCATTAGGAGGGTGAAACTATCCTAGGGATCTAGATAGGGAGTTCCATTGTACTAGTGTAACATGCACCATGTTCTTATATTAGCTTCTCAAGTTCCCTTGAAAAGTCAGTGTAGAGGTTAGTAATAAGAGACAAACCACAGATCCTTTCACAGATCATTTACAAATTACATTAAAAAAATTTCACCTCACCTCCAACATCCTAATAATAAATAACCCCTTTTAGTATCAATACATAATAATAAATAAGCATTTAATGATACAAAACTCCCCTAAGGAGTCTCACTCCATAACAATCAACTAACACAAGGGGCTTAATTGAGGGACTCACACATTTGGAAAAAAATCTTAAAAATTCCAAACTAGACTTTAAAACACTGACCCAAAATGATGAGTTATTTTCCACCATTTTAAATCAAGTTTAAAACATTATTTTAAAACCAACCATTTCAAATCACATTAAAATTCATTTAGTATACAAATACTATTTATTGAAATGTGTTTTGAAAACTAATAATTTCCATAAAAACCACATTTCAATCAATTCATGACCCAAATGTGGTTAAATGATTTTAAATCACCCAATAAAATTTAAAAAAAATACACACACCACTTTTGTAACAACCCGAGATTTTATGAGATATATTATTTTTAATTTCTTTGATGTGTTCTATTATACACTACACCAAGATTAGCTTGTACTATACACAACATCGTATTAGCTTGTAGTATACGCAACACTATTCTTGGATCATGTTACACACAATTTTGATAGTAGTTATTCTACGAAACATTGAGTGTATATATATATATATATATATTCAATTTATAAATGAAATATGGTAGGATTTTGTTATACGAAATAACGGAGGATTCTTGCACAACACGCAACCCTGACTTGGCTTGCATTACATGCAATCGTGACCTTCCTCGATAGCGTGTGTTGTACGCAATACCAGGTTTCACTAAACAACGATATATGGTTATAATATTATTATGAACTAGCTGTTATGAATAGTATCAACTACATTTTTAATTTTATAACATTATTATTCATTTTACACATTTTCTAGAACATGGTAGGAGAACAAAATCAATTTTTCGAGTAAAATAAGTATTTTTCAAAAAATGTAGTTTTGCCGCCTTTTGATGGCGCACCCACTTTAAATCTAATTTTTTACATGTTTATAAGTTCAATTTGACAAAATAAAATTCTCCCTTGGAATCAGGATATAAAAATTTAATTTGGATAAATTTTTCATATTATTCTGATAACTTTCATATTTTGATGAATAGTAAAAAAACGCTATATTTTAATTAAAAACAACTTTTTTCACCGCAATAATTTATATGGTTATATTATCTTTTTAATTTGTTTTAAAATGTAATTAGAATATATTTTTACCATTTAATCCAATGTTGGTCATTGGAATTAATTTCACTTTGAAATTGGATATAAACAAGTATCAATCTTTTGATAGTTATTGTTTCTTAAAAACATGCTATTTGTTTTGATAATGGGAATTAATTTTAAAATAAATTAATGCCACTTATATGTTTTTAATTTGTAAAAATAGACATATTTTTTGAATTCGGAATATCAAATATAGCTTAGGCCGAATTTTTGGTGAAAAACTTCAATTTTTGATGAATAGTGAAAACACCGAGTTTTTGGTTAAAACCTACTTTTTATTTAAATAATAATTTATTTGATTTAAATTTATTTTAGGTAAAAATAGATACATAATACTTATATAAGTTCAATGAAATTCATTGGAGTCATTTTATAATAATTTTAGATTTATAAAAATTGTATTGAGCTTTTCACTATCTTTTACTCACCTCCTAGGAGCTTTTGCATTTGTTCATAAAACATAATTTTACCGCTTCTGTGAGTTGAATTTCAAAAATACGAGAGAAAATATTAATATCAAGAAGTAAAATGTGGTTCAATTGGATAAAAATAATTTTTGATGAATAGTAACTTTTTACTTTTATTTACCACGGTTAAAGGTAAATAGGGTAATTCAAGGTTAAAAGAATATTGTAATAATTCAAAATCACCTTAACACTTGTCCAAACCTTGTTAGATGAGTAATGGACGACCATGAACATCCTTGAGTCTATTTTGGGACCCCATGGAGCCACTTATGAAAGACAATGAGACATTAAATTAATTAATTTAATGTAAAGACAAAATTGGCATTAACAAAAATATTTTAATAATTAATTTTTATAAGGGACTATATAAATTATCTTTTCGACTATAAATATTCATTCTAAATCTAAAAATATCTCCTACATTTTGGTATTTCTTTTATAATTTTTAGATATTCAATAAATTAAATTATTTATGACAGAATAATGATGCAGTATTTACCTCATTAATAAATGATTTAAATAAATTAGATTATAATGATTAAAATATTATCCAAAACATGCCCAATTATGATTGGATGATTTTATTTTGACCATGAGTCATCTTATCGTCATATTTAATTATTTTTGGACCTTTTTAAACCGAAGATAAGTTTATAATAAAACAATATTTTCACACTTTCCAAAAGAGCCCCTCCACCCCCTTATAAAAGGAGACCATTTATATCCAATTCCTCACACCACTCAAGCCATTTGGCTCATCCAAACTCTTCCCAATTAATATCCCTAAATCCCTCTCCTTCCTCTAGAATCCTTACCTTAGGCATAAGGCACTCCAATAAGTCCTTTTGGTCCAAACCAAAGGAAGTTACCCAAATTTAAGGTAACAATTTCTCTTAAATTGTTTTCTTTTATTCTACTTCTCCAACCCCTAAACTCTTTTTAATCCTTTATTTTGTAACAAAACCATTATCCTAAGTATACTAGGATGTTTTTATGAGAAGTATTCTAACTACACTTACACACACCTCCATCTAATGGATGAAGAGCATAATGTTTCTGTGGATGGAAAACTAACGCCTCACGAAACGATGATTGTTCGATTTTCTCCGACCGCCTCTCATGGTGGACATTATGATGGAACTGTATTTATATATGATATATATTATGTTTATGATTTCCTTATACTTATTTAATTCCCAATTATATCAATCCTTTATGGTTTCCATAGTGGGTAAATAAGATAATCTCATTTGAGGAAGTGCAGACTACCGCCCCCTCAAAGTGATGTGATTCATTAATGCCTTATGTGGGATGTATAAAGGATGGAGTTAATGATATTATATATGATATTATACTCTAATTATAATATACCTATTAAATTAAAATAATAAATATAAATGAAAGTAGCGTTCATGTGTACGTACAACTTACCTTCTCCATGAACGGTGCATTTCATTTCTTACCTCCATATATTATGTACTATTATAAATACATGTATATACTGGATATATAATGAATATATATGATATATAAATCATGATTTACATTCTATAAGTAAGTAAATCATGATATAAGTAATAACAACATCAAGAACAATGAGTCCAAACACGTAAGATAAATAAGATGATTTTACTCAAAACGTTGCTTTAACATGGGATTTACAAAAGAACAGGTAATATAAAGTCATAAGTAAACCATATATGATATCATAAAATGAATATGATTATTTAATAATTCAATGGAATTATTTAAATTATTATACAGGATGTTCGGATACGTATGAAGCATATCAGACCTAAGGTAAGGGATAATTATTCCAATCTCATTCTTATCCGAGATTGTTTATTCGTAAGTATTTACTGGGGTTATATTTATCATCCATGTCCCTGATTTCTAAAAATGGTTTCATGTATGTTTAAAGTCATTTTTACCCATTTTTGACTTTTACTACATGGTGTGTAAGGAATCTTTCTTTTACGAGGTACTTTTTGACTTTTCCGGCAAAAGTACGAGAAGAATGTTTTTTAACTTATACGTCATGAAAGGATTTTTACGGTTTTATAAAGCCTTATTTTCATGAAGATTCCTCCAAAATATTTTATGACTATTTTCAAAAAAATCCTTTTCTTTTAAAAATTCATGACATTTTTTGAAAAGAAAATGATTTTAAAGAAGAAAAGATATTTTCCTCAAGAATTCATTTCAAGTGTTTTATCAAAACCATTTTCCATCTAAGATGACATTATTTAATATATGTATGTTTCAAGTATAATGTCTCTATGATTTAAATGGTTTTACTTTTATTATTATGAAATTATATCCATTTCTTTTATATGGATTGTGTGATGATGGGATGATGTTTATGAAACCCGTTTTATTCGTTGGGTTATTATGAATGATGTATGTTTATTTTGTGGCACAAGTAAGAATGATTTAATTATAATATGGGTGAGACATATATATACCTCAAATGCATTGGGTGAAGATTTATATCTCATGAGATATACATGGATGAAATGGCAAGTAAATCTAGTTCAGTAATACAGGGCTGGAACGACAAGTAAACCCGGTTCAGTAAGGGACTTTTTCCACTAAGATGGTCTTGGCAGCAATGTCTTGGATACTATGGAAATCATATCATGTTCTTAATGGTTTACACAATTACATGTTTTATTCCCATTCTATTTTATCATGATTGATGTTCCTTTATGATATATGCCTTACGTACTTCCAAGATTTATGTCTTTTCTCAAGATTTTGATGTTTAGATTTTATGTTCAAGCTTTTTCATTAAAATGTTTATGGATTGTTTTATGTTCTATATGTTTACCCTTACTGAGCATTTGAGCTCACCCTTTATATGTTTTCTTTTCCCCAGGATATAAAGAAAGTTTTTAGGTAAAAAAAAAGATTTTTGTGGGAGATGTTGAAGATCTTTCACCAAGATTAGAAGATTATGTTCCAAGTTTACAAAGACACTAAAATATTACGGTCTTTGTGTGTTGGTTTTTTTTATGTATTAATTATTCCGCTAAAGTAATGTAATGTCCATGTACATCAAGATTTGGGTCTCTACAGTTGGTATCAGAGGAAAGGTTTAGTTAACCTTTGGAAACTAGGATGTGAAAACTTTAGTGAGATCCCTATAGATATTTATAAGGTATGTCTAGGGATGTCCCTAAGGTTAAGTATAGGTATAGGTTATACTCCTATAATTATGGTAACAATATTAGAATTAACCATAAGATGTTATATATTGAAGGTACTCCCCCTTTATTATGTTTTTTTCCCTAGCATGATTTTTGCCTCTCACACTATTCTTTTTGGGTTTTAGAAAATGGCTGGAAACAGGAAGATTCATGATAATGGAGTTTCATGATGATCATAAAGGAAAGAAAGTTCAATTTCCCTCATGTAAGTCATGTGGGAAGAGGCATCAAAGAGAATGTTTCAAAGGAAATGGAAGATGCTTTGGGTGTGTAAAAGAAGGACACAAATCTAGTAATTGTAAAGTAAAAGGTTCAGTTAACACCATGGACAAGGATAATGGTATTGTTAAGACATCAACAATGGTTAAGTGTTTTAAATGTGGAATGTGCGGGCATTATGAAAAACCCTTCCCTAAGGGAAAATCTCATAAAGATAATCAGCATGGTCATATGGGTAGTATTTATGTGGATGATTATGAAGATACTACAAATGATATATGAGATATAAGAAATGATGAAGCTCAGTCAGTGGTTTAAGAAGGTAGTGTAATGATTGTATGTTTATCAAGAATAATGTATGGTACTATGGAATAAAGAAAAATCTAAGGATTGTTACACTGTTGCCTTTGCTTGAGTTTTGAAATTATATGATGAATGGTACTGGTAACCATGAAAGGTTATTCAGATATTTTTGGAAAATAGATGATATGCACATAAAGAAGGGATAAGGATAAAATGAAATGTTTGACAGTATTCATGAGCTCATGAATAATATATGGACAATGTGATATCATGGTTTGAGTATATAAAATTTTTGGGATTTTGGTATGTAGAAAGAGTTAACTTTTGGCAGCATTCATGTTTTCACTAAGGTTCAATGGGTATTCATTTTTCAAAAGAATACATGATTAAGGTATTCACATGTTTGGAATGTGACCAACAAGATATATTTTATATGGGGGATAAATGATGGTATTCACATGCTTGGTTGATGATATTTATAGTAATCGTTTTCTTTATACTATAAGATTGGACAGAAGTATTTTCGATAATCTTAAATGTTAGAATGGATTAAGTTAGACATCTGATAGAATTATTTAAGTCTAGAACTTTTTTCAATATTATTTATGGAATGTTATAAACAATGTAGTTTTAGAAAAAAGGACAACCTGCAGGACAGGTGACAACCCGTTGCGTCGAAAAAGGCTGTGTGAATCGAACCCACAACCTAAGTACGATAGGCCTTTATCGCCTACCACTAGCCTACAAGAAGTCCCTGGTTAGTAGAAACTGGTTTTATTTTATTAAGCGGTATGATAGATGAAGTATAAGTTCATTTTTGGAATCGTATACGATTAACCTCACCATAGATGGACTTATGTTTGTTTGGTAACTTTTTCTAACCTTTTGTTTGAAACAGATGGAATGACCCATCATTCTATCACATGATCTGCTAACACTTCACGAATAACAAATTCAACTTCATTTCTTTAAGAGATGAAGTGGAAATTTCTCAAGGCACGAACAACAGTGAGATGCTACAAAAATCATGTAAGTATTTCTTTTAATTCATCAACTTTAGGGAAATGATCTTGAAAACCAAAAAATGTTGTCCTAGTGCCCTCATATCCGATGAATCAGATGGTACCTTAGATCATCACAAATTTATGGCTTTGTGATTGTTGGATTTTTCATAGCCATGTTCTCTACCACTCTCCATCAGAATTTAATGGTGAGATTTCTCTTCCATATCCATATTATCACATATGTTTTTCTATGTGGAAACCCAGTGATTAGTTAATTTGGGTAACCATTACATTTCATAATTTAGTTTTTAATGTTCAGTTTTGGTATTCCTTTTTATGATGTGGGTTTCTATGAAAGAAACTTTCAAGTAGTAAACCATTTATAACCCCGACGAATTTCGAGGGAGAAATTCATTTTAAGGGGGTTAGAATGTAAGAACCCGATATTTTATGAGATATATTATTTTTAATTTCTTTGATGTGTTCTATTATACACTACACTAGGATTAGCTTGTACTATACGCAACACCTTATTAGCTTACAGTATACACAACACTATTCTTGGATCATGTTACACACAATTTTGATAGTAGTTATTCTACGAAACATTGAGTGTATATATATATATATATTCAATGTATAAATGAAATATGGTTGTATTATGTTATACAAAACAACGGAGGAGTCTTTCACAACACGCAACCCTAACTTGGCTTGCATTACACACAATCGTGACCTTCCTCGATAGCGTGTGTTGTACGCAATACCAGGTTTCACTAAACAATGATATATGGTTATAATATTATTATTAACTAGCCCTTATGAATAGTATCAACTACATTTTGAATTTTATAACATTATTATTCATCTTACACATTTTCTAGAACATCGTATGAGAACAAAATCAATTTTTCGAGTAAAATAAGTATTTTTCAAAAAATGTAGTTTTTCTGCCTTTTGATGGCACACCCACTTTAAATCTAGTTTTTGACATGTTTATAAGTTCAATTTGAAAAAATAAAATTCTCCCTTGGAATCAAGATATAAAAATTTAACTTGGATAAATTTTTCATATTATTCTGATAACTTTCATATTTTGATGAATAGTAAAAACACGCTATATTTTAATTAAAAACAATTTTTTTCATCGCAATAGTTTATATAGTTATATTATATTTTTAATTGGTTTTAAAGTTTAATTAGAATATATTTTTACCATTTAATCCAATGTTGGTCATTGGAATTAATTTCACTTTGAAATTGGACATAAATAAGTATCAATCTTTTGATAGTTATTGTTTCTTAAAAACACGCTATTTGTTTTGATAATAGGAATTAATTTTAAAATTAATTAATGCCACTTCTATTTTTTTAATTTGTAAAAATAGACATCATTTTTTAATTCGGAATATCAAATATATCTTAGGCTGAATTTTTGGTATTTTTCTGAAAAACTTCAATTTTTGATGAATAGTGAAAACACTGAGTTTTTGGTTAAAACCCACTTTTTATTTAAATAATAATTTATTTGATTTAAATTTATTTTAGGTCAAAATAAATACATAATACTTATATAAGTTCAATGAAATTCATTGGCTTCATTTTATAAAAATTTTAGATTTATAAAAATGGTATTGAACTTTTCACCATCTTTTACCCACCTCCTAGGAGCTTTTGCATTTCTTCATAAAACTTAATTTTACCACTTCTGTGAGTTGAATTTAAAAAATAATATCTACACGGTTAATATCAAGGTATAAAATATGGTTCAATTGGATAAAAATAATTTTTGGTGAATAGTAACTTTTTACTTTTATTTACCACGGTTAAAGGTAAATAGTGTAATTCAAGGTTAAAAGAATATTATAATAATTCAAAATTACCTTAACACTTGTCCAAACCTTATTGGATGAGTAATGGACGACCATGATCATCCTTGAGTCGATTTGGGGACCCCATGGAGCCACTTATGAAAGACAATGACACATTAGATTTATTAATTTAATGTAAAGACAAAATTGGTATTAATAAAAATATTTTAGTAATTAATTTTTATAAGGGGATATATAAATTATCATTTCAACTATAAATATTCATTCAAAAGATAAAAATATTTCCTACGTGTTGGTATTTTTTTTATAAATTTTAGACATCAAATAAATTAAATTATTTATGACACAATAATGATGCAGTATTTACCTCATTAGTAAATGATTTAAATAAATTAGATTATAATGATTAAAATATTATCCAAAACATGTCCAATTATGATTGGATGATTTTATTTCGACCATGAGTCATCTTATCTTCATATTTAATTATTTTTGGACCTTCTGAAACTGAAGATAAGTTTATAATAAAATAATATTTTCACACTTTCCAAAAGAGCCCCTCCACCCCCTTATAAAAAGAGACCATTTATATCAAATTACTCACACCTATAAAGCCATTTGGCTCATCCAAAATCTACCCAATTAGGCTCCCTACATCCCTATACTCCCTCTAGAATCATTACCTTAGGCATAAGTCATTCCAAGAAGTCCTTTTGGTCCAAACCAAAGGAAGTTACCCAAATTGAAGGTAACAATTTCTCTTAAATTGTTTTCTTTTATTCTACTTCTCCAACCCCTAAACTCTTTTTAATCATTTCTTTTGTAACAAAACCATTATACTAATTATACTAGGATGTTGTTATGATAAGGATTCGAAATAAACTTACACACACCTCCATCTAATGGATGAAGAACATAATGTTTCTGTGGATGGAAAACTAACGCCTCACGAAACGATGATTGTTCGATTTTCTCCTACCACCTCTCATGGTGGACATTATGATGTCACTGTATTTATATATGATATATATTATTTTTATGAGTTTTTATTCTTATTTACTTCCCAATTATATCAAGCCTTTATGGTTTCCATAGTGGGTAAATACGATAATCTCATTTGAGGAAGTGCGGACTACCGCCCCCTAAAAGTGATGTGATTCGTTAATGGCTTATGTGGGATGTATAAAGGATGGAGTTAATGATATTTTATATGATATTATACTGTAATTATAATATACCTATTAAATTAAAATAATAAATAGAAATTAAAGTAGCGTTCATGCGTACGTACGGCTTACCGTCTCCATGAACGGTGCATTGCATTTCTTACCTCCATATGTTATGTACTATTATTAATACATGTATATGCTGGATATATAATGAATATATATGATATATAAATCATTATTTACATTCTGGAAGTAATTAAATCATGATATAAGTAATAATAACATCAATAACAACAAGTCCAAACACGTACGATAAATAATATGATTTTACCCAAAACGTTGCTTTAACATGGGATTTACAAAAGAACGGGTAATATAAAGTCATAAGTAAACCACATATGATATCATAACAATGAATATGATTATTTAATAAGTCAATGAAATTATTTAAATCATTATACAGGATGTTCGGATACGTACGAAGCATATCGGACCTAAGGTAAGGGATAATTATTCCAATCTCATTCTTATCTGAGACTGTTTATTCGTAAGTATTTACTGGGGTTTTATTTATCATCCATGACCCAGATTTATAAAAATGGTTTCATGTATTTTTAAAGTCCTTTTTACCCATTTTTGACTTTTACTACATGGTATGTAAGGAATCTTTCATTTACGAGGTACTTTTTGACTTTTCCGGAAAAAGTACGAGAAGAATGTTTTTTTAACTTATACGTCATGAAATGATTTTTACGGTTTTATAAAGCCTTATTTTCATGAAGATTCCCCCAAAATATTTTATGACTATTTTCAACAAAATCCTTTTCTTTTAAAAATGCATGACATTTTGTGAAAAGAATATGATTTTAAAGAAGAAAGGATATTTTCCTCAAGAATTCATTTCAAGTGTTTTATCAAAACCATTTTCCATCTAAGATGACATTATTTCATATGTGTATGTTTCAAGTATAATTTCTCTATGATTTACATGCTTTAAATTTTCTTATTATGAAATTATATCCATTTCTTTTCTATGGATTGTGTGATGATGGGATGATGTTTATGAAACCCATTTTATTCATTGTGTTATTATGAATGATGTATGTTTATTTTGTGGAACAAGTAAAATGATTTCATTGTAAGATGGGTGAGACCTATATCTCCTTCAAATGAATTGGGTAAAGATTTATATCTCATGAGATATACATGGCTGAAAAGGAAAGTAAATCCTGTTCAGTAATACAGGGCTAGAATGACAAGTAAACCCGATTCAGTAAGGGACTTTGTCCACTAAGATGGTCTTGGAAGCAATGCCTTGGCTACTATGGAAATCATATCATGTGCTTAATGGTTTCCACAATTACATGTTTTATTCCCATGCTATTTTATCATGATTGATGTTCCTTTGTGATATATGCCTTATGTACTTCCAAGATTTATGTCTTTGCTCGAGATTTTGATGTTTAGATTTTATGTTCAAGATTTTTCAATCAAATTTTTATAGATTGTTTTATGTTCTCTATGTTTACCCTTACTAAGCATTTTAGCTCTCCCTTTATATGTTTTCTTTTCCCCAGGATATAAAGAAAGTTTTTAGGTAAGAAAAAGTAATATCTTTATGGGAGATGTTGAAGATCTTTCACCAAGATTAGAAGATTTTGTTCTAAGTTTCCAAATACACTAAACTATTACAGTCCTTGTGTGTTGGTTTTTGTTATGTATTAATTATTCTGCTAAAGTAATGTAATGTCCATGTACGTCAAGCTTTGGGTCTCTACAACTTCCAAGACACTTAACACCAAAAAATTATTTATAAAATAATTTAAAACCATTAAACTCCATTTATTCCAAGTGATCCAATTCTGAAACCATTTATGGGAACTTTAAAAATGATCAAATATAAATTTTATTTATAAAAAAGTATTTAAAATCCTTAATTATTCAATGTCATGTAATTTGAAGGAAATAAAAAAAACACCCACCTCAAATGGGTGAAGCCATTCCAAAACCAATCTAAAATAGATCGCATATGGTAGTTATTTCTCAACCAAACAATAACATGCAATCTTTAAGCCCTAAATACTAAAACATTTAATTAGATCACACAATAAATCTTTTCCATATCTGAACAAATCTATTAGGGTTTTTTGGAGACATCCCATCACACAAAAAACGAGGGAAGAGAGAAAGGGAAGAGAAATCAAGAGGAAGGAGAGCTTATTGGAGAGAAACCAAAATAAATTGGCAATGATGTGCTCAAAATAAAAGGATAAAGGGTTGAAGGAGGCCCCCTTGTGTGCCCTATTCAACCAAACCAAGAGGAGAAGAAAGGGGGACTTCCCCTTTAAGTTTTGAAATGGAAAAATATTATTTTACCCTTTTAATGGAATCTAGGAAACCTATATGGTTTAGCCTCACTATTTTCCAAACCATACACCAATTGTGTGGATATACCTACCTATGAAAAACAACCTCACAAATTTCATCCACATGATTTAAAAACCATGATCCAACCATGAAAAACCACTCCATTAAAATTATAGTGTGTCTCACATAATTTTCGTAAGTTTTAAACTAACCATGCGCTAGTACCCATACACATCAAAGGCCTCATATTGTTTCTATAGGTTTTCTCATAGTTTAGACCAAAATATTCACTACCTATATAGATCAACCATGTTATGAACAAAATGAACTAAAAAAAATTCCTTCATAAAAGTGACTACATGATTTCCCCAAAACCACTCATGAAAACCATGAACATAGGAAAATTAAAAAAAAATTAAATTCTAGAAGAAAAACTCTAAAAAATTAAATCACCCCAAAATAAGATGAAATTATATCAAATAATAAACAACAGTGACATGAAAGTGTCACTGTGTACATGAGAACATGATTCATTGATGCATGATCAGTATCTCGAGCTATTTTAAACCTTGGTTTTCTTTGATTTCAAGATTATTTATTTTCTATTGATTTGATTGAATGAAAAAATATAACTATTGCATTTTAAAACAACATAAGGTATACTAGAAAATTCTAGACCTATGGGAACATTAAGCCTACTTACTAACACAATTTTTAGGTTTCAATGACAATGATGACTATTATATAAGTCCAATATTATTTTTTGGATTCAATAAATACCACTATGTAATATCAACATAGCACAAGAGTATAGAAATCCAATATATGTCTCATATATCATCACCACTTTTAGGATCATTGATTAAAATTTTATTAAATTAATTCACATTTTTATAAAATTTTCAAAAATGTTTATAGAATAATTTCAATAGCCAGACCAATCCTCAAAGGATATATATAGTCTCACCAAGTTAGTTTAGTAATTAATTATATTGTGTATATTAATGGAGACTAAAGTTAATTTGGTTATATTGCATCCAATTCCTTTTAAATTTCAAGTGATTCCTTCCATATTTCTCATAAGCATCTATATATTCTTGTTGAACCATTTCAATATATGGTTGTGCAAGAAGGTATCACTCTAACACATAGAATATCCTTTGCTTCTCAAGAATTATTTTTAAGTTTCTTTACTAGTATATAAGTTGTTTCCATTAAGATTATCCTTCTATAATATTGATATCAATGTTAATATTAGTGACAATGTTGTTATTTATCTAAAAATGAAACTTTTTTTAGATGAGTATCATGCCTTATGCTTATTCAATAAGGACTTTTATTAAATGTTCTCTCAAAAAAATGATGAACCCTTTTAATTCCATCATATCCATTAGTGGGGAAAGATCTATATTTCACAATGTAATGAGTTCACATTAGTGTTCCTCTCTTTACTTAGATATTTAGGTAGGAGTTCATTCTAATCATATCATATATGAATCTTGGATAGTTTACTAAATAACCCTTTATCTTAACCCATTGTATGAATTCACTAAATATTATTCCTTGGGTATCCTTCCTAAGGTTTCCAAGATAAGTGTAACCCAAATAAAATTCCAAATAAGGAAAACTAATCTTATTAGGGTCACCCATTACTTGGTTTAATTACATAATATAATCCAGGGACACCCATATTGAGCATAAAACTACTCGATTAGATAATTAATGTTTTTTATAAGTATCATTTTTAGAAGGAATATGTCAGTTAGTATTTTAAAGGGGTTTTAACCTCACCATATTATATCATGTATCCCCATTTATGTATGCATATTTTTAATGATTTAGTTTGGAATCCCTACTCCTTCTACCAAATAAATATTTTTAAACTATATTGATGTGTAACTATTTACACAACTCATGAACAAACCAAATTTAAATTAAAATATAACTAAATCAATTATCATACCTAGCACATGACTTCATAAATTATTTTATAAAAATTTATAGAAACATTTTAACTATTTGAAATAAATCATAAAATCATTTATAATATAATAATTATATCTATGAATATAGTAGTGAATAAAATATATAAATAAACAATTCATATATTTAAACATTAGATAAAATTTTATGAAAAATTCATAAATAAAAAATTATAAGCACCTTATAATTTAGAAATATACAAACATGAATATTTCAATTTTATCCAATATGAACGTTTCATATTATAATTTACTTGGTTTTAATATTAACAGCTTCATATTCAAAAATCTGTGATATTTTATGATCATATTTATTATTAAAAATAAACCTCTCATATTCTATGTAAACAATTTGCATCATTTAAATATAACACATTTTATTTTATTTTAACTAATGATTCAATCATCAACCAAAACTAACTTTTGGAAAGGTTCACATATATTTCCAAATAAGGATATAGTAGTAAAATTCTATATTTTCATTCATGAACAATTCATAAATAAATAAAAACACTTTTATATTTGTACTTATTTTTAATTTATAATGCCTTTATAAATTATTCACCATGTGAAACCACTTTAAACTTAAATAAAATAAATGAAAAATATTTTGGGTTTGGTTAAAATCCTTTTCTTGGATTTGGTGTGGGCTTTCTAGACCCATTCTGCAAAGTTTTTTTAAAAAAATTAACAATTTCATATTTATTTATTAAATATTTAAAAAACAATAATTTATTATAAAAAAATTATAGATAATTAATTTTTATGAACTTTTAAATTAAATAAATATCCTAAAATAACTATTTGTATAATTTAAAAACATTTTATAAATTATATAAATCAATTCACAATTTAAAATTAGAAAATTATTTTTTCCTTCATATGTCATATTTTATGATATATTTGATTTTGTAAGACGTGATACAAGATCACTTCTTAAGATATGGGTGATAAGAACTATGATGTATAATACCATTTTATCTATCATATTTTATGATATACATATATCATGTCATGATTTTCCAATCACAGCTTACAATAGGCTTATTTTTTACTTAGTTATATAATGATCTATTTTACAGTGTAAATTAGCACCATCATACCTTATGATAATCCATATCATACACTACAATATATTGAAAAATTAATTATTTACACTATATCACCACATAAAATATCCCACATCGTAAGGTGTGACAATATCATGGATTTTGGTATCTCATAATAAAAACCGAGCCATATTTCAAAATTATAATTTTTTATTATGATATGTTATATTGTAAGTTCATCCATAGAAAAAAATATTATATTATTTTTTATGATGGGAATTAAGATTGTAACATCCTGCTGCCCCGTACCACTAATCAGTGTCAGACCAACAGTCTCTATGAGAATATTGTGGGGGGGACTATACCCTCTCTTCAAAGTTGAAATAATAGTAGAAAAAATTGAAAACATATAAATTATTCCAAAATAACATCACATATAAAACATGGAAAATTACCTAAATAAATTATAGTATCAAATTCTATAATAATTAACTATGCCATACATGTCACAAAGAACCCCTCCAATGGTGGATTAAATTTATAAGATAACTAAAGAATTAAATAAAAATGAAACTATGACACAACCCTAACTGGTCCCAAGTCCAGCCTGGTACCATTATCCACACTTCTATATTGCATATCAATAAAAACATCATGAAATGTTCTCTTTGCCTAAACTTTTAAACTACAACCAAATTGTGATGTATGCTTGGATACCCAAGTGTCATGACGACCCAAGCAGGGTGTGAGTACAACCCAGTATGACACCACTAATGACATTCCTAAAATAACCAGTCTAATAATCAATTTCATGAAAAAGTAATATGAATAAAAAATTTAACAATTTAAAACAATTTAACAAAATAAATAAATAGTAACCACTATTCGGTTTTGCGGTGACACCCAAAATCGATCCATACCATCATCGATCCTTAGGTGTGTGACCCCAATCGACCATACCTTCTTTGACCAGTGTTGAGGTGTCTTTGAGAAAATCACGTTGACCATGAAAACCATAATATAACAATCTAGGTTTCCAAAGTACACATGATAAAGTAACACATGTCCCCTTTATGGGAGTTTTCTCAACCATGGAATAATACAATAAGTAACTCGGACCTCCCCTGTGAGAGTTTTCTCAACCAATGAATCATGAAATAAGTAACACATACCTTCCCTATGGGAGTTTTATTATCCAAGAAATAATCTAATAAGTTACATAGACCTCCCATATGAGAGTTTTCTCTACCTTGGGATAATCTAATAATTTAACATTTCACAAAAAGACACTTTACAATTTTTTTAAACCAAGGAACATTATATTACTAAACCATTTTACAGAAATAAAATTAGTTCACACGTCCATATAACCCATTTCCAAAATAGAGCAGCCTCTAAGGTGTTTCTTAATCATTAAAGAAATAACCCCACCTAAAGGGGAGTTTTCATTAACTTTAATCATTTCAACACAAGTGACCTTTTTTAGAAAATGTTCAAAAAAAGATCTTTTAATTTATAGGAAAATAAAACAACACATTAAAAAATTCATTTCCCAGTTAAAAAAACAAAAAACATATCACTATAGTCCATGCCATTATAAAATCCCACTTTTAATTTCATAAGACTTTATCATGCCTCTCCATTTTTTGAAGGCTATTATTCAATATTTATAACAATAAACACCATATATTTTATAATATTTCCAAAAAATTAATTGATAAAACACCATTCCATTTCATTATTTCCAAACTAAATCCCAAATTATAATCATTTTACAAAACCAAACTTGAAATTGTTTAGGCCAAAGTTAAGGTTAAATCCATTCATATTAATAGATGATTGTGAGATTCCATTTCACAATCATTGATTCAAAAAGTAACCCCACTTTGGAATAATTATAACATGGATTAAACATTTAATTAAAGCTAGAAATTAAAAGGTCCTCTGTCTAAATTAGGTATTTTAATTAATGTGGAACCAAAGGTAATATAATTTAATAAATTATAGGTAAACACTTGATAGTTGATGTGGCCGAACAACCTATGCACCTGAAAAATATGAGTGACTATGGTTTATTATTAGGGACCACCTACCTTAGGCTTAGAAGAGTCTACACATTCAACATCAGCCACTAATTCATATAAAATTAGAACAAATCAGAATAGAAAAAATCCCTAAAAATAGGGTATATTAAATAAACATGTTAAGAGACAAAATGAATGTGAATAAAATAAATAATAAAAGTAATAGGGGTTGTATATTGACCACAAGCTTGATTTTCGTTTGATGAAACTCCAAACAACCAAGGATTAAAGAAGATTCTTCAAGGGGTAGGAGAGAGAGGGAGGAATATACAGGGTTCTACTAGATTGAAATATTGTGGAAATACTAATTTAGAAGATAAGGTAGTGATCCTAGGTGAAATTATAGGGTTTCCCCCACTTAAAATCCACTAAGGAGGCTTCCATCCAGCCACATGCCTATATTATCTCACTTTTGGGACATCAATTGGCCGATGTTAGAATCACCAGCCATTTAGTGATCCCATACTTCCCATAGGCTACTTCGTCAATCACCGGTAAACTTGTGGCACTATAGTATCCATATTGTAGGCCCCATCCACCCCTATACCATTTGGAAAACTCTAAGCATGATTTTACCCCTAAAACACATTTATTATGGGAAAACATGTAATGTTACAAAAATTTTAAACCAATTCATACATCTGGAAAAGGGTTGGTTCTTACAACCTCCCCACTATATAATACCTCATCCTCAAGCTAGACTGCTGAGCTTTACCGAGCTCTAATGATGCTTGTTGGTTGTGGTTGTATTTTCACCACACTCAACTTGATACACTATTAAAAAACTCAAAAAACCATGTATTATAACACAAATGTATTCAACCAAAACCATCATTTTTCCTGAATTAGGTGGCATTACCTAATCCTCAATAATAGGTATTAACCCTATTTTTAATTCCATCGATCGACACCAAATGGATCCCCACCCAAACATACTAAGAAAAATTCCTTGTCTCACTTATGAGGATACTCATAACATGAGTTCTAGCCTCAATTTTCATGGACACACTCCATTCTAAAACACCCAATCTTTACAGCCTCAGCTACTCCACCATCATACTTCCTAAAAAGTATAATCGATTACACTACTTGACCTTCATCATGTATTTAATTATTATTTATTAACTGATCATATTGATATCATCCAAACATGAACCATTGAATCCCATAATAGGGTACCTTTCATCTCTTCCTAACTCAACCACACGTATCCATGTAGTATCATGAAACTAAAAAGAGTCGTTGGATGGGTTTATCATCACATCATCTTGGATGTCTACTGAACTACATAAAATGAGTACCACATGCCCATTATGTACTTGTTGTGATCCACACCATAATAATTCTATTTAAATTTTCATACACATGTGATAACACCATCCAACATCATCAATAACCTTTATTCCTTGTTCTGAGCTAAACCAGTTGTGCACCCATTTCCATACACAAGGGTCTGAACACATCAGACTCCAATGAAAATCCTCAACCCTAAACTTAAACCGTATATGTTTCATTCTAATATATGTGTTCCATGAAACCTTTAACCCAACACATAAAATTAAACACAACCAATTGGACAAAATTCTCCAGAAAATGCATCTCAAAACATTAGGCTTCCACGACTAATGCGTCATTACATTACAAAATCATGATACTTTGATCCCTGGAGTCATTCCATGATCACCCAAACACAAATTGAAGTCTAAAATTAATCTTATGTATGATTATATATATGAATTTATCAATTGATCAAACCTATCATCATACTTCACCTTAAACAATGATGAACCAATGATCCAACAATAGTAGAAAAATGGTCTTTAACATCAGTTTTTAACCGATGTTGAAGTAGCTAATGTAAAAAATATTATTCTTGACATCGTTTTTTGTAAAATGATTCCAAAGGGATTCACATATAATTTTTTGTATCATTTTTTTACAAAAGTAATGCTAAAAATACCCTTCAGTGTCATTTATGGCATCATCTTTTTAAAGAAATCAACACTAAAAATAAAAAATAAAAAATATTTTTGTTATCTATTTTTGAAAAAACTGACTTAAATAATGATTTTTCCTACTCTGTTTTTGATCATTTCCTAAGGTTTAATTTGACCAGTCATGGAGCTAAAATGAATTTACAGATCAAAAGTTATGATTGTTAGAAGTTGAACATCTCAAAGTTTCGATAAATACAACTCGTTTCAAAGAAAACATGAGAAAAATGAATGAAAATTACATACACCAAATGAAACAAATTAAAATTAATGTTAGGACCAAAAGGGGCCTATATACCCTGAGAGGGGGGTGAATCAAGGTATGGATATTATATTTCAAAATTCTTCCTACCCCACTTGGATCTTGAACTCTATATTATAAGGGACACTTTGTTTGATTTGATGTTGTTAATGTTTATCTTTTTCTTTCCTTGTTTATCTGATAGTGATGCTTTGGATTCAAATCAGGGAAACAAGTAGGCAAACACAAATCGTTTTTAATTGGTTCATCCTCACTGGGATACATCAAAGGAGAATACAACAGTGATGTTCTGCTGTACCAAATCTACTAAAAGCTCACTACCAATTTACAATGTTCGGGTTAGATCACTTCTATGACCAGGATTAATTCCTTTACAAAGTTTAGGGTTAGCTCACTGCTTTCCCTAGGGTCACTCCCTGTTTCTCTCTCTAGCTCACTCTAGGTGGAGAGGATCACCTTATTCCTCTTTCATTGTTCACTACTTTGGAAAGGATCCACTCACAGTTTAATGACTTGTAGTTCCCTTTATTATCACAAATTAATGCATCTTTATATTTATGTAGATTCTCTATTGACATACACCATTCACCCATATATGAATCTCACTTTTCCCTGGGTGTAGCGGGAAACCCTAATTTTTATGTGCAACCTTCACTGGGCCTTGCGCGTAATTCCTTTCTTTTGAGTAAAATACACTTTTCGCGCAACACATCTTTTACATGTAACCAATTAGTTTACATTCAATAGGATTATTTTACATACAACATTTTCTTTAAGCACAACAACATTTTTACGCGCAACCTGAACTTTGCGTGCAACATTCTTTTTACGTGAAACCTTTTCTTTACATGAAAACACTGGACTTTACATGAAAATCTGACGTTTACATGCAATAGACTTGCATATTCAAATCTCATGCACTAGATCTTAGATACTACCTAAGTCTTAAGCTACTTTGAATAAGGAGGCTCACTGCATATTTATAGGAAAAATTGACCCCTGCCTGAAAAACCCTCCTTCTGTACGTAATCCTCTTAGAGCGTGAAAAACACATCTTCCACACAACACCGTATTTCATTCATTGATCCAAATTTTCACTCACATCATGCCTTTTCCAATTTTTGAGCTTCTAATCTCAAAACACTTCTTGCACAAAAAACTTCCCATCACTATTTCGCACACCACGTTCTTTTTCGCACACCACTCTAATTTTTCATGCACTGCTCCAATATTTTGCGCACCTCGTACCTATTTTAATTTTCAAGCTTCTGATCTTGAAATACCTCTTGCCCAAAAAACTCCATTCCCCTATTTTGCACACCACGCCAATATTTTGCACACCACTTTATTTTTTGCGCACCACTCTAATATTGAGCACACCCTGTATCTGCTCTTTTTGTACCACCTCCAGATCATCCATTCCTTTGTCGAGATCTTTTCTCCAACATAGATATCCAAAAATATCTCTTGAACCCAAAAAATCACCATGTAAACCCACTTTTTCAACAAATTTGTACATTGTGGTCTCCTTTCTCAACAAACACAACATGGAGGCCATCTTTGTAAACAAACACAATCACCTGAAAAATGCTTCAGTGATTCCTTGAAGGATTTTTTCCAAACACTTAATGATTTGAATATATTTCAATTATTTTAGGATTTTTTTTCAAAATGAGATGTTATTTATCATAATATATCTTATTTTTTGGGTAGAACTCTTGCAGAAATGAAAATGGTGATTGATAATGAATTTTCCACCTCGGTTGCTAAATCTCATCCAAATGTTTTATATTTGTAACTCGATCATAATAATAACTCAACATTATAAAAAATATTACTGATATGTTTATCATTAAAGGAAAATAATAATAAATAAATTAATTGATTCGAATAGATACCATGTTCAAATCATCAATTGATGTAGCTCTGAAAACTTAATTGAATCGAAGATGTCAAAAATGATGGACGAAAGAGGAAATTTATTTATATAGTAAATGAAATTATATTCAATTTATTTGAATTAAAATTTAGGCAAGATTTTAAAAATTGAAATGTGCACTGTGAAAACAATTGAAATACTGATCCCGTGTATTTACAGATAATTTTTAGCGTCGGTTTTTTTAAAACCGATGAAAAAGAGAATTTACATTAGTTTTTTGGCATCAGTTTTTTACAAAATTGATGCAAAAAATGTCCATATATATAATTTTTGGTGTTGGTTTTTAAAAAAACAATGCAAATAAGTTAAAAAAAATTTGGCAAGGGTTTTTAAAAAAACCAACACCAAAAGTAAAAAATATATTTTTTTCAACTATTTTTTTGAAAAAATGAAAAAAAAATTCAAATATTTTTTATAATGTATTAAATAATTTATTAAGATTCGATTTTACTGGTTGTGGAGCTAAAACGAATTTAACGATTAAAATTTATGGCCTTCTAAAGTTGGAGTTCTTTAAGACTTTTTTTATAGAAGTTCAACTTCTGACATCCATAAATTTTAATCAATAACTCTATTTTAGATATACAACCGGTCAAATCAAAGCATAAGAAATTATCTAAAACATAGTAAAAAAATCTAGTTATTTTAATAGGTTTTTCTAAAAACTAAAACAAAAACTATTTTTTTAATTTTGGGCGTTATTTTTTTAAAAATCGATGCGAAAAATATTTTCACTTTACATTTTTTCATCTTTTTTGAAAAACCCAATGCCAAGAAGCATCTAAAAATATATTTTTCATTAGTTTATAAGAAACCTACATCATATTTTTGATGTTAAAGATCATTTTTCTACCAGTGCAGGCACACCCGATGTAACACTCCGAGATTTTATGGAAAATATTCTTTTTAATTTCATTAATGTCTTGTGTTGTATGCTACACAAAAAGGATCTTGCACAACACGCATCCCTGACTTGGCTTGCATTACACGCAATCACGACCTTCCACGATAGCGTGTGTTGTACGCAATACTGAGTTTCGCTAAACAACGATATGTTATATGAACTACCCGTTATGAATAGTATCAACTAAATTTTGAATTTTATAACATTATTATTCATCTTATACATTTTCTATAACATGGTATGAGAACAAAATCAATTTTTGAAGTAAAATAAGTAATTTTCAAAAAATGTAGTTTTGCCGCCTTTTGATGGCGCACCCACTTTAAATCTTGTTTTTGACTTGTATATAAGTTCAATTTGACAAAATAAAATTCTTCTTTGGAATCAGGATATAAAAATTTACTTTGGATAAATTTTTCATATTATTCTGATAACTTTCATATTTTAATGAATAATAAAAACACGCTATATTTTAATTAAAAACAACTTTTTTCATCGCAATAATTTATATGGTTAGATTATATTTTTAATTGGGTTTAAAGTGTAATTAGAATATATTTTTATCATTTAATCCAATTTTGTTGCTTGGAATTAATTTCACTTTGAAATTGGATATAAACAAGTATCAATCTTTTGATTGTTTTTGTTTCTTAAAAACACGCTATTTGTTTTGATAACGGGAATTAAATTTAAAATTAATTAATTCCAATTATATCTTATGAATTTGGAAAAATAGACATCAATTTTGAATTTGGAATATAAAATAATTCTTAGGCTGAATTTTTGGTATTTTTCTGAAAAACTTCAATTTTTGATGAATAGTGAAACCACTTAGTGGTAGTTAAAAAACTGACTTTTTTTAATTTAAATTAAAATTTACAACTTCTGTGAATTGAATTTCAAAAATCTGAGAGACATGGTTAATATCATGGACTAAAATTTGGTTCAATGAGATGAAAATAATTTTTGGTGAATAGTAACTTTTTACTTTTATTTACCACGGTTAAAAGTAAATAGGATAATTAAGGGTAAAAATGATATTATTATTACCCTAAAACATGTCCTAATTCTATTGAATAAGTTTTATTCGACCAGAAACAACCTTAGGAATAAAATATGACCATTTAGACCCACTTGGATTAGATTAGGACATTTAATATTAATTTATTTAAAGAAGGGTTAAAATAGTTAAAATCAAAGTTTAATAAGTAAATAATTTTTAATATAGGGTTATACATAAGATAAATTAGACTATAAATATTCATTGGAAAGATAAAAATATTTTCTACATAATGGTATTTTATTTATAATTTTTAGACATTAAATAATTAAATTTATTTATGACACAAAAATGATGCTGTAATTATCTTATTAATAAAATATTGACATAATTGATGTTATAAATACCCAAATAAATGTAATTTGAGACTTTTTATGAATTACAATAATTTTATAGGTTAATATGACATGTTAGTATTTATTTACTTAACTTTTTTCTAACTAATAATTCTGTTATGATTTTTACAAAAATCAATTACCAAAGAGTGTCAAAATTGACATAAAATAGGTTTTAAAACAAATATTATATTATTAATTGTTATTTTATTCCTAAAAATATAAGGTTCGGCCAAATGACTTATATAAAGTTATATATATTAATAATAAACAACTTGGGGTTCGTTTGGATTGTTATAGTAAGTTTATTAACCTTATAGTGTAAGAAAACAAGAAGACACGGTAAAAGTAAAATTATTTAAATTAAGGTTAAATCTAAATGATAATGTTAAAATAGAAACATAAACTTGTATAAATTCTATTTTATGAGAGGATTTCGACCCATCCCAACCTTATCTTCCAAATAACTCAATTTTGAGCTATTAAAAAACCGAATATGACTTTATAATAAAATAATATTTTTAGTTTTTCCAAAGGTGCCCCTCTCCCCCCTTATAAAAGGGCACCTCCTCCCTCTCTTCATCACACCACTTTGAGCCTTCAAGCTCGGCCAAACCCTGACAAATTATCTTATCCACTTCCATATAAACATCCTAGAGTTTCTGGTCTTCTTCAAAGACCAATTTTAGTGCCCTAATAGGAGGTCTCAAAGAGGCGCTTCAAAGAAGAGGTAATGTCTGTTACCGATTATTTCAACTTTATTTCTTCTTCCACTTATTCTTTTTTAGTTGTTTCATTATTAGGTAATAACATCAGTATCACTCATATAATTATATGTTATTATAAGTATGAAACAACCATATTTCAACATCTATCCATCCTACAAAAAACAAAATCACCGCACGTGCGTACGTACGGAATACCGTCTCCATGTCGTGGTGTAATCTATTTTCCACCACCACCTTACTTGGATGGGTATAATGGTGAAAGTAATGAATATATATGATTATTTTAAAGTGATATTGATTCTGTAATATTATACATACACTTTAATACAATTCCACGATCTTGGGAATGATATCATCGCCCGTGCGTACGTACGGACTACCGTCTCCACGACGCGATGAGATTCACTCTCCATGTTAACTATTAAAGAATGATTATAAAGTATATATAACAAGTAATCATGAAATATATGACATAATAATGCTACTGGATTTATGTATATATATATATATTTATTTCATCTACTTAATTCCATTCAATTCAATAAGGAAATGAAAACAGCGTTCATGCGTACGTACGGCCTACCGTCTCCATGAACGGTGTATTTAATTCCTTTTATAGATCTATAATATATATATGTATATGATGAATATATATCATATATAAATCATGTTTTACATTATGGAATTATTTAAATCAGGATATAAGTAATAATATCAAGAATGAAAAGTCAAAACACATACGATAAATGAAATGATTTTACCCAAAACACTGCTTTAACATGGAATTTACAAAATAACAGGTAATATAAAATCATAAGTGAAACATATATGATATCATAACAATGAATATGATTCTTTAATAAGTCAATGACATTATTTAAATCATTATATAAGAGGTTCGGATACGTACGAAGCATATCAGACCTAAGGTAAGGGATAATTTTGAAAATCTCATTTTTATCCGAGATTGCTTACTCGTAAGTATTTACTGGGGTTATTGAAATCGTCCATGTCCATGTTTCCTAAAAATGTTTTAATGTATGTTTAATGTCCTTTTTACCCATTTTTTACTTTTACTACATGGTTTGTATGGAATCTTTCTTTTGTTTACGTTATGAGGTACTTTTTGACTTTTCCAGAAAAAGTACGAGAAGAATGTTTTTTAACTTATACGGCATGAACGGATTTTTACAGTTTTATAAAGCCTTATTTTCATGAAGCTTTCTCCAATAGATTTCATGAATATTTTAAACAAAATCTTTTTCTTTTAAAATTGCTTGACGTTTTGTGAAAAGAAATTGATTTTTAAGAAGAAAGGATATTTTCCTCAAGAATTCATTTCAAGTGTTTTATCAAAACAATTTTTCCATCTAAGGTGAAATTATTTCATATGTGTATGTTTCAAGTTTAATGTATCTATGATTTACATGGTTTCACTTTTTTTATGATGAAATGTCCATTTATTTTATATGGATTATGAGATGATGGGATGATGTTTATGAAACCCATTTTATTCTTTGGGTTATGATAAATGTTTTAAGTTTATTTTGTGGAACAAGTAAGAATGATTTCATTATGATATGTGTGGGACCTATATCTCCCTCCAATTAATTGGGTAAATATTTATATCTCATGAGATAGATATGGCTGGAATGGTAAGTTAATCTGGTTCGGTGTTACATGACTGAAACGAGGAGTGAACTCGATTCAGAAAGGGACTTTGTCCACTAAGATGGTCATGGCAGTAATGCCTTGGCTACTATGGAAATTATTACATGTGCTTAATGGATGCCACATTTAAATTCTTTATTCGTATTCTATTCTATCATGATTGATGATCTATTATGATCTATGCCTTACGTGCTTCCATGTTTTATGTCATTGCTTGAGATTTTGATGTTTAAATATTATGTTCATGTTTTGAAGTTCAAATATATGTGATTTGTTTTATTTTATCCATGCTTACCCTTACTGAGCATTTGAGCTCACCCTTTTATATGTTTTCTTTTCCCCAGGATTTAAAGAAAGGTTTTAGGTAAGAAAACAAAAGGGGAAGATCTTTAAAGGAGATGTTGAAGATCTTTCACCATGATTAGAATATTTTATTCCAAGTTTCCAAAGACACTAAACTATTACGGTCCTTGAGTGTTGGTTTGTTTTTGTTATGTACTAAGTATTCCACAAAAGTAATGTAGTGTCCGTGTACATCAAGCTTTGGGTCTCTACACCCGAATCACTAAATTTTACTTGAAGCCTGAAGATATCACTCAAAATCCATCAAGATCAATATAGTGAAATACCTCTAAAATTCCCTATGGAATATAGGTAAAACCCAACTCATCCATTTCCCATCATCATAATTCCAAAAATATCCCAATTACCAATTTTATTGCACTAATGACCCTTTTAACCATGTGGGTCATGCACCCATGGAAGACATGATGCCCCCATCCACAGAATTGTCTTTTTCATTGATTTAGGAAAACTAAAACTCGATCACCACATCCCATGATCTTCCCATAACCAAATGAAAAGGATGAAAATGGAAGTTTGTTTCACACATGGGCACAAGGTATGAATAACTAATAATTTCTTATTCTTATTTCATTGGAACATAATCATTGACATCATTGAAAATATGCCCCTAATGAGGTCCATACCCGTATTCATTCAATGGTGCTCTTCCCATTATATGGATTCACCTATAACACTATAAGAGAATAGATTGAATAGGTTCCACAACCAATGAACATGTGATTCTTCTTATGAGTTCTAATCAAACACCGAAGCACTAACACACGTTATAAGGGTCAATCTTGGATCAACCATGATACTCTATTTTGATTCATCTATAAACACCACCCATTTCAATTGGGACAAAAAAATTCTCAAAAAACTATCGGTTGTCAACCCAAAATAATCCACCAATTTATAGTCACCAAACCAGAGGAGGGACCGAAAAATCAAAACACTCCATGGCTTCATAGTCCTTTACTAAGATTTCATGAACCACTACTCATCACGGTACTACCATCATCACATTGATTTAGCTTTTCCAAAACTTGAATGATTGCAAATAGAACCACACATTACTTATTCTATTGATCCAAGTCAAATAGACTCAATGAAAACTAACTCGGTTCCATATAAATAATGGGTTTTCACTCCTATGCAACCTGATATTATTAAAACCCAGGGGTCTCAAACTCTGCTGAAACTGATTCATAAAACCAAAATCATCATCCTGTAATTCCAGTGTCACAGTTTCTAGGAATATGTACCTAACCAATAAACCAACCATGCTCCTAACATGTCAATTTATCTAACCAGAGGAATCCTAGATGCCTTCATAGGAAATTACAAACATCTTTCACATATCATGGCGAAGCACAATACCACCCATCATCTTGTTAATTGTTTCAAGGATCAAATAATTTATCTATGATACCACTATGTACTAAAACCACATCCATAATCAATAGGGTCAGTCAAAAAAATTATCATTCCTTTCAAAACCATCTTAGATATAAGGCTTTAATACTTCATGTGCTCATCCATAACTACATCAAAACTATAAATCACTAAACATGCACTAATTTCAAAAGCGGAAGCATCTACCCATGACTTATATCTTTGAAGGCATCCATAAGACCAAGAAAACCCCTCTCAAGGGTTACCCTCAGAGGTCATAAGGCATAAATACACTAATATAGATTTGTTTATAAGGTTCACTATGGTCTGACACAAACTACAAGGATCACAAGCCACCAGTATTCATCACAACTTATCATAATCTTAAAAGGTCATTACTCAAGTGGAAAATGAAATAGTTCTAGCATTTAATTTCAAATACACCACACATCAAGAAAGTTTTTACAATCATATATCTCTCTTTATCCTCCAACCACCCTTTATAGTGTCAAAACTCTATATTCTTAAGTTATACCACCCTCATAGGGTTTACCTAAATAAACATCACATGAACTCACAACTTGGTCACTCTTAGAATCCCTAACAACCCATACATAGGGTCAAGACTTATTTATAAGGGTTATAGATCACCATGGTCAATAATAATTTCCATAATTCTTAAGGGATTTTTAATTATTCTTTAATCCATAGGGTCAATATTTTAACTGGATTCATATTCTTTTAATTTTAGGATTCACATTTCCAATAATACCCAAATTTTTTATTTCTTTTTCATTCTAAGGTTTAAATTTAGTCTTTCTAGGATTTATCAAGATTTATACATTTCTAAAACTTGATTAAATTAGGCACCATTCACAAGATATAAGGGAAAATGTATTATAAGTTGATTACAGACACTCAATTTAACCAATACCACTGTTTAATAATCCATTTATATCTACCTTTATATCAAGATACCATTTAGGGAATTTTCCAAGTAAGATACCATCATAGCCTTATATGGGAATACACTATATAGGAAGTTTTTGAGACCTTAAATAACCAATATCTTTTTTATCAATAGGAATACATAACTAAAGTCGAACATAAATCATAAAAATATAACCATGATCTAATATAAATCATAAGAAACAAGTTGTCAACATTTGAATCCTATATCCCTAGAATGATGCATGTCATGTAAATCCCTACTTTCCTGAAATGATGTAGGAATACACACACACCCTATCTCTTTATTGGACTAAGAGTATAAATAACATACACTAATAGAAATAATAAATCAAGGGTCTCACATAAGGTGAAAATAAAACACAACCATAATAAACAAATTACAAAAACAAAAATCCCTACCCCTCACAACTTGGGTTTTCCCCATGAATGGGTTTATCAATAACAATAATGAGCTCATTACCAATCCCCAAAATATCCTATCATCCTACCTATCATTCCCAAATATTAAGAAAAAATAAATAGCCTCTAATACTACTTTATAATGTCCTACCACCCTAGATCATTAACTAGTGTCATAACGGTGGTCATCACATCCCCTTAATCATGCCTCATTGTGTTCCAAAGTCTAAAAAGTAGTGGTGATGGACTATGAGGATAATTTGGAGAGACTATGAACTCTGTTCAAATTAAGAATAGCATAAAACAATAGAAAACATATAAAATTGGCCAAAATAACATCATATATAAAACAATGAAAATTCCAAAATGACTATAGAATCAAATTATATAAAAATAAAATATTTCATATATGTCACAATAGATCCCCTGAGGGAGGATATTATATACAGGATAACCAAAGAAGAAAATAAAACAAAAACTATGACACAACCTAAACTGGTCCTAAGACCATCCTAGTACAGACATCCATACTCATGTATATCATGTCAATAAAAACCTTATTCAATGACACCTTACCCTAAACCTATAACCTATGACCAAAGAGTGATGTCTACTTAGGTACCCAAGTGTCATGGAAGACTAAGAAAGTTGTGAGTATAACTCAATAGGCCACTATAAGTGATGTCCCAAAAATAGAATATATGATAATCAAGTACATAAAGAAGTGTTATGAATAAAAAATCATAATTTAAAACAATTTAATAAAAGCAGAAAAAAATCATTGATGCTAGGGTTATATAGTGACTCTAGAGATTGGCACATACAATCATCGATCCTTAGGTCTAGGAAGCCGATCGACCATACCTACTTAATCCAGTATCAGGATGTCTCTATTCACATCAAGTGGTTGATCCAACCATAATATGACAACCCAGATTTCCATATTAAATATGATAAAGTAACATGGACCACCCCTATGATGGTTTTCTCAGCCTTGTAATAAGCCAATAAGTAACATGACCTACCCTATGTGAGTTTTCTTATCCAAGTAATAATCAAATTAGTAAGACAGACCACCCATAAGAGATTTTTATCATACAAGGAATAAACTAGTAAGTAACACATACCTACCCAATGGGAGTTTTTTTAGATATGGCATAAGACACCAATTTAACATTTCATAAACATATAATTTACAAGTTTATCGAACAAAGGAACATACCATTACTTTACCATTTTACAAAAAAATCACTGGTTCACATGTCCACATAACCCATTTCCAAAATAAAACCACTTATAAGGTATTTTGATTATCTTTAAAATAATATAACCCCTAATGGGGTGGTTTCATTAACTTAAAGCATTTTAACACAAATAACCATTTCTGGAATAATTTTACAAAATAACTTTCAATTTCTAAAGAAACACAACATCAAAGTATTCATTTCCCATTCAAATATATACAAAACACATCCCCATAGGTCATGTGATCATAAAATCCAACTTTTAATTTCATAAGACTTTATCACGACTCATCATTTTTCAAGGGCTACCATTCAATTTTTATAACAACATACATTGTACATTTACATCAATTTCTAAAACATTCATTAAGAAAGAATCATTCCATTTTATTAATTCCTAAAAAAATCACAACTCATTATAATTTTATAAAACCAAACTTACCATTATTTAGGTCTGACTCATGGTAAAATCCCTTTATATTAGCTAATTATTATGATAACATATCTTAACCATATAATAAAATATATCTAAGACAAAATGACTATCTAAATTAGAAATTTTAATTATTGTGTAACTAAAGGTAATATAATTTAATAAATTATAGGTCAACACCTGATAGTTTAAATGACCACAAAAACTATGAACTTGAGAAAATAAGAGAGGTTATTGGTTTGGTTGAGGGACTTCCTAACTTAGTCTTACAAGTGTCTACACATTCAACATTTGATATTGATTTATCCAAAATTGGAATAAATATGAAGCACATAAAAAACCCATGAAAATAGGGAATATTATAAAAAAATGGAAAGTGACTAAATAATAGTGTGTAAAATGAAGAATAAATGGAATATGAGTTATATACTCATTGAAAGATTTGGTTTTCATCTAGATGTGCTCCAAATAACCAAGGAGTAAGGGAGATCCTTCAAGGAGAAGAGGGGAAGAAGGGAGGTGGGTATGGAGTGTTTCTAGACCAAAATAGAAAAGAAATATAAATTTAGAAGATAAAAAGGCATCCCAATTTGAAATTATAGATCTACACCCACATAAAATATATTCTGGAGTCCACCAGCTATTCGGTTATCCCAACAACCCCCTTGGGATTCAACCACATCCACCGACTATTTGGTGGCACTGCAAAAATAGTTATGCAGGCTTCAATCCCCCCTAGAACCTCCATAAAACTCTTGACATGCCTCCTGCCCCTAAAACACATTGATAATGGTAAAAAAACGATGTTAAAAAAGTTTTAAATTGGTACATAATTCTAGTGAAGGGAGGGTTCTTTCAACAATATAAAATTCATTATTATTTTAAACATTGTTTGAATAATCAATAATCATGTTAAAGATCTAATACCACTTAAAGGGTTATAAGGATTTAATAAAAATTATTAAATGAAGTAGAATAGATTATAAACCTAAAACTCCAGATCTCCAAGCTATGAAAAATTTAATCCATGTATAAACTAAATAAAGAACATGTGTACCTATCACCGTAGTTAGTTGGACATCCATCTTCAATCATAGGTTCATGATGAGGATAATTAAGGGATGGTATAAGTCACCTTACCTATAATGTATATCCATGATATAAATGAATCACCCAATTATTAGGTGGGATTCCAGATAATTCTTGGCATATCCTAGTACCACCCAGTTGTATTGGGAGAAAGAGAAAGAGAGCCGTGCGAGGAAAAATTCAATAGTGAAAGTTTGGGAAGGATATAACAAACACCATATCAATGGATTGACCAATTGATATAGACCTTATGGATTCAACCCTAAGTATCCACGTGTTTACTCATACATTCATAACATAAAATTAATTGGCATTTCAGTTACAAAAACTTTTAACCCTTCAATCATGCCAACTCTCCCATAAGTTTCCTCTTATAAAACATAAATAATATATTACATGGTATAGATTTTAACTTTAACTATAAGTTTTGGGTTTTTATCATGAATCATATCCATAATATTAATCTTACTATATGAGCCAAAATACCTTATGATATTTCATTGTCGTACACTACAACAAGTCGAGGCAGTAACAAGATATCATATATCATGTCGTACAATATACCCTTCACCAAGGAAAACAACATATATTAGATTACAATATTTCATACCATATGAAATATATATATATGTATAATTAAATATAATATTTCCTAAATAAATCATATGAATAAAGTCTTTAGGGATTATCTCTTTCACTAACTTGTTTAGTAAGATAGATGGCTCTTAAGAAAACAACTGAGCAACCAGCCCCTGCTAGGGTCTTTCAATTTTGTTCTTCCCATGGTAATTATTGATATTTTTACCCAAATGTTTAGAAAAATGAGAGTTTTTTAGGTATACCCAAATTAAAAATTCTAATTACCAAAGGGAAACCAAGGATTAAATGAATACTCAAATGTGAAACATGGATCAAGTAAACCACAAGAGAAAAGGAATCCATTACAACAAGGATTTCAATAATTAAATTACCACAAATATTACAAAAAATGAAAATAAGTTCCCAACCATCAACTAGCTACCAACCCCAAAGGTAGGTTCAAATAAAATAGGATTCTAGAATGAAAGAGTTATTGATATAACTTGTGGAAAATAAAAGGACTCAATAAGATACTTTAGAAGATAAAGGTATATAGATTATAGAGTTGAAGAACTAATTTGTGAAAATGATTATATATTTCAACTCCATAATGAACTAATGGTTGGTTTATATTCCTTCCTAATCTTTTCTAAACCCTAAAGGAAATGCGAGTTATATATTTTTTAGAAGTTTAAAGGAAATTCAATATGTGTTTCATGAAAAAAATCATTTTGGATCCTACTCATGAGTATTGAGGAAACAATTCAATAAAAAATAAAACAATGTATGATAAAGATAAGAAAAATATGAAATACCTACCTTTCCCACCACCACTATTCCGAGAAAGGATGTTCCAACCCAATAAATTATTTGAGGAGACATTAAACAAGGATATACCCAAAACATTCATGAATATGTAAATCAACATTCTATTTTTGGAATATATTAATAAAATACCTTGGTATTCAAAATTTATTAATGAAATTTGAACTAAGAGGATTGGGTTTTATTAGAACGAGAGAGGGAGTTTTGGAAGAAATGTTTCTAATATAATCTCTCCACATCTTCCCACTCTGTGTCAAGACCCAGGTGATTTTTCTATACCATGCACCATAAGGAAGTAAACCTTCAATAATGCCCTATGTGATCTTGTAACTTCTATAAATGTAATTCTTCACACCATATACTATTATTTATCGAAAAGGATCCTAATTCTAAAACAATAATACTTCAATTGACTAATCAAGTAAAACATACATAGTTTTAGTGTTTAAAGACATTTTGGTGAAGATGAAGGACTTGATTTAACTGGTTAAATTTAAAATCCTAAACATGTATGGAGAGAAAGATAATTATCATAAACACATAATTTTTTGAATAAAATTTCTAAAAACATAAAAGAAAAAAGTTAATTTTTATAAATTAATAGAATTTTGTGAGGATGTCATTAATTTTAATTTTTTCAATTTAATGAAATATATCATTTAGGAACACTCTTTTATTATAATTGAACATTTCACTCAATATTTTTCAAATGTATAAAATGAGTTATTGAATGAGATTTTGAAAATTTAAACTCAAATCATTTTTTAAAATTATTTAAAAGGAAATGAAAATGTTTTATAAAAAATTTAGAAAAAATTAAGTTGGATGTGATTGTAAATTTTTTAGGGAATTTAGTGATGTTTTTTATTATTTTCATAAAACTGAACCTTATATTCTTTTTATATTGGTAACAAAAGTGAGTAAACCAAAGATTATTACCCCACTAATAAAACCCTCAAAAATATAATTGAAACCTTTTCCATTAAACATAAAATTTTCTTATCTAATGGTTTTTAATCAGTCACTGGTAATCATATTGAACAATCTCATGCCAAAATAAGAAATGAAACTTTTGAACACCTTAAAATAAAACATCAAATAAATGGATGGAAACTTGGTGAAATACCTGAAAAATATATTACTTAAATATTATATACATTGATACTATATTGTATGGTATGGTATATATTATGTGTGATATAACATATATGAAATCCACAAAATCTTATTCCTTTGATTGGGCATATCATAAAGAGTAATATTTGATATTACATCACTACCATATATATATATATATGGAAATATTATATAATTCATATAGTGTTTCATGATTAATATAATGGAATTGTAAAATTAATATATTAATGTTTAAATCTCCCCAAAATATTAGCTATCAATGATTATGCTTCATATGATGAAACACTTAGGAGTCACATTAGATTAAATTTACAAAAGAGACATAACATATTTGGATTTTACTTGTAACATATGAGTAAATTCAAGGGGATTTGGGTGAATCATTGAATCCTATTTAAAGGAGTTTAGGCTAGGATAAGTGAGAGAGAATTCCTCAAGAATGTTATCACTCTATATTCCTTTAATCCTAAATCTCTCTTTATCCTTATCTCTTTACTATCAAGAGGTGTTAATATACTATTATATATGTGTATAATCCCAAGAAAATGTGGGGTGATTTGGCTCAGGCTATTGATACACCTCATAGGGAATATTTCATTGGTTGTTCCCAATGATCTTCATCATGTATAGATTTAAGGAAATAGTGGTAGTGATATCTGGTTTAAGGTATATGATCTTTACTTATATTATATATGGTTTTGGGTTCAAATAATGGTTGATCTTATTTTGGGATTTATAATTGTTTTTTATAAATTTATTGAGTTTTAATTGATCCTTAGGAACCTAATAGTGGTGTCAAATCCATGCCATGCATTTTGATTCTTGAAATCATGTTTGAAAATGATGAAAACCTATATACAATGATTTCTTTTATTTCAAATCATTAAAAATGATTATTTTTTTTCTACAAATATACATAAAATATATGATATAATATATCATGATACACACAAGCCCTATGAAATGGGATATCATATGTCGAAAAATAATTCAATTCATTCAGTATTACGTGTATCATATCTTACAATTGGGGATATCAAGTGAGGTGATAACATTAATTAGTGTTTTAAAAATAGTAAATCGAATCACCCTTAAAATATAATCTATATCACATGATATACAACCATGGCACTAAATATTTTTTACTATATAGATCATTGGTTAATATCACACAAGTTGAATATTATAAGATGTGATTTCCTTGTATCACAAGGTTTATCTTACATAGGAACCACTATTTATCCAATGTTTCTCATTATCCATCATAAAATACGATTGATAATGCCCACATCATCTATAAAGTCACACCTTATGATATATGACAAATCATAAAATATGATATGTTAAATTTTTTTATTAGATTTTATTTATGAATTGACTTAAATAAATTATAAATTTTTTCAAAATTATGGAAAAAAGTAATTCATGTTTTTTATTAATTATCAAAATTTTATAAATTAATTAATTATAAAATGTTTATAATTAATTAAATAAATGTTTATGAGATATTTATTATGAAAATATATATAATATTAAATGTCAATATTAATTTCCTTTTTGAACTTATATGGAATACCTTATAATATAGATATAAAATTTTTATATGGAAATTATAAAGGTAATTTTTAAAGTATTTATAAATTATAAAATAAATAAAAATTTAAAGGGTTTTATATTTAAATTATGAATTGTTAATAATTATTAATTTTAATTGTTTTAAATAACATGAATTATTTGAGAAATTATTTAAACCATGTGAAAAGTAGTTTTGATAATTGATGAAATACAAGTTTAAATAATGTTAGATATTTTGTATTTAGATGATGTAAATAATTTACATAATACAATTAGAATATAAAATGTTTATTTTTCATTTAATATCATATATTTAAATTAAATTTCATATACAAAGGATAGTATGTAAAGTTTATATTATGAAAAAATAAATTTGTTATATTTATATACATATGGAATGTCAATAGTGCGCGTATTAATTATAAAAAGTGTTATAAATGATTTATTTATGAATTGTTCAAAAATAGTTTATCAAATGCTTAAATAAGTGAATTGTTGGTTTATTTATTTTATTCCTCGTTATATTCATGAAAATAATTGTTATATTATGATTTTATGTATTCTTGAGTTTAAAGAGGTATATTATTCTATAAATTGTCGTGCATAAATCTAAGGAGTTACAAGCATGGTTTGATAATTGATTTAGTTATCTTATACCTTGAATTTAGATTGTATCGGGTTATGAGATTGAATTTATTGGTTGATTATGGTTTATAATTTTTAAGTGTTATAATTATGAATCAATTATGGTCTCTCTTGAGTAAAGTATCCTTGGGTAGAGGGAATTTGAGACAGATTGCTCACTAGCCTATAGGCTTACACTTTATCTAAAAAAGTGGGGGGTAGTAATCTCTTTCTCCAAGATTACTCTTGCAAAGATTTTTGGTTTAATACAATTCCAATCCTTACATGAAATTATTTCTTGTACCTTATGCATAAGATGCATTTTTATATGTATGAATATAATTGGTTTTTGATTTGGGTTAGTAAAACAAGCTACAAGATGTGTAAAGAGTTACATATCAATTTGGTTTGAACATATTGATTTTGGGGAAGGAATGGGATTAAAAATTAAATCATTATAAGAAAACATAAATAAAGAGAATACATGATATATATGGTGTGATTTAATCCCTTTAAAATAACACTCAGTGTTTTATTACATCCAAAGAAAACACATGTGAAGACCATGATCATTTAACAAGGTCAGTTTTACCAAAGAAGGTTTCCCATATATTACCTTGAGTAAGGAATGTTGGGAATATATAACCCTAAAAGTTAAGTAACTAAACTCCACCATGATCCTTAGGTTACACTTAGCTAGTAAACTCTTAGAAAATATACCAGAGGAATGATGTTGAGTTTATCTATATGATGGATTGGGCAAAGTGTTTTTTTTACTCAACCATCCCAGAGTCATATGTGATATGATTGGAATGATGTACTACCTAAATAGATAAGGGGTGAGAGGAATTCCAAAGATGAATCATTACATAGTGAAATAAATATCTTGGACCACTAATGAATATGATGAAGATAAATGAGGTCATCATTTTAGTGGGAGAACATTTTAAAAAGTCATTATTAAATGAATATAGAACATGATACTCATCCAATAAAATATGATATTATAGATAAATGTAATCATCATCATCTTCAAGATTAAAATTGAGATCTATCTTGGAAAATGAAAAAATTAGTTAAAGTAATTACCAAGAATGGTTCAAAAACTAAAGAATAGTTCTCAAGAAAGAAGGAAATTTCTATGTATTAAAGGAACCCCTTCCTCGGTAACCCACATTTGAGCAAATTCAACAAACATATATAGATACTTATGATAAGAATTAAAATTATTTTATATAAGTTCCTACTCTCAAGATTTTGACCATGAAACCTATGTTTCAAAAGAAACATGAGAACATGGATTCATACAAGATAATAGACAACCTAAAAAGGCTCTATCATAAACAAGAAAGGCATGAATGGTATGTGGTGTCAAAAGATATCTTTCGATGAAATATGGAAGAAGGTATATACATATCTATTATTATACTCAATATTATTTCACATTACATTGAATTTGGGAGACTAGGTGTAACACACCGACCCCAGTTACCCAGAGTCGGTGCATTATTACATAACATTGGCATGATCACAAAATATCAAGTCTCGAAAGACTGATTAGTTTAGTAGCCTTGGGAACACTAGATACATTCATAAGGTTTTCATTACATCATAAAATAGAAAACTACAATAACATTGTTTCCAAAGACAACACTGAGATCCCATATACTATCCCTACAGTCCAGTCATAATATACTTCTTCGTATCCTGGAAAAAATAAAACATAGAAAGGGGTGAGATCAGATGCTCAGTGAGGATAACAATATAGAGGAAACTTTCATAAATAAGTATAAACATTTAAGGCAATGTATAACTAAAACAAAATACTTTTAAACTTGAACTTCAGCATAATATGGAAAAAAGAAAATGAAATAATGCCATTTACTTATTCACATGGATATTCTACTAGTCGAATAATCACATCATATATCAATAACCACTTTCATAATGATGGAATGCATAATGCCAGAATTTTATAACCACATAGCCAAGGCCTTGTGCCAAGAATACAAATAAGATTTTGTTAAGGACTTGTGTCAAGACAATAGTTTGTCTCATGAGACCTACTAATGCATTGAGGAGCTATAGCAGGCTCCACCCGTCACTTACTAAGTCCAATGCATTCCTCATATGAACAAGTTTAAACATAACATAAACATTTGTATTAAAAATAGCATACGAAATGTCAATACTTTCTCCATAAACCATGAATGGTATAACAATAACACATCCACAGTCAAACATATCACAAATCCTTCAATACAATATGGAAGTTTTGTATCATAATAAATCAAGTTCAAATAAGCTTAAAATCTATCAAAGGATGTTGACATAGATGAAATCAAAATTATTTGAGAGAAATATCTCTTTTTTAAAATCATTTTAAAGTAACATAATTATAAAAGAAAACATTTAATTTGAAAATATTCTTCTAATATTTTAAGGGAAGCTTCGACAATTTTATTATGGTAGAAAATAGCTGCACCCTCCGTATAAGTTAAAAAAAGGCATTCTTACCTTAATTTTTTTTCGAAAATGTTAAAAAGGGCCTTGTTTGGAAAATGATGGAAATATTCCTTTATAAAAATCTTATAAAAATTCAAACAAGGTTATAAATGACTTTAAACCATAGTCTATAAAATATTAAGAATGTTTCGAAATTCATTTTTAAGATACATGGATGTGGATGATAAATAGGTCCGAGTAGATAATTACGTATAAACAACCTCGGATAATGAAGAGATTATGAAATAAACCCTTACCTTGTAGTTTTCCTTTGTCGAGGGTAGGTTAACATCCTATATAATAGTTAAATAATTTTTATTAAATTATACAATAATCATATACAGAAATATGATATCATATATGATCTTCTAATATTGCTTTGCTAATAATATTTTAGTATTATCGTTGTTTCGGGTGTTCACTTACTCATTTTATTTTATATGTTTTGTTACATAATCCATGTTTGTTATGGATAGGTTGTATATTATTCATATCCATAATGATATCAAGTCCTTAAAATTTATTTTTAATCATCAAATGATAACTTAGTCTTGGATGGATACGATGAGGAATGAATCTCATCGCGTTCATGAAGACGGTAATCCGTACGTATGCACGAGTGACAATATCATTATTTTGATATTAAAATATTATATAATTGGATGCTATATAATATATACAGAATCATTATCATGTTATATTTATTATTTAAATCAATTATACATCATTATTATACCCATCCAAATAATAATGTATTGAATAACAACTACACCACAATCTGGAGACGGTAAGCCGTATGTACGCACGTATGGTGACATATCATTCAAAGGATGAATAGAATAATGAATATGGTTGTACCATATTTATAATAACATCACAGTATATATAAGATACATGATTTATTATTTTAGAATGGAAACAACAAGGAAAGAATAAGTGGAAGAAGAAAATAACTTGAAAGAGGTGATAAAATATTTACCTCTTCTTTGACTTCTTCCTTTTGATTTGATCAAAAGGGCTCCTTAAGTTAAATTTATGACTAATATAATGCCTCTAGGATGAAGTGGGGGAAGTTGAGAGGATATTTGGGTAGGGGTTGGACGAGCCAAAAGGCTTTGAAGGTGTGAATTTGAGAGAAGGGGAAGTGCCCTTTCATAAGAGGGGTGAGGGGCACCTTATGAAAAACTTAAAATATTATTTTATAATAAATTCATATTCGGTTTATAATGGCTCCAAAGTGACTTATTTCCAAGATAGGGTGGGGATGGGTCGAAAGTATTTCAGTAAATAGATTTTATACAGGTTTAGGTCACCATATTAACCTTATCATTTATATTTAACTCTTAGTTAAATATGTTGACATTTACCATGTCTCTTTGTATTTTTATATTATATGGTTAATAAACTTATTATAACAAGCCAAGAGAACTCCAAGTGGTTCATTATTAATATATATACCTTATATAAGTTATTTTTCCGAACCTTAGATTTTCAGGAATAAATTATCAATTAATAATATAATATTTGTTTTAAAACCCCTTTTATTTCAATTTTGACACTATTTGGTATTTTGTTTTTGTTAAATTCATAAAAACATTATTACTTCAAAAAAATCATTTAATCAACCCTAACATGTCATAGTAACCTATAAAATTATTTTAATTCATGAAAAGTCTCAAATTACATTTATTTGGGTATTTAAAATATCAATTATTTTAATATTTCATTAATTAGGTAATTACTGCATCACCATTGTGTCATAAATAAATTAAATTATTTCATGTCTAAAAATTATAAATAAAATACTATTATGTATGAAATATTTTTATATTTATAATGAATATTTATAATTGAACTTATCTTATGTATAACGCTATATTAAAAATGTTTTCGTTATTAAACTTTGATTTTAACTCTTTTAACTCTTCTTTAAATAAAATAATAATAAATGTCCTAATCTAATCCAAGTGGGCCAAAGATGTTCATATTTTATTCCAAAGGTTATTTTTGTTGAATTATACTTATCCAATAGAATTAGGACATGTGTTAGGGTAATATTAATATCATTTTTACCTTTAATTACCCTTTTTACTTTTAACCGTGGTAAATAAAAGTAAAAAGTTACTATTTGAAAAAAATTATTTTCATCTTATTAAACCACATTTTACTTACTAATATCAACTATTTCTCTTGGATTTTTTAAATTCAACTCACAGAAGCGGTAAAATTAAGTTTTATGCAAATTTGCAAAAGCTTCTAGGAGGTGGGTAAAAGACGGTAAAAAGTTCAATAAAATTTTTATATATCTAAACTTATTATAAAATGACTTCAATGAATTAAATTAAACTTATATAGGTATTATGTATAAATTTTGACCTAAAATAAATTTAAATAAAACAACTAATTATTTAAATAAAAATCCGGTTTTAACCTATAACTCAATGTTTTTTACTATTCATCAAAAATTAAAAGTTTTTAGAAAAATACAAAAAATTCACCCTAAGCTAATTTCGATATTATGAATCCAAAAATTAAGTCCATTTTGAAAGATTAAATTTATAAAATTTTAAAAAGTGGGTATTACTATTCATAAAGTCGAGTTTGATCGGTTGTGGTGTGTTAGAACTCGAAGTTGCGTACAATGCAAGCTATTGCATTAATCAAAGAGAAGCGTACCGTGGAAGCTTGAGGTGTTAAATTCTCCCCTCCTTCAAATAATTTCATCCTTGAAATTTCTAGAATATTACTGCATAAAAAGACTCAATTGTTTCTTCATCATAAGTTCCTTGGGTTCCCATGTTGCCTCTTCCATCTTATAGTTTCTCCATAGAACTTTTACCAGACGAGTCATATGGTTTCTCAACACTTGTTCTATGGTATCAAGAATCCTGAAAGGATCTTCACAATAAGACATATTGGGTTCTAGTTCTAATTCCTCATAGGTGAGTACATGCGTTGGGTCAGGCATGTATTTTCTTCACAGTGATACGTGGAACACATCGTGAACTTTGGAGAGACTTGGAGTCATTTCCAAACGATAAGATACAACCCCAATTCGTTCTAGAATTTTGAAAGGTCCAATGTACATGGGACTCAATTTACCCTTCTTACCGAAACATATAACACCCTTCCATGGAGATACCTTCAAGAAAACATGATTTCCTACCTAAAATTCCAAATCCTTTCTTCGGTTATCGTCATAGCTCTTCTACCTACTTTGAGCTACTTTGATGTGGGTTTGGATTACCTTCACATTTTCCATCATTTCCTCAACAATTTCTGGGCCTACAAGTTTTCTTTCACCAACATCATCTCAACAGGTTGGTGTGTGACATCTCTTTCTGTATAATGCTTCATATGGTGAAATATGAATACTTTAATGGAAACTATTGTTATAGGAAAATTCTACCAAAGGTAAATATTGATCCCAAATACCTTGAAAGTCAAGTAAGAAAGATCTCAACATGTCTTCTAAGGTTTTAATAGTCCGTTCTGATTTTCCATCAGTTTGGGGGTGGTAGGCAGTTCTCAAACGAATTTCAGTATCCAGGGATTTTTGAAGACTTTTCTAGAATCTTGAAGTAAAACGGGGATCACGATCAGAAACAATCGATAAGGGTACAAATGAAGGGTCACGACTTCATTAATATATAGTCTTGATAGACATTCAAGTGGTAGATCTTCCCTTATTGCAAAAAAAAATGTGCTAACTTGGTAAGACGATCAATAATGACCTATATTGCATCATTCCTTCTAGGAGTCTTTGGTAGTCCCATGACAAAGTCCATCGTAATATTATCCCATTTCCACTCAGGTATGGGAAGAGGTTTCATGACTCCTCCAGTTTGTTTCCTTCCAGCTTTCACTTATTGACAAACCATACATCTTGACACAAAATCAACAATCTCTCTCTTCATGTTGTCCCACCAAGAATGTTCCTTCAAATATCTATACATTTTGGTTATCCTAGGGTGTATAGAGAAATTGGAACTATGAGAATCATCCAATAATTCCCTTTTTAGATCAGGTATACTGGGAACACAAAGTCTCTTCCCAAATTTCGAAATTCCATCTTCATATACGAAGTCAATCAATCTCCCATTATTCATAGCTTTAATCTTCTTTTGAAACTCTTCATTACCGGTCTGAGAACTATTTATCCTTTATAATAAAGACGGTTTGGCAACCATTTGAAAAAGCATTGATATTTCATCTTCCATGGTTATTCCCATATCCATCTTTACTAGATCCATGGATAAAGTATCCTTTTCAACTCTCATCTTATTCAAAACTCCATGATCTTTTCTGCACAATGCATCTTCCACCTTATTTTCCTTCCCCAAGTGATAATGTATTATGCAATCATAATCCTTGATTTGTTCAAGCCATCTCCTTTGCCTCATGTTGAGTTATTTCTGTGAGAAAATATACTTCAAACTCTTGTGATCAGTATAAATCTCACATTTTTCACCATAGAGATAGTGTCTCCAAATCTTCAAAGAAAAGATTACAGCTTCTAACTCAAGATCATGAGTAGGATAGTTTTTCTCATGAATTTTCATCTATTGTGAGGCATAGGCAATAACTCTATCATTCTGCATAAGGACACAACCAAATCCTTTCTTTGAAGCATCACTATAAATAAAAAACCCATCATTCCCCGATGGTAGAGTCAAGATAATAGCATTGACTAATCTTCTCTTAAGTTCTTTGAAACATTCTTCATGCTCTTTTGTACAAACAAATTTAACCCCTTTATGTGTGAGCTTTGTTAATGGGTTAGCCAATCCGGAAAAATTCTGGATGAAACGTCGATAATAACCTACTAAACCAATAAAACTGCGTACCTCAGTTATATTCATTAGTGCTGGTCATTCTTGTATTGATCTTGTCTTAGAAGGATCAACAGAGATTTCATCCTTAGAGATAATATGGCCAAGACAAGAAATCCTCTGAAGCCAGAATTCACACTTGCTAAACTTCCCATATAATTTGTGTCTTCTAAGAGTCTTCAGGATAATGCGCAAGTCAATTTAATGATCTTCGTAGATTTTGGATTATACCAAGATATCATCAATAAATACCATTAAAAATTCATCAAGATATTCCTTGAAAACTCTATTCATTAGATCCATGAATACAGAGGGTTCATTAGTTAATCCAAAAGGCATTACTGTAAACTCATAATGCCCGTACCTGGTTCGAAATGCTGTTTTCGGAATGTATTCCTTCTTTACACACAACTGATGATATCTAGATCGAAGGTCAATCTTTGAAAAATATTGAGCTTCATGAAGTTGTTCAAATAAATCATTAATGTGAGGTAGGGGATATTTGTTCTTTATTGTTATAGCATTGATCTCTATATAGTCAATGCACAACCTCATAGATCCATATTTCTTCTTAACAAAAAGAACATGGGATCCCCATGGAGAAACACTAGGGTGAATAAATCTCTTATTAAGTTGTTTATTTAGTTCCACTAATTACACAATGGCCATTATGTAAGGGGTCTATGATATGTACCTTGAACTAAGAATTAAATCAATGGAGAACTCAATTTCTCATTCGGGAGTATGTCCAGGTAAATCTTCTGGAAACACATCAAAAAATTCTTTCAAAATAAGTACATCCTCTATTTGAACATTCCCTTCCTCACCCATAGTTATTTCATTCTCTTCCTCCCCAATAATTGAATTTAGTTGAGTTACTGGGGGTGGATCTAGATAAGAATTAGGCGGTGACATTTCTTCTCTAAAGATAAGGTACTCCTTATCATCGTAAAAAACTATTAACTCCTTCTTCTTACAATAAATTTTCACATCATGGTCTGAAATCCAATCCATTCTGAGGATTATATCAAATTAAATCATGGGTATGGTGATGAGATCAGCAGATAAAGAACATCTATCTGACCTAATGGGGATTTATTCACAAAACATTGTTGCAATGATACTTCCCTTAGGAGTTTTGACTGAAAAATCCCTTGATAAATCAAATTGGAAATATCTAATTTTCTTAAAAAACTGGGAAGATATGAATCAATGCGACGATCCAGAATCAAATAAAGCATTGTCTAAACTTGAGGAAACCATTAGACTACTTTCCACCATGTGTTTTGGAGCTTCAACCTCAGTAGTGGTGATCACATAAGATTGGACTTAACCCCTTGGCCTTTTCTAAGGTAAGTGTAGAGACCCAAGCTTGACGTACATGGAAATTACATTACTTTTTTGGAATACTTAATACATAAAAAAATAGACACCCAAGTACCGTAATAGTTTAGTGTCATTGGATACTCGGAACATAATCTTCTAATCATGGTGAAAGATCTTCAACATCTCCCAAAAAGATATTCCCCTTTTGTTTTCTTACCTAAAACCTTTCTTTATATCCTTGTGAAAATAAAACATATAAAGGGTGATCTCAAATTCTCATTAAGGGTAAACATGGATAACATAAATCAATCTATAAACATTTGAACGTAAAAACATGAACATAAAATTTAAACATCAAAATCATGAGCAACGACATAAAACATTGCAGTACATAAGGCATAGATCATAAAGGAACATCAATCATGATAAAATGTCATGGGAATAAAACATGTAATTATTGGAAACCATTAAGCACATGATATTATTTCTATAGTCTCCAAGGCACTACTTCCAAGACCATCATAGTGGACAACGTCCCTTACTGAACCAGGTTTACTTTCCATTCTAGCTCTGTATTACTGAACCAGATTTACTTGTCGTTCCAACCATGTATATCTCATGAGATATGAATATTTTCCCAATGTATTGTCGGGAGATATAGGTCCCACCCATCTCATATTGAAATAATTCTTATGTGTGCCACAAAACAATCATAAATCATTCCTCATAACCCAAATAATAAAATGGGTTTCATAAACATCATCCCATCATAACATAATCCATATAAAACAAATGGATATCATTTCATAATAAGAAAAATAAATCCATGAAAATAATAGATACATTATACTTGAAACATAATCATACTAAATAATGTCATCTTAGATGGGAAATAGTTTTGATAAAACACTTGAAATGAATTCTTGAGGAAAATATCCTTTCTTCTTCAAAATCATTTTCTTTTCACAAAATGCCATGTAATTTTAAAAGAAAAGGATTTTGTTGAAAATAATCATTAAATAATACAAAGGAATCTTCATGAAAATAAGGCAGTATGAAATCGTAAAAATCCATTCATGCCGTATAAGTTAAAAAAAGCATTCTCCTCATCCTTTTTACTGGAAAAGTCAAAAAGTGCCTTGTATGGTAAACAAAAGAAAGATTCCTTCCATACAATGTGGTAAAAGTAAAAAAATGGTAAAAATGAATTTAAACATACATGTAAGAATAGTAAACACTTTGTGAAAACATTTTATAAAACATGGACATGGATGATAAATTAAACCCTAGTAAATACTTACGTATAATCAATCTTGGATAAAAATGTGATTGAAAAATTATCTCTTACCTTTGGTCCAATATATCTCATACGTGTCCTAAACTCCTATATAGTGGGATTAAACTTATTATTAACTTGTTACATAACCATAATAATATTTATGATATCATATATGATTCATTGATGACTTTATATTACCCGTTCTTTTGTTAATTCCATGTTAAAGTGGTATTTTGGGTAAAATCGTTTCATTTATCATACGTGTTTGGACTTGTTGTTCTTGATATTATTACTTATATCATGATTTAATTACTTCCAGAATTTGAAACATGATTTATATATAATATATATTCAGAATATAATATATATATATATATATAATAGATCGATAAATGGAATGAAATACACCTTTCATGGAGACGGTAGGCCGTACGTATGCATGAATACTGTTTTTGTTTCCTTATTAAATTGAATGTAAGTAAATGATATATATATATAAACATAAATCCAGTAGCATTATTATGTCATATATTTCATGATTACTTATTATATATACTTTATAATCATTCTTGAATGGTTAACATGGAGAATAAATCTCATCGCATCGTGGAGACGATAATCTGTACGTACACACGAGCGATGATATCGTTCCCATAATTATTGAATAGAATTGTAGTAGATGATATAATATATCATAATTAGTATCATGTTATAATAACCATATATAGATATTATTTACACCATTATACCCATCCAAGTAAGGTGGTGGTGGAAAACAGATTACACCACGGTGTGGAGACGGTATTCCGTATGTATACACGCGCGGTGATTTCGTTTTCCATAAGATGGATAAAAGGTGAAATAGGGTTGTTTCATATTTATAATAACATATCATTGTATTAGTTATACTTATGTTATTACTTTATAATGAAACAAGTAAATAAGATGAAGTAGAAGAATAAAGAAAATTGAAAGAATCTGTAGAAGTGATTACCTCTTCTTCGACACACCTCCTTTGAACTTCCTCTTATGGGACTAGAGTTATCTTTTGAGAAGACCAGAACTTCTATAATGTAACTAGAGAGGTTGGGAAGAGGAATTTTCCGGGTTTGACCTAGATTGAAGGCTCAAAATGGTGTGAGGAGGAGAGGGAAGGAGGTTCCCTTATATAGGAGAGGAGAGGGGCTCTTTTGGAATCCTCAAAAATATTAATTTACAATAAACTCAAACCCCACATAAAAACATAAAAAGTGACTAAAATTCGGATATGAGATACTATAGGGTTGTAATATCATCAAAAAATAAAATTTATACATGTTTTTATTTTATTTTAAACCCTATCATTTTTATTTATCCTTATCTAATCTATTTAATTTTATTTGTGGTAATAATGTTATAAATATTAAATAGTTATAAATAATTAATTATGTGTTGTTAATTGTAAATAATTTCATAATTTATTAACTTTTAGACTATATAAATTTTAATTTGTAATTTTTTATTATTTTTTTGATTTTTAAACAATTTAATAATATGTTATTTTCATAAAATATCAATAGTATCAATTTTGACACAATTCAATTATTTCAATTTAAATAAAACACAAAAAGAATATATTTTAGAAAAAAACTATTTAATAGATTCCTAAAACGTAATATTAATATATAAAATTAGTGGAGAACATTAATTAGTTCATATAATACTTATTTTAATACTATTAAAATCATTTATTTGATATTTCTATTAATAAAATAATTACTACAACATTTTTGTATAATTATTTAATATACTTATTTGTTGTATAAAAATTAAAAATAAAATACTATGATAAAGATAAATATAATTTACTTCATAATAATACTTTTACTCTAATTTATCATCTTAAAATCACAAAATTTAAATTTTTATATTTATTAAATTATGAATTTGACAACTTTGACATTATTTAAAATAAAATAATTTCAGTGTAATAATCACTTTTATAAGGCTCCAAATAATTAAATTTTATACCATTGGATTATTATGGTTTACATGTAAATGACCAATAAGTTTTTGTCAGGTGTTTGTGCCTTTTATGGGCATTATTAGTTTAATTAAAACTGTATTATTGATTTTTCACTAAATAAATAATTTCTATATCATTAATGTATAAGCTATTAAGGAAATTATATATTTCTTAAAAATCACAAATAAATTACCATGATGAATAAAAACAACTTATCTTTCAAATGAGTATTTATAATCAAATTTATATTCCGTATAACCTTATATTAAAAATATTTTAATTATTAAAGTTTGAGTGAGACATATTTCACTTTCTTTAAATAAAATAAATTAAAGGTCTTAATCACATCCAAGTGGGTTACAAAAGATACCATTTCGACCCAAGTATATTATAGGATTAAATATAATCATCCAATTATATTAATAAAAGTGTTACGGTAATTTTACAATATTATTTTTACCCTTAATTACCTGATTTACCTTTAACTCTAGTAAATAAAATTTACCGTAGTTATTATTCATAATGACTAAAAATAAAAACTATCATATTAAAAGAATTTGTAACTACTAATTCCAAATATGGAATCCATTTTTCCAAATTCAAAACACATAAGTTGCAGTATTTAATTTAAAATTAATCCCGCTGTTGAGAAAACAAGTTTTAAAAGTTAAAACATTGCAAAATATTGAAATGTTTTTACCTATTAATTCAAGGTAAAATCAATGATAATGACTTGATTTATATTAAATTGTAAAAATATATTATATTTATACTTTAAAACCATTAAATATTATAATTTAACCATATAAATTATCTTGATGACAAAAGTTGTTTTTAATTAAAATTTAGCGTATTTTTACTATTAATCAAAATATGAATGTTAACAGAAAAATATTAAAAATTTATCCAAAGTAAATTTTTATATACTTATTGTAATGAATAAGTTTATTTTGTAAAATTGAACTTATAAATGTTTCAAAAACTATATTTAAAGTGGGTGCGCCATCAAAAGGTGGGAAAACTGCATTTTTTTTAAAAATACTTATTTTACCCAAAAAAATTATTTTGTTCTCATACCATGTTCTAGAATTTGTGTAAGATGAATTATTATGTAATAAAATTCAAAATGTAGTTAATACTATTCATAACGGCTAGTTCATAACAATATATCGTTGTTTAGTGAAACTCGGTATTGCGTACAACACATGCTATCGAGGAAGGTCGCTCTTGTGTGCAACACAAGCCAAGAATAGTGATTGAGTATAATACAAGATAATACGGTGTCGAGTATAATACAAGATAATATTGGTGTAGTGTACAACACAATACATCAATTAAATTAAAATTAATATTTCTCATAAAATATTGGGGTGTTACATTCTACCCCCCTTAAAATGAATTTCGCCCTCGAAATTCATCGGGGTTATAAATGGTTTACTACTTGAAAGTTTATTTCATAGGAACCCACATCGTAAAAATGAATACCAAAGCATAATTTTAAAAACTAATGAATGAAACGTAAAGGTTACCCAAATTAACTCATTACTGGGTTTCCATATAGGAGAACATAGGTGAAAATATGGATATGGAAGAGAAATCTAACCATCCAGTTCTGATGGAGAGTGGTAGATAACATGGCTATGAAAAATCCAACAATCACAAAGCCATAAATTTTTTATGATCTAAGGTACCATCTAATTCATCAGATATGAGGGTACTAGGACAACGTTTTTTGTTTTCAAGTTTATTTCCCTAAAGTTGATGAATTTTTGCATAAGGATAAATACTTGCTTGATTTTAGTGTAATATCATCATTTGTTATTCCATGAACAATTTCCACTTCATCTCTTATTTAAAGAAACCAATTTGAATTTATCCTTCTTGAAATGTTATCAGATCTTGTGATAGAATGATAGGTTATTTCATCTGTCTCAAAAAGTTAGCAAAAGTTATTAAATATACATAAGTCCATTTATGGAGAGATTAACCGTATATGATTCCAAAAAATGGACTTACACTTCAACTATAATACTGCTTAATAAAATAAAACTAATTTATACTAACCAGGGACTTCCTGTAGGCCAATGGTAGGTGATAAAGTCTTGTCGCAATTCAGTTGTGGGTTCGATTCCCGCATCCTTGTCCGATGTGACGGGTTGTCGCCCATCCTACGGGTTTTCCTTTTTCAAAAACTATATTATTATAACAATTAAAAAATATTCTAACCATAAACTATACTATTTGATGTCTAGATTAATCCATTCCAATCTTTAGGGTTATCCAAATACTTCTGTCCAATCTCATAGTATAAAGAAAAATATTACTAGAGAGGTCATATACAATGCATGTGATTACCATAATTTATCCCCCATAAAATATATCTTGTTTCTCATATTCCAAACATGTGAATACCTTAATTATTTATTCTCTTTAAACATGAATTACCATAAAACCTTAGTGAAAACATGAATTCTTTCAAAAGTTAATTATTTCCACATACCAACATTCCAAAATTTCTATATACTCAAACCATGATGTCACATTGTCCTTATATCTGTCTTGAGCTCATTAATACTATTATTTTCTATGCATCCCTTCATTATGTTCATATCATCTTCTTTAAAAAAATATTTCAATCACTTTTCATGGTTACTGGTACAATAAAATTATTAAAAACCACAATAAACCAATACATAGATATTCCAATATTCTAGGATACTAAAAATGAGATTCCACAACATTATTTTGGAATCCCGTTACACAAACACTTAATCATTCCACCAGATCATTGTCATACTCAACATCATCTATAGTGATCGCATGTGACTTCCCCTTGTTCTTTGCCTTAAGTGGTTGTTTATGTCGATCATCATTAACCCTAGTATTAGGGAATTGGTAAGCATAATGCTCCATTTCCTTGCACTTGTAGCATTGAAGTGTTGGTGGTGCGTTCTCTGTAGTATTTTTCTCTATTCATATCATTAGCTACCTTTTTCCCATTACTTAGACACTCAGATGCTCGATGACCTTCTTTTCCACACTTAAAATATTTTCTAGTCCCTTTAAGACAATCTCCACCATGCTTGTTTCCACACTTTGAGCATAACAAAACATTCTCCTTATTCTCACCATTGTTTTGAGATTTTCCCTTGAACTCCATATTTCGTTTCTTGTCAAAACCATGATATGAACATTTAACACCAACTTCCAGTTCTACCTTGATAGCACAATGCATAATTTATTCATAGCTACTGATGTTTCTTATCGCTAATGCCCTTCGAAGACTTGGTTTTAAGACACTAAAGAATCGATCAACTTTACTTTCAGGTTGGATGATAAAGCCATATTCATACCTTTCAAGACTTTTCAAATTCGCCTCATATATACCTACAGATTCATCATCCTTTTTCTTAAGCTCAAGGAACTAATTTTCCATCTTTGTTCGAAGAATATGAGGTAAGTACTTATTGAAAAACAAGTTCTTGAACTTGTCCCATTCCATGGATTCAATTTCATCTTGGGGCCTCGTATTCTTAATTGGAGTCCACCATTGGTCTGCTTCGCCTTCTAAATGGTAAACAAAAAAAAATGAATTTTTAATATTATGAACAACGAATTATGGAAAATATCTTTTCAATGGTACTAATTCATTGTTCAGTAACAAGTGGATTAGAAGACCCAGTGAAAGAAGGTGGACGTTGCCTGATGAAGGACTCAATAGAATATTGTTCCCTTATCTTCTCATTTGGAAGACCATAATGATTCATAGCTTGTGTAAGTATAGCAATAAGATTTTACACTGTATTTACCATAACATTTGATTGTTCAGAAGGACAATCATTGCATTTCCCAGTGCATTGATCATTAACACGATTCCTTCGGGTTCTAGCCATTATCTAAAACCCAAAAAGAATAGTGTGAGAGGCAAAAATCATACAAGGAAAACAACATAATCAAGGGGAGTACTTTAAATATCTAACATCTTAGTTTTAATCCTAGGTTATTCATGATTGTTATCACAATTATAGGACTATAACCTATACTTAAACTTAACCTTAGGGACATCCCTAGACATACCTTAGAAATATCTCTAGGGATCTCACTAAAGTTTTCGCATCCTAGTTTCCAAAGGCCAACTAAACCTTTCCTCTGATACCAACTGTAGAGACACAAGATTTATGTAAATGAAAATTACATTATTTTGTAGAATACTTAATACATAACAAAAACAGACACCCAAGGACCGTAATATTTTAGTGTCTTTGGAGACTCAGAGCATAATTTTCTAATCATGGTGAAAGATCTTCAATATCTCCCATAAAGATATTCCCCTTTTGTTTTCTTTCCTAAAACCATTATTTATATCCTGTGGAAAAGAAAACATATAAAGGGTGAGCTCAAATTATCATTAAGGGTAAACATAGAGAATATAAAACAGTCCATAAACATTTGAACATAAAAACATGAACATAAAATTTAAACATCAAAATCATGAGCAATGACATAAAACATTACAGTACATAAGGAATAGATCATAAAGGAACATAAATCATGATAAAATGTTATGGGAATAAAACATATAACCATGTAAAACCATTAAGCACATGATATGATTTCTATAGTAGCCAAGACATTGCTTCCAAGACCATCATAGTGTACAATTTCCATTACTAAACCGGGTTTACTTGTCATTCCAGCCCTGTATTACTGAACCAGATTTACTTATCGTTCCAGCCATGTCTATCTCATGAGATATGAATCTTTACCCAATGAATTGGAGGTATATATAGGTCCCACCCATCTCATATTGAGATCATTCTTACTTGTGCCACAAAACAATCATAAATCATTCATCATAACCCAAAGAATAAAATGGGTTTCATAAACATCATCCCATTATAACATAATCCATATAAAACCAATGGATATCATTTAATCATAAGAAAAATCAAGCCATGTAAATAATATATACATTATACTTGAAACATAATCATACTAAATAATTTCATCTTGGATGGGAAATAGTTTTGATAAAACACTTGAAATTAATTCTTGAGGAAAATATCCTTTCTTCTTTAAAATCATTTTCTTTTCACAAAATGCCATGTAATTTTAAAAGAAAAGGATTTTGTTGAAAATAATAATAAAATAATATAGAGGAAGCTTCATGAAAATAAGGTGTTATGAATCCGTAAAAATCTGTTCATGCCGTATAATTTAAAAAAACATTCTCCTCGTACTTTTTACTGGAAAATTCAAAAAGTACCCTGTATGGTAAACAAAATAATAATTCCTTCCATAAAATGTGGTAAAAGTAAAAAAAGGGTAAAAATGAAATTAAAAAACATGGAATAATAATAAAAACTTTATGAAATTTTTTTATAAAACATGGACATGGAAGATAAATTTAACCCTAGTATATACTTACGTATAATCAATCACAGATAAAAATGAGATTGCAAAATTATCCCTTACCTTAGGTCCAATATCTTCCCTATGTGTCCAAAACTCCTGTATAGTTGGTTTAAACATATTATTAACTTGTAATAAAACCATAATAATATTTATGATATCATATCTAATTCACTTATGAATTTATAATACCCATTCTTTTGTCAATTCCATGTTAAAGCGGTGTTTTGGGTAAAATCGTTTCATTTATCGTACGTTTTTGGACTTTTTGTTCCTAATATCATTACTTATATCATGATTTAATTACTTTGAGAATGTAAAAAATGATTTATATATAATATATATTCAGAATATAATATATATAATAGATCGATAAATGGAATGAAATACACCGTTCATGGAGACGGTAGGTCGTACGTACGCATGAACGCTATTTTTGTTTCCTTATTAAATTGAATGAAAGTAAATGAAATAAATATAAACATAAATCCAGTAGCATTATTATGTCATATATTTCATGATTACTTATTATATATACTTTATAATCATTCTTGAATGGTTAACATGGAGAATGAATCTCATCGCATCGTGGAGACGGTAATCCGTACGTACGCACGAGCGATGATATCATTCCAATAATTATTAAATGGAATTGGAGTGGATGATATAATATCTAATAATTAGTATCATGTTATAATAACCATATATAGTTATTATTTACACCATTATACCCATCCAAGTAAGGTGGTGGTGGAAAACAGATTACACCACGACGTGGAGACGGAATTCCGTACGTACACACGCGCAGTGATTTCGTTTTTCATAGGATGGATAAAAGGTGAAATAGAGTTGTTTCATATTTATAATAACAAATCATTAAATTATTTATACTTATGTTAATACTTTATAATGAAACAAATAAAGAATAGGAAGTAGAAGAATAAAGAAACTAAAAAGAATCGGTAGAAGAGATTACCTCTTCTTCGACGCACCTCCTTTGAACTTCCTCTTATGGGACAATAGTTATTCTTTTGAGAAGACCAGAACCTCTATAATGTAACTAGAGAGGTTTATAAGATTAATTTTTATGGGTTTTCATATATTGAAGGCTCAAAATGGTGTAAGGAGGAGAGGGAAGGGGGTGCTCTTATATAGGAGAGGAGAGGGGCACATTTGGAATCCTGAAAAATATTAATTTATAATAAACTCAAAACCCACATAAAAATATAAAAAGTGACTTTAATTCGGATATGAAATAATATAGGGTTGTAATCTCCTTAACCAATCAATTTTAGACATATTTTGATTTTATTTTAAACCTTATCATTTTGATTTATCCTTATTTAATCTATTTAATTTTATTTGTGGTATTAATGTTATAAATTTTAAATGGTTATAAATAATTACGTATGTGTTGTTAATTGTACATAATTTGATAATTTATGACATGGTAGACAATATAAATTTTAATTTATAAATTTTAATTATTTTTGTGATTTTTTAACAATTTAAAAATATGTTATTTTCATAAAATATCAATAGTATCAATTTTGAAACAATTCATCTAGTTGAATTTAAATAAAATCCACATATAATATATTTTTGAAAAAACTATTTAATAGATTCCTAAAAAGTCATATTCATCTAGAAAATTCATGGATAACATTAATTAGTTCATGTAATATTTATTTTAAAACTATTAAAATCATTTATTTCATATTTCTCTTAAAAAATAATTACTACAACATTTTTTTATAATTATTTAATATTATTATTTTATGCATAAAAATTAAAAATAAAATACTATGATAAATATAAATCTAATATATTTCATAATAATACTTTTACTCTAATTTATCATCTTAAAATCACAACATTTAAATTGTTATATTTATTAAATTGTGAATGTGACAACTTTGACATTATTTAAAATAATATAATATGACTGTCATAATCAATTTTATAAGGCTGCAAATAATAAAATATTCGACCATTGTATGATTATGGTTTACATGTACCTGAACAATAAGTTTTGGTCATGTTTTTGTTCCTTTTATGGGCATTATTAGTTTAATAATAACTGTATTATTGATTTTTCACTAAATAAATAATTTCTGCATCTTTAATGTATAAGCTATTAAAGAAGTTATATATTTCTTAAAAATCACAAATAAATTACCATGATGAATAAAAACAACTTATATTTTAAATGAGTATTTATAATAGATTTTATATTCAGTATAACCGTATATTAAAAATATTTTAATTATTAAAATTTGAGTGAGACATATTTCACTTTCTTTAAATAAAATAAATTAGAGGTCTTTGTCATATCCAAGTGGGTTCAAAAAGATACCATTTCGACCCAAGTATATTATAGGATGAAATATAATCATCCAATTATATTAATACAAGTGTTAGGGTAATTTTATAATATTATGTTTACCCTTAATTACCTTATTTACCTTTAACTGTAGTAAATAAAATTTACCGAAGTTACTATTAATAATGACAAAAATAAAAATTATCCTATTAACCTAATTTGGACCAAATATTTCCAAATATGGAATCCATTTTTCCAAATTCAAAACACATAAGTTGCAGCATTTAATTTAAAATTAATCACGCTGTTGGGAAAACGGGTTTTAAAAGTTAAAATATTACAGAAGATTGAAATGTTTTTACCTACGAATTCAATGTAAAATTAATGATAATGAATTGAATTATATTAAATGGTAAAAATATATTCTATTTATACTTTAAAACCATTCAATATTATAATTTAACCATATAAATTATCTTGATGAAAAAAGTTGTTTTTAATTAAAATTTTGCATATTTTTACTATTCATCAAAATATGAATGTAAAAAGAAAAATATTAAAAATTTATCCAAAGTAAATTTTTATATAATTATTGCAATGAATAAGTTTATTTTGTCAAATTTAACTTATAAACGTGCTAAAAACTAGATTTAAAGTGGGTGTGCCATCAAAAGGAGGCAAAACTTCATTTTTAAAAAAATACTTATTTTACCTAAAAAATTTATTTTGTTCTCATACCATGTTCTAGAATATTTGTAAGATAAATTATTAGGTAATAAAATTCAAAATGTAGTTAATATTATTCATAACAGCTAGTTCATAACAATATATCATTGTTTAGTGAAACTCGGTATTGCGTACAACACACGCTATCGAGGAAGGTCGCTCTTGTGTGCAACACAAGCCAAGAATAGTGATTATGTATACTAAAAGCTAATACGGTGTTGAGTACAACGCAAGATGATATTGGTGTAGCGTATAACACAATACATCAATGAAATTAAAAAGAATATTTATTATAAAATCTTGGGGTGTTACATTCTACCCCCCTTAAAATGAATTTCACCCTCGAAATTCATCGGGGTTATAAATGGTTTACTACTTAAAAGTTTATTTCATAGAAACCCACATCGTAAAAAGGAATATCAAAACATAATTTTAAAAACTAATGTATGAAATATAACGGTTAACCAAATTAACATATTGCTGGGTTTCCACATAGGAGAACATAGGTGAAAATATGGATATGGAATAGAAATCTAACTATCCAGTTCTGATGGAGAGTGTTAGAGAACATTGCTATGAAAAATCCAATAATCACAAATCCATAAATGTGTGATGATCTAAGGTACCATCTAATTCATCGTATATGAGGGTACTAGGAAAACATTTTTGGTTTTCAAGATCATTTCCCTAAAGTTGATGAATTTTTGCATAAGGATAAATACTTACTTGATTTCAATGTAATATCATCATTTGTTATTCCATGAACAATTTCCTATTCATCTCTTATTTAAAGAAATGAAGTTTAATTTTTCCTTCTTGAAATGTTAGTAGATCATGTGATAGAATGATAGGTTATTCCATTTGTCTCAAAAAGTTAGCAAAAGTTATTAAATATACATAAGTCCATTTATGGAGAGATTAACCATATATGATTCCAAAAATGGACTTATAATTCAACTATCATACTGCTTAATAAAATAAAACTAATTTCTACTAACCAGGGACTTCCTGTATGCCAGTGGTAGGTGATAAAGGCTTGTCGTACTTCAGTTGTGGGTTCGATTCTCACATCCTTTTCCAACACGACGGGTTATCGCCCATCCTATGGGTAGTCCTTTTTCAAAAAATATACTATTATAACATTTCATAAATAATATCAAAAAGTTCTAGCCTTAGACAATACTATCTGATGTCTAGCTTAATCCATTCCAATCTTTAGGCTTATCCAAAATACTTCTTTCCAATCTCATAGTATAATTAGAAAGATTACTAGAGAGGTCATATACAAAACATGTGATTACCATAATTTATCCCCCATAAGATATATCTTTTTTCTCATATTCCAAACATGTGAATACCTTAACCTTGTATTTTCTTTAAACATTAATTACCATAAAACTTAGTGAAAACATGAATGCTTTCAAAAGTTAATTATTTCGACATAACAAAATCCCAAAATTTATATATACTCAAACCATGATGTCACTTTGTCCTTATATCAGTCTTGAGCTCATTAATACTATTATTTTCTCCGTATCCCTTCATTATGTGCATATCATCTTCTTTCCAAAAATATTTCAATCACTATTCATGGTTACCGGTACCATAAAATTATTGAAAACCACAATAAACCAATACATAGATATTCCAATATTCCACGATACTATAAATGAGATTCCACAACATTATTTTGGAATCCCTTTACATAAACACTTAATCATTCCACCACATCATTGTCATACTGATAATCGTCTATAGTGATCGCATGTGACGTCCCTTTGTCATTTTCCTTAAGAGGTTGTTGATGTCGATCATCATTAACCCATGGATTACAGCATTGGTTATCATAATGCCCCATTTCCTTGCACTTGTATCATTGAAGTGTTGGTGGTGCGTTCTCTATAATATTTTCTCTATTCACATAATTAGCTACCTTTTTCCCATTACTTTGACACTCAGCTGCTCGATGACCTTCTTTTCTACACTTAAAACATTATCTAGTCCCTTTAAGACAATCTCCACTATGCTTCTTTCCACACTTTGAGCATAACGAAAAATTCATCTTCTTTTCACCATTGTTTTGAGATTTTTCCTTGAACTCCATCTTTAGTTTCTTGTCAAAACCATGATATGGATATGTAACACCAACTTATAGTTCTACCTTGATAGAACAACGCACAATTTCTACATAGATACTGAAGTCTCTTATCACTAATGCCCTTTGAAGACTTGGTTTTAAGCCACTGAAGAATCGATCAGCTTTACTTTCAGGTTGGATGATAAAGCCAGATGCATACCTTGAAAGCCTTGTCAAATTCGCCTCATATATACCTACAGATTCATCATCCTTTTACTTAAGCTCAATGTAATGGCCCGGACCTCTACGGTCCATTACTTTGTGAAATTTTGGTGTTGGAGGTGTTCCTGGAGGTCAAGGGGACTTATCCCCAACACTTTGCCAATTTTCCAGTTTTGTGAACAGTGTTTCCAGTTTTATGAATAGTAACAGATCGGTCTGACAGATCGGTCTGACAGATCGGTCTCACAGATCAGTCTCAAAGATCGGTCTCACAGATCAGTCTCACAGATCGGTCTCACAGATCTGTCTGACAGATCGGTCTCACAGATCGGTCTGACAAATCAGTCTCACAGATCGGTCTCACAGATCGGTATGACAGATCAGTCTCACAGATCGGTCTCACAAATCGGTCTCACAAATCGGTATGACAGATCGGTCTCACAGATCATTTTGACAGATTGGTCTCACAGATCGGTCTGACAGATCAGTTTCACAGATCGGTCTGACAGATCAGTCTGACAGATCGGTTTCACAGATCGGTTTCATAGATCGGTTTCATGTACAGTAATAGTGGGTGAACAGTGTTTCTAGATTCCTACATTTTCTCCCCTATTGATGTTTCCTTTGACGTAAAATACATTTAAATTCCTATTTTAAGGGCTCTTAAGGCCGTTTCAAAGGCTATAAATCCTATATTAATTATTCTTAAGGCCGGGATGTATTTACTTGGTCAAACCGTGTGGGTTAATATGATCCATTTTTAATGGAGAATTAACCGGATCTTAGATCGTCGCCCCCCCTTAAATGTTAAAAAGGGACGAGATATCATTCTCCCTTGTTCTTTCCATTTGTTCTCAGCTAAGAGATGCTAGAACCTTTCAATAATTCCCGTAGGAGTTTCACAATCAATCTTTACTCCTAGGATTGGTTCTGCTCTGTTTTGGATGCAACCAAACTGTGTCTGTCAATCTTCCCAATAAGGTATGTTTTATCGTCGTTCCTTTGGGGATCATCTTCTCTTGTTTCTCCCTTCCATATTATACCATGTAATTTCCAAGATTCTAATTGGTTTTTCTTGGGGTTGGTTGGTACTATCGTATCGTGGCATCCTCTGGTGGATGCAGTTGTCGTGAGAGGAGGATTGTGACCCGTTGTGTGGATAAAGGACGTCAAGAACTCTTCCATGTAGGGGATTCATGGTTTCTCTAATTGTATATGTGCAATCATGGAATTATCATGATTTAGTCCTTTGGATCATAATGAAATTGACCTAATTAAATACTTGAACCGAATTAAAAGAATTGGTTGATCGCATGTTGTTGCTTTATACCGTGATAACGGTTTGCCTCATGTTTTTCTAGATAGAGTGATATCTATGATTTCTTTGATTTGTTGTTCGTTCATGATAGAAATTTATAATGAACGTAAAGCCGGAATTAATTGTTAATTAATTGGCTAAAGATAAAGAGGCATGTAAATTAATCTGGTTATTTCCGTTGTTGTAGTTGTTCTAATTAGAGGACAATCAAATTAGGGAAGTAAGCATGGTTATTTAATTGTGATAGCTTACAGATTAGGTATACCGTAATTGGAACCTACGAATAACAAATTTTCTAATTCAATATGGATTAAAGAACAGATTATGTGGAAATTTCTAAAAGGGTTCTGAGTTACCCTCTTGTTTGTTAAAGGGTCAAGAGCCCATGGTTGTGACTGTTGTTTTCATGCTACTTGTGTTGTGATGTGAGCCTGGATGGCTGTTGTGATATGTGGAGGCATGAAGGCCTTGTGGTTGGGGCAGAAGATGATTCCTAGAGTGGTGAGATGCATCAGTTTATGTATGTGGGTGCCGGGTAGGACACCAGGGGTGATGGAATGGGATGGATGTGGTTGCTAGATGCTTGTGGTTTTCTTTGAATGTTAATCTGCTTTGCTTTTCCCCACTGCTCAAGGAAGCTGTTCTTGCTACCCTTCTTCTGAAGGAGGCGAAGACGTGGGGGGTATGCCACGTGCTTTCCGTGTTTAGCCTCTTGAGGGAGAATGGGTCTATGCTCTTTCTATAGGCAGCAAAGACTCGACGGGTAGTATATCTACTCACCGTGTTGAGCCTCCTTTGTGTTTAGAAGCATAGGATGATTTTCTAGAATTCTTGGGAATATGGAGAAGTAATTCTGTAATGAATGTTTTATTAAATAGTGAAAATCCATGGGGATGGAGATACTAGAATTTAAAGGTAATGTGAATCTTAAAAAGAGCAGTTGATTTTGAATGTGATGCCAATTCAATTTAATGTGGAATTGTTCATGCTTAATTAATGTTTAAATAATTAATTAATGTACAGTGGAACTGATAAAATGAGAACAGAGTAATCTAATAAAGCTCTTCAAATGTTTGTGTGCTTATAGGATACTTAGTCTTAGAAGTAGTAGCTTGGAGTCTGAGAGACGTTAGCTGCAGTTGTATCTAAGACTAGGTAATGCCCATAGTGTGAATGTGATTTATATATATATTCTGTAATTTTTGTGTTTCTATATGATACTCCACCCTGTCGGTAAGGTAAACTGACACCCTGGGGATTCTGAGCCCTGGGGGGGGGGGGGGCGTTTTCCCCAACATTCTGATGGGAGGTTGAATGGCTGACTACCCCCTCTGACCCCGCTCTCTTCTCATGGTAGATCTTTGTGCTGGTAGGCACACTGGTTAGTTTTACCCATATATGTGTGTAGAGGGTTGTAATGGCTTGTGGTTATTTCACACACATATATTCTGGATATAATATCCTATGGAATACTATAGGTGTAAACGTGTATAGGCTGTGATGGATTGAGGATCCCTATTCGGTGTATGGGCTATAATGGCTTGAGGTATAATACCCGATGTATGATACACGTTATGCGGGTTGTGATGGATCCCGGTACTTACCCGGTTGCTTTTGGTTGTGAGGATGGTGTGGTGCTTCACCTAGGTGTCTACGGGCAGCCCTTTGTGGTGCACGAGGTGCAGATTGTGGAGCTTAGCCCAGGTGTCTGCGGGCAAGCCCTTGGAGAGAGATGCATAGGACATATGTCGTTGGGGAAAAGCGGCAAACCAGTGGGGAAGTAGTAGAGGGGTACCCTTGATAATCTTTACTATATGTTATATTCTTTTATTAGTTACTTGGTGAGAGTAGCCATAGTGAGGTTGGGAACTTAGTATACCTGTTTAGGTGACGAGTTAGTTTCACTTGTTGTTCACTAGGCTTTACCATTCTTTCTTTACTGTTGCACGAGAGGATTGGGGAGGATCCTACTGAGTATACTGTTATACTCACCCTATGTATATATAAACTGTTTTTCATGTCACTTGGAGCAGGTTGGAGATCAAGCTAGTTACTACTAGCTTGTGGTTGGAGGAGGAGCTGTTCGGGCTTGTGGTCGCTGCCGTTTTACTTTCTTTTGGGTACTTTTAGTTTCCCCCTTCAGTTGTAGTACTTTTTCATGACATTTCATATATGTACTTGGGTTTTCTTTTGTTTTTTTAGTTCTGAGTTGGAGTTGATTGGAGTCTATTCTATCTCTCTCTTCTGCATGTGTTCTCTTAGAGGGTAATGCCTCCCATTTGTATGTTTATTATACCCTCGGTGCTAGTTGCCAACCTGGGGCCTACTGGAGGTAGGACTCGGGGGTCATTATCTCTCTTCACACATTGCCGTCCCAAGAGGGGTACAATTTGTGGGGAGGGGGTCATGACACTCAAGAAACTCCTTTTCCATCTTTTTTCGAAAAATACGAGGGATGTACTTATTGAAAAACAAGTTCTTGAAGTCGTCCCATTCCATGGATTCAATTTCATATTGAGGCCTCGTATTCTTAATTAGATTCCACCATTAGTCTACTTCTCCTTCTAAATGGTAAACAACCAAAATTACTTTTTAATGTTTTGAAAAATGAAGTATGGAAAATATCTTTTCAATGGTACTAATCCATTTTTCAGCAACAAGTGGATCAGAAGACCCACTGAAAGAAGGTTGACGTTGCCTCATGAAGGACTCAATAGAATATTGTTCCCTTCTCTACTAATTTGGATGTCCATAATGATTCATAGCTTGTGTAAGTATAGAAATAAGATTTTGCACTCCAATTCCAATAACATTTGGCTGTTCAGAAGGACAATCATTGTATTTCTCAGTGCATTGATCATTAACACGGTTCCTTCAGGTTCCAGCCATTATCTAAAACTCAAAAAGAATAGTGTGAGAGGAAAAAATCATACTAGGAAAACAACATAATCAAGGGGAGTACTTTCAATCTATAACATCTTAGATTTAATCCTAGGTTATTCATGATCGTTATCAGAATTCTAGTACTGTAACCTATACTTATACTTAACCTTAGGGACATCCCTAGACATACCTTAGAAATATCTCTAGGGATCTCAATAAAGTTTTTGCATCCTAGATTCCAAAGGTTAACTAAACCTTTCCTCTAATATCAACTGTAGAGACCCAAGCTTGACGTACATAAACATTACATTACTTTTGAGGAATACTTAATACATAAAAAAACAGACAACAAAGGACCGTAATTTTTTAGTTTCTTTGGAGACTCGGAGCATAATCTTCTAATCATGGTGAAAGATCTTCAACATTTTCCATAAAGATATCCCCCTTTTATTTTCTTACCCAAAACTTTTCTTTATATCCTGGGGAAAAGAAAACATATAAAGGGTGAGCTCAAATGCTCAGTAATGGTAAACATGGATAACATAAAACAATCCATATACATTTTAACGTAAAATCGTGAACATAAAATTTAAACATCAAAATCTTGAGCAATGACATAAAACATTGCAGTACATAAGGCATAGATCAAAAAGGAATATAAATCATGATAAAATGTAATGGGAATAAAACATGTAATTATGGAAAACCATTAAGCACATGATATTATTTCTATAGTAGCCAAGGCATTACTTCCAAGACCATCATAGTGGACAATGTCCATTACTGAACCGAGTTTACTTTCTATTCCAGCCCTGTATTACTGAACCAGATTTACTTGTCATTCCATCCATGTCTATCTCATGAGATATGAATCGTTACCCAATGCATTAGAGGGATATATAGGTACCACCCATCTCATATTGAAATAATTCTTACGTGTGCCACAAAACAATCATAAATCATTCATCATAACCCAAAAAATAAAATGGGTTTCATAAACATCATCCCATCATAACATAATCCATATAAAAAATGGATATCATTTCATCATAAGAAAAATCAACCCTTATAAATAATAAATACATTATACTTGAAACATAATCATACTAAATAATGTCATCTTAGATGAGAAATAGTTTTGATAAAACACTTGAAATGAATTCTTGAAGAAAATATCCTTTCTTCTTCAAAATCATTTTATTTTCACAAAATGACATGTAATTTTAAAAGAAAATGATTTTTTTGAAAATAATCATGAAATAATATAGAGGAATCTTCATGAAAATAATTTTTATGAAACCGTAAAAATCCATTCATGCCGTATAAGTTAAAAAAACATTCTCCTCGTACTTTTTACTGCAAAAGTCAAAAAGTACCTTGTATGGTAAACAGAAGAAATATTCCTTCCATACAAAGTAGTAAAAGTCAAAAAAGGGTAAAAATGACTTAAGACATACATGGAATAATATTTAACACTTTATGAAAACATTTTATAAAACATGTACATGGATTATAAATTTAACCCTAGTAAATACTTACATCTAAGCAATCTTGGATAAAATGAGATTGCAAAATTATCCCTTACCTTAGGTCCAATATCTTCCGTACATGTCTGAAACTCCTGTATAGTGGGTTTAAACATATTATTAACTTGTAATAGAACCATAATAATATTTATGATATCAAATATTATTCAATTATGACTTTATATTACCCATGCTTTGTCAATTCCATGTTAAAGCAGTGTTTTGGGTAAAATCGTTTCATTTTTCATATGTGTTTGGACTTGTTGTTCTTAAAATAATTACTTATATCATGTTTTAATTAATTCCGGAATGTAAAACATGATTTATATATAATATATATTCAGAATATAATATATAATATAGATCGATAAATGGAATGAAATACACCGTTCATAGAGACGGTAGGCCGTACGTACTCATGAACACTGTTTTCGTTTCCTTATTAAATTGAATGGAAGTAAATGACATATTTATAAACATAAATCCAATAGCATTATTATGTCATATATTTCATGATTACTTATTATATATACTTTATAATCACTCTTGAATGGTTAACATGGAGAATGAATCTCATCGCATCGTGGAGACGGTTATTCGTACGTATGCAAGAGCGATGATATCGTTCCCATAATTATTAAATAGAATTGGAGTAAATGATATAAAATCTAATAATTAGTATCATGTTAAAATAACCATATATAGTTATTCTTTACACCATTATACCCATCCAAGTAAGGTGGTGGTGGAAAACAGATTACACCACGGCGTGGAGACGATATTCCGTACGTACACACGCGCAATGATTTTGTTTTCCGTAGGATGGATAAAAGGTGAAATAGGGTTGTTTCATATTTATAATAACATATGAGTATATTATTTATACTTTTGTTATTACTTTATAATGAAACAACTAAATAAGAGGAAGTATAAGAATAAAGAAACTTGAAAGAATCGGTAGAAGAGATTACCTCTTCTTCGACGCACCTCCTTTGAACTTCCTCTTATGGGACTAGAGTTACTCTTTTGAGAAGACCAGAACCTCTATAATTTAACTAGAGAGGTTTATAAGATAAATTTTCAGGGTTTTTCCTAGCTTGAAGGCTCAAAATTGTGTGAGGATTATAGGGAAGGAGGTTCCCTTATATAGGAGAGGAGAGGGGCACTTTTGGAATCCTTAAAAATATTAATTTACAATAAACTCAAACCCCACATAAAAACTTACAAAGTGACTCAAATTAGGATATGAGATAATATAGGGTTGTAATATCATCAACCAATAAAATTTAGACATGTTTTGATTTTATTTTAAACCTTATCATTTTTATTTATCCTTATTTAGTCTATTTAATTTTATTTGTCGTAGTGATGTTATAAATTTTTAATGGTTATAAATAATTATTTATGGGTTTTTAATTGTAAATAATTTGATACTTTATGACATGGGAGACCATATAAATTTTAATTTTTAATTTTTAATTATTATTGTGATTTTTAAACAATTTAGTAATATGTTATTTTCATAAAATATCAATAGTATCAATTTTGACACAATTTATTTATTTGAATTTAAATAATATCCAAACAGAATATATTTTATAAAAAAACAATTTAATAGATTCATAAAAAATCATATTCATCTATAAAATTCATGGAGAACATTAATTAGTTCATATAATATTTATTTTAATACTAATAAAATCATTTATTTGATATTTTCCTTAATAAAATAAATACTACAACATTTTTGTATAATTATTTAATATACTTATTTGTTGCATAAAAATTAAAAATAAAATAATATGTTAAATAGAAATCTAATATCTTTCATAATAATACTTTTACTCAAATTTATCATCTTAAAATCACAACATTTAAATTGTTATAGTTATTAAATTATGAATGTGACAACTTTGACATTATTTAAAATAATATAATATGAGTGTCATAATATCTTTTATAAGGCTCCAAATAATCCAATATTATAACATTGTATTCTTATGGTTTACATGCACATGACCAATATGTTCTGGTCAGGTGTTTGTGCCTTTTATGGGCATTATTAGTTTAATAAAAACTGTATTATTGATTTTTAACTAAATAAATAATTTTTGCGTCATTAATGTATAAGCTATTAAGGAAATTATATATTTCTTAAAAATCACAAATAAATTACCATAATTAATAAAAACAACTTATCTTTCAAATTAGTATTTATAATCGAAATAATATTCTGTATAACCTTATATTAAAAATATTTTAATTATTAAAGTTTGAGTGAGACATATTTCACTTTAAATAAAAAAAATTAAAGGTCTTAATCACATCCAAGTGGGTTCCAAAAGATACTATTTAGACCCAAGTATATTATAGGATGAAATATTATCATCTAATTATATTAATAAAATTGTTAGGGTAATTTTATAATATTATTTTCACCCTTAATTACCTGATTTACCTTTAACTGTAGTAAATAAAATTTACCATAGTTACTATTCATAATGACTAAAAATAAAAAGTAGTCTATTAACATAATTTGGACCTACTAATTCCAAATATGGAATCCATTTTTCCAAATTAAAAACACATAAGTTGTAGTATTTAATTTAAAATAAATCCCTCTGTTGTAAAAAACAAGTTTTAAAATTTAAAACATTGAAAAAGATTGAAACACTACTAGAAAACTGGGCTTTGGAGCCCCCTTACCAATAGCATCCGCTGTAACATCCCGACCCAACTTACCATTCAATCTGGTAGACGGACCGGTCGCCACATGGCCTCAAGCGCATCTCCCCAAACACTAGAGGCTGCCGACTAGCAGCAAGGGCCTAGGTGGGTCCATGGGGAGACTATGCCCTCATTACCAAAGTATCACAACGGAATTAGAAACATACTACAAGAGAAGAAAGTAACCAATAGGAAACACATAGACAACATAAATAGATAACAAACAGAATGATCTGATATATATGTATGCGGGATGGTGCAATTCAATACAATATAGTAAAAGTATACAAAATCCCAAAAAAGAAACCAAAATGTATCCCCTGTCGCATCACAAGCCTCAGCTTGGTCCCGTGCACTCCTACCCCGAGCAGAAGGTCAAGTACCTGTACAAGGGCCTTTTCCCTTCTCATTACCTACAATCATATAATCTACTTGGGTCCAAAAACATGACCCAAACAGGGTATGAGATTGAATCCCAGTAGGCAACCACCAAAGATCCGTGCTAATCTATCAGTGAATATATAAAACGACAGTGTAATATGGAAAGCAGTAAACAAGCAAGACTGACCCAAGCTTGTGCTTTGGATTGGCGTCTCTTGAGGTATCCATTCCATTCATTAATCATTTCATTCAAGTGTTCAACTATTCCTTGAACTCGTTCCTGTAATACTCAATTCAGAGACCAGGCATCACTCAGGGAGAAAATCCACCAACACCCTACAAGCCCGTTTCAGGGAACCTCCTAGGTACCCAGCCTCACTCTAGGTGTGGTATAGTCCGTCATCTGAGGTCGTCCCCGAGATCCTATAAATAGGATCCAGGTATCTCCCATGACATATCATGCCCTATTGAGTACATCCATGGAATCTCACATGGGATCCATGATTCACTCGGCACTTCAGTAACAAGTATCGTATGAGTACGTCCATGGAAACTCACATTGGTTCCATGGTTCACCCATGACTTGGTTTCACATTTAAAACAGTTCAAAGGAATTTAACTCACGTGGGCTAGAAATTCAAGAATTTGCATACAAGGGTCAAGGTGAAAAACTCCATCCCATACCTGAAACCATTTCAATTACAATTTCATCTTATTGAAATTACATTCATATTCAATTCCATTTTTAACAACCCACAAGGGAAAGGAAAAACATGACACAAAGGAATCCTGGGTCAAAATTCAAAAAAGATTCATTCAAGGAAACACACCCAATGGGTGGTTCCTGCCGAAGGTGTACAACCTAACTCAAGCACATACCATCCTATTCAAATTATCTACAACACGCTAGGTAATAACAGGGTTAAATTCTAGGTTCAAGCGACACCCCAAAGTGGGCGCGCAACACTCCAGCATATATAAATAGCTTGAAAATCAGTGAAAAGAAAGAGACCACCTACCTTAGGCTCGTACTAGATAAATCGTCCAGTATCAGGCTCTGATTCGTCCCGATTTGGGAGAAATATGAAGAACATATGAAGAATGAGAAATTAGGGCATATGAGCCTTAATCCAATCCATGTTCGTTGTAACCAGAAGAATCGAGAAGGATTAAAAAGGAATCGAGGACTTACCGTTATAGATCTAACAAGAGGAACGTCGATCTAATCAGAGAACGAACAAAGGGGAAGGCTCAAATCCTCCCAAAGCCCCTTGAGAGCTCTTCCCCCTACTGTGCGGTTTGAAGAATGGGGTTAGGTTTAGGTTTTTATAAAATTTAATCAATTTAATTAAAAATTAATTAAATTATCAAAACACAGAAGGTCGCACAGTTTACCCACACGGCCTGAAAAACCATGCAGAGACCATGTGGACCTTCCTAGAAGGCAAAGGGCATCCACACTGTTTCCTCAAATCCTGTACAGGCCATGCTCCTGCCTCTGTCAAGACTGCACCAAGGCGCACGGTTTACCCAGGCCATGTGCAGGCCGTGAAAAAATAGTGTGTGAGGCCATTTCCATCCTAAAACATGGTTTTAGGATCCAAACAAGCCGCAGACACCTCCGTAACTCCCTCGGTCAAGTTAGGCATCCACATTAGGCCTCAATAGAATAGTTAAATTGAAAAGAAAAGGATATGTACCTTGTATAAAAACCCAGGTTCTTACAATCTTCTCCCCTTATAGCAATTCTCCCCCGAATTGCTATCTAAAGGGTGGTCAAGATTCGTCTAGGAATAGCTCTGGCCACTGAGCATGTACGTCGGCCTCCCGCTCCCAAGTCTCATCCTGTAAACGGTCGTGCTGCCAAAGAACCTGTACTAGAGGAACTGACCATCTTCAGAGAACCTTTGTGCTCCTATCAACGATATGAATCAGATGCTCCTCAAAGGATGCATCTATTTGAAGCTCGACCTCCTCAGGCTGGAAGGTATGTGATGGGTCTGAATAGTATTGTCGTAACTGCGAAACATGGAACACGTCATGCATGGTTCGGTACCTTTGAGGTAACTGTAACTGATAGGCTACCATCCGAACCCTCTCCAGAATCTTAAAAGGCCCAACATATCTCGGTGATAGCTTACCCTGTCTTCTAATTCGCCTGTGTCCCAACCTCGAGGAAACACGCAAGAAAACCTGATCCCCAACCTCAAACTCTAGGGGTTGTCTGCGGCGATCAGTATAAGATTTATGATGAGACTGTGCGGTAGCCATCCGCTTCTGTATCAACCGGACCTGCTTATAAGTCTCCTGAACAAGACGCGGTCCCAATAAAGCTGTCTCACCTACCTCTAACCAGCATAGGGGTGATCGTCATGGCCTACCATATAGAGCCTCATATGGTGCCATCTGCATAGTCGCCTAATAAATGTTGTTATAGGCAAACTCAACTAGGGGAATATGCCTCTCCCACGAGCCCCCAAAATCTAGGACGTATGCTCGCAGCATGTCCTCTAGAACTTGTATCATACGCTCTGACTGGCCATCAGTCTAAGGGTGGTATGTTGTGCTCAGAAGAACCTGTGTACCCAGGGCCCTCTGAAGACTCTGCCAGAAACGTGACGTAAATCAAGCATCCCTGTCTGAAACAATGGTGCACGGGACCCCATGGAGTCATACCATCTCCATGATATACAACCTTCTCAGCTCATCCACACTGAAGGTCTCATTGATTGGTAAGAAATGAGAAACCTTCATGAGCCTATCCACCACAACCCACACAACATCGTTACCTCGAGGTGACCTCAACAACACAGTCACGAAGTCCATCACAACATCATCCCATTTCCACTCAGGGATAGGTAACTACTGTAAAATCCCAGCTGGCCACTGGTGTTCCACCTTCACCTACTGACAGGTGGAACATCTCGTGATGAAACTAGCCACTTCCCTCTTCATACCCGACCACCGGTACTATCAGCGCAAGTCACGATACATCTTAGTGACTCCAGGATGAACTACCCAAACCAAAGCATGAAACTCCTGCATCAGCTCCTCTCTAATATCCACAGGAACCCATACACATCCATGGATACGAAGAAATTCATCCTCACCTATCGTCCAACTCGGAGGAGGGTCCTCACCTAAAACACCATCTCGTAGAACTAGGCCTTTCGAATCTAATAGCTGTCTCATCCTTACTCTGTCCAGGAGGGTAGAAGTCACAATTAAGGATGATAGAAAAGACTGCCCTTGGCTATTCTGCACATCAAGATGCATCTCAGAGAACAAGGACATAAGCTTCCATTTGTTTCTATTCAGTTGCACAACTTGTATTTGAGTCCTCCTGCACAATGCATCGGCCACTACATTGCCCTTACCAGGTGTATAAGCTAGCTCAAAATCAAAGGAATGTAGGTACTCCACCCACCATTACTGCCTAAGATTCAGATCACGCCGAGTAAATATATATTTGAGGCTCTTGTGGTCTGTGTACACCACAAAACGCTCTCCCAATAAATAATGTCTCCAACAGCGCATCGCATGTACAACTGCTGCTACCTCAAGATCATGCATCGGATAATTCCTCTCGTGTGGCCTCAGCTACCGAGATCCATACGCCATGACTCTGTCTCCCTACATGAACACTACACCCAACCCAATTCCTAATGCGTCATAATAGACCGTGTAACTCTTGCCATGTTCTGGAAGTATCAGGACTGGTGCTGATGCCAATCTTCCTTTCAGCTCTTGAAAGGCTACTTCACAAGCATATATACATAAAAATATCACAAACTTCTTAGTCAGGTCTATCAACGGTGCTGCTAAGCGTGAAAAATACTGTATGAAACGATGATAATAACCAGAAATCCCCAAGAAACTTCGTATGTCAAAGACATTCTTGGGATGTTCCCAAGAAACCATAGCTCTAACCTTTTATAGGTGTACAAACACTCCTGTCTCAGAGATAACATGGCCCAAGAAGTGAATCTGATCCATCCAAAAATGGCACTTAGTAAGTTGTGCATATAGCTGATGCTCTCTTAGTGTATTCAGAATGATCTCAAGATGGTTGGCATGGTCGTCTTGATTTCAAGAATATACCAAAATATCATCCATGAAAACCATGAAGAATGAGTCCAAGTAAGGATGGAACACACGATTCATCAAAGCCATGAAAACCACTGGCACGTTCGTGAGGCCGAACGACATAACCAGATAATCATATAAACCATACCTTCTACGAAAAGCTGTAAAAGTTATGTCTGCAGGTCGAACACACACCCGATGATATCCTGACCTCAAATCAATTTTTGAGAACACCCTCGCTCCTCAAATCTGATCAAACAGGTCATCTATCCGCGACAAGGTATATCGGTTTTTAACCGTCAGTCAGTTCAGTTTCCGATAGTCCACACATAGCCTAAGAGTTTCGTCTGCCTTTTTAGAAAAAAGGGCCGGTGAACACCACGAAGAAGTACTAGGTCAAATAAACCCCTTTGCCTACAAATCCTCGAGCTATTTCTTAAGCTCTTGAAACTCCGTCGTAGATATACTGTAAGGAGGAATGGATACTAGTGAAGCTCCTGGAACTAGCGCAATGGAGAATTCCACCTCTCTCTCAAGAGGTAAACCTGAAAAGTTATCAGAAAAAACATCCCTGAAGCGCTCAACTACCAAAGGAAGGTCCGTCTGACTCACTCCCTGATCATCCAGAAAAAAACTAGTGATCTGGGATGTCATCCCGCATGACCCACGATGCTCTAGTCCAGCTCGGCTTTCCTGGAGATCCCACTCTCCCTTAAGAGTATACATTGCACCCTCTGGTGATGTGAAAATCACCCTCCGGTGGTAACAATCAACGTAGGCTCGGTAATCTACTAGCTAGTCCATACCAAGAATGACATCAAAACCTGTCATATCGAGAACATAAAGATCCCAGACGAAGTGACACCCTCCTACCTCAAGGGGTCACCCTTTTCACTTACGTACAAACTCTGCCCTAACGCCTAGTGGTGTTTCTAGCATCAAGACGCCATCAGAAGACAACACAACTAGCCCAAGCCTTTTCACTATAGGCACAGATATAAAACTATGTGATGAACCTGTATCAAAGAGGGAAGATGAAATAATAGATGCTACTAAGATTTTACCTCTCACCGTAGACGGTCCCGCTCCCTAATCATCGAAAGTAGGATGCACTACATACATCTGGCCTGAACCATGACCCTGGGATACAACCTCACTACCCGGAGCTGGCCCACTATGACGTCTCGGTGTACCCTGTGCCTGGCTACCCCTGCCATGACCACTACCTCAGCTTGATCAGCCACTCGCACCCCAACTCCCTGTCTGATGAGAAGCTACCGACCCTGCTCCTGCATATGGAGTCAGTGCAGACCCTCTATCGCTGGCTTCTGGTGAAAATGTTCTGCAGAAACATTGAAGATGACCCATCTTTCCACATTATCGGCACTAGACTAGGTCCCTCGGACACTGCGGCTTCATGTGTCCCAGCCTACCGCACTGGTAGCACCTCAGATTGCTAGCCGAAGATAGGTTTTGACTGCAAGAATCACCATGTGGAAGCTCCAGACGACGCTTCCTACTAACAGCCGCTGCAGTACCTGATCTTGATGCCGAACCACTCTTGACCGCACCTCCAGCCTCTCTCAAGTTACGTTCTATTATTAGCTCCTGGTTCACAAATCCAGAAACGGTAGTCAACGTGAAGATATTTACCTAAGATCGTATGTCATATCTCAGACCATCCTCAAAACACCTGGCCCTCGACAGCTCATTTCCCATCAGGATAGGTGCGAAGCGCTGAAGCTCAGTAAAATGGGCCGAGTATTCAATCACTATTAACACGCCCTGTTCCAGATGCAAGAACTCCCGGGCTCAATCGGCCCTCAAAGTCTCGGGATAAAAGAAATCATAGAAGGCCATATGAAACTCTATCCAAGCCATCTCCCAATGACGATCTGACTCGATGATCACGTCCCACTACCTCTTGGCGGAATCATGCAGCATGTACGCAGCGAGCTTGACCCTCCTCTCCGGAGGCATCTCCAAATGCTCAAAGATAGCTAGTATCACCTCTAACTAGGAATCTGCAGCCTATGGTCCGCCATCCCCTGAAAACGTAGGCGAATGATGCTGCTGGAACTCACGTGTCAACTCTTCTATAGTCGGAGCAAGTCACAGTGCTCCCTGAACAGTCTGCATAAAACGCAACAAGCTCTCACAGAACTGTGCCTCAGCACCTGTGTCCGGCAGAACCGCTAGTGCCGTAGCTGATACAACTGGAGTTTCCTCTAGTATCCCATGGACTACCATCTCTGGAACGTGGTCGTCGCCACTCTCCTGATGTACGATTGGAGGTCACCATGGTGGCATGACTCTGCAATGACAAACACACGCCTCAGTTCGATATTTTTAACAAGATTCGAAACTCACGAGCACAAGAACCAGGACAGGATAGGTCAAGACCTTCCTAAAAACCATGTCACCCCACAGAATGCTTCTAGAGCCAGGACTGCATAAGGAACAACCACCAAAACCCACTAGAGTCACTACCTCTTGCCCACTCAGAAGCTGGGTCTAGGTCAGGCTCTATTTTCAACATTCATTATTTTAACAAACCATTGTTCAAAATATTTAACCAATGGTCCACCAAGTTCCGATCCCTGAGGGCCCATAACAACTCATGAATCCAAATTCGATGCCTATATAACCATGCAATTCAATTTAAATTAGCATTTACATCCCATTGGTGCGTCATTTCCCAATCCATAAGGGCCCATACACCTTATGAATTGAAAGATGATGTCACACTTCATTCATTGCACCCAATCTAACACAACAGTAGGCACACCTATCAATCAACTATCAAAATAGCATGCAATAGCTATCACTACATTTGTCACAACAACATGAAATATCTAATGCATCCTAGATAGCATGGCATAATGCATGACATGTGATTCTTAACAAGGTTTCTATATGATGCATGATATGGAAAACACTCATCTCATCAGGTTACATAGAGATAAAACCCACAATAATATCAATAGTATCAGCAAAAACCATGTGCGTCACCCAACGGTGAAATCAGAACAACTGTAATAATTAAAACCAGAAATACAATTCCATACGAGGAAACTTGGCTTTTTTCTTGTACGCGGGTTTGTAACTCCCGGGAATAGTTTATTTCCAAAGTCCCTTCCCTTCCTACTCCTGTATATAGTCGCCAAAAAGTAAGTCAAATCAAAAAAGGAAAAAACACCTTTGATACCACTTTGTAACATCTCGACCCAAATTACCATTCTATCTGGTAGCCAGACCGGTCACCACATAGCCTCAAGCGCATCTCCCCAAACTCTAGAGGCTTCTGACTAGCAGCGAGGGCCTTGGTGGGTCCGTGGAGAGACTATGCCCTCATTACCAAAGTATCACAGCGTAATTACAAACATACTACAGTGGAAGAAAGTAACCAATAAGCAACACATAGATAACAGAGATAGATAACAAATAGAAGGATCTGATACATGTGTATGTGGGATGGTGCAGGTCAATACAATACAGTAAAAGTATACAAAATCCCAAAAAAGAAACCAAAATGTATCCCCTGTCGCATCACAAGCCTCACCTTGGTCTCGTGCGCTCCTACTCCGAGCAGCAAGTCAAGTACCTATACAAGGGCCTTTTCCCTTCTCATTACCTCATATAATCTTCTTGGGTCCAAAAACATGACCCAAACAGGGTGTGAGATTTAATCCTAGTGGGAAACCACCAAAGATCCGTGCTAATCTGTCAGTGAATATATAAAACGGCAGTGTAATATGGAAATCAGTAAACAAGAAAGATCGACCCAGGCTTGTGCTTTGGCTTGGCATCGTTTGAGGTATCCATTCCATTCATTAATCATTTCATTCAAGTGTTCAACCATTCCTTGAACCCGTTCCTAGAATACTCAATTTGGAGACTAGGCATCGCTCAGGGAGAAAATCCACCAACACCCTACAAGTCCATTCTGGGGAATCTCCTAGGTACCCAGCCTCGCTCTAGGTGCGGTATAGTCTTTCATCTTAGCCCATCCCCAAGATCCTATAAATAGGATCTGGGTATCACCCATGATATATCATGCCCTATTGAGTCCATCCATAGCATCTCACATGGGATCCATGATTCACTCGGCACTTCAGAAACAAATCTCGTATGAGTCTGTCCACGATAACTCACATTGGTTCCATGGTTCACCCATTACTTGGTTTCACATTTAAAATAGTTAAAAATCATTTAACTCACATGGGCTAGCAATTCAATAATTATCATACAAGGGTCAAGGGAAAAAACTCCATCCCATACCTGAAACCATTTCAATCACAATTTCATCTTATTGCAATTACATTCATATTAAATTCCATTTTAACAACCCACAAGGGAAAGGGAAAACTTGCCTCAAAGGCACCTGGGTCAAAATCCATAAAAGAGACATTCAAGGCAACACACCCAAGGGGTGGTTCCTACCCAAGGTGTACAACCTAACTCAAGCACATACCATCCTATTCAAATTACCTACAACACGCTAGGTAATAATAGGGTTAAATTCCAGGTTCAAGCGACACCCCAAAGTTGGCGCGTGACACTTCGGCATATATAAATAGCTTGACAATCAGCTAAAAGCATGAGACCACCTACCTTAGGCTTGTACTAGATAACTCATCCAGTATCAGGCTCTGATTTTTCAAGGTTTGGGAGAAATCTGAAGAACAGATGAAGAACGAAAAATTAGGGCATATGAGCCTTAATCCAATCCGCATTTGTTGTAACCAGAAGAATCAAGAAGGATTAAAAAGTAATCGAGGACTTACCATTCGGATCTAACGGGACGAATGACGCTCAAATCGGAGTTCGAATGGCGAAGCTAGCTCAAAATCCTCTTTAGCTTCTTTGAGAGATTTCTCAGGCCTCCCCCTTTTGTCTAGTTGAAGAAGTGAATGCTAGGTTAGGTTTCTATAAAATTTAAACAATTTAATTAAAAATGAATTAAATTATCAAAACACAACAGGTCGCACGGTTTACCTGCATGGCCTAACAAACCGTGTGGAGACCATGTGAACCTTCCTAGAAGGCAAGGGGCAACCGCACGGCCACCCCCACAAGGTTTCCTCAAACCGTGCGTAGGTCGTGCTCCAACCTCTGCCAAGCCTACACAAAGGCGGATGGTTTACCCAGGCCGTGCAGAGGCCGTGCAAAAACCGTGTCCCAGGCCATTTCCAGCCTAAAACTTGTTTCCAGGCTCCGAACAAGCCTCGGACACCTCCGTAACTCCCACGGTTAAGTTACGCATCCACATTAGGCCTCAACAGAATAGTTAAACTGAAAATAAAATGATCTGTACCTCATACGAAAACTCGGGTTCTTAAAACCGCCACTGGCGGTCGCTAGGTTTTGCCAAAAAAAGGGGGGGCTTTAGCACCCTCCCCCCCGAACCCTCCTTCTCCCTCCTCGCCTTGCCACTTTGGTGCCCCCCCTGAACCTTCCTCCTCCCTCCTCGCCTCGCCCCATGACCTCCCTCGTCACCGCGCGCCCTCCCTCGCCGCCCTCCCCCGTCACAGCGCGCCCTCCCCCGTCACCACACACCCTCCCTCGCTGCCCTCCCCTGTCGCTGCACACCCTCCCTTGCCTCCCTCCCCCGTCGTCGAGTGCCCTCCCTCACCGCCCTCTACCCTCCTCCCTCTGTCGTCTGCCCTCCGGCCGCTCTCCACCCTGCCCTCCGTCTCCTCCGGCCTTCCTCCACCTCTTCCCTCCGGCTCCAGCCACCCTCTGCCCTGCTCTCCATCCCCTCCGGACTCCCTCTATCTTATGGCCTCCCGCCACCCGCCTCTAGACTCCACCCCCTCCGACCTCCGACCCCTCTGCCCTCCGGCCTCCGTCCTCCAACCTCCACCCCCTCAACCCTCCCCCCCACACCTCGGACGCCCCCCCACACCCCTCCAAACTCCGTCCCCTCCTTCTTCATCCCCTCCCTCACCACACCACCGCCGCCTGACCCCTCCCTCATTGTCCTCTACCTTGCCGCACCACCGCCGCCCAGTCTCCTCCCTCCCCGCACAGCCGCTACTCATCCCCTCGCTACTGCCACCCATCCACTCCAGCTCCCCCTGTCCTTGGTCCCCTCCCTCTTCATCCCAGCCTCGTTGCACTGTCTCCAACTCACCGCCTCCTCTCCTCTGTCTCCCTGTCCCCGCCGCCGCTTGTCCCCTCCCTTTCCGCACCGCCTCTAGCTCCGGATCCCCTCTGCTGCCTCTCCTCTCCACTGGGTACCAAATGTGGGTGCCCCAGACATTCTGTAAAAAGTCCCAAGAGGTGTCTTCTAGGATTAGTGGCGTGATTTAGTTTCATATTGGTCTACTGAGGGTGTTGCGGTTTGTATATTTATTTTGGTATATATATTTTCAAGAATGTGTGATTTGTTTGAAATTTGAATGAATTGAATGTAGGAGGTGTCAACATGCCATTCTGATAATTGAGTGTTACAGGGACCACCTCACAGGCTCGGGACTCGTCATGTGTCTCAGATCCGACATGAGGTATTTATTATTCATTTTTTAATTTATTAATTAAAATGGTTTTGTGTTTATAGTCTATTCATATACAGTCGAGGGAGCAAGGTGCACCGACTGATAAAATGTCAGTGAGGATGAGGACTCGTGATCATAGTGATCTAGAGGTTGCAGCATTGATAGTAAGTGCTTGTACTCATTACCAATACTTACATAAAATCTGTATATTTATATATGTATATATATTTAAATATTTCATAGGCTTAATTTGAAGCTGAGTTAGAACATCTGCCGGAGGACCAGCGACAGCTTCCCATGCGAAGGGATGAGATCTTCCATCGCATTATTGGTCGGGACGAGAATGGGTATAGTTTGACCTATGGAACATGGATTCCTCGTTCTGTAGTTTCATGAGCTGCGGTTATCGGTCCTACTGTTGGTCAGATGACACAACAGTTGTCAGATTTCGAGGAATGGTTGCGCGCTTCTGAAGAGGTAAATGCACAATTGATTGCTGAGGTTAGAGCACTGCGGCAATATGTGTGTCCAGTTGATGGTGGAGGGGATCAGACGACGCAGGTTTATACTTTATTTATTTATTTAATTTATATTATTTTTGTGATGAAAATATTCATTATGTTTATTTGTTGTAGGCCCCTGACCCACATATTGGAGGTAGTAGTCATGACCACGCATGACGTATCATATTCACGAGGTGTGTTTCTATTTTTAATGGTGGGGTTGTTATTGATATTTAAGTTCAGTTTCTAGTGATATTTTTTGTACTTTGGGGATATCATGTGTGTTTTGGCCTGATGCAATGTTTGTGTGCACGAATTGAGAAGTAACTATGAAACTGATTAATGATTTGGATATTTTTCGTTCATTTAATTCTTTAATGTTTTCAATTGCATGTTCTTTAATAGTTTTGAAAAAACCATGTGATTCTTAATATAAACCATGAAACTTGTTCTTGATGATTGAGCTCAGGTTCACTATTTATAGTCCCCGGCCCACCCCGAATAGTCCTCCCAGCACCCCGGACAACCCTCCCCGCACCCCGGACAGCCCCCCCCCCCCCCCCCCCCCCCGCACCCTGGACAGCCCTCCCCGAACCCCGGACAGGCCACCCCGCACCTCAGACAGGCCCCATGAACCCCGGACATCCCCTACCCGCACTCCAGACAGCCCCCCCCCTCGCACCCCGGACAGCTCCCCCGCACCCTGGACATCCCCCGCGCACCCCGGACAGCCTTCCCTGCACCCCGGACAGCCCCTGCACCCCGGACAGCGCTCCCCGCACCCCGAACAGCCCCTCCACGCACCCCGGAGAGCCCCCCAGCACCCCAGACAGCCCCCCCACCCGCACCCCGGACATGCCCCCAGCACCCCGAACAGCCCCCCCGCTCCCCGAACAGCCCCCCCGCACCCCAGACATCCCCTCCCCGCAGCCCAGACACCCCCCCCCCCCCCCCGCACCCCGGATAGCCCTCCCCGCCCCCCAGACAACCCCCCCCAGACAGCCCCCTCAAACCCCGGACGACCCACCCCGCACCCCGAATAGCCCCCGAGCACCCTGGAAAGCCCCCCCCCCCACACCCCGGACAGCCCCACACACCCCGGACACCCCCCCCCCCCGCACCCCGGACAGGCCCCCCGTACCCCGGACACCCCCCCCCCCCCCCGCACTCCGGACATCCCCCCCGCACCCCGGATAGCCCCCCACCCTGGAAATCCCCGCTGCCCCCCCCCCCCCGCCCTTCAGACAGCCCCCCCTAACCTGCACTTCAGACATCCCTCCCAGCACCCCGAACAGCCCCCCGCACCGATTGTGTCGTTTTCAGCAGTTCGACGCGCGCTAAAAGGGCACGTTGGGGGGTCAAAACCACCCGAACGACCTCATAATTCCATGAAATCATACGACAATAGCCTTTGTGTGAATTCTGAAATGTTCGGGCAGACGGTACGTCAATCGGAGGTGTTTTTTGACCGTGGCAAACGGAAACGCGTTTCCGGAGTCAAAAAACACCAAAACGGCGTGAGACGGTCGAATTCGGAGAAAACGTGCTCCGAATGACCTGAAACCACACCAAAACAATATAAATATTATTCACAATGTGTAAAAGGAGACGACACACCCATCGGACATGTGGTGCTCACAGTACGACCGATTGTGTCGTTTTCTGCAGTTCGGCGCGCGCTAAAAGGGCACGTTGGGGGGGGGGGGTCAAAACCACCCGAATGACCTCAGAATTCCATGGAATCATATGAAAACATCCATGGTTTGAATTTTGAAATTTTTGGGCAGACGGAACGTCAATCGGAGGTGTTTTTTGACCGCGGTGACCGGAAACGCGTTTCCGGAGTCATAAAACACCAAAACGGCGTGAGACGGTCAAATTCAAAGCTAGCGTGCTCTGAATGACCTGAAACCACACGAAAACAATATAAATATTATTTTTGATGTGTAGGAGGAGACTACACGCCCATAGAACGTGTGGTGCTGGCGGTACGACTGATTGTGTCGTTTTCAGCAGTTCGGCTTGCACTAAAAGGGCACGTTGGGGGGTAAAACCACTAGAATGAAATCCTAATGCCATGAAATCATACAAAAACAGACGTTGTGTGAATTGTGAAATTTTCTAGCAGATGGCACACCAATTGGAGGTGTCGTTTGACTACGGTGACCATAAACGCGTTTTTGGAGTCATAAAACACCAAAACGGCGTGAGACGGTTGAATTCAGAGGAAACGTGCTCTGAATGACCTAAAACCACACGAAAACAATTGGAATATTATTTTTGATGTGTAGGAGGAGATGGAACGCCCATCGGATGTGCTGTAGGTGCAGAGAACATTCCTTTTTATACAACAAAACAATTTCACAAACTAAACCAAATAAGAAAAAAAATCCTGAAATGATAGTATTTCTTAAATTGGCGGTTTTAAATTATTATAGCACCATGATTTGATGTTAGATTTAATTTTATTATATGTATATAATAACTGAATAAATATGTCTAATTTAGGTTTGTTTTGTTTAGTTGATTTTTTGTCTTATTGTAGGTTTATTGAAGAAGAAGATTGAAATGGATGGACTTGTTTGGATCGTTGAAGCACGTTTATCATTTATTGTTTATGATGATCTTGAAGTTTATGCTGTTAGAAATTGTTTTTTATTTTTTATGATTTTTACCTTATTTTATCTATGATTTTTCATCATGATTTTTTTTAAAAAAATTTCCCCAGCCTAGCGACCGCCATAGGCGGTCGCTTTAGGCTGCCTGGTACACACATTAGCAACCGCCAATGGCGGTCCCTAATGTTGACCCATCAATAGAACATCGATCGCTAGGTGGTCACTGTAGTCCAGAATTTCGGCCACCTAAAGCGACCGCCATTGGCGATCACTGTTGTCCTATTGCGACGAGGCTAAAGTGACCGCCAATGGCAGTTGCTGGGCGGTCTCTAGAGACCTATAGCGACCGCCAATGGCGGTCGCTATAGACCAAATTTTTAGTAGTGAAATGTTTTTACCTATGAATTCAATGTAATGTTAATGATAATGAATTGCATTATATTAAATGGTAAAAATATATTCTATTTATAGTTTAAAACCATTCAATATTATAATTTAACAATATAAATTATCTTGATGAAAAAAGTTGTTTTTAATTAAAATTTAGCGTATTTTTACTATTCATCAAAATATGAATGTTAATAGTAAAATATTAAAAATTTATCCAAAGTAAATTATTATATACTTATTTCAATGAATAATTTTATTTTTTCAAATTGAACTTATAAACGTGTCAAAAACTATATTTAAAGTGGGTGCTCCATCAAAAGGCGACAAAACTGCATTTTTTTAGAAATACTTATTTTACCCAAAAAATTTATTTTGTTCTCATACCATGTTTTAGAATATGTGTAAGATGTATTATTATGTAATAAAATTCAAAATGTAGTTAATACTATTCATAACAGCTAGTTCATAACAATATATCATTGTTTAGTGAAACTCGGTATTGCGTACAACACACGCTATCAAGGAAGGTCACTCTTGTATGAAACACAAGCCAAGAATAGTGATTGCGTATACTACAAGCTAATATGGTGTTGATTACAATGCAAGATAATATTGGTGTAGCGTACAACACAAGACATCAGCGAAATTAAAAAGAATATTTCTCATAAAATCTTGGGGTGTTACATTCTACCCACCTTAAAATGAATTTCGCCCTCAAAATTCGTCGGGGTTATAAATGGTTTACTACTTTAAAGTTTCTTTCATAGAAACACACATCTTAAAAAAGAATATCAAAACTTAATTTTATAAACTAATGTATAAAACGTAACGGTTACCCAAATTAACTCATTACTGGGTTTCCACATAGGAGAACATAGGTAAAAATATGGATATGGGAGAGAAATCTAACTATCCACTTCTGATGGAGAGTGGTAGAGAACATGGATAAGAAAAAACAAAAATCAAAAAACCATAAATTTGTGATGATCTATGGTACCATCTAATTCATCGTTTATGAGGGTACTAGGACAATGTTTTTGGTTTTCAAGATCATTTCTCTAAAGTTAATGAATTTTTGCATAAGGATAAATACTTACTTGATTTCAGTGTAATATCTTCATTTGTTATTCCATGAACAATTTCCACTTCATCTCTTATATAAAGAAAAGAAGTTTAATATGTCCTTGAAATGTTATTAGATCATGTGATAGAATGATAGGTTATTCCATCTGTCTCAAAAAGTTAGCAAAATTTATTAAATATACATAAGTCCATCTATGGAGAGATTAACCGTATATGATTCTAAAAATGGACTTATACTTCAACTATCATACTGATTAAAAAAATAAAACTAATTTCTACTAACCGGGGACTTCCTATAGGCCAGTGGTAGGTCATAAAGGCTTGTCTCACTTCAGTTGTGGGTTCGATTCCTGCATCCTTGTCCAACATGACAGGTTGTCTCCCATCCTACGGGTTTTCCTTTTTCAAAAACTATACTATTATAAAATTTCAGAAATAATATCAAAAATTTCTAACCTTAAAAAATACTATATGATGTCTAGCTTAATCCATTCAAATCTTTAAGCTTATCCAAAATACTTCTATCCAATCTCATAGTATAAAGAAAAATATAAGTAGAGAGGTCGTATACAAAGCATGTGATTACCAGAATTTATCCTCCATAAGATATATCTTGTTGTTCATATTCCAAACATGTGAATACCTTAATCAGGTATTCTCTTGTAACATGAATTACGATAAAACCTTAGTGAAAACATGAATTCTTTCAAAAGTTAATTATTTCCACATACCAAAATCCCAAAATTTCAATATACTCAAACCATGATGTCACTTTGTCCTTATATCAGTCTTGAGCTCATAAATACTATTATTTTCTCTGAATCCATTCATTATGTGCATATAATCTTATTTCCAAAAATATTTTAATCACTTTCCATGGTTACCGGTACCATAAAATTATTGAAAACCACAATAAACCAATACATAGATATTACAATATTCCATGATACTATAAATGAGATTCCACAACATTGTTTTGGAATCCCGTTACATAAACACTTAATCATTCCACCACATCATTGTCATACTCAAAATCGTCTATAGTGATCTCATGTGACTTCCCTTTGTCCTTTTACTTAAGAGGTTTTTGATTTCGATCATCATTAAACCTTGGATTAGGGCATTGGTTAGCATAATGCCCCATTTCCTTGAACTTGTAGCATTGTAGTGTTGGTGGTGTGTTCTCTGTAGTCTTTTCTCTATTCACATCATTAGCTACCTTTTTTCCATTACTTCGACACTCAGCTGCTCGATGACCTTATTTTCCACACTTAAATCATTTTCTAGTCCCTTTAATACAATCTCCACCATGCTTCTTTCCACACTTTGATCATAACAAAACATTCATCTTCTTTTCACCATTGTTTTTATATTTTTCCTTGTACTCCATCTTTCATTTCTTGTCAAAACCCTGATATGGATATATAAAACCAACTTCCAGTTCTACCTTGATATCACAACACACAATTTCTTCAAATCTACTGTAGTCTCTTATCGCTAATTCCCTTTGAAGACTTGGTTTTAATCCACTGAAGAATCAATAAACTTTACTTTCAGGTTGGATGATAAAACCAAATGCATACCTTGCAAGCCTTGTAAAATTCACCTCATATATACCTACAGATTCATCATCCTTTTGCTTAAGCTCAAGGAACTACTTTTCTATCTTTGTTCGAAGAATATGAAGTAAGTACTTATTGAAAAAAAAGTTCTTGAACTTGTCCCATTCCATGGATTCAATTTCATCTTGGGGCCTCGTATTCTTAATTGGAGTCCACCATTGGTCTGCTTCACCTTCTAAACGGTAAACAAAAAAATGAATTTTTAATATTATGAACAACGAAGTATGGAAAATATCTTTTCAATGGTACTAATTCATTATTCAGTAACAAGTGGATCAGAAGACCCAGTGAAAGAAGGAGGATGTTGCCTGATTAAGGACTCAATAGAATATTGTTCCCTTCTCTTCTCATTTGGAAGACCATAATGATTCATAGCTTGTGTAAGTATAGAAATAAGATTTTACAATCTATTTACCATAACATTTGATTGTTCAGAAGGACAATCATTTCATTGCCGAGTGCATTGATCATTAACATGATTCCTTCGGGTTCTAGCCATTATCTAAAACCCAAAAAGAATAGTGTGAGAGGCAAAAATCATACAAGGAAAACAACATAATCAAGGGGAGTTCTTTAAATATCTAACATCTTAGTTTTAATCCTAGGTTATTCATGATTGTTATCACAATTCTAGGACTATAACCTATACTTAAACTTAACCTTAGGGACATCCCTAGACATACCTTAGAAATATCTCTAGGGATCTCACTAAATTTTTCACATCCTAGTTTCCAAAGGTCAACTAAACCTTTCCTCTGATACCAAATGTAGAGACCCCAGATTGATGTAAATGAAAATTACATTATTTTATAGAATACTTAACACATAAAAAAACAGACACCCAAGTACCGTAATAGTTTAGTGTCTTTCGAGACTCAGAGCATAATCTTCTAATCATGGTGAAAGATCTTCAACGTCTCTCATAAAGATATCCCCCTTTGGTTTTCTTACATAAAACCTTTATTTATATCCTGGGGAAAACAAAAAATATAATGTGTGATATCAAATTATCATTAATGGTAAACATGGAGAACATAAAACAATCCATAAACATTTGAACGTAAAAACATGAACATAAAATTTATACAAAAAAATCACGAGCAATGGCATAAAACATTGCAGTACATAAGTCATAGATCATAAATGAACATCAATCATGATGAAATATCATGGTAATAAAACATGTAATTATGGAAAACCATTAATCACATGATATGATTTCTATAGTATCCAAGGCATTGCTGCCAAGACCATCATAGTGGACAATGTCCATTACTAAACTGGGATTACTTGCCGTTCCAGCCCTGTATTACTGAACTGGATTTACTTGTCATTTCATCCATGTCTATCTCATGAGATATGAATCTTTACCCAATTAATTGGAGGGATATATAGGTATCACCCATCTCATATTGAAATAATTCTTATGTGTGCCAAAAAGTAATCATATATCATTCATCATAAACCAATGAATAAAATGGGTTTCATAAACATCATCCCATCATAACATAATCCATATAAAACAAATGGATATCATTTCATCATAAGAAAATTAAATCCATTTAAATAATAGATATATTATACTTGAAACATAATCATACTAAATAATGTCATCTTATATGGGAAATAGTTTTGATAAAACACTTGAAATGAATTATTGAGGAAAATATCCATTCTTCTTCAAAATCATTTTCTTTTCACAAAATGCCATGTAATTTTATAAGAAAAGATTTTGTTAAAAATAATCATGAAATCATAGAGAGAAATATTCATGAAAATAAGGCATTATGAAACCGTAAAAATCCGTTCATTTCGTATAAGTTAAAAAAACATTCTCCTCATACTTTTTACTGGAAAAGTCAAAAAGTACCTTGTATGGTAAACAAAAGAAAGATTCCTTCCATACAACGTGGTAAAAGTAAAAAAAGGGTAAAAATGAATTTAAACATATATGGAATAAAATTAAACACTTTATGAAAACATTTTATAAAACATGGACATAGATGATAAATTTAACCCTAGTAAATACTTACATTTAAGCAATCTCGGATAAAAATGAGATTGCAAAATTATCTCTTACCTTTGGTCCAATATCTTCTATACGTGTCCAAAACTTATGCATAGTGGGTTTAAACAAATTATTAACTTATTAAATAACCATAATAATATTTATGATATCATATATGATTCACTTATAACTTTATATTACACGTTCTTTTGTCAATTCCTTGTTAAGGCAGTGTTTTGGGTAAAATCGTTTTATTTATCATACGTGTTTGGACTTGTTGTTCTTGATATAATTACTTATATCATGATTTAATTACTTAGAGAATGTAAAACATTATTTATATATAATATATATATTCAGAATATAATATATATAATAGATCGATAAATGGAATGAAATACACCGTTCATGGAGACGGTGGGCCGTACGTACGCATGAACACTGTTTTCGTTTCCTTATTAAATTGAATTTAAGTAAATGAAATATATATAAACATAAATATAGTAGTATTATTATGTCATATATTTCATGATTACTTATTATATATACTTTATAATCATTCTATAATGGTTAACATGGAGAATTAATCTCATCGCATCGTGGAGACGATAATCTGTACGTACGCACGAGCGATGATACCGTTCCCATAATTATTGAATGGAATTAAAGTGGATGATATAATATCTCATAATTAGTATCATGTTATAATAACCATATATAGTTATTCTATACACCATTATTCCCATCCAAGTAAGGCGGTGGTGGAAAACATATTACACCACGGCGTGGAGATGATATTTCGTACATACACACGCGCGGTGATTTTGTTTTCCGTAGGATGGATAAAAGAAGAAATAGGGTTGTTTCATATTTATAATAACATATGAGTATATTAGTTATACTGATTTTATTACTTTATAATGAAACAACTAAATAATAGGAAGTATAAGAATAAAGAAATTTGAAATAATCGGAACAAGAGATTACCTCTTCTTCGACGCACCTCCTTTGAACATCCTCTTATGGGACTAGAGTTAGTCTTTTTAGAGGACCAGAACCTATATAATGTAACTATATAGGTTTAATAGAGGAATTTTCAGGTCTTGTTCTAGCTTGAAGGCTCAAAAAGGTGTGAGGAGGAGAGGGAAGGAGGTGCCCTTATATAGGAGAGGAGAGGGGCACTTTTGGAATCCTCAAAAATATTAATTTATAATAAACTCAAACCCCACATAGAAACTTAAAAATTGACAAAAATTAGGATATGATATAATATAGGGTTTTAATCTCATCAACTAATCAAATTTAGACATGTTTTGATATTATTTTAAACCTTATCATTTTGATTTATCCTTATTTAATCTATTTAATTTTATTTGGGGTAATAATGTTATAATTTTTAAATGGTTATAAATAATTACTTATGTGTTGTTAATTGTACATAATTTGATATTTTATGACATGGTAGAATATATAAATTTTAATTTTTAATTTTTAATTATTTTTTTGATTTTTAAACAATTTAATAATATGTTATTTTCATAAAATATCAATAGTATCAATTTTGACACAATTCATTTGTTTGAATTTAAATAAAATCCACACAGAATATATTTTAAAAAAAACTATTTAATAGATTCCTAACATGTCATATTAATCTAGAAAATTCATGTAGAATATTAATTAGTTCATATAATATTTATTTTAATACTATTAATATCATTTATTTTATATTTCTCTTAATAAAATAATTACTACAATATTTTTGTATAATTATTTAATATACTTATTTGTTGCATAAAAATTAAAAATCAAATAATATGATAAAGATAAATCTAATATATTTCATAAGAATACTTTTACTCTAATTTATCATCTTAAAATCACAACATTTAAAATTTTTTAGTTATTAAATTATGAATGTTAGAACTTTGAAATTATTTAAACTAAAATAATATAAGTGTCATAATCACTTTTATAAGGCTCCAAATATTCAAATATTCGACCACTGAATGATTATGGTTTACATGTAGACGACCAATAAGTTTTGGTCAGGTGTTTGTACCTTTTATTGGCATTATTAGTTTAATAAAAAAATTTATTATTGATTTTCCACTAAATAAATAATTTCAGCATCGTTAATATATAAGCTATTTAGGAAATTATATATTTCTTAAAAATCACAAATAAATTACCATGATAAATAAAAAAACTTATCTTTGAAATGAGTATTTATAATCGAATTTATATTTTGGATAACCTTATATTAAAAATATTTTAATTATTAAAGTTTGAGTGAGACATATTTCACTTTCTTTAAATAAAATAAATTAAAGGTCTTAATCACATCCAAGTGGGTTCCAAAAGATACCATTTCGACCCAAGTATATTATAGGATGAAATATAATCATCAAATTATTTTAATACAAGTGTTAGGGTAATTGTATAATATTATTTTTACCCTTAATTACCTGATTTACCTTTAACTGTAGTAAATAAAATTTACCGTAGTTACTATACATAACTACTAAAAATAAAAATTATCCAATTAAAATAATTTGTTCCTAATAATTCCAAATATTGAATCTATTTTCCCAAATTAAAAACACATAAGTTGCAGTATTTAATTTAAAATTAATCCCACTGTTGAGAAAATGGGTTTTAAAAGTTAAAACATTGGAAAAGATTGAAATGTTTTTACCTATGAATTCAATGTAAAATTAATGATAATGACTTTCATTATGTTAAATGGTAAAAATATATTCTATTTACATTTTGAAACCATTAAATATTATAATTTAATCATATAAATTATCTTTATGAAAAAAGTCATTTTTAATTAAAATTTAACGTATTTTTACTAGTGTTAATAAAAAAATATTAAAAATTTATCCAGAGTAATTTTTTATATTTTTATTGCAATGAATAAGTTTATTTTGTCAAATTAATCTTATAAACGTGTCAAAAACTAGATTTAAAGTGGGTGTGCCATCAAAAGGTGGAAAAATTGCATATTTTTAAAAATACTTATTTTACCTGAAAAATTTATTTTGGTCTCATACCAGGTTCTAGAATATGTGTATGGTGAATTATTATGTAACAAAATTCAAAATGTAGTTAATACTATTAATAATGGCTAGTTCATAATAATATATCACTTTTTAGTGAAGCTCAGTATTGCGTACAACACAAGTTATCGAGGAAGGTCACTCTTGTGTGCAACACAAGCCAAGAATAGTGATTGCGTATACTACAAGCTGATATGGTGTTGAGTACAATGCATTCTAATATTGGTGTAGCGTACAACACAAGACATAAAAGAAATTAAAATTAATATTTCTCATAAAATCTTGGGGTGTTACAGTAAGTTTCCCTGATTCTTAGGACATTCATTTGCTTAATGTCCCATCTCCCTGCAATTGTAGCATTGAACATCGGTAGCTTATTTCTTCCCCTTGCAATCACGAGCTTGGTGGAATTTTTCACCATACTTGTAACAGACTCTCATTCCCTTCAAGAAAGTACCAGGGTGTTTCTTCCCACATTTACTGTAGGACGGATATTCTACTTTTCCATTCTTCCCTTTATTTCCTTTTCCAGAGTGATTAGAAGATCTTTTCTTCTCTTGCTTTGCTTTAAAGTTGTAAGACTTAGAGAATTATTTTTCTGTCTTGATAGCACATGAGACAATATCTTCGTATGATGAGAAGGATTGTGAGACTAATTCTTGATGGAGAAATGGTTTTAACCCATCAAATAAATGATCAATCTTAGTTCTTGGGTTACACATATAATCTGCAACATACCTTGTTAACCTTGTAAAGTTAGACTCATACTTTAAAACATTCTCGTCCTCCTTTTGCCTCAGAATCAGAAATTGTCTTTCCATATCCGCTCAATGGTCATGAGGAAAGTATTTTTCTAAGAAAATCTCTTTAAACTCCCTCCATTCCATATTTTATACTTCATCATATTCCTTCGTGTTTTGAATCAATGACCACCATTGATCAGCAT